>CM038146.1:58875987-59475987 GCA_021437245.1 Aegilops speltoides | reverse complement strand
AATGAAGCAGAATATGAAGCACTTTTGTATGGGTTGCGCATGGCCATTTCACTTGGCATCCGTCGCCTTATGGTTTATGGCGACTCAGATCTGGTGGTCAATCAGGTGATGAAGGAGTGGGACGTTAGAAGCCCAGCCATGACTGGATAGTGCAATGCAGTGAGGAAGCTTAAAAAGAAATTCGAAGGGTTAGAGCTCCACCATATACCCCGACTGAAGAATCAAGCGGTTGATGAATTGGCGAAGATAGGTTCCAAGAGAGAAGCCATTCCCAGTGATGTGTTCTTGGAGCATATCCATACTCCATCAGTCATAGAAGATCCTTTTACCGAAGAAGCTCCACAGCCCAAGAGTGTCACAGATCCGACTGAGGTTGAAGTTCCAGTAGTGGTCGACCTAATCATGGAAGCATTAGTGATCACTCCCGATTAGACAGAACCGTTTATCGTGTATATCTTAAGGAAAGAGCTCCCGGAGGACGAAGAAGAGGCTCGACGGATTGTCCGCGGATCTAAAGCCTTTACTGTGATAAGGGGACAGCTGAACAGAGAAAGCGCGACTGGAGTTGGTCAGAAATGCATAACGCCAGAGGAAGGTCGAATAATCCTTGAAGACATCCACTCGGGGACCTGTGGCCATCATGCGTCCTCTCGGACCATCGTGGCCAAAGCATACCGAGCCGGATTTTACTGGCCAAGAGCGAATGAAATGGCAAAGGAGATAGTCGACAAGTGCGAGGGATGTCAATTTTACTCCAATATGTCACACAAGCCCGCCTCAGCTTTAAAGACCATACCACTCGTCTGGCCCTTCGCAGTATGGGGGTTGGATATGGTTGGCCCCTTGAGAACAGGCAGAAGCGGTTTCACCCATGTGCTGGTAGCAGTCGACAAGTTCACCAAGTGGATTGAGGCTAAACCCATCAAGAACCTTGATGTCGGTACTGCTGTCAGCTTCATCAGAGAATTGATATTCAGATATGGAGTCCCGCACAGCATCATCACTGACAACGGGTCAAACTTTGATTCGGAGGAATTCAGGGCGTTCTGCACATCTCAGGGCACACGAGTCGACTATGTTTCAGTCGCTCATCCTCAGTCGAATGGATAAGCAGAGCGGGCCAATGGCTTGATTCTCAAAGGGTTGAAACCCCGACTGATGCGTGATCTCAAGCATGCGGGTGGAGCATGGGTCGACGAGATTCATTCGGTGTTTTGGGGGTTAAGGACCACGCCTAACCGGTCGACTGGGAGAACTCCGTTCTTCTTGGTCTACGGAGCTGAAGCGGTCTTGCCGAGTGACCTGCTTCACAGCGCTCCTCGAGTCGAGCTCTACACGTCAAGCGTAACAAGCACGGCGGGATGCGATCGACCTTCTAGAGGAAGAAAGGGAGATGGCTCTGATCCGATCGACCATTTACCAGCAAGACTTGCGTCACTTCCACGCCAAAAACGTGAAGAGTTGAGCCTTCCAGGAAGGAGATTTGGTTCTCCGAGTGGATCAGCAGAAACCACACAAGCTCGCTCCTTCTTGGGAAGGTCCCTTCATCGTCACCAAGGTTCTCCACAACGGAGCGTACCGTCTTTACAATGTCGAGCGCAAGATCGACGAGCCCCAAGATTGGAACGCGGAGCTGCTCCGTCCCTTTTACACTTAAGTAGCCGCTCGGAAATGTAATAAAAGCACTTATGTAGTTCATTTTTCAAAAGACAATAGTGTTATAATTTTCCCAGTGATTGTTGTCACTTTTGTTTGTTCAATAAAATTTCCCCTCCGTGGGTGGCTTAGCCGCGAATCCGTTTCGCCTAAGTTTGTAAAAAAAATCCTTGCCGAGTGGTGAGCCAGCCTCCCACTCGGGGGCTTAGATGCGAATCCGTTTCGCCTAAGTACTTTAAAATCCTGCCGAGTGGCGAGCCAGCCTCCCACTCGGAGGTTTAGCTGCAGTCCAAGTACTCGCCTAAGTTTTAATAAAATCCTACCGAGTGGTGAGCTAGCCTCCCACTTGGAGGCTTAGCTGCAGTCCTAGTACTCGCCTAAGTTTCAATAAAATCCTACCAAGTGGTGAGCCAGCCTCCCACTCGGGGGCTTAGCTGCAGCATAGCGCTCGCCTAAGTTTCAATAAAATCCTGCCGAGTGGCGAGCCAGCCTCCCACTCGGAGGCTTAGCTGCAGTGCAAGTACTCGCCTAAGTTTTAATAAAATCCGACCGAGTGATGAGCCAGCCTCCCACTCGGAGGCTTAGCTGCAGTCCAAGTACTCGCCTAAGTTTCAATAAAATCCTACCAGGTGGTGAGCCAGCCTCCCACTCGGGGGCTTAGCTGCAGCATAGCGCTCGCCTAAGTTTTAATAAAATCCTACCAAGTGGTGAGCCAGCCTCCCACTCGGGGGCTTAGCTGCAGCATAGCGCTCGCCTAAGTACAAATATAACATGCGCTCCGCAAGGAAGACGAGGTGTAGGTCGACTGCTACCCTCTTCTTCCGAGCTACGCCACAAGTATAATGTGCGCTCCGCAAGGAAGACAAGGTGCAGGTCAACTGCTACCCTCTTCTTCCGAGCTACGCCACAAGTATAATGTGCTCTCCGCAAGGAGGACGAGGTGCAGGTCGACTGCTGCCCTCTTCTTCCGAGCTACGCCACAAGTATAACGTGCGCTCCGCAAGGAAGACGAGGTGCAGGTCGACTCCTACCCTCTTCTTCCGAGCTACGTCACAAGTATAATGTGCTCTCCGCAAGGAGGACGAGGTACAGGTCGACTGCCACTTCCCCTTATGAGCTATGCCACAAGTATAATGTGCACTCCGCAAGGAAGACGAGGTGCAGGTCGATTGATGCCTTCTTCCTCAGAGAAACGCCGCAAAAATCCTACCGAGTGGAGAGCAGACCTCCCACTCGGGGGCTTAGCTGCAGCCCAGTGCTCGCCTAAGTTTTTGAAAATCCTACCGAGTGGAGAGCAGACCTCTCACTCGGGGGCTTAGCTGCAGTCCAGTGCTCGCCTAAGTTTTTGAAAATCCTACCGAGTGGAGAGCAGACCTCCCACTCGGGGCTTAGCTGCAGCCTAGTGCTCGCCTAAGTTTTGAAAATCCTACCGAGTGGAGAGCAGACCTCCCACTCGGAGGTTTAGCTGCAGCCCGTGCTCGCCTAAGTTTTGAAAATCCTACCGAGTGGAAGCAGACCTCCCACTCGGGGCTTAGCTGCAGCCAGCCGCCTAAGTTTTTGAAAATCCTACCGAGTGGAGAGCAGACCTCCCACTCGGGGGCTTAGCTGCAGCCCAGTGCCCGCCTAAGTTTTTGAAAATCCTACTGAGTGGAGAGCAGACCCCCCCACTAGGGGGCTTAGCTGCAGCCTAGCGCTTGCCTAAGTTTTTTAAAATCCTACCGAGTGAAGAGCAGATCTCCCACTCGGAGGCTTAGCTGCAGCCCAGTGCTCGCCTAAGTGTGTTGAGGAACAAGTCGATTGCAACAAGCGCTTCGCCCTAGCCTGCAAAAGACACCTCAAACCAAATGCAAACATATTCAACTTCGAATCGAAGTTCAGATGACATCCAACGGAACCGAAAGTGCTCGGGCGCTAAGCCCGTTAAGGTTTATCGGTTACAAAAATCACTCGGCATACCGAGGCAAATTTAAAGTATCAAGCACAAAAGTTTTTACACCTCCTGTGGAGGGCTGGAAGGTGCAACAAATTCATCCAGGTCGATTCCATCTGCAATCCGAGTGGCAGCGGCGATGAAGGCCTCCATGAAAGATCGGAAATCATGCTTCTTGGTATTAGCCACCTTAAGGGCTGCCAGCTTGTCCTCTCGCGCCTCCTTGCAGTGAACACGGGCCAGAGACAGAGCAACATCCGCGCCGCACCTGGCAGAAGACTTCTTCCATTCTTGCACTCGACTTGGAACCTCGTTCAGTCGAGTCATCAGAGACTCGAGGTCGTTCTGAAGCGTCTCTCTTGGCCAGAGTGTCGTGTCGATGCGGGAAGTTGCGACCTTCAGCCTTGCGAGATAGTCAACAACAGCAGCAACGCGAGATTCGAGTCGGAGCACATTCATGGCGACTTCATCTTTCACAGGAGAGTTGATGGGATCCAGGTTTATTTCCAGTCGACCAGTCTCCTCTTCAAAGTTCTGGCAGAACTCTGCAAGCACAAACCCAAAGTCAAGACAGTAGTCTAATGGCGAGATCATAGTTAAAATGTCTATTTGATACAAAAGATTACCTTCAAGCATGAGGAATAACTTCTTGGTGAGCCCCCCCAGATAAGCCTCCAGATCATTCTTCTTTCCCACCAACTCACTGGCCTTGTCACTCAAGATAATCTTGTCACTCTTCAGTTGACTGACCTCCTTGTTGGCCGCATCAAGAGCAGCTTTCAGATTGGTGTTTTCTTCTTCAAGCTTGGTGATTGAAGCCAGCTTCTCATCTGCGAGCTTGGTCTTCTCTAAAGCCTCTTTCTGCATCTCAGCCAAATCAAGGTCTTTCTTCTTCAGAGCATCCCTCAGTTTGTCTGCAAAGTCACAGTGAGGTCAGACTCAGAAACGGATGAGAGGCAAAAGCAGTCGTCGAGGTTCTCACCAAACATACCTTTTGCCTCCTCCTTTGACTTCGTGAAGTTCTCCTGAACAAGTTTCAGATCAAGCTCGAGCTGGATTTGCTTGTTCTCCAACTAAGTGTAACGAGCCGCAAGCTCGCAAGATTTCTGCGAAGAACCAATCGACAGATGTCAAAAACAGTTCACTTCCGAGTGACTAAGAAAAAATCATAGCATTACTAAGACTACGGCCGAATATAAACATTCGACCATAGTCTTGGGGACTACACCCACTGGGTGTAAAAGCTCAGGCACTCCATGTCGGAGTGGCGTGGCATGTCAAGTTTTTCACTCAGGACACATTGACGTCTGAGAGCCGCTTGCATGGCAAGTTGTACTACAATCATGGTGTCAGACCCTGAGAGTTGCTTGCATGCCTATTAACCAATTATCCTGCTGGTTGTTGTTTTTCTTAACCTTGTGGTCGTGGGTTCGGGCCCCATGGTACACCCAGTGGGTGCACTCAGCGTGCCCCCACTAGTTCTATCAGTTAGAGTCGATCAGTCGACCAGCAAATAGCTCAAAAAAAACGCTATCTTCAGACTATAGTCGACTGCCAGCAGTCCACCACAGTCTCGGGGACTACACCCAGTGGGTGCACTCAGCGTGCCCCCACTGGTCTATGATTCCATTCGACCTGGTCGAGTTAAGAAAAAGCTTAAGACATAAAGACTATGGTCGACTGCCAGCAGTCCACCATAGCCTTGGGGACTACACCGATGGGTGCACTCGGCGTTCCCCACTAATCCGAATTTCAATCAACACACCCACCGGGTGTCTGACGATACTAAAATTTTCATAGAGAAGGATTTTCAGATATCATATCCCTATGAGCAGGCGGTGACCAACTGACCTGAACATTACTCTGAAGAGCTGAACTGACGTCATAAGCTGCCTGACTGGCATCTCGGATTGCCTTCACTTGCTCCATCATGACCCCTGCCTAGCGTATCGCTTCTTTAGCAGCAGTGGCTTGGTCCTCTGGGACGTGGTGGGTCGAGAAAAGGGAAGGCTGAGCAGCACTCGACGACGAAGGGCGAGCACTCATCAGCGGCACCGCAAAGGATACGGTAGGCCGAGTTACGTTGTCTCCCTCCACGACCAACGTCTCGGGTGCTGACACGTCCTGAGTCGCCTTGCTAGCAGACGCTTTCCTGTTCCTCCTCTGCCTCAGTGGTTCTTCATCATCGTTGTCAGGAAGGTCAATAACGACATTAGATGGAGCTGCAGAAAAGAATCAAAATTAGAGACAAAGAGCCAACCGACTGAAGACGTAACTACAAAAGTCATACCAGGTTTTGAAGTGACAGCATCTTCCATCTCGTGATCTTCAGCCCTGGCCGAGGTATCAGAAGTAGCAGCACTGCAGCTCTAGAAGTCAGTCGATCAGCTCATGAGTCGACCAAGAATAAATTCATGTGAAACGGGAAAACTCAAGTTACACCATTACCCTGAGATACTGGGGATCGCCATCTTCATCTTCGGCAAGACCTTCGCCGGCTTCGATGGCGCCACTCGAGATTGCTTTGGAGCTTTCTCAGTCGGCACCGGAGAAGTCATCCGAGGACGCTTGGTCGACTGCGTGACGGGCGCAACCCCCTTTCCACGCTCGGCTGCAGGATCATGGACAAGCTTTGAGCGTCTTTCTGAACGAGGAGGTGCAACTTCCTCCTCCTCCTCCTCCTCCTCCTCTTCCTCCTCAACAGAGTCATCATCTTCATCATCGTCATCAGCATTCGAATCCCACTCCTCCGGGCTTTCGCCCCCACTTCCTTCCTCCTCCTCAGTCGGCGCTTGCGCTCCATTGGGCATCGAGTACAATTCAGTGGTGGACTGACAAGACAACAAAACAAGACAAAGGTCAATCGACCAATTTGTGGTGAAGCAGAATGCACAAAGCAAGATCGCAACTGGGGATAAGTGGTCATACCGTGTCCGGTGTGTAGGTATGGTCGAGTGGTGGGATCCTCCTAGCCCCTCGAGGGTTATCCTTATTCCCTGTGATGGCAGCCATCCACCTCTCCAGTGTGGTGTCATTGACCACCTTTGGATGGACCCGAGTGGTATCTTCGGTGCCGCAGTACAGCCACATCGGGTGGCATCGGTATTGGAGCGGTTGAATTCGCCGTCGAAGGAAGACAACCAGAAGGTCCATACCCGTCACTCCGTCCCGAACGAGCTGGACTACGCGCTCCATCAACATTTTTACCTGAGCTTTCTCCTCAGGGAGCACCTTCAGAGAAGAGGGTTTGTTCACTCGGTCCATGGAGAACGGAGGAGACCACCGATCGCTCAAGGCGTCGACTTCGTCTTAGCGATAGAACCAGGTCGACTGCCACCCTCTAACCGACTCAGGAAGGGTAATGGCCGGAAAGGCACTCTTACTCCTCATTTGGATCCCAAGACCCCCACACATCTGGATAACCTTGGTCCTCTCATCATCTGGACTCGCCTTTTCACCGTCTGTGGCGACGGTGAATATGTGTAAAGAGACCCCAGTGCGGTCGACAACCCAGGAAGTTTTCGCACATGGACACGAAAGCAGCAAGATAGGCAATGGAATTTTGAGTGAAATGGTGGAGTAGCGCCCAAAAGAAGTTCAGAAACCCTCGGAAGAAAAGACTCGGTGGCAGGGAGAATCCGCGATCTACATGAGTGGCTAGGAGAACGCACTCACCCTCCAGTGGCTGCGGTTGCCACTCGGTCCCCGGTAGTCTTGCTGACCCATGAGAGATCAGTCCCTCATTGGCCAGGTCGTTGAGATCCGCCTGGGTGATGGTCAAGCGGAACCAATCTCCTTGGACCCAACCTTGCGGCAGGCGGGACCTCACGAAGATCCGCCCCGGCTGGTCGCCCTTCCCTTTGCGTTTGCCGTCGCCGTCGCCTTCTTTGCTCGCTCCAAGGCCGACGTCTTATCCTTCACCATCGTCGTCGGCGAGGGGCGCGAGGAGTGGGTGGGCGGAGGAAAAGGCGGGCGCAGCAGGCGGGGATGAGGAAGGCGGAGAGGGAAATGGAGACGCGCTGTTCAAACACCCTCGCCCGACACCTTTTATAGGGACGCTTCCGAGTGGATGACAGGTAGGCCTGGATGGTCCTGTCAAATCCCGAAACAGTCGCGCGCGCGATACGTGGCTAAAAAGGCAGCGCGGAAATCGAGGCATCTACGCCTTATCCCATCCGAGTACCGCGGTCCACCCCGTTTCACGCGCTTCTCAAAATTCGGATCCCACAAAATCCCCTAACAGCAGAGCAACCTGTCAGGCGATGGATTTCCTATGATCCGTCGCTCGGAAGTTCACCAAGTTCAAAAGTTCACTCGACAGAAGAAAAGAATGGATCAAGGCGACTGAAAGAAAAGTTGATGCCATCATTAAAAAAGGTCATTGATCCAAGACGAGACATGCTCAGAACACCAAAAACAGGTCAGAAAGATTATCAACTCCTTCCTCACTCAAACCTCGATCCATTCGGGGGCTAATGATGAAGTCATGTACCTAGGGTAGGGTCACAGACCTGTCCAAAGTACCCTCCCCAAGGACATCTTCAGAAGAAGCTGCCTTCCAGTCAACCAAGAGGGAATCCACTCGACAGACTCGAAGGCACTCGACCTTGAAGACCCACTCGACCACCAGGAGATCAAGAGCCACTCTGTATCCAAACGGTCTGTAATTAAGTAGTCTTTATGGCCATGATGACACTTTATGTAGGCGTTACCAATGCGCCAATCATTTATGTACTTTAAACCTGATAATCGGGGGCGGAGGGTCCAGCGACACTATATAAGCCACCCCCTCCTCAGTGTAAAGGGTTCGCACCCCTGTAACTCATACGCATATAATCTAGTCGACCGCCTCCGGGCTTTGAGATGTAGGGCTGTTACTTCCTCCGAGAAGGGCCTGGACTCGTAAATCCCTTGCGTGTACAACTACTCCATAGCTAGGATCTTGCCTCTCCATACCTACCCCCCATTCTACTGTCAGTCTTAGTACCACGACAGCTGATGGGTGGAACTGTCAGGAGCAGACATGTCAAGTGCCGGTTCAGTCACGACCGGGTTTTGGGACGGCTTACTCTTCTTTGCCCTCTTACTGGGCTTCACTTGCATGTTGTCGACAAAGGCAGAAGGATGAATACAAAAGCATGAGTAAGGTAAAGCATAAGGTAAACAGAGTTACATTACCCGAGGGCAGTTTTGAAAGTCGGCATGTTAGATTGCATAGACTCGCCGGAGGAAGGAGAAGTATCCTGATAATTGGGGTTAGATGAATTGAGAGGTTGGCGAATTAAACCCGCCAAAGGTAAAACAGAACATAAATCGGAGATAACCTCGGTCTGACGCTTCCGGGTTACGTCAGGTAAGCCGGAGGATAGCTCTACATCCTTGCTGGTCCGGGTCTGCCTCCGGCTTTCAAGCTGTTGTTGCTTCAAAAGAAATTGAGGATCTTGATAAGCTAGAGGATGTGAAAATCTTACTTTCCGGGTCACCCTTCAGATTTTTTGCTTTGGCAAAGGCTCTGAGTCGGAGGAGATTATAGTTACCTCTTCGTCAACCGCTTGGCTGTTCCCCGTATCCTCCTGAAAGGATAGAATGTCAATAAAATAATGACAAAGGAGTCAAAAGAATTAAGGATTACCTCTTCATCATCCTCAGAAGTGTCATCCAATTTGAGCAGATCTGAAGCGCTTGGCTTCTTCTTCCTTGAAGTTCCCGTTTTGGTGGCTTTTCTTTCAGTTCTCTTGGCCGCTCTGGCTTGTTTGGCAGCCTCATGGTCATACTTGACCTTCCAGAAGTTGTCATCAGCCTGTGAAAGAGATAAAGGGGTTATAAGTAAAAGTAAGGTGTAATACACTAAAAGAGTATTCATTGAGGATTGATGACTCACTGCGGGGGCTGGGTTCTTCTTGCAGAAAGGAAGTAAGCCAAAGGTGTTACTAGTCACTGTGCCCTCTTTCAGCAACGTTTGGGTCGGAGCCTCCACCACATCATCCGGCAAGTCGTCGGGACTATGACGCAATGGGTCATCCTTCTCTCCTGAGTAAGTGCACATTAAGCTGGGGCGATAGCTTAATGGAAGCACTCGCCAAGTAACCCAGACTCGGACCAGGTCGATGCCATCTAAGCCATTTCCCAAAAGAGCTTTGATTTTTCTAATAGTGGGAGCAAGTGGCAGACGTTCAACAGCAGAAAGTTTATCCGCTAGCGGGTGGTTGGATTCAAGGCGCAGAGCGCGGAAGCCGGGCAGAGGGTTCTCGTCAGCCGGAGAAGCGTCTTGACAATAGAACCACGTCTGATTCCAATCCTTTGGATGACTCGGCAGTTCAGCATAAGGAAAAAGGCAGTCTCTCCGCTGCTGAATTGAAATGCCACCAAGTTCAAGACTGGGCCCGTTGGCACGTTCATTCTGCCGGTTTAAGTAGAAAAGCTCTCTGAACAAAAGCAGATTGGGTTCTTCCCCCAGGTACACCTCACAGAAGACTTGGAAGTTGCAAATATTTGACACGGAATTGGGCTCGATGTCTTGAGGTCTGAGGTCAAAGAAATGCAAAACATCTCTAAAGAATTTTGAACCGGGTGGAGCAAATCCTCGGCTCATATGATCCGTAAAAACTATCGCCTACCCTTCTTTGGGTTGAGGTTTCTCCTCGGATGGGTCAGGGGCACGATAAGACATGACCTCCTTCTTAGGCAGATGGCCAGACTTCACAAATTCTGACAATTTGCTCCTTGTGACAGTGGATGGGACCCAGTTACAGGTCACAAGAGCCTTGGTTTCCTTAGGTGCCATGATGTAAATTGAAGCCTATGACAAAGAAAAAGGTTCCGGTTCAAATTTAACCCAGATGAAAACATTTTAAGTCTATTCAAGATGGCGGCTTAAGAAGGGGCCTAATGATATATGGGTAACTATGCAGCAATATTTAAGCCGCTACAGGTGTCAAGAGCAGTTAAATTTTCTTAAGTCGCGAGAAGCAAGCAAGGTTCACAGATCAGTGTCATTTACTTAAACCAGCCACATGGACAGTCGTGGTTAGACATATTCGACAGAGGCATTTTTTGTTTTAGGGTGGAACAAACAGGTTTCACAAGTTGCGGCTATTATTTTGGATCAAACAGCTATCCTGAAAAGAAATATTTCTAGACCTAGAACTGGCACAGATGAAGCTCAAGGGCTCAAACAGGGCCTCTGTGCAACAGAAAGGGATCTACTTGCATTCGAAACGGGTGCGAAATAGCTACCGCATTAGTTTATACCATCTTCAAGATCAAGAAACGGCGGTGGAGATGAAATCTATGAGGGGTTCTTAATGCACAGCCAAGAACACCTAGGAACTCGAAGGTCCTAATGCGGATCTGAGGAACACGAAGGAGGAAACTTACAGATGCAGAGTTGCTGTGGAGGTTCGTCGCGTTTCTCTGGTCAAATCAGGTTGATGCAGCGGCCTGAGTTGACGAGGATGAGGAGATCTGCGACGGTGGCGGCGGCGGAGCTCGAGCGGCAGAGAGACAGCGAGAGGAAGAAGACGAACGACTGAGGGAGAAAATGAAGAAGACCTAGGTCGTGCCTATTTATATGGAAGGGCTGACTGAGACATCGCGAGAAACGAGGAGATAAACATTATTATCCAGCGGCCCCGACGCCTCGGTTTTCAGAACGATCAGTAAAAGCAAAGATCCGTTGGAGGATGCGGTGGAATAATGAATGAATTTAAGTAAAGATGACGTCACGGCGGGTTAATGCGGATCCAAAAGGTGATGTCACGGCGGGTTAAAGAAAACCTTTTGTGTAGGCAGAAGGCTGATGATTTATTTCTTAAGGTATTTTAAGATCGACATGAACCGGTTCAAATCAATCTGGGGGCCTAATGTTGGGGATATAACTATTTGTGTAAGCCGCCCAGGAAGGGCCGGGTTATGCAAAGAAGAATCACCCGAAAGAAGCCCAAGACCAAGCAAGAAGATGGCCGTTCAATAAAGTGTCTAAGGCCCACAGGCGGCTTAAGGCCCATAGTATGTAAACCGCCATAATGCCATGACTTGTAACATAAGGTAGAATTAACTAGTCACCGAGTCGGACACTATCTATGAGCCAGCCGGGACTCTGTAGGACACAGGGCGTCCACCCGTGTATATAAGGGGGCGGCCCGCTGGCGGCTTAGGGCAAGAAACAACTCATCGAGAGCCGGGCATAGCGTATCTCGCTCCCTGGTCATCGAAACATCAATCAATACCAACCCAACTACACGTAGGCTTTACCTTCACCGTAAGGGGCCGAACTAGTATAAACCTCTCGTGTCCTTTGTCCTGATTAACCCCTTCAAGCTTCCTAGTTGCGATGGCTCCACAACTAAGTCCTTTCACGAGGACATCTGACGTGACAATTCCATGACATCTTTGAAACAAAAAACTTTGTGCATTATATTATGGAATAGAGAGTGTTAACTAAGGCATACATCAACATATTTGGATTGTTTTGTTAGAACACACTAGTAAATGCCTATGTGCAGTGCACGTTAATATTAGGCGGTATATTAATTACACACAAATATTAGGTAGTATATTATTTGGGCATTAATTTTGTGAGATTAGCACTAACATTGATAGTTGGTATCATATTAATTACACGCTAAACATGTTGAGCGCTCACCACTGAAGCATTCTAGACCGTTGTTTTGACCTGGTTTGATGGTTGAGATTAATTGGATCTCGAAAGGTGGATTGCGGTGATCATAATATCTGTATCCTCTGTGCGTTTTTCTATAAGGTTGAATGGTGGCTTTAGAGTCGTTTTTCTTTGCAGAGGACAACAATGTTGGCTGCAACACCATCCGAAAGGTGGGCATGATTTTGGATGTTGCAATGGTTTTGATATGGGTAAAAAAATGGGTTTTGTGTGTGTTTGGGGGGGGGGGGGAGACCTTACAAAATTAGGATTTTCATTGGATTTTCCATGCATATATCTGGTTAAATTTGACAAAAACATTAGAACTTGAGAGGATGTGGTTTCTACGGTCAAGATATGTGTTGTAATGGCTATAGATTGGACTTTGTTGTGACATGATATTAGCTTGAGAATCCTGCTCCCTTGCAATGCACTGTCTTGTTGATCCAGATGAACTACAGGGCGCACCTCACTCGCTGCTCCCAGGCCGAGGCAAGCTCAAGGAGCTCAGGTCTCCTACCAAGGTTGTATCACGCATAACCTGGAAGAGTGCTAGATGTTCTCCTAGAAATATTTGGTCCTGCTCCTCACTGTCGCTGCACTTGAGATGAGCTCTGTCATAACTGCAGACCTATTTATCACATCTCCTTCACTCGATTGTATGTTCGAGCTCCAGGTATCACATTGTTGCTTTAGGAAGATTTATCATTATTCTGTACATAACATTATTTTTTAAAGGGTGCTTTAGCATATGAATATAGTTAATAATTATACTAGTGGAAAAAAAAACGTCGAAGCCTGCCAAAATGATTACCATGCTATTGGCCTGAGTATCTAACATATAAAGCCTCCTACGTTACCCGCCATTCTAGCGCACTTGCATCACGCGATGGATCCGGTTCACACGATTCACCTCGCTGTCAAAATTCTGCTCCTTTTTACCTCTCTATCAAAGATCTGACCGTAGGTTTTACTTTACATTGTGGCTTCAAGTTTCAGTGCATGACGACTGGGCCATCGTTGCACACGGGCCCAACATTCAGTCACGGCGCGCGTGTGTGTCAGTTGTGCCACGACGGTGGGAGAACCCAAGAGCGAGGTGAAAACCTAGCCCCCAATCCCCTTCCTGCCTCGAGCCCCACGCCCCACCCATTCTCCTCTCCCCTCTTCCGCCGCCCCTCCCTGCCTGGTAGCCCGTGGTCGCCGCCGCAGCCTCCCCTCCACCTCCCCTTCCTTCTCTTCCCCGTCCACTCGCCATCAACGACACCATGGAAGGACATGGCAAGGAGAAAGGGATCCCGTCGGTGAAGGGAAGGAGAAAAGGAGCCCGGGGAGCTCGAGCCGAGGAGAGCGGCCTCGATCCAGACTCAGCAGGAGCAGAGGAGCAGCAACCGTGCGAGCTGGCGCGCACCTCGTCGCAAATCGTGCAGCAAGCTGAAGACGCGGCAAGAGCGGTGGTCTTGATGGCGACGGCGGCCGGGAGATAGAAGATGAGGAAGAGTGAAGGAAGGGGAGGAGGGACAAAGAGAGGACAGAGGAGAGGAGGTGCAGCGGCCTGAGAAGAATACTGCAGGGAAAGAGGAGGAGGTCAATCGTGTCCCTGGGGGGCCGAGCAGATCCCCACCAGGGGTGGACTGGCACTTGGAGCCGCCGCCGCCGCCATTCCGCCTCCCTCCTCTCTGTCCAACGACCACGCAACCCGGAGGAAGCCGCCGCCCAAGAAGGTCCGGGGACGCCCGTTGGCGAGCTTCAACCGCCCACATCGGGGCAGAGGGAGCCGCACGCGTGGCCAGCAAGTGGACCGACGGGAAAGACGCCCGCCGCGGGCTCGATAGGGAGAAGAGATGAAGGGGGCGCGTGTGGGCGGCTGGCCGACGGGGAAACCATCGCGTCTCTACCGCGTCTACGAACTGCAGGTCAGTTTTGGCACAAGTGAGCTTTTTCTTCATCGTTTACTCATCTTTGCATTGTAACCTGAGCTCATCTCTTGATTCGTGGGAGATCAGAGCAGGCATGTCTTCATGGTGCTTGCGGAGGGCAGGGCCCTGAGGAAAAGTGGTGGTTGGGGAGGAGGACGCCCTTGTCCTTGGGTCCGGGCCGCCATGGCTGACGCCGGAGCCGTTGGTTGGCCTTGAGGTCATCCGTCGTTGGCGTCCTCGTCATCCATCCAACCACCAGGTCCTCGATCCATCTGCGGCCGCTGCACCTCCACAGTACGGCCGCCGCCTTTTTGTTTCCCTCTTGTGTTCATCATCTCAGAATTTTGTTGGCACTGGATCATGCAGGAGGAGATTCCTGAGGCATTTGGTTCTTGTGGGATTCTCACACATCTTGCAAGATCAACAACAAGTGGCTGGGCCTCTACATTATTCAGAAAAGCTATTTTTATCTTTCATTTATTTGTCTAATTTATGTGCCCGTGTATTCGCCTCCGTTCCGCTCTTGTTGAAGTTCCAACGAATTTCTGTGCTACCTAAGAGGTACTAATGCTCATATATTACAATTTGGTACCCACGACCTTCAGTCACGGGATCTTGAGAAAAGCAGTTTAGGCATTTTGTTTGTGTCAACTATACAGAATCCCTGCGGTTCGATTTTTGGTTTGTAGGCAACCAACACAATATGCAGGCAAACAGAGATGAGGTTTTGCTGTAGTAGGCAAATATTCATTGTCCATTTTATGTGTTTGTAGGCAACTGAAGTACTCAACCTGTATATATCCATTAATTCGTGTACAAGCCAATCTTTTTTGGCATATCCATTGCATGATCAACCTATGTATGTTTGTAATTTTGCCTTACTAAGCTGCTATACATATACTCAGTTTGTCTTTACTAAGCTGCTATGCATACACTCAATCTTGTGGTGATTACAGCTTTGAGCTTGCAACTGAACCTTAAGACTACTAATTACTTTTGTGGATGGTTAAACCTGAAATCTGAAACAAAATCTGGTAGCAGTCTTGCCCCCCTCAGCAAAAAAATATGCATTGAGGTCAGCTATCTTCAACGTCCCTTTTTTCGTTTCAGTGATGCATGACCATAGCGTGACATGAAGTTCTATCTTGATCCTTGCCATGCTACTGCTTTGTTGAACCATCTCAAGGCGTATGGACCTGGTTCTTTTTAAGCACAATTTTCTTTTATTGTCTTTCATGCTCATTTAATTCGTTTATGTTTCCTTTTCCGTTGCGGTGGTGGATGATATATTCTCTGCCATGAATGGATGTTTTTGGCGTTGTGAGATGGCGTAGGTCACTGATGAGCTATGTTTTTAAGGCGGTAAGGCGAGGCAAGGCGCTGGGGGGGCGCCTCACCGCCTAAGCGGTAAGGCATAAGGCAAGGCGGACGCCTTAGAGAGTTCTGACCAGTAGAATGAAGTAGAACTTGGTAGGCAACTAGGCATACACACTACACATCTTGCACTTGCTGCTGGTTGTAGAGCCCATATAGCTCACCTCTGTGCAGTCTGTATGCTAATGAGGAGAACGTCCCTCTATTAATTTTGGGTGTTGGGTTCTGTTTAGTGAAATTTTGAAAATAGTTGGCCTGGTAAAACACCACTGTTTGCCCTGTGGGTCAATAGGGACTTGACAAACAAAAAATGCATCACTCTCCATTTAATGGCCTAAAAACACTGGCATGTTTGGATGAAATTTTCATCTATATGTATAAGCCGTGGGCTATTCCAAGAAGAGGGTGACTATGCATCAGTTGTACAATCATGTGTCCATCTGCTGCTTTTTTGAATCGTATAAAATCTAGAGCTACCTTACAAAACTATTCTGTTTACTATGGAGTAAAATCTAGAGCTAGCTTATAATACTGCTTGAAAATAGCTTTGGCTCTTCACACCTGGGAGTAATATGACAGTTTGCATTCCTATTTTTGTTTTCTCTGTATATATATACAGTTTTCATATTCTATTTGTTTGCTCCTGAAGCTTATGTTTTCCTTTTTCAGAATTGAGTGTGTATGAACAAAGCAATAGAGGTTGTGTTAATTCCTAGAGCCTAATATGTTCTTTTGTCTCCTGGTGATTAGTTCGAATGGCCGTGTGAGGTAATAGAGCTTTCTATCGTTGCTTCCTCATCCTTCTCCGCCCTGCATTCTCACATTTTTTAATGAAAAAATAACCCTGCATTCTCACTTTGTTAATGAAAATAAATACAGGGATTACAAGCACTGCTCTGTGCAAGAAATGGGTGTATGTGTTCTAATTTAGTTGCTTGGCCTGCCAGCCTATCTTCCCTGGATGCTTACTTTCTTACATGTTGCACGTCATGTTACAGTTTCGCCGGCCTGTCCCGGCTCATGTTAGGCACCATGTCTCGGCTCATGTCACGGTGACATGGTGTCTATAGCCTGTTAGGGCGCCTCATGGTATTCTCACTGACCACCTCTGCTTGTTTTGGCTCCTTCTAATTGATGTGTTACTTTGTCTATTTTCATGTACCCAGATCCCTGACAAAATCCATGTATTTAACCGTGGCATGTTTGGCAGCTGCAGCAGCGTGGCAATTAATTAATTCTCATTCAACGTAATTTACTTCTCCCCCTTTATGTATCATGGATGGATATACATGGTGGTTGGCTGTTATTATCGAAGCAAGAGTTACTGATGATGACTACATTTGAGTTGGTAGAGTGATTTATCTTGCTAATGCATATATAGTTATGAATGCAACTCTTTCGCATCTAGAGATTGTATGGCAGCTGCCTCATATTTGTACAGTAGACCTGATCTCCTAATAGTATTTCGTGATGCACATATTTTTATTTCTTTTGATTTTGCCTTGGTTGTTATTTATGCTTATAGCTTCATGTCTGGGATTCTATTTCAGGGCACTGTTTTAGTTGTTAGTTCAGGTGCTTTTGATTTTCTGAATGTATCTAGGTAATGTCGAAGATGCTCTGCTCTTATTTTTCAGACATTTACTTTGCTTATTTTGCTTCTCCTTAGCCTCTTATTAGTGCCAATCTTCTTTTAAATAGCAGGGACATTCTTTTACTTTTAGGAGGGCATATTTTTCCTGGGCCCTGATGGGTCTTTTCATATATTTCAGATATCAGTGGTCCATGTCACAATAAACAAGTGATTCGTACTTAAACATGACATGGGGAACCTTGGATACACGATTCAGGACAGGGATATACTCGATCTGAGAGAACATGGGCTTCTTACCTCCGTCTTTTGTACCCAGTTCACTAGATATTAGAAAACAGTGGGTATTTAAAAAAAAATTGTTACAGAAGTGCCTTGAATATATTCAGCATAAATGGGATGACCAGGACATATATGAATCGGATTTCTTATTAACTATACTTGGAAAACGATGATGTGATGAAGATATGTCTGCACATGAATACGACGGTTATAGATTTCAGTTGTGCTCTTAAGCATAATTCTGCATCTACAACTATCGTCACTGCTGTCTATATTCCATTTTTAGATTCGAAAATCATTCCGATGATTCTTGTCTGCCTTGGGCAACCTTTCCATTTCAGCCTCATGTAGGATTTTGGTCCCCGTGATCTTCCTTGCATAGATGACCTACTCCCAATCCTCCTTACCTCCCCTCCTTTATGTCTCAGTGGTTGCCCAGGCTTTCGTTCAAATTTGGCATGATTTTTTCGTACACATTACCCAACCAACGCCCTCCCTTTCAAAGGAAAATGATGATTTTTTGTACGTAAGTGTGTTGTGTGCTGTCTGTGGCACTGTGTTGGATTTTTAGAGAAAATATCATTGTTGCTTCACTGCTATATGTGGTTTGAGTTGATGCTCTGTTCAGAAAGAAACAAGTTTAGAATAGGTAAATTTTAGTTAACCCCATTGTTTTGCTTTAGGCTATCCTTTGTATTTTCCTTGTCATGTTTCGTGCTTCATAGCATGTGTATGGAAGCATATAAATACAGCAATATAAACTGCAGTTGTAGTATCACATTTTTCTATCATAAATGTGTAGAAATTTGAGAGCTTAACAGGAGAATAGAATCAAGGAGATGAATGCTTAGTTCTATGCGTATGCATGTAGAAGCATCTCCTTGATCATTGATCACGGTAACTAGGAATCCATCATACATCTATACTATCTGCACAAGCACACATAATTTGGTTTAAACTATTTATGGTTTCTGAGAACACCAATAGCTAGCTAATATATCTACTTGTTGAGTTAATGGGGTGACCCGCATGTCCATCTCTGAAAAATACAGTAAATACCTATCCTGAAGTTAAAACTTATGTACCATTTTACCCTATTACCGGCAAACACCTATCTTAATAAGCGCGTAGTTTAGAAATGAACTTCACGGATAATTGTTCATGTTGTTTGAATCATAATTGAATGAGGTGTGGTTATTCTTAATTTTAACTGAGTGGTACGACTGCAAATTAACGGTAAGCTGTCGGTAAACGCCCTCTTTTTGGTAACTTGATAGTGCTCATTGGTTTTATTGCTATATGCTGACATTATAATTCTCTGTTGACCTGCTCATGCAAATCCTACCTTTCCGGTCAGGTCACTACTACATGTTGGTTGACTGATCCTATCCCAAGATCGGTCCCCTCCTGAGCCATTTGATCACCAAATGCGCACGCAAACGCCTCCCTCCCATCCCCATCTTCCGCAGCGCTCGCACGCTGCTGCATGGTGCGCTCCCTGAGCCACCCTCGTCGGCCACACACAACCTTACGACCAAACTTTTGTACCATCACTATATTACGGGTGTTCTCTTTTCTCAGTATTCTCTGTTAGTTTTCTATCTCTGGTCTTATAGTTACATTCTTTAGAATATCGCCAAGTCATGGCTGTAATCGAACATATAAATCACGCTTCATTTAGAGTCAACAAAAGAATGGAGTAACAGGGCATGGGCTTCGTTTAGAGTCAACAAAAGAAAAGTTTTTTTCAGAGTAATTTTCAGTTCACTGTTTGCTTCGACTTTTGTGACTTATGATGTTTGGATCAAGGATTTCAAGATTTCCTGTTTTTATTATTGATGATGGAAGATGGATCAAATTTATGCCTGTTCTAAACCATTTATTCTCTGTTTGGGCTGTAATTTCTAAGTTAGCTTTCTTAGTAAAGAACTTAATAAAGCTTTGTTGCTGCTGACTATTTTATCTTTTCTTGGATAAGATTATATTCTTTAGCTCGTGAGCTGACCTATTTGTGATTTGTACCTCAGTTCACGGGATATCTCATAACTGAAACCATGAACAACAAGTGCTTCGGTTCTGGTGTTGGCGATCCATTGCTTGAGGCGACATCGTGTGCAAGATTATTCTTGTGGAGGCCACTGGCATGGTGGCACCCTCCTGGGCCTGCTGATCCCATTACCCAGGTTAGCTTATTCCCCTTTCCTCATGCCTGATTCCTATTTTTGTGTCGCTCTGTTCGATTTGGAGTTTCCCCCATGTTCCATGAGATGCCTTGGCGATGGCTGAGGCCTCCTGTTAGAATGTGATTGATGTGGTGTTCACGGTGAGATAAAGTTCGAGGTCCATTTGATCCGTAGTTATTCTTCCAACATATTTTGTGGCTCTCATAAAATTTGGATGACATCCCGAATTTGAACTGGGCGAGGTATGTCATGAACGACATTATATCAGTAGCATGGGCATTGGGCAACAAACTCACTGATGAGACAAAAGCCACCTTTTTCCTATAAACATCGCTAGTCTACCCGCTATTCTGAGGCTCCCGCGTGCACTACCCTCTGTCCCAAATTATTTCCCCATTTCTCCTTGGTCTAAGCTCTAAAAATCCACATAAGATTCCAGGAAGGTTTAGCTCAGCTAGATTTTGTCATGTATTTAAAACAAGTTCATGTATAATGTTTTATAAATAATTCAATTGAGGTAAATCAACAAGTCTATATTTGGTTTAGCATGGATTTTGGGGATTCAATCTTAAATCTTTGCTAGCTGGAATTTGAGTCAAGAAATCTGATAGATAGCTAAGCTAAATTTTGTATTGTTGCACCAATAGCAATTGTAATTTCTTTCTCACCTTCCAGCTAAGTCCCTATTTAATATGGTTCTATATTGGTTTCTTTAATCTGATACTTGTCTAAAGAGATCATTTTAAGTTCTGCTAATCACGAGTTGACATCAAAATTCCTCCGAGTCTCATTCAGTATTCTTTCTTACTATATTACCTAATTAAGTGACAATAAGGCAAAAACAAAGTTGAAGCATCAGAATGTGCCGTCGATCAATATTTTAGTTAATAGATCGTGAAATTGAAAAGGTTAGTTTGCTCTCTCCAAGAAATATCATATCTTAAACCATGTTCACACGCGCCATCTAAACCTATGTGATGCCTCTTGGTTCAGTTTTGATGAGGTGTGTGCAGAGAAAAGGCAGCATAAAGTTGGTCCAAAGAAAGCAGTGAATATTAACCTGGGAAGGGTGTGAAAATTGAGCTGCAAGGAAAACCGTATCAACTTTTTCCTTCTTTCTCCTGAAAATTTATATACAATGAGAAAGTTGATATTAGCATGTGGCATACGTCACGAAGGAAGCTGCACTGAATGAGTCAAGGGAAATCTGAAACTGCAGGTCGAACCTTCATCACCGCATTCGCGCCAAAGTGAGCTCAGATGATCCATAGATATATCATCAACCCTGTAACCAAAACTATTATAACCTTTCCAAGATGCACTATAACTTTATGGATCATAATTTAGCAACAGAAGAGTGGACAAGGAAAAAAACTCTTTAGTTTAGTTAGTTTGAAGCCAAATTCTAATCATACAACTGAAGCCGAAAAGATTCTATGGGGTCCAGCTCCTAATGATTGATGATGTACAATGTGTCTAATTCCAGTTCAAAAGTCTTTCACTTGATTGGTTTGACCTCTTATTTTTAGATGGTATTAGTAGTCAGTTGAGCATTGATTTTTGGATGGTATTAGTAGTCAGTCAAGCATCTTGCATCTTGCATATTTTGAGATGGTATTAGTAGTCAGTCGAGCATCGATTTTTTCTGTGTTCACTGCAAGTTTTTTTTTTCAAAATTCATCTTTCTTTGTGCTAAATGTTCTTTCTTACTGAACCATCACTCCAATTGTAGGTTGCGTGTTGCGCCTAAAGGTTGGATATACGGTGATATGGTAATGCCGATTTGGGAAAGCAGGTGTACAGTGTGTGTAAATTAAGAAAACAATTTATAATTTGTTATGTGATCACTGCATTTTAATTTAGTATATGCGATCCCCTCAAGTAGGGAAGTATTGAATGCACCTCTCTGGCAAGTGCACGCATATTGTTAGCAAAGTTTAAATTGATTACCCCTGGGACGATGATCTCCATCTCCTTATTGTGGACGTCGTGGTTCAGTACTGGGGGCCTGGGGGCAACTCTCTTCCACCATGTATGTTGAATGCATTCCATCTGAAACAACGTTAAGTGCGTGCTTAGAGCAGGTAAGACAATGGTGGCTGCGTGGTTGGTTGACGTGTCGCGACGCTACCCGATGCCATGTATTGCTGGATTGACGAGCTTCATTGAGCTCTATGCGGTGGGTGCATCGATCCTATCTACTTCTGTCAAAGTTGGTAACTAAAGCAGTAAGTTAAGCCTTCCAGCCAACAACAATCTGCCATTCTCCTCCACGGTGCACAGTGCCCCCCCCCCCCCCCACACACACACACAACAAATGTAGCACATAAGCGGCGTCCATAAAAATCAGCGCCTAATCCAACGACATCGTTGCTCAAGAAACACCGTACCGAACACAGCCCACGACAACAAATCTAATACCAGAGAAAACAATACAAACCAGATCGCACGCAGGGCAAAGCAGCAGGCCGAGCAGACGCAGGGCGAGATGGATGACCAGAACAGCAACGGCACAATTCGTGTGGACGGCGAAGCAGCGCCCAAGGAGCAGCCGCGGAAGTAGCACCGACAGCCGGAACAACACGACGGCGGGGATCCTCCAGCCACAGCTTGGAAGCGAGGCGTATCCAGCACCCCAAATCGCCAATCTCCACTCTTCAGAGCTGCGCCGAGTCGCTAGCCCGTTGAGAAGACACGCTCACAGGGAAACCCATACACACACCCGACACGCGGCTTGGACCAGCGGCCAGTTGGAGATTAAAGCTTGCTGAGAGGACACGCGCACACACACCCGACACACTGCATGCATCAATGCGCATCCTGGGTCCTTGCAGCCACAAGGCGATGAGCGCACTACAACTCTACCTGCCTACGCATGGTCACGGGCGGACATGCCTTTTTCTAAAACATGGTTGTTGTGATTTTTTAGTGGGATGATAGTATGGTTAATAATACAACAATCGGCTATAAGGCCACATGTACAATAGTAAATTTTAAGTGTGTACTACTCCCTTTGTTTTCAAATATAAGTCCACAAAGTAAAATGGATGAATCTCCACTTTAACTATGTTTATATACATCCGTATGTAGTTCATCATGAAATATCTACAAAACTTGCATTTAGAAACAGAGGGAGTACGTTATTAATAGTTGGCCTACCATACAACCTCACAAAGTGTCTTGAGTCTCGTGCTGCAACTGGCTAATAATCAACAACCCGCTTCTCTTCTCTCTCCTCCAACTAAGCAAATATATAATATTTTAGTCCTTATAGCCTGCTTATGTCACCTTATTGTACTTGCTTTTATGCCGGCATGCGAAACGGGCCATCGTGCCAGCCTGTTTAGGGAGGGGCTGATCCTGGACTAGGGAGGACGCGACCCGAGTACTTAGCGTGCCTGGCCCTTTTAACCAAGGCCGGGCCGGTCCATTTGGCCAGGTTTGCACAGACGGAAGCCCACACACACCCGACATGCGTAACGTTGTGGCCCACCACGCGTCCACCCTTGAACAGCGGGCGCCACCAAGCAAACACATGTAAGAGCGCTCCCAGCCATCTATTTACAGTGAGTTTTTTTAGGGTCTATATTCTCAGGGATTGTTTTTTCACATAAACAAATGTAACGATCCAGTCAAAATCATACCGCTCAATTGAACGAGGGAGTTCCTACCCATATGAACTTTCTTTACCAAAAAATTTAGATCTATTATAATAGTTCATCAGAAGTGCAAAGCATCTCAAACATACTACAAATTACAGAGATTCCGAGACCACCAGACGATAATTACTGTTGTCAGAACTCCTAGATAAAGCGACACACAATTAGATAAACTTCATAATCTTACTGCTTATTTGAAGATGCTCCCAGTCAAACAGGCGGAACTCGACGGTACCGATGATGTTGATATCAACCATATGACTCAGGCTCATGCCAATAGTTATCGCTATGTAACTGTGTTATTCCAATTCTATATAATTCACATCATTTCACCCCCAGCTTAATACCCCTCTTGTCATTTATAGAACCGCCACCCTGCCGCGAGCACAAGCAGCCCCTAGAATATATTCATCGCCCACGCAAGGCCGGGCAAGTCCCAAAGTTCAAAGGGAAAAAATCCATTTGAAAGATGGAAAGTACATTACTCGCGGTAAAAACTCTTATTACTTTCCTGTTTGCAGCAACTCCTCCGACAAATACTAAATACTATAGTTCTGTGTAAATTGGCAGGCAAGCTTGGTGAGAACTACTTAGACGAGTTCGCTGCCCAGTGTGTGTGGGCAAATACATTTAAGCTGTATAACAAAAATATTCGCAATCTTTGAAATATCATCAAAGACAAGAAAACTCCTAACCATTACTATGTATGCCACATGACAGAAACATTTGCTACTGACGGCAAAAGAATGGTAATCTTAAACAAATGCATTCTTGTGTTTACTATAAGAACATGCTAACAAACCATATACTGAATAACCTTTATCTTCATTTGCAGTACTTTAGTACACACTTTTCTAAGAGAAGCCTCTTCCCGCACATGAATGCTGAACATGATGAGCTACCGATCAGTACAGGAGACGGGACCACCAGTGTCATGGCCCACTTTATCAAGGGCGTCGACAACAGGGCTACACTCACAAAGAACTGGAGCAGCTTCTTCATAAGGCAAATATGAAGAAAGGGTATGCATATGCTTTCGCCTTCAAGTGCACGTCTAAAAGCCTCTGCATGCATGATTGTCTATCCAATCTAAGCAGATCACAATAGTCCTTTGCTACGTAACTTGGTATTACTAAAAGTACCTATCAAGACTTTTATATCTGGCATCATTTTGGATCTTATGTAAAAAGATTATGACAATCCTGTCTGTATGACTATCATCAATCCGTACTTATTTTTATATATTCCCTTCTGTGTTTACATATTTTGATGCACACTCTTTCTATTATTGGCTTGCTCTCGGCCTTTGCGCCATTGGCGCAACGGGTCATCTAGTATGTCCAAAAGATGCACTTGAGGTGATTTTTCTATCATGACATGTTTGCCATTGCCAGCACATGTTGTGAATTTGAAGTTCATTTACTACATTGTAGATTTGAGGATGATTTATCGGGGTTCTATGCAATAAGTTCTAGCAGTGATTTAGCATCTGAAGGTCGGTGTTGGTTTTCCTGTAGTTAATAACACCCACAGATTTCCTGTAAAAAATTGTTTATATTTTCTGCGAGGAAGAAACTTGAAATTGTATTTCCTAAAATTCAAATGTCAGCCAACCCATCAAAAGCCTGCCATTCACTACTTGGAAGAACATACCCCTATCAGTGATCGATCACCACTCCCTGATATTTGGTTCCCTAGACAAGATCTTCATAATCAGTCTTGTACAGTGAAAGGTTGTTGTCTCTTGTCTATTCACCAACCTCTGCTTAGCATAGAGATGCAGATTGCAAAATCAGTGGGAAAATGGGTAAATACTTGCAAGCAAACTACATTCGGAATGTAACTCCACCAAAATAATTCATGCCAGCACAGAGTAGAAGGTAAAACTTTACGTGGCGTGAACAGCAAACAGCAAATAAACAGAACTCACAGAAAGGAGTCGCACACACAGGATGTCACTTCTCCAGGATTCAAGCACCTTCATGATCAGCGTAATGTCATTTTGAGATACAATTTTTTAATCTACGATGTCACCATGGAATATAAAAAGGCTGGCAAACGATACTGAAAGGAGTCGCACACACACAACTCACAAGTGAGCTGGCCTCTCAACGTGCTTGCTCAAGAATGCATCAAGCAAACAAACCGCAAGTAAACGTTAATTCAAGCAGGTCACTGACAATAGATGGTAAGTGCCTACAAGTCTTGCTACAACCGACCAGTACGGAGGCCCAATTTCTGAAGAGCACGTCACAGACCCCATGCACAGCACATAATGCACTTCTGCATCTTGGCCACCAGAATGTAGTCCTAGATACCTGCGGAGCAGCCAATTTTCAATCATCAGCCAAACCAATTTGTACAATACATTCATAGAAAAACGGTTAAATTTATGTAGCTCAATTTTTTGTACGACTTAAAACAGTAAACATCAGCTTCACTAGGATTGTGGAAATTGCACCAGATCCTCCAAAACTTAACCGTCTCAGCAGTCAGTATTAGTGGGGAAAAAACCACTAGAAACAGAGAACCCCTGCAGGAGAACAGTTCATTTTTACCACCACACCTTCAAATCTTATTGTTAGCATATTATCAGGTTTTGGCCTACATCTGTTATTCTGTTGTCAGTAAAGGCCAAGAAATCAGTGGTTCAAATAACTCCATTACAGGGGAATATTGGAGATCCAAGCTTATCATGAGCATATAAGGGGCTCATGGAGTAGCAAAGTTGAATCAACTGGTTTCTACCTCAGATAGACATACTCTTTAGAAATGTAGAGAGCTAGCTAGTTGCTCACAATGAAATTTTATTAAACTCGTGTAGTAGAAGTATCGACTAAGGGATCTTGCATCATTTTATTAATAGACACACTTCCTTCAGGCAAAAATAGATGCGTTTTTTCTTCTCCAAAAACAATACTTTGACCCCTAGTTTTACTGATAATATTAAAATGATAGTAAAAAAATGCAATTTGTGACAAAAGCAATTTTTACGGGGAATCTAGTCATGCCATTTCGATCACATTTTTAATCGTGCTACATATAGTTTGGACCAGACAAAGCAAATTAGGGACCATAATGACCCATGACCGAAATCAAAATAGACTAAGAGATACACTGAGAAAACATTTAAGCAAACTGCCTTACACTAGACTAATCATCCATAAAACTGCAATAAATGTGAGCAAAAAGATAAATAGATTATAAAACTTAATGAAAACATGATCTTCGAGTATTATGAAGATCATTAGTTTACTAGGTACCATAAAAATAAGCAGCATTGGAATGGCATAGTTATCCCGTTTAAATAATGGAAAATATGAAGCAAATGGTCATCAACTACTTACTTAAAGGTAACAACATATAAATCACACTAGGACTTGATAGATCCATAACCAAGAAAAACCAATCAAAGGCATGTAGCAGCTGGTATAAGTAAAAGAAACAAAAACTTCCATATATAACACGAAAGAGGATGCAATTTCATTATGCCAATATATCCATGAAAAGGGCAAGGGTCCTGAGTCCTGAGTCGTCTGAGGAGCTACAAAGAGAAAAATCCGCATTGCCAGAAGAAACTGGTAGGTAAACTGAAAGATGACAGCAAGATGGACTGGGATGGCAAACAAAGTTGCACATCCACAGTAGAGAGGGGATAGAACATCAGCAAATAAAAGAGAAGGCAGGTGGTTGAAGGATAGGAAAGAGAATGGAGAGATGTTGAGGAACGGATGAGAAAGCAGGGCCTGGAGAAAATATTCAGATGCAGCCGGGCACCAAAGCAAGAAGGTGGCCAGGTGAGTTGTAGAGAAAATCTTACAGGCCTCTCTTGGAATTGGTACTTGAGAAATGACAGTAAAAAAGAAAGCAATACATTTTGTTCAGATATCTCAGCTTACATACAGAAGATAAGCTTACCTGCTACACCAGTTCATCACAATTCACAAGAGCATAATTAACCGGAGAATCGTATTATGTAAGGCGCAAAAGATCAGCTGCATCATGTTCATCACCAATGCCTCTTTCTTCAAGCACAAGTCAAACAAGTAAAAACCATTGCAATTCCAGTGAAAAGACAAATAGATATGAGAATGAGATATTTATGTTAACTCGCAGCTGTAATTTGAGGAAAAAACTCATTTTTCATAAAACATTAGGAAAAGATAAACAAAAGCACAACTGTTGTAAAATTTGAAGGATGTGGGGGAACAGTGTATGCTGATGAATACTGTAGAAATGAAGAACATTCACGCTCAGACCATTAGCTGGTCATAAGAGACAGGTTATCTCGAATTATAAGCTCGTTCCACACCATATCAGGAAAATAAAAACACAATCATACTAATACTTCCTAGCACAAAAGTGACTGTGATTTCTGACTATTTGGATTTAGATTATCTTGAAACAAATTTAGCCCTTAAAAGTGAAATGAACAAAAGGATTAGTTTTCCCAGGTAAAAATGGACTTGGCACCCTCAGTGAGACTCCTCAAAGTGGTAAAATGAACAATTATTCTAAAATTTAAAAAAGTTCGTCATTATGGATGCAATGTTATTAGCGAGATTAGCATAGATAATAAATACTGAGGGAAGGAAAACAGAACTAACTTTAAGCTTCAAAATGTACCTATTCTACCTATCTAATATTTCAGTTATTTTCAACTTCCAACTCTTGAGAAAAAACTCTACCACAACTATGCACTGAAACTGCCATTATACGATTCCTGTATATATGAGTAGGCACGCAATAGTGAAATTGAGTTCAATACTATAGAAATAATTTGCTAATCTTTGTCCTCATATTTTTGTTGTATGGATATTCACATAATAAGCTGATGAAAGCAGCTTATTGGCTCCGAGTAGAACAACAAAAGATACAGAATTGAAGCTAACAATAGACCAATTGCAGCCCACCGCCTGGTTGCAGAGCATATAATACCACTAACAGATTTTGTTTCTACAAATCATAATCATTACACAAAATGCCAGTTCACTACCACACAAAATTCGTAACAGAAATACTACAGGAAGATAAATCGCCTGCCATATCCCACAACTGACAGAAGAGGTCATCAAGCAGCAGAAGAAACAACTGATATGACACTACTTAAAATTATTAAGTTAACATCAAAGGTAATCGTGTGCCGGCAACCAATTATAAAATGACTTGGTTTTGTTACAACCGATATGTGAAGGCATGCTATTACCTGCAGTGTAGACGCCTTCCAATGGATGATAAGTACTAAGGAAGTTGGTTTCCCAAAGTTTCTAGAACTGCAATGACTCAAGATTAACCATGAAAAGGACACCGCTTGTCCACAAGAACACCACATTATTTTCCTCAGCGAGCCCTAGTATTGTAAGGCCCTGTGAATCCAGGGAAAGTAGCTTGTTCAGGTCAATAGTTCTTCCAAGCCCCCATGAAGCAACACCATCACGATCAATCTTCCTCTTCCATAATTGAATGCTATGGCCGTCTGCCTGGAAGAGTAAACCAAGGCCACCATCCTCTGCCCGCATAATCGTGAAGGCGTAATTCCCCTCTTCAAGCATATGCACTGGCACCCGTATCACAGCTAGGCTTTGATTCTCCAAATCAAACTCAAGAACTCCAAAAAATTTCCCAACAAGCGTCCAGTAAAGGGAACCCCCAGCCAGCACAGCAGGCATGCCCGTATTAACCAAAGTTGGAGGAAAAGTGGCACTTACAAGAGGTGGAAGCTGTGTTGTGATGAGATCACCCCATACGCCGGTCTCTTACGAGTAAACACAGGCGAGCACTCGTCCGTGTCGTTTGCCCACACTGTCTGCCACTGCCAACACCACCTGGAAGTGTTGTTGGAGGTCTCCGGGGCGAAGCACCGCCCCGTTGATGAGTGTCTTCTCCGCATGTATCGCAAGCCCAGGGGGAATGTCAAGGCGGTGCTGGTCTCCGGTGAAGGGGTCCCAAACCAGGATTTTGTTGGGCGATATGGTGAAGATGAGTATGAGGCCATGGCGGCATCCAAGGGAGAAGAAGCGGTCGCCGTCGCCGTCGCCGCGCTGCAGGGAGAAGCGGCTGGGCGGGACACAATTCGGGGCATCGAGGGTGGGTACGAAGGAGAGGCTATGCCTGTCGAAGAAACCGAGGAGGGGAGCGCTGCGGAGGTGGTGGCGGCGGAAGCGGCGGGAGAAGCCGCGGTCGGAGACGAGACGGCGCCAGCGCTTGCAGACGAGGGAGGCGCGCGGAAGGGAGGACGGCTGCGGGGGGAGGCGGAGGAGGATCTCGCACAGCAGGTCGTCGTCGTCCAGTGGACCAGCCTCCGGCGAGCGGCGGCGGCGGCGGCGAGGCGGTGGCGGCGGCTGTTCATCTCGCCCTTTCTGCGTGTCTGCGGGATGTGCAGTGGAGCAAGGGAGCAAGTGAAATTGCAGACCGAAGTCTTCGGGTGTGGGCCACTAAAGCCCATGATGGGTGCAAAACTGCAAACCAAAGTTTTTTTCAGAGCATGATCCTATAATGTTTTTTCACAGAATTATATATGGCTCTTTCTTTCTTTTTATTGGTGAAAAAAACTAATCCCTCAGTTCACTTTTGTAAGACGTATTAGACATTTAAGACAACCTGTCTAATACGTCTTACAAAAGTGAACAGAAAGAGTATATATGATTGTAAAACAAGGAAAACTTATATTTAATTTAACTGACACACTCCCTTTCCTAAAAAAAAATACTAACACATACACACACTGTCTCTATACACTCTTCGACAATCCGACTATGGATTCTACTATCCAAAAAAGAAGACTAGATTCATAAGGGTGAAAGATTTTATTTTATTTTTGCTAAGGAACGTTTTGCCTTTTGGCCCACCCCCATGAAATGAAAATAAGAGTGATACCCCTTCGGTTGCACAGGGTAGTTTTTGCTAGCATGACAAGTACTCGAGGCGGTGAATGATTTGTTTTTGGACTTATGAAGTTCTACTAAAAAGATTGCTAGTGTTCTTCTCTCTTTTCTCCACCCACTGCCCCACTAAACAAAGAGATGGAAAGGGAGGCATGTCATGTCGAGAGGGCACACGACCTTCTCGGCCTCCTCGATACTACTGGGTGCCCTCGGAAAAACTTCATGTAGAAACTCCAATAGGTCATCGAGGTTTGCGTCTAAACTTTTGTATTTTGCCTTGATGCTCTATAAGTTTGAGCGTGATATTCAATTTTGTGTGCTCCTCTTTGCAACGGGGATACAATGGAGTTCTCCAGGCTTCCTCCAATTTGACGAACTTTTTACCCTCTCGATGAGTCGCTCTTTCGTTAGTCATCTTCAGAAAAAGCTCTAGAACATGCGGCTCAGGCAACATTGTAGCTAACGGGTCTTGGGTGCCCACCGTGTTGGCCTCTTCATATTCAGGCACCTGTTGGTGCTCCATCCCTCCTTGATGTTCTACCATTAATTTCCACGCTCCTTCATGTAGGTCGCCAACATCCTCATGTTTATGACACGTCCACATGTGTAATACTCTATTAAACCGTGCATGAGCAAATGAGCCTCTCCACTTCATCAGAACGGCTGTGTTTCAAGGCAAATGCTAAGAACCCTTTTATACTTTGATCAATTATATGGGTAACATAACTCCTTGCGACTCCTTGTGTCATGTGTTTCAAGGCAAATGATAAGAACCCTTTTATACTTCGATCAATTATATAACTCAACCTAACATGCATGATATAAGGAAGGAAGTTAGTACCAACTTGGTTCATAGAAAATTTCAGCATGTCCTTTGCTAATAAATAGCACAAATTGAGTTTGTAGAAATTTCACAAAATATCAATATACATATATAAGCAATAAACATCAATTCCACCAATTTCCATCTCTATCCCTTACAACGAGGATGCAAAAAGTGATCAATTTGCTTTTAAACTTTTCTCGTCTGTACTCCCTCCGCTTCTTTTTAGTCTTCATATAAGGTTTGTTCAAAGTCAAACTTTGTGAACTTTGACTAATATAAGTTTATAGGGAAAAATATCAAGATCCACGATATGAAATCAATATTCTTAGATGCATCATGAAATTAATTTTCATGCCATATAACTTAGGTATTGTAGATGTTAATACTTTTTTCTACAAAGTTGATCAAAGTTTACAAAGTTTGACTTTCACCAAATCTTATATGCAGACTAAAAGGAAACGGAGGGAGTATTAACAATGACACACTTGAAAGATATTGGAAATCTAAGCAAGTCAAATTTTAACAAAAACAAGGAACTCGGGCAGGAGGTTGCAATGCAAAAAGTGCTCAATTTGCATTTAAATTTTTCTTGTTTGTAGTACTCGCGCGCGGACTAAAAAGAAGCGGAGGGAGTACATACAAGAAAAGCATGCGCGCACATGTGCCCAGGGAATACAGACGAGTACAAAACAAGTCCCTTCTACTTTTTTTTGAGAGAAACAAGTCCCTTCTACTAGTAGCAAATTAAAGAACGCGCGAACATGTGCCCAGGGAACACAATGAAACAAGAAAAAAAAAATACTCAGCGTGATATCTTAAGTGGGCCGACCCACTTCCACACATCACTTACTTTGGACTGCTGCTGCTTCGACCACACCACAGTACTAAGAGGAGATTGTCTAAAAAAAAAAGTAGTGAGAGGAGGGCAAGATTCGTAGCCTCCGCCGCCACCACCCACGCCCACGGACGGCGGTGGCGCCCCTGGATGATGACGATCTGCTGTCCGAGATCCTCCTCCGCCTCCCCCCGTAGCCGTCCTCCCTCCCCCGCGCTTCCGTCGTCTGCAGGCGCTGGCGTCTCCTAGTGTCCCACCCCGGCTTCTGCCGCCGCTTCCGCCTCCACCACTGCCGCAATACTCCCCTCCTCGGTGTCTTTGACAAAGTTTTGGACGGCGTCCTGTCCTTGGTACCTACCGTGGAGGCCCCCAATCACTTCCCGGCGGGGGGCTTGTCTCTGAGGCTCGACGACTTCTTCGTGCCCATCCTTCATACCTACTAGGAAGCGCGGCAACACTGGTTTCTTCAGCCTTCTAGCTTGATTCCTTTATGGAAAGTGTTTATCACCTTTAATACGTGATTTCACTGCCATTTTAGGGATTTTCTCCAGTAAATGAATATTTCTTCAAAACCTTAACCTGAGGGGTTATCAACAAAAGAAGTGTGCGAAAGCGGTAAAATTCCACAAAGCCTACCTAGTAGGCACAAAAATATCGGTAAAAGGTCTCATATTTTGGCCTCATCAGTGTCGACGAGGGTCTTGAACTTGGTGTAGTACTCCTGGATGGGGTGATGGCACAAAAAGAGTCCACGAAACTCTCGGAGCGTCTGCACACCTTGCTGATTGCGGTTGGAGCAAAAAAGGGTGTGGATCGCCATGAACAACATGTTGGCCGTGGGGTGGTCGACGTGGATGGTGCCGACGATCTCCTCTGAGCCACACCGCATTCATGCACCGGTCCACCTAGGGCCACACGTGGTCGGAGAGACGCTGCAGGGCGTCCACTGTGCCATTAATGTGGACGGTGAGGCCAAATGACTGAATCATGGGATTGAAGAAGGTTGATAATAGGGTGAAGTTTGGTGGCTTGTGTTGGAGGGTGACATGTACGTGGGAGCATGGTGAGTGGGGAGAGAGGAACCGACAACTGGTCAGCGAAGGCATTGTTGCCAGTCGAGGAGGTGTCAAAGAAGATGTCCATCAGAGAGGAGCAGAAGCGAGAGTCCAAGGATTTAGAAGACTAATACCATGTAGAAATAGAGTTGAGGAATTGACAGTTTATATTGATCCTCTTCACAGCCTTTATACAAGGTTACAAGCGAGTTGTATTAAGTTAACTACCTCAGCTATACATGAGCATCGATCGTGGGCGGTTGAGGCCGTAACTGAACGTCTGTTAGACATACGACATGCAATAAATTGAAGAAGAATGACACAAGATTTTAACGTCGAAAACCCCTCCAATGCAAAGGAGAAAAAACCACGAGCGCCAGACAGCAAAACTTCACTATATATGGAGAGGTTACAAACGCCCATGATTTACAACTGTTGAACTTATCCCATGCAATGGCTTACAAAGGATATATATAGTAGAGGTGACCTAGATCAATACCAACCCATACCACGGTCATCGTCCACCTCCCGGCGACGGGCCTCCACTCCTCTCCGCTCTGTCAGAAGTTAGCCTTTATACTTTATATGAATTTGGATCACAACTTAGCAACGTCGTGTTCTAAGACAAGGTTCCCAGAAGAACGGTTCGACCAACAACCAATGACCAGATGAAGTGGCGGTCCATAACTTAGAATGTAGTAGATACACAAGACCTTCCTTGCATAGGGCCTCGAAGGCCGCTACACAATGATTGTCACACACATGGACCCCAAGGCTGCCACGATCAACATACCCCCACCATGGCGCGTAAGGAGTGCCGACCACTGGAAGGAAAAACTGGGCCCGAATTAGGGAAGGCATCACCCATGATGTGCTGATAACGACACACGTCACACCTCAGAATCCCACACGAGCATCACACCGTCATCTAGTTTCACAGATAAGATTTGGAAGCTAGCATCTCCTGCCGCCACATTGGAGCACTCTAGGGGCACATATCGTGACCCCTCCAAGGAGCGAATGACGACGTGGCACCGCCACCGCTTGTCTTGACATATAACCTAGGGCTTCTCCCATTGCTGAAGGCTGAAGGAGATCACGGAGACATGAGCAGGGACCACAACGATGCCTCTATGGAGGTAATGATGCACGTGGCCGTCCAGCCATACCAGATAGCGACCACCGACACCCATGTTGTAGGTCTAGCAGGCCAGAGGATCGACCAACACTGCATCTTCCAAACCCGTCGGGCATCAAGGTCTCTGCCAAGGTTCTCAGAAGGACTCGTCAACCAGAACCAACCGGAGGAGGACGAGACTCCACCGCGTCCATTGGCCTGGCTTTGCGTGGAAATAATCATATAGTGAACATGATCCAGTGACATGAACTATTACTTTGTGAACAAGTAAATATTAACAACGACGCATTAGAAAGATATTGGAAATCTAAGCAAGTCAAACTTTATCAAGAACAATGTAACTAGAGCAGGAACTAATTCTTACAAAAAGTGCTCAATTTGCTTTTAAACTTTTCTCGTATGTACAAAACAAGTTTTTGTTAGACATGTATGTACAAAACAAAAAGAAATGTCTGTACAAAACAAGTGCCTTGTACTCATAGCAAATTAAAGCACGTGCATACATGTGCCCAGGGAATAAGTACAACGAAACGGAACGGGACAAAAATAGTGAGTGTGATTTCTTGAGTGGGCCGACCCACTTTCTTCCACATGTCACTTTCTTTGGGCTGCCGCTTCGACAACTATATCAACGTAAGGGGGGCCAGACGCTTAAATACGGGGTGCACAACATTGATGTGGCACCTCCCTCACAAACCAGACAGTCATGCAGGAAGGTTCAGAACGTTTAGCGTGGTAGCCCCCGCCTCATCGAGCAGACGGGGGAAGTCCTGTGACCGCATGCACACCGACCTGGTTTGGCACGTTGGCATGACCTGTCGTGACACAGAACAAGAGAAAAAAAACCCGGCCATACCCTGCAGTAAGCCGAAAGTTAAGTGTACATATGGTGTACATACAACATATACGGCTTACTGCCATGCCACGTGGCATCTTTGTTAGTGCAGCCGACCATGACCTCGCTTTGTTTGCCGTGTGCCAACACACAATACTCGGTTTACATGTAAGTCGAGTATCCAATAAGTGACAATCGGCTTATCATCACTAAGCCGACCGGATGTAAGATGTGTGCTATACGCCGAGTGTAACACTCGGCGTACTCTCCTCCAAGTTTGAAATGGCTTTTGCCATGTATGAAACATACACGGCTTACAATGTTTTTCCTGTAGTGCACAGGAGATACCCAACACACATTCTCCTGCTCTATCAGTTAGACATGCATTACTAATAGTGTTATCCAGCCCAAGTTCCTTCCAAACATGCATAGTTGTCAGACACTGAAACAATGCGTGTAAAAATAGTATTCGTACACCCTCTTCTTGCAAAGATGACGCTGTGGAAACGCTTCATGAAGACCCCTACGATGGCCGCGTCCTTCCCGAGCGCCGCCGCTTGCGCCGAGAGTGCGGCCGCCTATGTCGAGAGTGCCGCCGCATCCGCATTCAGCGCGGCCGCATCCGCCGAGAGGGCGTCTGCGGCAGCCGACAGGGCAGCTGCAGCAGCGGAGATGGCTGCAACTGTTGTTGCGACGGCGGCTGCAAACACCGAGAGCACTTGAGCTGCCGTCTGTGCCGCTAATGTCGCCCTAGCCCGGGTCGAGGCCATCCACACCAAGATCAAGGACGCACACGCCAAGATATTCCAGACCACCTCGGAATCCAGCATGCAACCTGTTAGAGATAATCACGATTAGGCACCTGAGTCCGGCACAGACTCGTAGCCCAGGCCGAGTCGGCTGTGTATAGGTAGATAGGTAGTGCTATATATACTTGTATGTGGTTCCCCCTGTATTCATTAGATCAGATCGCAAAGTAATAAAGATCAATAGGACCGATACGGCCCTATAGCCATCAACTCGCGTGTCTCAGTATTGCCTTCTCGCCGAGATACAATCTAGCTAGTGCAAGCTAGCTAGCTATCGTAGAATCGATCAGGCTGCTTCGCCTATACGTGCACATATCTCGTGACGGATCCGATCGGCCGGCTAGCGCGGATAGCTACTGTGTATGTACGTGCTCCGACAGAAGGTACTTGTCCGGAGCGATGTCCGACGCGGGCCTGTTCCAACAATTGGTATCTAGAGCTTTGGTATTGACGTGATTCTCGGAAAGCAATCGAAGGATCATGTCGATCACGGGCAAGGAGATCGTGACGGCGGCAGCAAGAGCACCGATGCCGATGATGGGGGGATCACAATCCCTCCGTCTGGATCGAGAGGACTACGCACTATGGGCGATGAACATGGAGGTCGCGATGGAGGGAGCTGAGTACTGGGAAGCCATCGATCCCGGCGGCGCCAAGTACGCGAAGGGCGCGGCGAAGTACCGGAAGGATTGTCAAGCGTTAACGGCGATCTACTCCGCCATGCCGAAGGATGTGCTGCAACACCTCGTCGGAAAGAACTCGGCGAAGGAGGCATGGGAGACCATCAAGATCCTGCACCAGGGTCATGACCGTGTCAAGGAAGCACACCTTCAGTCCCCGATGAGAAGCTACGAGTGCCTGTAGATGGATGAAAGTGAGACGGTTGATCAGTTTCCCGCCCGTCTCAAGACCCTCGTCAACGGCATACGCAGCTATGGTTCAACCCTAGAAAAAGTTGCGATCGTCCGACGATTTTTGCGCGCCGCGCCGGCACGCTACATCCAGATCGTCACGTCGATCGAACAATGTCTCGACCTAAAGACTCTCACGGTCGAGGATCTGGTCAGAAGGTTCAAGGCCCACGACGAGAGAATTCGTCTCAGCTTCGGCGATTCAAAGGAGAGTGAGCATCTCATGCTTACAATGGCTCAATGGATGGCCCTGATGAAAGAAAACCAAAGTGGATCCTCGAGCGGCAGTAAAGCAAAGGAGAAGCAACGCCCGGCGAGAAAGGACTTCGCTGGACAGGAAGAAAAGGCTAGAAAACCAAGGAGAAAATTTGACATAAAGAAAGTAAAGTGTCACAATTGTGGAATCCTCAGTCACTTCAAGTCTGATTGCAAGAATCCATCGAAGGAAAGAGCTCTCATGGCCAAGGGAGGCGATGATAGCGACATGATGCTCATGGTCGAAGTATGCGAGCTTATGGACGAGGAGGGTCCAGCTCCAAAAGCGCCGGCTACCACTACTAGGGAAAAGCCTATACACAGAATCTTATCAGCAGCGCGTTTCAAAATAACTCGCTGCTGCTAACTAGCAGTAGCGCGTACGGTTGAAACTCGTTGCTGAGACAAATATAGCAGTAGCGCGTCAACCGAAAGACGCGCTGCTGCTATAATTGCTACGAGGCCGCTGCGAGGCTAGTTATAGCAGCAACGCGTTAGCGCGATGCGCGCTACTGCTACGTGGCATAGTAGCAGCGCTTTTCTCGGATAAGCTCTACTGCTAAGTTTCCTACAAAAATTTAGTCCCACCTCGCTCCGTGAAGAGATTTTCTACCGCCTTAAATATGTTACTTCTCACACTTTGACAAGCACTTGATCTTCATTGAACTCTATGCGTAGAATTTGTGGCTGCAATATGAGTCTTCACCTGTTCCTAAACCGGTGAGGACTCATATTGTCAAATCAGATTGTACACAAAAAGATCGTTGATGATCAATATGTTTTTGATATATTGAACAAAGTCTATTTTTGCATGCTGACACATAGCAGTAGCGCTTTACTGTGAAAAGCGCTGCTGCTAGATAGCTTAGCAGTAGCGTGTTTTCCTGAAGAGCGCTACTGCTAAGCCATCCATCTCCCTCATCTCCTCCCTTCGGATCCACTCACACACAGCCACTCAAAATCTGCGCCGCGCGCCCCCGTCGCCCCTCCTCCGTCTGCGCCGCGCGCCCCCGTCGCCCCTCCTCCGTCTGCGCTGCGCGACGTCACCTCCTCCTCCTTGCTGGACCCGGTACAGGCCTCCTCCTCCGTCCTCCCTCTCCACTCGCCGGCCGCTGGCGGCCCCTCCTCGCTCCGCCTTCCTCCTCCGTCCTCCCTCAACTGGCCGCGCCGGCCGGCCCCTCCTCGCTCCGCCTTCCTCCTCCGTCCTCCCTCAACTGGCCGCGCCGGCCGGCTCCTCCTCGCTCCGCCTTCCTCCTCCATCCTATTCTCTTCTCCCTCCTCGAGTCGCCCTCCTTCTCCCTCCTGCTCATATGCAACATTTTGATTTAGTTGATATAATTTAGTTGACTTAGTAGGCTAGTTGATTTAGTTGACTTAGAACATTTTGATTTAGTTGATTTAGTAGGCTAGTTGATTTAGTTGACTTAGAACATTTTGATTTAGTTGACTTAGTAGGCTAGTTGATTTAGTTGACTTAGAACATTTTGATTTAGTTGATTTAGTAGGCTAGTTGATTTAGTTGACTTAGGAACATTTTGATTTAGTTGATTTAGTAATCCTTTGCTCATATTGCTTTAGGAAGAATGGCGCCACCACCACCACCACTATGTCAATCTGTGCAAGTCAAGATCGCCACAGCCTTGCAACCGGCAAGCTGTTCTGCATCTACTTCCAGCCGAGTTTTAAGTCATGCGGTAAGAAATTAGATGAAATGTAATAACTATTTTATTTTTAGTGTTGGCATTACTGCATTGTGTCATTTTGCTTATTTTACACAGATCGTTCCATGCAATGTGAGGTTGAAATTCAATAAGCTGACAGGAGACACTGTGACATTTGAGGCTCCTGGGGGGCCGTACACTATGGAGGTCGAGAAAGGACGCAATATGTCGCAGATTGGTGGAGATGGATGGGCCCGTTTCGTCGCTCGCATGCATCTTACTGGTGGTGAGTTGATCAGCTTCAACTTCCGAGAAGAAAGACCCAAGCTAGCTGTCATTTATCTCAACCTGGTGGAAGATGATGAAGATGACGAAGATGATGAAGATGATGAAGATAATGAGGACCCACTCGATGAAGATGATGAGGACCCACTTAATGAAGCCATCATAGCTCAAAGAACAAGGCTGAGTGAGGAGGAGGTGTCCAACCTATGGGACATAATTCCGCCACGTGCTGACTTTGTCGGGGTGCCATTCGTGACCCGCTTGACAAATACCATGGTTGATCGACATGATATGGTATGTTATACTTACAAATGCAAATTAATAGTGTGAATTACTTAGTGTACAGTCCAATGATATGGTATGTTGTGTGGAATCTAGTCGATGATAATATATGTTTTAGTGTAGAGTTCGATCACATGCTTATTAATTGATATGTTTTTCTTATTCAGAAATTGGCAAAGAGCATATCTGTGAGTTATGATATCGAGCCTGATGAAGAAGGCTCAGCTGGACTACGCCTTATTGCAAGGGGCTCCGTCACAACCTGTACTTACCGCGTGGACACAGACGGTCGCACACACTTAAGCTCGGTTGGGTGGAAAAAATTCCTCGATGGCAAGAATCTTCGTGTTGGACAGGCCATCCTAATTACTATCAGGAACACCAACCGCCCAGGCTTGAGGATGATGATTGTCTTCGATATAATCTAGAACTACATATGTGTGTGGCTATATCATTTAGAACTACATATGTGTGTGTGGCTATATCATCTAGAACTACATATGTGTGTGTGGCTATATCATCTAGAACTACATATGATGATCGTCGTCGATATCATCTAGAACTACATATGATGATGGCCGTTGATATGACCATGTACTGCTTGAGGATGCATGTTGGCTATGCATGAAATTGTTATCTAGTACTCCCTTCGTTCCTCGTGGTTTGAACTAAAACCACGACGAGTAATTTGGAACGAAGGGAGTACTACCGTACCTAGTAATGGTTTATGAATTTGATATCTACTAGCAGTACCTAGTATCTAGTATCTGAAAGGAGAACTGAAAGTGAAAGGTGAACTGAAAGGGAATGGGGCAGTGGGAAAATGATGAAAGATATAGCAGTAGCAAGGGATGACGAAATCGCTACAGCTAGTTAATAGTAGCGCGTCCACAAAAAGCGCTATTGATATCGTCAATAGTAGTAGCGCGGGTTGGGGCCGCGCTACTACTATGAGTTAGCTGTAGCGCCTTATTAGTAGCGCGGCCACCCGCGCTGCTGCTAGCCTGAAAACCCGCGCTGCTGCTAGCCTTTTCCCTAGTAGTGTATCGAGGTTGTCACGCTCAACCAAGAGAAGGTTTATCTTCATGACAAGCAGAGGACGAACACGGCGAGACACGTGTGGTACCTCGACACGGGAGCAAGCAACCACATGACCGGCGACAAGGACCAGTTTTCTGAGCTAAATCTCTCGGTGGGAGGCACGGTTCAGTTCGGTGATGGGCGAACCGTTGACATCACAGGGCGAGGCACTGTCCTGTTTGAGCTGAAGAACGACGGTCACAAGGTACTCACAGATGTGTACTATATTCCCAAACTAAAGAGCAACATCATAAGTCTCGGCCAGCTTGAGGAGCGTGGTTGCAAGATTGTGCTCGAAGATGGCTATTTATGGGGGTATGACCATCAGAGGATGTTGATCATGAAAGTGCAGAGGTCGCCAAATAGACTCTACATCCTCAACTTGGATCGTGTGGATCCAGTATGTCTCTTGTTAAGCATAGAAGACTCAGCATGGAAGTGACACGCACGCTACGGTCATCTAAATTTTCAAGCTCTTCGGCAACTTGGACAAAAGGAGATGGTACGTGGTCTACCGTGCATTGATCATGTTGAGCAAGTGTGCGACGGTTGCCTTGTTGGGAAACAAAGACAGGCCTCTTTCCCCAGAGAGGGAAACTTTAGAGCAAGTAAAGCTCTTGAGTTGGTCCATGGAGATTTGTGCGGCCCTATTACTCCGGCTACCCCAACTGGGAACAAATACTTCTTGCTCATCGTCGACGACTTCAGCAGATACATGTGGTTTGTGTTGTTGAAGACGAAAGATCAAGCTTTGCAAGCCTTCAGGAAAGTAAAGACGGCGGCCGAAGTAGAGTCTGAAGCCAAGCTGAAGGCCCTCCGTACCGATCGGGGGGTGAGTTCAAGTCTCGTGAATTCATGGAATTTTGCGAAGCACATGGGAAACGGTATCTTACGGCGCCATATTCACCACAGCAAAACGGTGTTGTGGAACGGAGGAATCAACCCGTGGTGGCGATGGCACGAAGCATGATGAAGAGCAAAGGAATGCCGGGCAAGTTTTGGGATGAGGCGGTCAACACTGCCGTTTATTTGCTGAACTGGGCTCCAACCAAGAGTGTGGTTGGGATGACACCGTACGAAGCATGGTACGGACACAACCCCGCGGTTGATCATCTTCGCACTTTTGGGTGCGTCGCGCATGTGAAGACGGTGGCCGGGCATACTAGCAAGTTGGCGGACCGGAGTACTCCAATGGTGTTGGTTGGCTATGAAGCGGGCACGAAGGCATACCGTGCGTGCAACCCCTCTAACAATAAGGTGGTTGTAACGCGTGACGTGGTCTTTGAATAAGCAAGGTCATGGAATTGGAACTCCACCGAGCCGGTACACCCGATCTCTGATGAAATCTTTCACGTTTTTTACAACGGTTCTGAGCATGCAGATAATATTGATCAACCGGACACTTTGGCGGCACGGAGCGTCAGGGAGTTCACCTGTATCTGGTGGCATCCCAGGAAGTGACGCTGCGAGCGGCGCTACAGGCAGCAGCAACAGCGAAGGGATGAGAGCCGCGCGTACTTGCGCCCAAAGAGCCCAGCCAAAAGGCCGAGGCAGCAGCGCCCAGCACCGAGCTCTCCACGTGGAGTTCTTCCCACGAGCCAGAAAGCCCAGCCGCTACCCAATCTCCACAAGGCCACGTGACAGGAGGTCCAGAAGTGCATGCACGTGAGGCAACTTTAGATTTTGTGGCTGATTCTTTTGGTACACGTGCAGATAGCTCAGGAGAGCCCCAATCGCCAGAAAATAGAAGCTTGGCAACTTCAGATGAATTTTCTTCGTCTTCGAAAGAACAGGAGAAGAGGGAACATCCGCCTACGCCAGTCCGTCTTCGACCAGTGTTAGATTTATATCCGAAGGAAGCGCTTCAGAAGGTAAATCCGGTGAAAATTAAAAGAAGAGGACGACAATGTTTGCTAAGTGTCGAGGAACCGACGAAATTTGAAGATGCAAACAAAGAGGAGTACTGGCGTCATGCTATGGATGAAGAGTTGGGATCGATACGAGACAACAAAGTATGGGAGCTCGCGGATCTTCCCAACAGCCATAAAGCCATAGGGCTCAAGTGGGTGTACAAAGTCAACAAGGATGCCGAAGGGAACTTGCTGAAGCATAAAGCTCGACTCGTAGCTAAAGGATTCGTGCAAGAGCAAGGTGTGGACTTCGAGGAAGTGTTCGCTCCAGTCACAAGGATGGAATCAGTGAGGCTAGTTATAGCTCTCGCGGCTCAAGAATCTTGGAAGCTACATCACATGGATGTAAAATCCGTATTTTTGAATGGGGAGTTGAAAGAAGAAGTATACGTGAAGCAACCACCGGGGTACATCAAGGAAGGAGAGGAACACAAGGTGTTGAAGCTACACAAGGCATTGTATGGGCTACATCAAGCTCCTCGGGCGTGGAACATCAAGCTTGACCGTACATTGATTTCTCTTGGTTTTGAGAAAAGTCCACTCGAGCATTCTATGTACAAGCGAGGTAAAGGCAATGATCATCTCTTAGTGGGGATCTATGTTGATGATCTCTTGATAACTGGAGCGGACAAAGAGGAGATTGCGCGATTCAAGCTACAGATGAAGGAGCTATTCAAGATGAGTGATCTAGGGCTCTTGACTTACTACCTTGGGATCGAGGTACATCAAAAGCCGGAGGGGATCACCCTATGCCAGGAGGCATATGCAAAGAAGATACTTGAAAGTTGTAGCATGGAGGATTGCAACCCAAGTTTTGTTCCGATGGAGCCTCGACTGAAACTTAGCAAAAGGAGTGAAGCCCCTGCGGTTGATGCAACGGAGTATAGAAGTGTGGTCGGAAGCCTAAGGTATCTTGTGAATACACGACCGGACTTGGCCTATTCTGTCGGCATAGTGAGTCGTTTCATGGAAGCGCCCACGACTGGACATTGGGCAGCTGTCAAACATATACTCAGGTACATCAAAGGGACAACAAACTTTGGTTGTGTCTATTTGAGAGAGAAGAAGAACGAGATGGTGGAGCTACTTGGCTATAGTGATAGCGACCTGGCAGGAGATGTGGACGACCGTAAAAGTACCTCGGGAGTGGCATATTTCTTGGGCGGGAGCATCGTGACTTGGCTATCACAAAAGCAAAAAGTGGTCGCATTATCATCCTGGGAAGCAGAGTATATTGCAGCTGCAACCGCGGCGAGAGAGTGGTGCTCAATGTTGATAACAAGTCTGCGATTGCCCTATGTAAGAATCCAGTGCATCATGACAGGACGAAGCACATCGACATAAGATATCACTACATACGGGAGTGCGTGGAAGAAAGTAAGATTGAAGTCAACTATGTTTGCACCGACGACCAGCTTGCAGATATCCTGACCAAGTCTTTGGGGTGGCAGAAGTTCACGGAGATGCGGGGAAGGATCGGCGTCCAAGCTGTGAAGTGAGAATATCGTGCATAGGGGGATGATTGTTAGAGACAATCACGATTAGGCACCTGAGTCCGGCACGGACTCGTAGCCCAGGCCGAGTCAGCTTTGTATAGGTTGATAGGTAGTGATGGAGTCATATACCTAGGGTAGGGTCATAGACCTGATCTAAATACCCTACCCAAGGACACCCTTAGAAGAGATCACCTTCCAGTCGACCTACGAGGAACCCACTCGACTGACTTGAAGGACTCGACCATGAAGACTCACTCGACCACCAGAAGGTCAAGAAGCACTCTGTACTGCAACGGTCTGTAATTAAGTAGACTTTATGGTAGTTAAGACACTTTATTTGGGGCGTTACGATGCGCCTGCACTTAATATACTGTAAACCCTTCATTACGTGGGCTGGCAGGGGTCCTGGCGCACTCTATATAAGCCACCCCCTCCACAGGCAGAAGGGTTCGCACCCCTGTAATCCATACTCATATAATCCACTCGACCGCCTCCGGGCTCCGAGGCGTAGGGCTTTTACTTCCTCCGAGAAGGGCCTGAACTCGTACATCTCTTGTGTTTACAACCTCTCCATAGCTAGGACCTTGCCTCTCCATACCTACCCCCCACTCTACTGTCAGACTTAGAACCACGACAGGTGGCGCCCACCATGGGGCAGGTGTTTTAGCGATTTTCTGGAGAAGTTGCGATTCTTCTGAGTACTTTCATCATGGTTGCTACTGGAGTTTTGGTCGAGGGCCGCGAGATCCGTCTTGGCGCTCTCACCTTCATCGCCGACGACTCCGCTTGGCTCCAGGAGGCTCCACTCGACGTTGATGCGCTCCCCGTCCGCGGTGCGACGCATTTTCGCGCTTGTGTCCGCGGCGTTCTGCTGCGACAACCGTCGACCCCGTATCGGTCGACTCCCCTATCGGCCACCCTCCCGGTCTCCCACCAGCGCAAGCGCTCTGGTCGGTCGAGGCTCCAGCGGTGGGTGAAGCATGCGGTGGCTTGCCAGACGGCCACCGCCCAAGTTGCGGCAATCGAGCCCGACGAATCCCTCTACGGCCTGTTCGATCTGTCGACTGGCTCCGTAGAGACTGCATCTGAGTGCGATAGCAGTGATCCGGCGGCGGAAATCTTGATGGTCAACGGGCCTCGCAGTCCTCCTGGCTTCGCCCATGAGGGCGGGATAGGCGGTGGAGGCGACCCCGTACGGGACCACGAAGAGTACCAGCCCGAGCCACTCGACTCTCTGCAGAGGGAAGAGCTCCGCCGTAGGAACATGGATGTCCTGCATACTCCCATTGCGGGAGAAACCCCTGAGGCTCGCGCTTTGGAGGAGGCACGTTTGGCTAACTTGGCTGAACACGCTCGCCTAGAAAATCTTTAGCGAGCACTCGACGAGCGCGCGCGGCAACGAGCACCCGACGCCAATCGACGTCAGCTCTTCCCGCCGACTCAGGTATATCGAACCCCAATTTAGAATTTAGCAGCTGCAACCCGTATAGCAGATCAGGGATTTGCTCCGGGCAGCAGGAGACCAGAATTCGGCCGTGTCGCAGTCGCATAACAGAATTCACAGTCAATCCGTTGCTGCGAATACGGTTCAGTCGGCTCATAGTCCCAGATTGCCTCCGCGGCGTGAAGGACGCGAGAATCGGCGAGACCAGTACGTAGACCGACACGATCATGATGATAGGCGTCGAGTGCCCACTTCCCCCCCGAGGGGTGGGTCTTACGCTCCTCGGCAGCAAGATTATAGGCGTCAACTCAGTGTGGGGCGAGGAGCTCCAGTCGACCCCAGGGAACCAGGCTTTGACGCGCGATCCATTATCGTGCAAGGCTTGGTCGACCGAAACAGAGCCCATCGGGGTGGGCTCGACAGAGATCGCCCACAGCGATCGGCGCATGTTTACGGTCCAGAGTGTTTCAAAGAGGCTATCGGGGCGCGATGATTCCCCAATTTCAGGTTAGCAATCGAGTAAGCAAGTTCACTGGTGAGTCTAAGCCTGAAACTTGGCTTGAGGACTACCGAGTGGCGGTTCAGATTGGTGGTGGGAATGACGAGGTGGCCATGAAGCATTTGCCCTCATGTTGGAAGGTTCGCGGGCGTGGCTGAATCGATTACCTCCTAGCAGCATTTACACTTGGGAAGATCTGTCCCGAGTGTTCGCTGTAACATTTGAAGGGACTTGCAAGCGACCAGCTGGATTGACAGAGCTGCAAGTCTGTGTGCAGAAGACGAATGAGACTCTCAGAGAGTATATTCAGAGGTGGATCACTCTGCATCATACCGTGGAGAATGTGTCTGATCATCAGGCAGTCTGTGCCTTCAAAGATGGCGTCAAGAACAGAGAATTGAGTTTGAAGTTTGGTCGAACCGGTGACATGGCCCTGAATCAGATGATGGAGATTGCTACCAAGTACGCCAACGGTGAAGAAGAAGACCGACTCCGAAGCGGCAAGTACAAGCCGAGTCAGCCGGAGAAGGGAAACACCAGTCGGAAACAGAAGCGGAAGGCCGAACCAGCAGCTCCTGGAGAGGCTCTGGCCGTCACTCAGGGAAAGTTCAAAGGGAAACCAAAAGGATCCTGGAACCCTAAGAAGGTGAAGGATAAAGAGGGAAACGATGTGATGGATATGCCGTGTCACATCCACACGAAGAAAGATGAAGAGGGCAATATCATTTACCCAAAGCATACCACTCGCCAATGTCGACTCCTGATCCAGCAGTTTCAAGGAAAACAGTACAAGGACAAGGAGAAGGAGTCGGACAAGGCCGAAGACAAGGAGGACAGTGAGGGAGGATACCCGCATGTCAACTCCACTCTGAGGATCTTCGCAGATGTGGAAAGCAAGAGCCGACTGAAGGTCATTAATCGTGAGGTGAACATGGTTGCCCCAGCGAAACCAAGTTTTTTGAGATGGTCCCAAACACCCATCACATTCGACCAGTCTGATCACCCGACTCATATTGCCACCCCCGGGAGGCAAGCTTTGGTGGTTGACCCAGTTGTCGAAGGTACTCGGCTGACGAAAGTGCTGATGGACGGTGGTAGCGGACTGAACTTGTTGTATGCAGACACACTGAAAGGAATGGGCATTCCGATGTCCCGACTGAGGACCAGTAACATGAGCTTTCATGGAGTTATACCATGAAAGAAGGCCGAGTCACTCGGCCAAATACCTCTGGACGTGGTGTTTGGTGATTCAAAGCATTTTCGCAAGGAAAAGTTGACGTTTGAGGTCGTGGATTTTCAAAGCGCGTATCACGCCATTTTGGGGAGACCAGCTTACGCACGGTTCATGGCTCGACCATGTTACGTGTACCTCAAACTGAAGATGCCCGGCCCCAAAGGAGTGATCACTGTCACCGGTGATCGGAAGAAGGCAAAAGAGTGTTTTCAGAAGGGCTCAAAGATTGCCGATTCCCAGGTGACAGCGGTCGAGTTTGAAGAATACAAGCAAAACGCAGATCCGAGTGATTTGCTGCGATTCAAGAAGCCCGCCACAGAATCTGCATTTCAGTCGTCCGGTGAAACGAAGCCTGTCCACATTCACCCGACCGACCCCAATGCAGCCCCGACCCACATCTCCACAACACTCGACCCGAAATAGGAAGAAGCGCTCATCCAGTTCCTCCGTGAGAACTGGGACATTTTTGCATGGAAGCTAGCGGACATGCCAGGTGTTCCCAGGGGACTGGCTGAGCATCGCCTTAGTGTCGACTCATCAGCAAAACCAGTCAAAGAGCATCTTCGGCGGTCCGCCGTCCAGAAGAGAAAGGCTATTGGTGAGGAAGTGGCTCGACTGTTGGCGGCGGGATTTATCCGAGAGATATACCACTCCGAGTGGCTCGCTAATGTCGTCATGGTTCCTAAGAAGGACAAATCGCTCCGGATGTGCATTGATTTCAAGCACATCAATCGGGCCTGCCCGAAAGATCATTTTCCTCTCCCTCGCATTGATCAATTTGTTGACTCGACCGCGGGATGCGAGAGATTATCTTTTCTAGACGCCTATTCTGGGTACCATCAGATCCGTCTGTACGGACTCGATGAGATAAAAACAGCTTTCATCACTCCATTCGGGTGCTTCTGCTATATCACCATGCCATTCGGTCTCAAGAATGTCGGAGCCACATTTATGCGAATGATTCAGAAGTGTTTACTCACTCAAATCAGTCGGAATGTGGAAGCGTATATGGATGATATCGTGGTCAAGTCACGAAAAGGTTCCGACCTGCTCGCTGACCTTGCCGAAACATTTGCCAACCTCAGAAGGTATGATATCAAGCTCAATCCATCAAAGTGCACATTCAGAGTCCCTGGTGGCAAGTTACTCGGTTTTCTCGTTTTCGAGCGAGGGATCGACGCTAATCCAGAGAAGATTGGCACTATTCTCCGAATGAAACGCATACGAAAGTGCACGATGTCGAAGCTTATTGGATGCTTGGCGCATTAAGTCGATTCATCTCACGACTCTATGAAAAGGCATTGCCTCTTTACCGATGATGAAGAAGGCGCAAGTTCGAGTGGACTCGAAGTCGATGCAGCGTTTGCGAGCTAAAAGCTCTGCTCTCCACCCAGCCGGTGCTTGCTGCTCCAATCAGTAAAGAGCCTCTGTTGCTTTATATCGCAGCCACAGGACAAGTCGTCGATCTGATTTACGGTTGAGCGGGAAGAAGAAGGGAAAGCCTTCAAAGTTCAACGCCCATTATACTATCTGTCTGAAGTTTTAACTCCATCCAAGCAGAGATACCCTCATTATCAGAAGCTTGTGTAGGGGATATACATGACCACGAAGAAGGTTGCTCACTATTTCTCTGATCATTCCATCACGATCGCCGTGACGCTCCACTTTCGAGATTACGCACAATAGAGATGCAAGCGGTCGAGTGGCGAAATGGGCGATTGAACTTCTTCCCCTTGATATCAAGTTCGAGGCAAAGAAAGCCATCAAGTCCCAGGCAATAGCGGATTTCCTCGCCGAGTGGATTGAACAACAGCAGCCGACTGAAGTTCACTCGTAGCATTGGACCATGTTCTTTGACGGCTCTAAGATGCTGAATGGTTCGGTCTTTGGGGTGGTCTTAGTTTCCCCGGAGGAGATAAGCTCAGATATGTGCTCCAGATTCACTTTGATTCCTCCAACAATGAGGCGAGTACGAGGCCCTTACGTATGGGTTGCGATGGCCATTTCACTCGGCGTCCGTCGCCTTATGGTTTATGGCAACTCGGATCTAGTGGTCAACCAAGTGATGAAGGAGGACGTGAGAAGCCCAGCCATGACTGGATCTTGCAATGCATGAGGAAGCCGGAAAAGAAGTTTGAGGGTTAGAGCTCCATCACATACCCCGACTGAAAAATCAAGCAGCAAATGATCTGGCAAAGATAGGTTCCATGAGAGAAGCCATTCCAAGTGGTGTGTTCTTGGAGCATATACACACTCCGTCAGTCAAAGAAGATCCTTTCACCGAAGAAGCTCCACAGACCAAGAGTGCCACAGATCCGACTGAGGTTGAGGTCCCAGCAGTGGTCGACTTGGTCATGGAGGTCTTAGTGGTCATTCCCGTCTGGACAGTTCCATATATCCCGTATATCCTGAGAAAAGAGCTCCCGTCGATCCAAAGCCTTTACCGTAATCAAAGGACAGTTATACAGAGAGAGCACGACTGGAGTTGGTCAGAAGTGCATAACGCCAGAAGAAGGTCGAATCATCCTTGATGATATCCACTCGGGGACCTGTGGTCATCATGCGTCCTCTCGGACCATCGTGGCCAAAGCATACCGAGCCGGATTCTATTGGCCAAAGGCGAATGAGATGGCAAAGGAAATAGTGGACAAGTGCGAAGGATGTCAGTTCTACTCGAATATGTCACACAAGCCTGCGTCAGCTCTGAAGACCATTCCACTCGTCTGGCCCTTCGCAGTATGGGGGTTGGATATGGTCGGCCCCTTGAGAACAGGTCGAAGTGGTTTCACGCATGTGTTGGTGGCAGTCGACAAGTTCACCAAGTGGATCGAGGCGAAACCCATCAAGAACCTTGACGCCGGTACTGCTGTTAGCTTCATCAGGGAACTGATATTCAGATATGGAGTCCCGCACAGCATCATTACAGATAATGGGTCGAACTTTGATTCAGAGGAATTCAGAGATTTCTGCAACTCTCAAGGCACATGAGTTGACTACGCTTCAGTCGCCCATCCGCAGTCGAATGGACAAGCAGAGCGAGCCAATGGCCTGATCCTCAAAGGGTTGAAACCCCGACTGATGCGTGATCTCAAACATGCAGCTGGAGCATGGGTCGATGAACTTCCCTCGGTGCTTTGGGGATTGCGGACCACGCCAAATCGGTCGACCGGAAGAACTCCATTCTTCTTGGTTTACGGAGCTGAAGCAGTCTTGCCGAGTGATCTTCTCCACAATGCTCCTCGAGTTGAACTCTACAACGAAGCAGAAGCTGAACAAGCGCGGTAGGATGCAGTCGACCTTTTAGAGGAAGAAAGGGAGATGGCTCTGATCCGATCGACCATTTACCAACAAGACTTGCATCGCTTCCATGCCAGAAAGGTGAAGAGTCGAGCCTTCCAGGAAGGAGATCTAGTTCTCCGAGTGGATCAGCAGAAACAACACAAGCTTGCTCCTTCTTGGGAAGGACCATTCATCGTCACCAAGGTTCTCCACAATGGGGCGTACCATCTCTACAATGTCGAGCACAATATCGACGAGCCCCGAGCTTGGAACGTGGAACTACTCCGCCCATTTTACACTTAAAGTTTTCACTCGGATGAGTTGTAATAAAATACTTCTGTAGTTCATGGATTACAAAACAATAGTGTCATAATTTCTCCATAATTTTTGTCACTTTTTATTTGTCCAATAAAATTTTTCCCTCAGTGGGTGACTTAGCCGCGAATCCGTTTCGCCTAAGTTTGTAAAAAATCCTTACCGAGTGGTGAGTCAGCCTCCCACTCGGGGGCTTAGCCGCGAATCCGTTTCGCCTAAGTTTTAAAAAATCCTTACCGAGTGGTGAGCCAGCCTCTCACTCGGGGGCTTAGCTTCGAATCCGTTTCTCCTAAGTTCTAATAAAAAACTACCGAGTGGAGAGCCAGACTCCCACTCGGAGGCTTAGCTGCAGTCCAAGTACTCGCCTAAGTTCTAATAAAATCCTACCGAGTGGAGAGCCAGACTCCCACTCGGAGGCTTAGCTGCAGTCCAAGTACTCGCCTAAGTTCTAATAAAATCCTACCGAGTGGAGAGCCAGACTCCCACTCGGGGGCTTAGTTGCAGTCTAAACACTCGCCTAAGAACAAATACAACGTGCGGTCGTAAGGAGGACGAGGTGCAGGTCGACTGCGACCCTCTCCTCTGAGCTACGCCACAAATACAACGTGCGGTCGTAAGGAGGACGAGGTGCAGGTCGACTGCGACCCTCTCCTTTGAGCTACGCCACAAGTACAACGTCGGTCGTGGGAGGACGAGGTGCAGGTCGACTGCGACCCTCTCCTCTGAGCTACGCCACAAGTACAACGTGCGGTCGTAAGGAGGACGAGGTGCAGGTCGACTGCGACCCTCTCCTCTGAGCTACGCCACAAGTACAACGTGCGGTCGTAAGGAGGACGAGGTGCAGGTCGACTGCGACCCTCTCCTCTGAGCTACGCCACAAATACAACGTGCGGTCGTAAGGAGGACGAGGTGCAGGTCGACTGCGACCCTCTCCTCTGAGCTCCGCCACAAGTGCAATGTGAAAATCCTACCGAGTGAAGAGCAAACCTCTCACTCGGGGGCTTAGTTGCAGCCCAGTGCTCGCCTAAGGTATAAAAATCCTACCGAGTGAAGAGCAAACCTCTCACTCGGGGGCTTAGCTGCAGCCCAGTGCTCGCCTAAGGTATAAAAATCCTACCGAGTGAAGAGCAAACCTCTCACTCGGGGGCTTAGCTGCAGCCCAGTGCTCGCCTAAGGTATAAAAATCCTACCGAGTGAAGAGCAAATGTCACGCCCAATATGCGACCCTATCCAAAAGGAACTCGAATGTCCCACCAAGGATAGACCCGCATATTGAAACGCTTTTGCAAGGTGGATATCATTACATCAACATTACATAAATAGATGGGGATACATCCAATACATACAATGTCACATGAATACAACAATACAACGTACAAGAACAACATCCGACTAGGGATGAATCATAAACAGAAACTCAAACAATATCCACCCTGCTAGCCCAGGCTGCCGACCTGGAACCTATCCCCTGATCGAAGAAGAAGCAGAAGAAGAACTCCAAAACAAGCAAACATCGCTCTCGCGTCAAGATCATCGCATAACCTGTACCTGCAACTGTTGTTGTAGTAATTTGTGAGCCACGAGGACTCAGCAATCCCATTACCATGGGTATCGGGACTAGTAAAGCTTAATGGGAAAGGAAGGGGTAAAGTGGTGAGGTTGCAGCAGCGGCTAAGCAAGTATGGTGGCTAACATACGCAAATGAGAGCGAGAAGAGAAACAAAGGAACGGTCGTGAAGCTAGCAATGATCAAGAGGTGATCCTGAACACCTACTTACGTCAAACATAACTCAGAAACCGTGTTCACTTCCCGGACTCCGCCGAGAAGAGACCCTCACGGCTACACACGCGGTTGATGCGTTTTAATTCAGATCTGGTGTCAAGTTATCTACAACCGGACATTAACAAATTCCCATCTGCCACATAACCGCGGGCACGGCTCTCGAAAGTTTATACCCTGCAGGGGTGTCCCAACTTAGCCCATGACAAGCTCTCGCGATCAACGAAGAATAGACCTTCTCCCAGAAGACTCGATCGCCTCGGAATCCCGGTTTACAAGACATTTCGACAATGGTAAAACAAGACCAGCAAGACCGCACGATCTGCCGACAATCCCGATAGGAGCTGCACATATCTCGTTCTCGTGGCAACACCGATGAGACAAAGCTACGAGTAAAACCAGACTTTGAGTTTCCCCGAGGTGGCCCCGCAGGCGGCTCGGTTCGGACCAACACTTAGACAAGCACTGGCCCGGGGGGGCTAAAATAAAGATGACCCTTGGGTTGGCCGACCCAAGGGAAGGGTATAGGTGGTGGTGAGGCAAACGGTAAAACCAAGGTTGGGCCTTGCTGGACAAGTTTTATTCAAAGCGAACTGTCAGGGGGGTCCCATAAATCACCCGACCGCGTAAGGGACGCAAAATCCGGGAACATAACACCGGTATGACGGAAACTAGGGCGGCAAGAGTGGAACAAAACACCAGGCATAAGGCCGAGCCTTCCACCCTTTACCAAATATATAGATGCATTAATAATATAAGAGATATTGTGATATCCCAACAAAACCCTGTCCACCATGGAGAAATCTTCAACTTCACCTGCAACTAGCAACGCTATAAGAGGGCTGAGCAAAGCGGTAACATAGCCAAACAACGGTTTGCATAGGAAAGGTGTCAAAGGTTAGGGGTTCATGGCAATATGGGATGGCTGGACAAGCAGTAATAGGTAGCGCAGCATAGCGAAAAAACGAGGCAACTAGCATAGCAATGATAGTAGTGAGATCCAGGGTAGCGGTCATCTTGCCTGAAATCCCGCAAGGAAGAAGAACGAGTCCATGAAGAAGATGAAGCCACGAAGACGAACCAAGCGTGAGATTTAACGAATCCTCACGATCGCAACGAAACGGGAACTATCGAGAAGAAGCACACAACATAGTAAACACACCACACATGAACAAGACATGACGCACAACAAGCATGATGCATGATAAAGCTACCTGAAGCTACTAATGGCAAAAGATGATGCATACAAGACCAACACATCAAGGCAAGTTTAAATGAGGCCGGAAACAACATATAACAATTCCGGTAAGTCCTCATATGCATATTTCGAAATTGGTCTAGAACTGAATAAACCTTATGTTCAAGTTGTTAAGCAGCAAGTTAAGATGCACCAAGATGATCTACACAAAATTCTAGTCAAGTTACATATAAAGTTCATTAGATTCGGAGCTACGGCCTAGAAGATATGAGCAAAACAAGTTAAACATGGCATTGATGCAAAATGCATACAAACATCAAGCAAAAAACTCAAAACAAGGATGCAACATGATAATATGAAACTACATGCAAAATCAAGCAAGTTTCATATAGAGCACACTCAAAACGGAGCAACGTGCAACACACACACACACTATACAAGTCATAGCAACAATCTGTCCATAACAGCAACTAGGCATCTTACAAGCATCAAAACAATATGCTACAGCACCCCAACATAAAAACAAAAGGCATGGACATGAAGTACAGGTAAAGCATAACAAGACATGAACACTGAGCTATCTCCAGAAATCACTAGAACATGCTCCAAAACACATGATAAGATTGCAAATAATAACAGTTTCAGACTTTAGCAGAAATAACATCAGGTTGCAATGTTTAGAGCTAGCAAACAACATGTTACAGGAACTTATCATGGCAAAAAAAGGCATGCAATGAGACTACTAAATGCATAGATCAAAAGTCCCTTACTGACCATGAGCCAAAAGGGCACGGAAAATATGATGGCACCCATGTAAACATGGCAAGTTATTTTACAGATTCAAACATGGCAAGAACAACAATAAGTAGGCATGTTGGGGAGCTTGAATCACTCACCACAGAGCAAGACATGGCATGGCAAGGCAACCAACAGTAATAAGGCATGATTATGAAGCTAAGCATGTCAAGAACAAGTTCATAGGTTGCATGGATCACTAACAAAACACATGGGAACAAGTGAACTTAATGTTAACAGGCTGACAGCAACATTTTCAAGCAACTTTGGAGCAAGATAACAACATGTTCCAGCAGGCTATAATTGCAACCAAGGGCATTAATGGATAGAGCAAGACATGTAGATCAAAACATGTTTATAGGACATCTCCAGATTATGCACAGAATGATTAGTAGAAGCATGTTTACATAGCAACAAAATATAATAGAATCTGCCAAGCAAAACAGCGACAGCAAGTGCCCTACTTAACAAGCTCAATGCACTCAGCACACAACTCACAAAAATACATGGTTAACACCACTGGAAAGATGGCATGGCATAGATCAACAAACATGTAGGTATCAACCTCATAGGATGCACACATCAATCATGGCAAAAATGATAAATGAGCAAGTTATAACAGTTTCAGCAGATTAACATCAACATGCACTCTTCCAACGGCATTTCGGGCATCAAGATGAGCTCAAATTAAAATGATGCAATGGAATGAAATAAAGTACTCGTCGAGACGAACAATTTGACATATTACACGCACAAAACGGAGCTACGGATGCAGAGATGTGATGGCATGAATATGGCATGATTATGTAAATGAAACGGGGACTTAGGCAAATTCGGGGGTCAACCTTATCCTCTCAGATCCAGATCGGGGCGGCGCGGATTCCGAGGCGGCCGGAGTTTCGCCGGAGTTGGCGGTGGGGAGGCGGCCAGCGAGGGAGATGGCCGGGGGAGGCCGGAGAGGGCCGGGGCGACGCGGCCCGAGGCAGCGCAGCCGGTGAGGGACGCGCGGCGGGCGACCAGTGGCGGCGTGAGGCGCGGCGCGCGGCAGGGAAGCGCCGAGGAGCTTGGCGGCGCGGCGTTCGCTCCGGCGACCTCGCATGCTGGCAGCGCGCGCCGGGCGGAGGAAGGCGGAGGCGGCCCTGGCGCGCGGTGGTGGTGGCGGTCGGCGGCGGTGTCGGAGGCGAGATGGCGAAGTCCGGCGGCGGGCGAAGCGCACCGGCGGCGGCGGCGACGCCGGCCGGGCGGGCGGCGCGCGGGCGAGGCTCGGGGCCGGAGGGCGGACGGCCGCGGCGGCGCTGGCTCGCTGGCCTGATCCGGCCCCCGGGCCGGGCGGCGGAGGCCACGTGTCGACGGCCGGTTTGTTGTGGGCGGTGGGCGGCGGGCGGACGCGTCCGGTCCAGATCGGACGTGTCTGGCAGGCGAGAGGAGCGGGGCTAGGGTTTCGGGGGTAGAATTCATCCGCGAATTTCGGGGGAGGGGGTGTATTTATAGGTAGAGGGAACTAGGAGAGTCCAAATGAGGAGCGGTTTTCGGCCACGCGATCGTGATTGAACGACCGAGAGCATGGAGGGGAGTTTGCTGGGTTTTGGGCCACTTTGGAAGGGGTGTTGGGCTGCACACAAAAGAGGCTTTGCGGTTCCCGGTTAACCGTTGGAGTATCAAACGACCTCCAAATGGCACGAAACTTGACAGGCGGTCTACCGGTGCTATACCAAGGCCGCTTGGCAAACCTCGGGCCATTCTGAGAAAGTTTGACACCCGCACATGAAAAGAGGCAAAAGGGGGACGCCGGAGCACATAGGAGTGTCGGATTGCAAAACGGACAACGGGGAAAATGCTCGGATGCAAGAAACGAACACGTATGCCAATGCGATGCACATGATGACATGATATGAAATGCATATGATGACATGGCAAAGTGCAACACGCAAGCACATGACATGGCAACGACGGCGAATAACTGGCAGACACCTGGCGCATCGAATCCGGGGCGTTACAACACTCCTCCACTAACAAGAGATCTCGTCCCGAGATCTTAGGACCGAGATGGAAGGGAAAAAGGAAGAGGTGAAGCAAGAACTCAAGAGAAGAAGCAAAGAATAGAGAGCACTCGAGAAGAAGAGAGGAACGACGAGAATGACGAGAATCAAAAGCTCATGGAATCAGAGAGACTATGAAATCACTCGTTCTAACCGGAGTGGTTAGAATGAGAAAAGAAACGGATAAGACTGAAAGAATTTAGGTAGCACTCCGGCTGGAAATGGGAGGATTAGAACGAACTTGAGAGGATGGAATGGCACTTGATGAACTTTTGAAGAATGAATTAAATCATGAAGAACCACCATGAAGAACTCCTGTGACAAAAGGATGATTAGATAGAAATGAAGGATGAAAGAATAAGATGAGCCTTGCGGTGATTTAGATGGAGGTTCCGACGAGATGGCCGTGGAAAAATTGAACTCCGGAAAAGAAAAGATGAAAACACTTGGAACTAGAATTTATTCATCAAGAACAAACTCCAAAGAAAAGGATTGAGAAGTGACGTATCGCAAACTTGAGAAGGTCTTCATGCATCACCGATAGTATTTGGAAAGAACGAATGAATTAATATGATAAACAAAGAAATGAATCTGAAAGAACCACCGGAAGAATTCAAAATGACTGATGAAAGAGAATGAATCACCGGGGAGAATTAGAAGAACAAATATGCTAGAGGGGATTCAGATGGAAAAGAACAAAGAGATCATGAGCTGATTAAAGAACACTTGAACGAAGCACCGGGATAAATAGAGAACGATAACTGGGATGATGGCCTCCGTTGAAAAGAAATGGGAAACACTCCTGACTTATTCCGGAAGAATGAAAAGCAAAGAGGTTGAGCCGACGATGAAATGATTGAAATCGATCTTGGAAAGGCATCTGACTGATGAAACTCATTCTTACGTCACACTTGAAAAGAAATGAGAAATAACTCCGGGGGAATTAGAAGAGTCAGGTAAGATCCTGGGAAAAGACCCGTGGGTTAGGGCCCACTAAAGAGGAAACACCGTTGAAAAGGATTGTTGAACAGATAGATGATGCAACGGATGATTGAAATATTTGAATTGTTCCGGTGCATCATACTCCGGAAGGATAAAATGGCGAGAGGCGAACGAGCAAAGGGAAATACTTGAGCCGAGAGAAAGAATATGATCAACCCGAAAAACTTAAATTAAGTCCACCAGAGAAGAAGAAGAGATGATGAATGTCAAACGAGACGAGAATTCACCTGTAGAAATAATTGAGGGAAGACTGAAGAGCCTCCACATGAATGAAATTGATGGTCGAAAGAGACTCAAACTCCGGGAAGAAAAGGGGTGGGAGGGCGGGAAAACAAAGACAACTGGAAGGGGAAACCGACGAATATCTTGAAGAGAAAACACCGGTTGAAATCATTGAGGAAAGAAACAAAGACTTTGCACGAGTAGGATGGATACTCGATTATGGACTCCGGATTCGAGAAGAAGAAGGGAGGGCGGGTGGGAAAAGAAAGCAACTGAGGATTGAACTCAAAGATGAAGAGGCTCGAGTCAACTTGACGAGAAATGCACCAGATAAAAGAGCTGGGGAACAACGATCGGAAAACTAACTGCGTGAACCTAAAGAAAAATTTGAACGGGAAGAGGAGTAGTTCAAAACACCTACGTCAAGATTCCTCACCAGAGCGACAAAGGGACTGATGAGTAAAAAGAATTCCTACTCTCCGATATAACTAGACTCCGAAAACAGTTTTCTTCTAGACTCAACAACGGCCAAACTACACGATCAAACAAGGGGCTCTAGGGTTGGTCGAGGCCACGATACCAACTTGAACACGCCCAATATGCGACCCTATCCAAAAGGAACTCGAATGTCCCACCAAGGATAGACCCGCATATTGAAACGCTTTTGCAAGGTGGATATCATTACATCAACATTACATAAATAGATGGGGATACATCCAATACATACAATGTCACATGAATACAACAATACAACATACAAGAACAACATCCGACTACGGATGAATCATAAACAGAAACTCAAACAATATCCACCCTGCTAGCCCAGGCTGCCGACCTGGAACCTATCCCCTGATCGAAGAAGAAGCAGAAGAAGAACTCCAAAACAAGCAAACATCACTCTCGCGTCAAGATCGTCGCATAACCTGTACCTGCAACTGTTGTTGTAGTAATCTGTGAGCCACGAGGACTCAGCAATCCCATTACCATGGGTATCAGGACTAGCAAAGCTTAATGGGAAAGGAAGGGGTAAAGTGGTGAGGTTGCAGCAGCGGCTAAGCAAGTATGGTGGCTAACATACGCAAATGAGAGCGAGAAGAGAAACAGAGAAACGGTCGTGAAGCTAGCAATGATCAAGAGGTGATCTTGAACACCTACTTACGTCAAACATAACCCAGAAACCGTGTTCACTTCCCGGACTCCGCCGAGAAGAGAACATCACGGCTACACACGCGGTTGATGCGTTTTAATTCGGATCTGGTGTCAAGTTATCTACAACCGGACATTAACAAATTCCCATCTGCCACATAACCGCGGGCACGGCTCTCGAAAGTTTATACCCTGCAGGGGTGTCCCAACTTAGCCCATGACAAGCTCTCGCAATCAACGAAGGAATAGACCTTCTCCCAGGAAGACCCGATCAGTCTCGGAATCCCGGTTTACAAGACATTTCGACAATGGTAAAACAAGACCAGCAAGACCGCCCGATGCGCCGACAATCCCGATAGGAGCTGCACATATCTCGTTCTCAGGGCAACACCGGATGAGACAGGCTACGAGTAAAACCAGACTTCGAGTTTCCCCGAGGTGGCCCCGCAGGCGGCTCGGTTCGGACCAACACTTAGACAAGCACTGGCCCGGGGGGGCTAAAATAAAGATGACCCTTGGGTTGGCCGACCCAAGGGAAGGTTATAGGTGGTGGTGAGGCAAATGGTAAAACCAAGGTTGGGCCTTGCTGGACAAATTTTATTCAAAGTGAACTGTTAGGGGGGTCCCATAAATCACCCGACCGCGTTAGGAACGCAAAATCCGGGAACATAACACCGGTATGAGGGAAACTAGGGCGGCAAGAGTGGAACAAAACACCATGCATAAGGCCGAGCCTTCCACCCTTTACCAAATATATAGATGCATTAATAATATAAGAGGTATTGTGATATCCCAACAAAACCCTGTCCACCATGGAGAAATCTTCAACTTCGCCTGCAACTAGCAACGCTATAAGAGGGGCTGAGCAAAAGCGGTAGCATAGCCAAACAACGGTTTGCATAGGAAAGGTGTCAAAGGTTAGGGGTTCATGGCAATATGGGATGGCTTGATAAACAGGTAATAGGTAGCGCAGCATAGCGATAGAACGAAGCAACTAGCATAGCAATGATAGTAGTGAGATCCAGGGTAGCGGTCATCTTGCCTGAAATCCCGCAAGGAAGAAGAACGAGTCCATGAAGAATATGAAGCCACGAAGACGAACCAAGCGTAGACGAACGAATCCTCACGATCGCAACGAAACGGGAACCATCGAGAAGAAGCACACAACATAGTAAACACACCACACATGAACAAGACATGACGCACAACAAGCATGATGCATGACAAAGGTACCTGAAGCTACTCATGGCAAAAGATGATGCATACAAGACCAACACATTAAGGCAAGTTTAAATGAGGCCGGAAACAACATATAACAATTCCGGTAAGTCCTCATATGCATATTTCGAAATTGGTCCAGAACTGAATAAACCTTATGTTCAAGTTGTTAAGCAGCAAGTTAAGATGCACCAAGATGATCTACACGAAATTCTAGTCAAGTTACATATAAAGTTCATTAGATTCGTAGCTACGGCCTAGAAGATATGAGCAAAACAAGTTAAACATGGCATTGATGCAAAATGCATACAAACCTCAAGCAAACACCTCAAAACAAGGATGCAACATGATAATATGAAACTACATGCAAAATCAAGCAAGTTTCATATAGAGCACACTCAAAACGGAGCAACGGTGCAACACACACACACACTATACAAGTCATAGCAACAATCTGTCCATAACAGCAACTAGGCATCTTACAAGCATCAAAACAATATGCTACAACACCCCAACATAAAAACAAAAGGCATGGGCATGAAGTACAGGTAAAGCATAACAAGACATGAACACTGAGCTATCTGCAGAAATCACTAGAACATGCTCCAAAACACATGATAAGATTGCAAATAATAACAGTTTCAGACTTTAGCAGAAATAACATCAGGTTGCAATGTTTAGAGCTAGCAAACAACATGTTACAGGAACTTATCATGGCAAACAAAGGCATGGCATGATACTACTAAATGCATAGATCAAAACTCCCTTACTGACCATGAGCCAAAAGGGCACGGAAAATATGATGGCACCCATGTAAACATGGCAAGTTATATTACAGATTCAAACATGGCAGGAACAACAATAAGTAGGCATGTTGGGGAGCTTGAATCACTCACCACAGAGCAAGACATGGCATGGCAAGGCAACCAACAGTAATAAGGCATGATTATGAAGCTAAGCATGTCAAGAACAAGTTCATAGGTTGCATGGATCACTAACAAAACACATGGGAACAAGTGAACTTAATGTTAACAGGCTGACAGCAACATTTTCAAGCAACTTTGGAGCAAGATAACAACATGTTCCAGCAGGCTATAATTGCAACCAAGGGCATGAATGGATAGAGCAAGACATGTAGATCAAAACATGTTTATTGGACATCTCCAGATTATGCATAGAATGGTTAGTAGAAGCATGTTTACATAGCAACAAAATATAACGGAATCTGCCAAGCAAAACAGCAACAGCAAGTGCCCTACTTAACAAGCTCAATGCACTCAGCACACAACTCACAAAAATACATGGTTAACACCACTGGAAAGATGGCATGGCATAGATCAACACACATGTTGGCATCAACCTCATAGGATGCACACATCAATCATGGCAAAAATGATAAATGAGCAAGTTATAACAGTTTCAGCAGATTAACATCAACATGCACTCTTCCAACAGCATTTCGGGCATCAAGATGAGCTCAAATGAAAATGATGCAATGGAATGAAATGAAGTACTCGTCGAGGCGAACAATTTGACATATTACACGCACAAAACGGATCTATGGATGCAGAGATGTGATGGCATGAATATGGCATGATTATGTAAATGAAACGGGGACTTAGGCAAATTCGGGGGTCAACCTTATCCTCTCAGATCCAGATCGGGGCGGCGCGGATTCCGAGGCGGCCGGAGTTTCGCCGGAGTTGGCGGTGGGGAGGCGGCCGCGAGGGAGATGGCCGGGGAGGCCAGAGAGGGCCGGCGACGCGCTCGGCGCTGAGGCCGCGGCAGCGGCGAGGGACGCGGCAGGTGACCCGTGCGGCGGCGGGAGGGCGCGGGCGCGCAGGGAGGCGCCGGAGGAGCTTACGGCGCTGGCGGCCTCGCCCGCGACCTCATGGGCAGCGCTGCCGGGCGGAGGAAGGCGGAGGCGGCCACGGCGGCGCGTGGTGGCGGCGGTCGGCGGCGTGTACTGAGGCGAGATGGCGAAGTCCGGCGGCGGCGAAGCGACCGGCGGCGGCGGCGACGCCCGACGGGCGGGTCGGCGGCGGCGGCGCTGGCTCGCTGCGCCCGATCCGGCCCCGCGGGCCGGCGGCGGAGGCCACGTGTCGGCGGCCGGTTGGCTGCGGGCGGTGGGCGGCGGGCGGACGCGTCTGGTCCAGATCGGGCGTGTCCGGCGGGCGAGAGGAGCGGGACTAGGGTTTCGGGGGGAGAATTCATCCGCGAATTTCGGGGGAGGGGTGTATTTATAGGTAGAGGGAGTTAGGAGAGTCCAAATGAGGAGCGGTTTTCGGCCACGCGATCGTGATCGAACGACCGAGAGCATGGAGGGGAGTTTGCTGGGTTTTGGGCCACTTTGGAAGGGGTGTTGGGCTGCACACAAAAGAGGCTTTGCGGTTACCCGGTTAACCGTTGGATTATCAAACGACCTCCAAATGGCACGAAACTTGACAGGCGGTCTACCGGTGCTATACCAAGGCCGCTTGGCAAACCTCGGGCCATTACGAGAAAGTTTGACACCCGCACATGAAAAGAGGCAAAAGGGGGACGCCGGAGGACATAGGAGTGTCGGATTGCAAAACGGACAACGGGGAAAATGCTCGAATGCAAGAAAAGAACACGTATGCCAATGCGATGCACATGATGACATGATATGAAATGCATATGATGACATGGCAAAGTGCAACACGCAAGCACATGACATGGCAACGACGGCGAATAACTGGCAGACACCTGGCGCATCGAATCCGGGGCGTTACAGCAAACCTCTCACTCGGCGGCTTAACTGCAGCCCAGTGCTCGCCTAAGGTATGAAATTCTACCGAGTGAAGAGCAAACTTCTCACTCGGGGGCTTAGCTGCAGCCCAGTGCTCGCCTAAGGTATAAAAATCCTACCGAGTGAAGAGCAAACCTCTAACTCGGAGGCTTAGCTGCAGCACAGTGCTCGCCTAAGGTATAAAAATCCTACCGAGTGAAGAGCAAACTTCTCACTCGGGGGCTTAGCTGCAGCCCAGTGCTCGCCTAAGGTATAAAAATCCTACCGAGTGAAGAGAAAACTTCTCACTCGGGGGCTTAGCTGCAGCCCATTGCTCGCCTAAGGTCTAAAAATCCTACCGAGTGAAGAGCAAACCTCTCACTCGGAGGCTTAGCTGCAGCCCAGTGCTCGCCTAAGGTATAAAAATCCTACCGAGTGAAGAGCAAACCTCTCACTCGGAGGCTTAGCTGCAGCCCAGTGCTCGCCTAAGTGGACGTAAGAGAATAAGTCGACTGTAGTGGGCGTCTTGCTTTAAACCTGCAAAAGACAATTCGAGCCAAAAAGCAAGCATATTCAAACATCAAATCCAAGTTCAGATCGATACCTAAAGGAACCGAAAGTGCTCAGGCGCTAAGCCTGTTAGGGTTTATCGGTTACAAAATCACTCGGCATAGCGAGGCAAATTTAAAGGGTCGAGCTCGAAGAAGTTTTTTACCCCTCCCGTGGAGGGCTGGAAGGTGCAACAAACTCATCAAGATCAATTCCGTCTGCGATCCGAGTGGCAGCAGCAATGAAGGTTTCCATGAAAGACCTTAAGTCGTGTTTCTTGGTGTTGGCCACACGAAGAGCCGCCAGCTTGTCTTCTCGTGCATCCTTGAAGTGGACTCGGGCCAGACACAGAGCAACATCTGCACCGCACCTAGCGGAGGATTTTTTCCACTCCTGCACTCGACCAGGAACTGTGTTTAGTCGAGCCATCAGCGACTCGAGGTCATTTTGGAGTGTCTCCCAAGGCCAGAGCGTGGTGTCAATGCGAGTAGTGGCGTCCTTCAGCCTTGCAAGATAGTCAACGACAGCTGCAACACGAGACTCGAGTCGGAACACATTCATGGCAACTTCATCGTTCACCGGAGAGTTGACGGGATCAAGGTTTGGTACCAGCCGACTAGTTTCCTCTTCAAAGTTTTGGCAAAATTCTGCAAGGACAATCACCGACTCAAGGCAATGGTCGAATGGAAAGATCACTGTTGAAAATGATTGTCGAGCGTAAAGGATTACCTTCGAGAATAAGGAACAGCTTCTTGGCAAGTCCACTCAGGAAGGCCTCCAGATCATTTTTCTTCCCAGTCAACTGACTGACCTTGTCGGTCAAGGCAGCTTTGTCAGTTTTCAGTCGACTGACTTCCTTGTTGGCAATCCCAAGAGCAGCTTTCAGATTAGTATTTTCTTCTTCGAGCTTGGTGACTGAAACTAACTTCTCGTCAGCAAGCTTGATCTTCTCAGCTAGCTCAAGGTCTTTTTTCTTCTGGGCCTCCTTCACCTTACCTGCAAGTTACAGCAAGATCAGATTTTGAAACAAATGAAGGGAAAAAGCAGTTGTCGAGGTCTCACCAAACATACCTTTGGTCTCCTCTTTTGCCTTCGTCAGATTCTCCTGAACCAGCTTCAGATCTAGCTCGAGCTGAATGTGCTTGTTCTCCAGCTCGGTGTAACGAGCCGCAAGGTCACAGTATTTCTGCGAAGAACCAATCGACAAAATGTCAAGGATAATTCACTTCCGAGTGGATAAGAGAAAATCATGCGTTTCTAATACTACAGCCGAATACAAACATTCGACCGTAGTCTCGGGGACTACACCTAGTGGGTGCACTCAGCGTGCCCCCACTAGTTCTATTAAAGACAGAGTCGACCAGTCGACCCCCCCAAAAAAAACAAGACGTATTATTTAGACTGTAATCGACTGCAAGCAGTCGACCACAGTCTCGGGGACTACACCCAGTGGGTGCACTCAGCGTGCCCCCACCGGTTTGGGAAATCCATTCGCCTCAGTCGAACGACGGAAAGACTTTACTTATAAAGCCTAAGGCCGACTGCCACCAGTCGACCTTAGCCTTGGGGACTACACCCAGCGGGTGCACTCAGCGTGCCCCCGCTAACACGGAGTTTCAATCGACACACCCAGTGGGTGACTGCTATGGATTCCGGAAAGAAAAGTTTTTTGATAGCATATCCTAACAGAACAAGCGATGGTCGACTGACCTGAACATTGCTTTGAAGGGCGGAGCTGGCGTCGTAAGCTGCTTGACTTGCTTCCCGGATGGCCTTCACCTGCTCCATCATGACCCCTGCTTGGCGTATCGCTTCCTTCGCAGCACTGGCTTGGTCCTCTGGGACGTGGTGCGTCGTGAAGAGAGAAGGTTGTGCGGCACTCGACGAAGCAGGATGAGCACTCGTCAACGGCACCGCGAAAGACACGGTGTGTCGAGTGGTGTTCTCCTCCTCCGTGACCAGAGTCTCGGGCGCCGTCACATCCTGTGCCACCCTGCCGGCAGACGCTTTCCTGCTCCTCCTGTGCTTCAGTGGTTCCTCATCGTCATCATCATCAGGAAGAGTGATAACGACATTGGATGAGACTACAGAAAAGAATCAGAATTAGGGACGAAGAGTCAATCGACTAAAAACGGAATTAAGAGTATAGTACTAGGGTTTGAGGTCGTTGCGTCCTCCATCTCATGGTCGTCAGCCCTGGCTGAGGTCTCAAAAGTAGCAGCACTGCAATTCCAAAGAATCAGTCGGCTAACTCAAGTGACAATCAGAGATAAAGCTCGCACAAAACAAGAAGACTTAAGCAGCATGTTTACCCTGATATGGTGGGGATGGACACCTTCATCTTCGGCAGGAGCTTGGTCGGCTTTGACGGGGCCACCCTGGACTGCTTCGGCGCCTTTTCAGTCGGCACCGGAGAAGTGGTCCGAGGGCGCTTGGTCGACTGCGCGACAGTCGCAACCCCCTTGCCACGTTCAGTCACAGGGTCATGGGCAAGCTTCGACCGCCTTTCCGAGCGCGGTGGTGCGACCTCCTCCTCCTCCTCTTCTTCGTCCTCCTCATCGTCATCATCATCATCATCATCCTCAGCAGCATCCGAGTCCCACTCCTCCGGCTCGCCCCGCGCACTTCTCCCTCTTCGATGGAGCCTCAGGCTCCATTGGGTATCGAGTACAGCTCGGTGAGGGCCTGATAGACATCAAGACAAAGATCAATCGACCAATTTGCGGAGAAAACAGAAATAAATATGACAAGAATACAATGGAAGGTAGAGCGGACATACCTTGTCTGGAACGCTGTGATGGTCGAGTGGAGGAATCCTTCTGGCTCCACGGGGGTTATCCTTGTTCCCAGTGACCACGGCCATCCACCTTTCCAACGTGGTATTGTCGACTGCTTCTGGGTGGATCCGAGTCTCATCTTCAGTTCCGCAGTACAACCACATGCAATGGCTCCGGAACTGAAGAGGCTGGATACGCCGCCTAAGAAAAACCTCCAAGAGATCCATACCAGTTACTCCCTCTCGAACCAACTGAACTACGCGCTCCATCAGCATCTTCACGTCGGCTTTCTCCTCCGGAATCACCTTCAGAGAGGAGGGTTTGTTCACTCGGTCCATGGTAAACTGAGGGAGGCCACTCGACTGCACCAGCGTCGACTCATTCTGGCAGTAGAACCAGGTCGACTGCTAGCCTCTGACTGACTCGGGGAACGTCATGGCTGTGAAGGTGCTCTTGTTCCTCATCTGGATCCCCAGACCTCCACACATCTGGACAACCTTCGTTTTATCGTCGCTTGGGCTCGCCTTCTTCACGGTCTGAGAGCGACACGTGAATATGTGCTTGAACAGACCCCAGTGCGGTCGGCAACCCAGAAAGTTTTCACACATGGACACAAACGCGGCAAGATAGGCGATAGAATTCGGGGTGAAGTGGTGGAGTTGCGCTCCATAGAAGTTCAAGAAACCACGGAAGAAAACACTCGGTGGCAAAGAAAATCCGCGGTCGTCGTGGGTAGCCAGAAGCACGCACTCACCCTCTTCCGGCTGGGGCTGCCACTCTTTCCCCGGAAGCCTTGCGGCTCCGTGGGGGATCAGACCGTTGTTGGCCATGTCGAGGAGATCCTTCTCCGTGATGGTCGACCGGATCCAATCTCCCTGGACCCAGCCGTTCGGCAGACGAGATCTAGACGAAGACCCGCCGCGACTGGTGGTTCTCCCCTTCGCCTTCTCCGTCGCCGACACCTTCTTCGCGCGTTCCAGCGCCGCCGTCTTCTCCTTCACCATGGCTGCCGGCGAGACGCGCGAGGAGAGGTTGTGCACAGGCGAGAGCGGGCGCGTTGGGCGGAGACGAGGAGAGCAGAGAGGGAATGCAGAGGCACTGTTCAAAAACCCTCGCCGGGCGCATTTATAAGATCCCTTCCGAGTGGATGACAGGTGGGCCCGGTCGATCTAATCACATCCCGAAATAGTCGCGCGGACACGATACGTGGCGAAAAAGGCGGCGCGAGAATCGCGGCGTCTATGCCCTATCCCATCCGAGTGCCGTGGTCCGCCCCGCTTCGCACGCTTCCCCAAATTTCATATCCCGCAGAATCCGCGAACGGCAGATCGGTCTGTCAGACGCGGGATTTCCTGCGATCCGTCGCTCAGAAATTGTCAAAGTCCAAAAGATCACTCGACGAAAGAAAAGAATGGATCGAGTCGACTAAAGAAAAGTTGCTAAGCTATCGACAAAGAGGTTATTGGTCCAAGACAGCACAGGACCAGCACACAGAAGCCAGTCGGAAACAACGTCAACTCCTTCCTCACTCAAGCCTCAATCCATTCGGGGGCTAATGATGGAGTCATATACCTAGGGTAGGGTCATAGACCTGATCTAAATACCCTACCCAAGGACACCCTTAGAAGAGATCACCTTCCAGTCGACCTACGAGGAACCCACTCGACTGACTTGAAGGACTCGACCATGAAGACTCACTCGACCACCAGAAGGTCAAGAAGCACTCTGTACTGCAACGGTCTGTAATTAAGTAGACTTTATGGTAGTTAAGACACTTTATATGGGACGTCCCCAGACTTAATGTACTTTAAACCCTTCATTACGTGGGCTGGCATGGGACCTGGCGCACTCTATATAAGCCACCCTCCTCCACAGGCAGAAGGGTTCGCACCCCTGTAATCCATACTTATATAATCCACTCGACCGCCTCCAGGCTCCGAGACGTAGGGCTTTTACTTCCTCCGAGAAGGGCCTGAACTCATACATCTGTTGTGTTTACAACCTCTACATAGCTAGGACCTTGCCTCTCCATACCTACCCCCCACTCTACTGTCAGACTTAGAACCACGATAGGTAGTGCTATATATACCTGTACGTGGTTCCCCCTGTATTCATTAGATCAGATCGCAAAGTAATAAAGATCAATAGGACCGATACGGCCCTATAGCCATCAACTCGCGTGTCTAGTATTGCCTTCTCACCGAGATACAAACTAGCTAGTGCAAGCTAGCTAGCTATCGTAGAATCGATCAGGCTGCTTCACCTATACGTGCACATATCTCCTGACGGATCCGATCGGCCGGCTAGCGTGGATAGCTACTGTGTACGTACGTGCTCTGACAGAAAGTACTTATCCGGAGCGACGTCCGACGCGGGCCTGTGCCAACACAACCCACATTCGAAAAGGCGGCGGCGGCCATGGAGCACCTGCTTTCCTCCTGAGATCGCCAAGCGGGAGCTAGAGATGCAGGAGGCGGCGGAGATCGAGGAGCGCCGGGAGGAGGAGTTGCGCGTGGCTGAGGTCGAGGTAGAGAAGAGTCTGTCAGTTGAGAAATGGGCGGTGGAGTACCAACGCGAGCTCTAGCTAAAGCGCCGACCGACTTTCTTCCACACGTCACTTTCTTTGGGCTGCCGCTTCGACCACGCCACAGTACCGAGAGGAGAGAGGAGAGAGGGTGAGAGAGATGGGTAACCTCCGCCGCCACCACCCACGCACACGGTCGACGGCGGCCCCGCCCGTGGATGATGACAACCTGCTCTCCGAGATCCTCCTCCGCCTCGACCCGCAACCGTCCTTCCTCCCCCGCGCTTCCGCCGTCTGCAGGCGCTGGCGTCTCCTCGTCTCCGACCCTGGCTTCTGCCGCCGCTTCCGCCTCCACCACCGCCGCAATCCTCCCCTCCTCGGTGTCCTTGACAAAGTTTTGGGCGGCGATCTGTCCTTGGTACCTACCGTGGAGGTCCCCAATCGCTTCCCGGCGGGGGGCTTGTCTCTGAGGCTCGACGACTTCTTCGTGCCCATCGGATGTCGCCATGGCCTTGTGCTCGTGTTCCTCTCGCTCGATTCTTGGAGAGAGATCCTGGTGTGGGATCCCATCACCGCCGAGCAGCACCGGATCCTCTTGCCCCCTGGGTTTGTGACGTGCGGGGGGAAGGGCATGATCAATGGGGCCGTGCTTCGGGCCGCCGGAGACGACGACGACGACTTCCAGGTGGTCGTGGTGATGGCAGACAAAGACAGACCACATATGCGAGCTTTCTTGTGTGTTTACTCTTCAAAGACCGGCCTATGGGGTGAGCTCATATCAACGGTACTTCCATCTATGAGTCTGACTGATGTTGTTTGCACGGGCATGCCCGCTGTGCTGGCTGGGAATTCTCTTTACTGGCTGCTTGTCGGGAAGATTTCTGTAATTCTCTAGTTTGATATGGAGAAACAGAGCCTGGCCTTGATACAGGTGCCAGTGCATATGCTTGAACAGGGGCGTCCCTAAACTGGATCATGCGGACAGAGGGTGGTGGCCTTGGCTTACTCTTTGAGATAGACTGCAGCTTCCAATTATGGAAGAGGAACACAGACTCCAATGGTGTTTTTTCATGGGTCCTTGGAAGAACTATCCAACTGGAGAAGCTACCTTTCCTGAATTCAGAGGAGAAAGACATGAGGATACTAGGGCTCGCCGAGGAAAATAATGTGATGTTCATGCGGAAAGGCGGCATCGTCTTTATGGTCCATCTTGACTCATTGCAGTTCAAGAAACTTCTTGAAAATGACACCGTTACTTATTATGAGCCATTTGAAAGTGTCTACACCGCAGGTAATACCATGCCTTCACACATATCGATTATAATAAACCCAAATTACTTTTTGATAATTGGTTGACAGCATACGATTCACATCCTTTCATGCTAAGTTAACAATGTTAAGTCACTTGTTTCTTTTTCTGCTTGATGACCTCTTCAACATACAACAAAACCAATTATTTGTTCGATAATTCACCGAAGAAATTATTTCACACCATGTCGTCGTAAGCCAACATTTTTCAGTAGATTCTTTTTCTGCTTGATGGCCTCTTCAACACGTGCTGATATTGTTCTGTTCTGATGATGCTTGAGTCGTCGTGTTTGGTCATCTGGGTGTTATCTATTAGTGGTATCTAATATACTCTATGTCCTGTAGCCAGACAGTGGGCTGTAATTTGTCCACTGTTAGCTGAATTTATGTAATTTTCTAGATTCTATTCAGAGCTAGTAATCTGCCTTTACCAGTTTATGATGTATAAATATATGCTGATAAAACAATAAATAACAAGATTGGCAAATTCTTTGTAGAATAACTGAACTAAATAAATAAGTAAATATCCCTTCCTGTTGATAGATGTGAGAATCATCTAGTGTAAGTGTTAGAGCATAGCGATAGTATGCCTTTTTTTTTCTCAAGGTGAGATCACAGCAGTTTGAAGATCACTACATGAGAGCTAGCTTGAACAAACTAAGATGTCAAATAACCCACAAAAGAAAAAAAAACTAAGATGTCAAATTGGTATCTCAATTGGTAGGTTTGGAAGCTTAAGAGTAGTTATATTCTTTCTTTCGGCATAGTTATGTTGCTGATCTTGCTAGTAATCTTTAATTCATAATAACCACTTTGTTGTGAACTTATGGATAAATTGTTCATATTATTGTCCCGCACTTCTGCTGTTCACATGGCAAGTCCATTTGTACCACGGAAAATTAGTAAATTGGCTTAATATATTTCCACCTTTAGGCATATGTTGGTAAGACTTTTTTATTACAAGTATAATTTATCAATATCCAACATGGTGTGTAACAAGCTTAAGAATAGCTCTAAATGACTTCTCTATTCTGACCAGTTAATAGTCTGTGAGAGTACATTCTTTGTCTCTAGAATACTAATGAGTATATGTTATTTTGGGAATATCAATAAATTTGACAGTACGTGTGCTTTGTTTAACTATTACTTAGTACTATATCAAAATAGAGTTGTTTTCCTCAAATTAATAGTTGTGTTGTCTAAGTTTCTTGTTGAGGTGTCCTCGTTTCTATTTGACTTTTCCTTGGAATGCCCTTATAGGTCGTGTGCTTAGCATTTGGAGGTTACTCTCCCTTTTCTAGTTAATCAATAGCTTATACTGATTGCATCGTAGTGTCGTTATGTGGGGAGTTAAGAAATATGGAAGCCTCGGTTGTATCATCATATCATAAGGGTAGGTCAGGTCATCATATCATAAGGGTAGGTCAGCGTGCATGGGTGCGCAGCAGGACATGCGCACGGCCTACCCCTTGTACGACCTTAAGCGGCAGCCTGTGGTGTATGAGTTTTTATGTCACTGGATGCCCGTTTAACCCAATTGGAAGATTACTTCATAATGACCGGGACGTGTCAACATAGTTGCACATTTACACATTATGTGTCCCATTATGCCATAGTATAGACATTAGTACTCGCCTGAGTGGAGCAGTCACAGTGCCTGCACCAGATCTAGAACCGACGACATGGGATGACAACACCACAGACTCACTGGTGTGTGTCGTGGCGGACTCACTGGTGTGTGTCGTGGCGGCTGTGATGACCACACCAGGACGGGAATAGAGTCACAAGACTTCTATTCCGTGTGACATTGCCTCCACTATCGAGCCACCATATATGATCAAGATGGCATGACCAGATTTTTCATAAAAACTGATTTCATCACCGATAATATTTTATACTTTTACTATCATATTATCAAGTATTGGTGGAAGTATTAAATTGGTGACATGCAGAGTAAAAGAAGTACAGTACTTTTCAACCAAAGAAATATCAATTAATAAGATGATGCATGATCCCCTACTGCATGGATTTATGAAACTCGACTTGTGTGACTATCTCGCTACTTCATTAACCCCTCATGCGCCGACTGTTCTTTTAGCCTCTACGTAGATCAGGTGTAGCCAAGAACTGCTCATATTAGAGGCTGAAGGTGTGCTTTATCTGTTTCGCATGTTGGTTTTGTCTAATAATTTGGTGATTCAACTTTGAAGCTTTTGGCATAATTTCCACAGTGAAGCTAACGTTTACTGATTGAGAGTAACTCCAACAGCTTTTCGTGAATGAACAGTACAAAATTGCTTGACTAATGATCTTGCTTGCTTTGCAGGTATCTAGAGCTACATTCTAATGGCTGGGAGACAGAAATGAGTTGCTGGGTGTAGGTTTTTTCATTTTGTTTGCTCAACGTGGGCTCTCTATGTAACATGCAAGGATCAGCTATGAGGTGGACCTGTACCTGCCGTCTTTATCAAATTCTTGTGGACATTCGTCAACTGGCATCAAGATTGAAGGCACATTATCTTGGTTCGACAAATTAGCACTCAGCTTGTGGTTTATTTATTTGCCTTTATACTTTTCAAGCAAGCTACGACGAGCTCATTTGTCAACTGGTTTTTCTTGCATTTTTAGTGTGTGTGTGCATATGTGCATGCGTATGATTATCTCCCGTGCTGCATCAGGCGGCGAGATTTCGACGTCAGATTTCTGCATATGTTCAATGACGTCTCATTATGTGTGTTTTTGTTTAATTTCTCTCTCGTTTGAAGTTTGAGTATTTAGAATCCTAGTTCTGAGTAATGAATGTGGGGAGAAGTTCATGTAATGTTTGCTAATGCATACATATTCTTATTTGCTTTCTTTGAGATGCTTTCTTGGTTTTTAATTTAAGGGTTTACTGTGATCAGGATAAGGATAGGAAAATCGATGCCAAAGCAATATTACCCTAATCCCATATTTATTTGTGTTATAACAAGAGATGTTCAAAATTGGAGTAAATTGCATAAAACCACCACTTTGAGGGCTAGGTTTGCGAAAAACACTAGGATACAGATTTACTACAGAAAGCATCACGTCTAGCGTAATTGTTTTGCAAAAACCACTGATCGGTGGATTTGGCTCGGTTAAGTGTGTTTATGACAGATGGGGTCCACTTTTCGCTGACGTGGCGTAACGTTTTCTCAAAAAGAGCGCTAGATGGGTCAAAAGGCAAGAACACCCCCAACGTCCTTTCCCCGTACCGCCCAGGCCCTTCCCCCGTCTCCTTACTCCCGCAGCCGTCCGAGGAGAGGATCCCGCACGCTGCCACAAGTGGTAGCTCGTCGGAGCAGATGAAGCCGGCGAACTGCTGAGGAGGGCGCATCACGGTCCATTTCTTGGTCTTGAAGTCGAACACCCACAACGCGTGCCCGCCACAGCGTTCCTCGAACTCGATGGCGCCGGTCGCCACCACGCGCCTGCCGTAGCCGCCGCTCGACTCCGCACGCTGTGCCGGCCTCGAGACCAGGCGGGTAAGGGCCCACCTCGAGCCAGCCCCGGCGCTCCCCACTCCACTCCACCACGGTGGTGGTGCCCTCGCACCACACGCGGTCGCGCACCACCACGCGAGCCGCCGACGTCGGTGCGTGCACGTGCTCCAGGCGCCGCCACCTCCGGCGAGGGATGCCGCACTGTCGCCTCGATTTGGCCCGCATCACCGCCACCTCGTCCGGATCCGGCAAGGGATGCCGCGTCGCGGCCCGATTTGCTCCAGCGAGGAGACGCCCGTCGCGAGCGGCCGGACCAGCGAGGATGCAGCGCCGCGACCCGACGGCCCTCCAGCGAGGAGCCGCTAACGCCGCTGCGGATCCGCGAGGTGCCGCCCCTCCCGATTTGGCCTGCTGCGCGAGGAGGCGCCCGACGCTGGCTGCGTTGACCGCCCCAACCAGATGCGAGGAGGAACGTGGGCTGATTGCTTTTCCCTTTTTGATTTAGGGGTGTCTCTGTAAAATCTATGGACTAGTTTGTAAAATTATATTAAAATTGACCTGGCACGAAATGTTACGCCACGTAGGCAAAAAATGGCCCCATCTGTCATAAACGCGCTTAACCGAGCCAAATCCGCCGATCAGTGGTTTTTGCAAAACAATTACGCTAGACGTGGTGCTTTCTGCAGCGAATCTGTATCCTAGTGTTTTTCGCAAACCTAGCCCTCAAAGTGGTGGTTTTATGCAATTTACTCTTCAAAATTGTGTCGTAAGAGTACTGATTATCGCAGGTGATGCCTCTAAAGCACATAAATACTGTTGATCAGCTGTCCTCTGTTCTATGAGATGGATTATCGGTTTTCCCATTTCCAACGTGAGATAACATTTTCCCTTTTCAGCATGAGTTTATCAGTGCGTACATGTGGTAGTATTATTTGTCCGGAAACACTAGGGATTTGTAGTCTGACCACACCACACTCCGATTATCACTTGGATTCTTTCTCTAAAGCACATCATGTGAAAATATTGTTCTTATGAAGCATTTTATGACTTCCATATGTACTCTGGCTACTGAGTCTTCCGCCAATAAGGTTCACCCCTACATATTTCGTTTGAGTATCTTTTTTATTTTGTAAATACGCTTAGCAGCGCATCATTTCATTGATAGAGTTTTTAGAAGATTACAAGGGTGGTTTCCCGGACGTACACTTAGCAGGCGTCCTGGAGAAACCAAAGTGAGCAGGAGAAGCATGGGTGCTCAGTCCCATAGAGTAACGTCCGTGAAGAAACCGACTACCGCTGCGATGGCAATCCCCTGGACAAAAGTGAACTCTAGTAATCCAGTATTAACTCCTAGGAACAAACTACCTGTAGAACACATCTTCTATACCATGGAGTTCTCACTGCATTCTGTCATTTCAAAGCGAAGTTTTCCAACAGAATACGAGCCATTTGAAATTTCTTAGTGGGGTTACAGTAGAATTTGTTAGAGACAAGACATGTAGAATAAGTTGACAGGCTTTAAACCAGGCTTAAGGATTATCGCCAAAGACTTATTGAGCAATTGATTAGAATCTAATGAAAATGTGGTGTTCACATTCATATGCTTCAACCACCATTACAATCGTGGATGGTGTGAAGACGCCATTTTGGGACGCGCCATGGGTCAATAACCGTAAGCCCAAGGAGATTGCCCCTCTCTTCTTTGAGGGTTCATCGAGGAAGAACTGAAAAATTAAAGATGCACTTTTCGAGCATGCTTGGGTTTCTAAGATCAAATTGACGGCCAACTTCACTTTCGAGCACATCCCTCAATTTTGTAGCCCTTTGGACAACTATACACGGTTCTTAGCTTGATGACAACGCATTAAATGAAATTATTTGGAAGCACACAAGTGATGGTCAAGATTCTGTGTCCTCCGCGTATAAGGCACAATTCTTGGGAACATTCTACACCCCCCCCCCCTTGGTGCTCCTCGGGTGCCGAGTCGTGACTTTCCGGGTGAAAACCTAAGGTCTGGCCATTAGTGGTTGTGTCTAGCAATTGCCTTGTTGAAGGTATTGTTATGATAGCTCGGCCTTTCTCCAGGGTGAAAACCTATGATCTTGGATCGGGCGACAACAGCGCTTGTGCATTGTTTCCTTCTTGAAGGCGTCGCTTTTGGAGACCTTTTATGTTTTCCGGGTGTTGTCTCTGGTGGTGGTTCGTGTGCTGCTGCTGAGAGGAGTTGATCACTGTGGCGAGGTCTTTTTTTCATTTATTTTTTCTTTTCTTTTAGGGCTGTGTGCATCCTTGATGCCTTTTATGACTTCTTGTTGGTGCAGAGGCCGGGTGTAATTGGTATCTTCGCGATATTAATATATCCCCCTTTTCAAAAAAAAATCTACTCCCCCTTAGAACAAGTGGTGTGAGCAAACGGTGTCGAAAACTTGGGCTCCCCCGAAGGTCGAGTTCTTCGCTTGGTTGGCCACTCAAGATAGACTTTGGATGGCCGATAGATTGGCCAAGAGAGGGTTGTCAAATTATGGTCTTTGTCCTCTTTGCAAGCAGGAGCAAGATTCCAGGGTGCACCTCTTCTTCAAATGTCGATTCACTAAGCGTCTCTACTTGGTGAAATATTGGCTACACCTTGAGAACATCAACACCGATGATTGGCATTTGGAGACCTCAGTCAAGGAGTCATGGGCAAAACGGTCAGACTCCTCAATCGCGAACACGAAGGCCATGGCGTCCCTCACAATGCTTCTAAGTTGGGCCGTTTGGAATGAAAGAAATGCTAGGGTCTTTCACAACAAGAGCGCTCCCCCTACGACCTTACTTAACTCCATCAAGGGGGAGGCTCGCCTTTGGGTAAATGCAGGTGCAAAAAAGTTGGGGCACACAATACCGGGAGAGTAATCATTTTCTGAGTTTGGCCGTTTGTGGTCGTTGTAACAACTCTCTATTCCTCTCTTAATTAATATACGAGGCAAATCTTTTGCCTCCATTTCAAAAAAAAAATGTTTAAATGCTTCAATGGAGTTCAATTTTTTGGGTAACTTCCTATAGATGATCATAACAAGATAGTACCAAACAAGTACTTTACTACCACAGGCTAATAATAAGAAACTAACACATCTCTAGTCTACACCTCCAGATGAGACACTAGGAGCCAGGAAGCAACACTATGATACGGCGGGCAAGATGGTTGTCCTCGAAGAGGGCGATGAGGTAGGCATCGGTGGCCTCCTCCAGCGTGGAGACAGCAGTGCTCCGGATAATGCGGTAAGTTGCATTAAAGTTGTAGCTAAATGTCAATAGAGCATAGATAACCTTGTAGCAATAAGAAACACAACGGGTACTTGAGCTAATGTATATAGACTGTTTGCTAGATACGAATTAGCAGGCGGCAACCCACAGCTTGCTAAATGCTACTCCTAGTATAAAATCTGCAAGCCGAAAGATAATCAATCTTAGTAGAAATGCAGCAAGCAAGTCATATCAATCTCGGTAGAAACGCATCATCACAAAGAAAGCGGTTGCATTAATTCCAACATACAGGATCCATCTTCCAACTCCCAGGTCACATTGATGGGATTCAACATTCATCAGTCACAACTAAGCAAATTAAGTCGCCAAATACTGAGTTCTAAACCAGGTAGAAATTCAAGAAACACACACATACATGAAATCCGATGTCCAAATCCGTCCCTACTGATACAACATGGAAGATAATCATATGCAAGAAAGTTCAATTCAGAGTTAAGAGCTGGGTTCGATCTCTGCGTCGAGCATACAAACGGAAGAAACTACACTTGACAACCCATTTTTTGCATCTGAGACACCAGAATGTAATTGTAGATACCTGTGGAGCAAGTAATATCATCAGTAAACATAAAACCTTGGACTACACATTCATGAAAAGTTGTTGGGATTATTCTCCTAATTCTTCCATGACTCAACCAGAAAACAATGGCTTCACAATTGTGGAAATTGTGTCATAAGCTCCAGAGTCAAACCATCGCACCGTTATTAGACAAAATCAACACTTGAAACAGAAAATAACAAAAGGCAATACGTAGTGTAGTAGCAGTACATCTGGTGTGCAGAGGCTCATGGGGTAGAATCTAATGAAAATCTGGTGTAGCAGTACATCTGGTTCTAGCTCTAAGGCATACTTTTTTAGGAATGTACAACTAGCTAGTCACTAACAAATTGATTTTCATCAAATTCTTAGAGTACATATAAGTGAGATCATGCATACTATAACTGAGACTTCCTTCGGTCCAAAAGGATTGTTATTTTGTACTCTCTACGTCATCAAGCAATAATTTCACCGCTACTTTAGTGATAATATGCCAGTAAAAGCAAAAAAAAAAACTGGCATTAATGATAAAATAAGCTTTTTATGGTGAATCTAGTCATGCCATTTTGATCATGTGTTTCACAATATGAAGCATTAAACATCGATAATGGAAAAAATTGAAGAAATTATAGTCCACACAAAGCATACTACCCATAGTTTGATCAGCTAGATTAAATAAGTGGCTAATGGATAGTTATATATATATATATATATATATATATATATATATATATATATATATATATATATATATATATATATATATATATATAAGTTTGGCGAATGACAGTTAACAGTTGACATGATGAACAGTCTGAGAAGGCACTATCATATGCACACATAGGGAATGAGGAACGGTCCTAAGTCACCAATACTGGGGGGCTAGAGGGAAAAGGGCCCACCAACAGGAAGTTGGAAGATCGGCAATTAAAATGCATCAGGAAGAGAATGAAGAGCTAATGAGGAACGAATGAGAAAGCAGAGTTTGAATAAACGATTAAATATTTAGCCTGGCATCAAAGCATGATAGAAGATGGCCAGGTGGGAACAGCTAAGCAAAGAGTTGTAGAGAAAATCTTAAAAGGGTCCTCTCTTGCAATTTAGTACTTGAGAAATGACAGTAAAAATCACAGCGATTTGTCTGTTATGAATAGTTCAGATAGCTTAACATAATTCAGAAGATAAGACTACCTGGTCGACCGGTCCACTACATAGCACATCTAATCATCTTATGTAGTGGGCAAAAGATCAGCTCCATCATGTCCACCACCAATGCGTATTTCTGCAAGCATAAGAAGTAGAACAACCAATGACATTCCAATGCAAATCCAAATAGATACGAGGAAGCATTAATAAGATATTTAGATAATAATTATTGTTCCAAAAAGGAATCAATCTTGATAGCAACAGATTTAATTATCAAGAATATTAAGATTTAGATTATCTTCAAATAAATTTAGCCTGAAAATATCATACTAATAACTCTAGCAATGATAGTGATCGGGACTATTTTGGTGTTCAAATTAATTTAGCCGGGAAAATGAAATAAACTCAATCTATTAGTTTTCCGTGGTACAAATGGACTTGCTACTCGCCTGCATCATGGGATGTCCTAAAAGTGATAAAAGGAACAGTTAACTAGTAAATTCAAACAATTTTATTAATATTGATTTGAGAATAGTAGCAAGATCAGCAGAGATATTAATATTGAATGGAAGGAACAGAACTAGCTTTCAGCTTTCAGTGTCCAGATTGAGCCACCTATTTGATACTTCAGTTGGTTCAAGCTAGTTTTCATGTAGTTGTCTTCAACTTCCAACTGTTATATTATCTTATCTTAAGGAAAAAACTGCAGCCACCTTATACGATTCTTGTTATTAATTATGAGGCACAAACTAGTAAGGCACTAATGCGAGAGTGTTGGCACACAATCATTTGCATGGCTCGACGAAGCAACGATGGACTATAGTGGCAGTAGACACTTCGGATCAAACAAGATGCAAGAAACCTAAGCTGACGCCCAGATTGATCAGATCAATGTTCAAACTAGCAACTCCCTGTTCCCCTTCAGGAAAGTAAGAACCACAGGATTTGGTGCCACCAAACCATTGTGGCATTTTCTGCTTTTCTACTGAACTCGAAATTCAACACCTTACATGGACAAAGCCTGCCCATGAGGCCATGATATAGCGTAACGCACAGCCTGCCAACTTGATCTCCAAGCCTTGTCCACTCAACAACATGGGAGATCTACTAGAAATCAAAATCCTTAAATTGATCTAGGAATGTTGATCAGTGATCTAGGAATGTTGATCATCTAAATCCTTCAACAACCAATTAAGACTCATTGAACAAAAAAAAAGGCGATCCAACACAATCATGCAGCAACCAACTAGGACTCATCAGGCTAAAAAAAGGTGAACATGACATGAGGTGTGTGTCCCGGCAGAAACATGCTCAGACACAAAGAAAAGAAAAACAGGACTCTCCTACGGATGGCACTTCTCCTCTTTTGCAGTAAGAACTAAAATCTCGATTGGAATTGTACCCACCTAAAAAGTCTAAGTCGTTTCTCATTCAGCCTAAGTACTAGTAAACGTGCTATTTTTCACTGGTTTCAGAACAAGACAATTTGGCAACTGTCGCAGGCAAATATCCTGACTTGACTAGTAGGCATAGGTAGGTATCCGATCCATTGTTTTTCTTCGCAAAAAAGAAAACAAAAGGTATCAATTGTTTTTTTCTCTCGAACGCTCACCCAAATGTGTGTCGTTGTGCATTAGAATGAATCGCCAAGATGACACAAAAATACAAGAGGCTGAAACTCAGAAAAACAAAAAGAAAAGAAAACTGAAGAGAAGAAGAGAAAACTAAAGTAAAAGTGTACAAGGGCTGCGCGCTAGCAGAACTTAGAGCTTGGACTTGTCATATTGTATGAATGTTTCATATAATAAAGTGATAAATACAATTTGCTAGGTCTGACTTGAACCACAAAAATCACAGAAATGTGCGCACCATCTGGCAACAAAAGGTATTGTTTTATTGTGTATGGATTTTTTCACATATTTAATCCTGAGCAGGACGATTAAGGGAAAGTGGGCCTCTGTTTCTCACGCGCGGATCGTGTGACGCGTGTGTAGGCGGAAGGCAAAGGGACGATGGTTTTGTATGGGAGGAGATTCAATGCGGGCCATTTTCAAAAAGGGTAACGGTATAAGTGAGGTTAGTTTCGTCCATACAGCATTAATAACCCTGCTACGCCCTTCTTTCCCGCAAAATAGGCAGGGTTTCTTCCCGCGCTTCCTTTGAAATACAGAGGATACTGTTTCCGAGATCATAATTATTACATAGAAGGCCACCATGCAAGCATCAGATCGAACCCGAGAACCACAAAGCATCATCACAATATATATGTTCAAGATGCCATCATCAAGCAACAAAAGAAAGAAGTACTGTTGCGAGACTACTTCAACAACAGTTTTTCCATCAATCAATGATCGAAAACTAACTTTCTTCTTTTATACTTATATACGTACGGTGTGAAGCAAGCTATTACGTACCAGCAGTGTAGACGCTTTATAACGCATGAAGGGGGAAATCATGAAGGGAGGACACCGTCTTGGGTCGGGGAAGCTTCTTGAACTGCAGTGAGTCGAGTTGGATCATAAAGAATCCACTCAGCATATCCACGAGTACCACGTTGTTGTCCTCTGCAAACCCCACTATCCTCATGTTCTCCTCCTTCTCTGAATTGAGCGAAAGTACCTTGTCGAGTTGGATAGATCTATCAATCACCCATGAGGCAACACCATCAGAATCGGTCTTCCTCCTCCATAATTGGGCAATGTAGTTTGAATTGGACATGAACAGGAAACCTATCCCACCACCACCCTCGGCCGGCATAAGCTTGAAGGAGTTGCCCTCGCTATAGATTGGCACCGGCACCGTCATTACAGACAGCCTGTGCGTCTCCAAATCAAACTGGAGAATTCCTTCGTAATTCCCAATGAGCTGCCAGTAAAGGGAATCTCCAGCCAGCACAGCATGATCTATGTAAATGCTGGTGGAAAACCTCCGAAATAAACAGCTCGCATGAGCATCAGCATCGTATGGAATGGGTGTTGTGATGAACCTTCCCCATGCGCCGGTCTCCGACGAGTAGACGCAGGCGACTGCTCGTCGGTTTTGCACCTCGTCGCCGTCTGCCGCCACCATGACCACCTGGAAGTGCTTGGCGTCTCCGGAGGCAGCGCGAAGCACCGCCCCGTTGATCACGCTCTCATAGCACTCATTGGTCGTCAGCCCTGGCGGAACGTCGAGGCGGTGCAGGTCGCCGGTGACGGGGTCCCACACGATTACCTGGAGAGGCTTCGGGACCAAGATGAGCATCAGTCCATGGCGGCATCCGAGCTGCCTGCGAACGCCGTCGCCCTCGTCGTGCTTCAAGGAGAAGCGCTCGGGAGCGACGCGGTCGGGGGCGTCCAGCGTCGGCAGGAAGTCCAGGCTTCCGCACCCGTCGAAGAAGCCGAGGAGGGGAGGGTTGCGGCGGTGGTGGAGGCGGAAGCGGCGGCGGAATCCCGGGGCGGCGACGTGGTCGCGCCAGCGCGTGCAAGCGAGGGATGCGCGCGGGAGCGAGGAGGGATCGGGGGGAAGGCGGAGCAGGATCTCGCGTAGCAGGTGGCCGTCCTCCAGCGGGGACGCCGGCGACGGCGGGTGGCTGCTGGCCGGCATCTCGCCCTCTCGTCGCCGATGCGGGATCGAGCGATGCGCGCGGTGGTGTTGAAACTGAAACTGAAGTGGGGTGCCAGCAGTAGACTGCGGTGCGGGGGTGTTGAATGTGAAACTGACGCGGGATGCCAGCAGTAGACTGCGGTGTGGGGATGTTGAAAGTGAAACTGACGCGGGATGCGGGATGCGGGATGAAACTGACGCTGTGCTCTCTTGGGCTGGATGGACGTTTAAAGCCCACGCTGTGTTGTGGACTCTATCTTTTACTCAAAAAAGAATCCCCAGGAAAATATCTACTAAAAAAAAAAACTTCGGCTGTGGATTTGTGTCTACCCTTTCTGCTCCCTCTCAAAACAAAAATTTAAAATCAATTCACCTGTGTAGAATCCATAATAATGATGTAAAAATCGTTCCCCTTTGGCTTGTCCAAATCCCCGAGTGGATCACAACAAAGCAAATTCATCTACCTTTTCTGCGAAAAAGAAATGAGATTTTTTTTCTTAAAATTCGAAAGTCACTTCAAAGTCTTCGCCGCACCTTGAGGCAAGAACAAGAAAAACATGTCACACATGAAGCAGCATTCCCTCCTAATGACTGAATCAGTAGAAGGAGCTATCTTTTTTTATTAAATCATCAATCTCTTTATTTACGATTCAACCAAGGTTACATCGCTAATAAAAAGTAAGAGAGGGATGAACTCATTGGGAGGCTCAACAAAAAAAAACAATTACAAGACAGGCCCTTAGCCAAATTCGCTAATTCATGAGCAACGTAATTAGCCTCCCTAGGACAGTGCACAAATGAGGTATAAGGGAAGCTGCACGCGATATGATAGCAATCATCAAAGATTGTTGCCGATGGACCTGCAGATGGCCCTCCTTCATTCATCGTACTGATAACCTCAATATTATCTGAACTGACAATAACCTTGTTGCAACCGATTGTTTTGTGCTAGGCAAAGACCATATCTCAACACAGTAGCTTCAACAGAGAGCGCGTGGTAACAGAAGTCAATTTTCTTGTCATGGTGGAGCTTCCTTCTCTCCCACCATAGATACCAACAAGTGATAGGTATTATTTCATGCGTTTTCCTTTGCCCTAGCACAAATGTCTCCTATTCTGGCAACTCCAGGAGATACCCAACACACATTCTGCTGCTCTATCAATTAGACATGCATACTAATAATGTTATCTAGCCCAAGTTCCTTCCAAACTTGCATAGTTGCTGGACACTGAAACAATGCGTGTAAAAGTAGTATCAATCCCCGAGTGAAATTTACTCTGTTTGAAAGATTAATGCCAAAAGGTAAATTTCCATGAAGAGTTTTCCAGACAAATAGTTTTACCTTTACCGGACAGTCCAAACTCCAATTTAATTGCCAGACACTTCCGACCTGCCTTGTTTCTTGTTCATTTGGTTGACATAGGTTGCCCCCAAATCTGTGATCCCACTCGACATAATATGATGATTTCACACAAAGCCTGATTTTTTTTGTCATACCCCATGAAACAAAGTCAACCATATCATAATTTGGAAGAGGTATTGCTAAGATTCGGTGAACATACACCTGCCAGAAGGTTTGCTTTTAATATGATACAGTAACGGCTTAGTACTAGGATCAATCAAGTCATTTACTTTTAATATGATACAGTAACAACTTTTCTGTTACACACGAACCAGGAATACATGGGCCATCCCATATATTGATTTTATGTCCATCACCCACTCTCCAAATGCACCCATGTTTCAGAGTGTTCAACCCTGCCATAATACTTTGTCAAGTGAAGACAAAGATCACGAATAGTCTATAAGGGACAAGTGATCGATCACGAATAGTACGTTTCTTTCTTTCTCAAGTTTTCTTGCTTGAAGGTACAGATGAACTAAAAGGCCATATTGTTGAGTATTTCTCTAATCTATTTTCTTCAGAAGTTCCATAGCCATATCCTATTGTACTATCACGGGTGAAGCCATATCCTATTGTGCTATCACGAGTGAAGCGGTGTGTGACACATAACATGAACGATGCTTTATTTGCTCCTTTCACCGTAGAAGATGTTAACACTACTAGGACAACCACGACTATAGCCTATAGGTAACCACTTAGTGGTTACCTGGCACGCGCTACAGCTAATTATTAGTAGCAGGGGGTATAAACCCCATGCTGCTACTAAGTGGTCCGCACCGTGTCCCGGGAGGGGCCATAGTAGTAGCGTGGGATTCCACACTGCTATTAAGTTGATAGTAGTAGCGCGGGGTATGAACCCCGTGTTGCTACTAAGTGGTCCCCACCGTGCCCCCCCCCTCCCGACGGGCCATAGTAGTAGCGTGGGTATACCCCATGCTTATCAAGTACTAAGTAGAGGGTTTTTAGCAGCTCGGAAATCCCCATCTCGTCCCCCGTATCCCTCCACTCTCCTATCGCTCTCCCCCCCTCTCTCCCTAGACTCTACCATGGTGCTCCTGCCAATGTGCGCCTCCTCCTCCATGGCGCCCAAGGAGACCGCCGCCTCATGCCGCCAGCATCCAGGAGCTCGCCGGTCTTCTCCCGCGCCTCCATGCCACCACACCAGAGCACCTCGCCACCGGCGACCAGCCCTGCTACTCCCTCCATATCCTTCCTCTCTCCATCGTTTCTCTTTTTTCCTCTCTCCCTCTGGTTGATTCACCCTCCCATGGTCATGCCCGTGCAGGTCGTCACCATGGACGTCCAAGAGCTATCTGCCTTGGCCGCGAAGAGGGGCCCCATTACCGTCGCCGTGCTCTGCCCTGGATCCGGTCCCTCTCCAGCAGTCGCCACCAGATCTGTTCTGCTGCTACCCGTCTATGTCTCCGATGACCTCTGCAGTCGCTGGATCGAACCATCGGTACCACATACAACACTCACGAGATCGAGAAAATCTGTATACCGCATAAATACGTGGAAGAATTTTTTTTAAAATTAAAATTAATGGTAGTAGTCTGCGTCCCAGACACGCGCTATAGATAATTAGTAGTAGCGCGACGTAGCAGTAGCGCGGGGTGGCACCTGCGCTACTACTACCCAGTTAGCTATAGCGCGCTAGTAGTAGCGCGGGCACCCATGCTACTACTATTAGTTTACCACGCATCAATACTAGGCTTTTTCCTAGTAGTGTAAGAAGGCGTTATTTGACATTGGAGATCTCAAAGCTCCTGGCCTTGATGGGTTGCACATGGTTTTCTATAAAAGGTTTTGACCAATGCTAGGGAATGGTCTAATTGAAGATGTCTTACATGAAGTAACTACATGTAAGATTCTGATTGGTTGGAATAACACTGCTATTGTTATGACCCCAAAGGCAAAATCATCAGAGAAAGTTACTCAATTGAGACCGATTAGCTCATACAATGTGGTATATAAGGTAATCTCGAAATGCTAGCAACTCGTTTCAAAGTTTTTCATCCTGAAATTGTTAATCCCACAGAAAATGTGTTTGTCCCTAGACGCCTTATCACAGATAATGTGTTGGTTGCTTATGAGAGCTTCCACACACTTAAAATAAAAGGATGGCAAGGTTGGTTTGTGTGCGGTGAAACTAGACATGCATAAGGCATATAACCGTGTTGAATGGGTCTTCCTGGAAGAGATCTTGCTGAAGTTGGGTTTTCATGAGGATTGGGTCAACCTGGTGATGCAATATGTGACTACGGACGAGTATTTTGTTCGCTTTAACTCTATTGAAACTGATACTTTCAAACCCACAAGAGGTTTACGTCATGGAGATCCTCTATCACCATATTTGTTCCTGTTATGTATGGAGCGTTTAACTTCATTACTTGCACATGAAGTGGAGGCTGGGAGTCTACATGGCGTAAATTAAGGTGTGCAGAGAGGCCCCATCAATCTCTAATCTCTTGTTTGGAGATGACTCATTGATCCTTGTGAAAGCACATATGAAGAATGCCCAAACTTTAAAGGGAATCTTGGACTTCTATTGTGCTGCATCCGGACGATTGGTGAGTTTGGATAAATCTAGTGTTTTCTTCTGCCCCAATACTGATGTTAACATGTTAACTAGAGAGTACCCCGCGCGTTGCTGCGTGAATCGATTGCAATATAATTAAGAGATTTTACTATATGAAGCTTCCATCGTTGAATTAATAAACTTTCTACTGGTACAATATAGGGTATTGCTATGTCTTAAGCTTGCGTTGGTTTTCCTTGAAGAGGAAAGGGTGATGCAGCAATAGTAGCGTAAGTATTTTCCTCAGTTTTTGAGAACCAAGGTATCAATCCAGTAAAAGGCTCCTCAAAAGTCCCACGCACCTACACAAACAAACAAAGAACTCGCAACCAACGCAACAAAGGGGTTGTCAATCCCTTCACGGTCACTTGCGAAAGTGAGATCTGATAGAGATAGTATGATAAGATAAATATATTTTTGGTATTTTATAATATAGATTGGAAAAGTAAAGATGCAAATAAAAGATAGATTCAAAGCTTATATGATAAAAGATTGACCGGGGGCCATAGGTTTCACTAGTGGCTTCTCTCAAGATAGCATAAGTATTACGGTGGGTGAACAAATTACTGTCGAGCAATTGATAGAAAAGCGAATAATTATGAGATTATCTAGGCATGATCATGTATATAGGCATCACGTCCGCGACAAGTAGACCAACTCCTGCCTGCATCTACTACTATTACTCCACACATCGACCGCTATCCAGCATGCATCTAGAGTATTAAGTTCATAAGAACAGAGCAACACATTAAGAAAGATGACATGATGTAGAGGGATAAACTCATGCAATATGATATAAACCCCATCTTTTTATCCTCGATGGCAACAATACAATACGTGCCTTGCAACCCCTGCTGTAACTGGGTAAGGACACCGCAAGTTTGAACCCAAAGCTAAGAAATTCTCCCATGGCAAGAAAGATCAATCTAGTAGGCCAAACCAAACTGATAATTCGAAGAGACTTGCAAAGATAACTCAATCATACATACAAGAATTCAGAGGAGATTCAAATATTTCTCATAGATAAACTTGATCATAAACCCATAATTCATCGGATCTCGACAAACACACCGCAAAAAGAGTTACATCAAATAGATCTCCACAAGAGAGGGGGAGAACATGGTATTGAGATCCAAAAAGAGAGAAGAAGCCATCTAGCTAATAACTATGGACCCGAAGGTCTGTGGTAAACTACTCACAAACTCATCGGAGGGGCTATGGTGTTGATGTAGAAGCCCTCCATGGTCGATTCCCTCTTCGGTGGAGCGCCGGCGAAGGCTCCAAGATGGGATCTCACGGATACAAAAGGTTACGGTGGTGAAGATTGTTTTTCTTTGGCTCCCTGGATGTTTTCGGGGTACGCTAGTATATATAGGAGGAAGAAGTAGGTCAGTGGCCGCCCGAGGGGCCCACGAGACAGGGGGGCGCGCCCAGAGGGGGTGGGCGTGCCCTCCTATCTCGTGGCCGCCTCGGCTGCTTCTTGGCTTGCACTCCAAGTCCTCTGAATCATGTTCGTTGCAAAAATCACGCTCACGAAGGTTTCATTCCGTTTGGACTCCGTTTGATATTCCTTTTCTTCGAAATACTGAAATAGGCAAAAAAACAGCAATACGGGCTGGGCCTCCAGTTAGTAGGTTAGTCCCAAAAATGATATAAATATGGAAAATAAAGCCCATAAACATCCAAAAGGGGTAATATAATAGCATGGAACAATCAAAAATTATATATACGTTGGAGACGTATCAAGCATCCCCAAGCTTAATTCCTGCTCTTCCTCGAGTAGGTAAATGATAAAAACAGAATTTTTGATGTGGAATGCTACCTAGCATAATTCTCAATGTAATTTTCTTTATTGTAGCATGAATGTTCAGATCCAAATGATTCAAAATAAAAGTTCATATTGACAAAAGAAATAGTAATACTTCAAGCATACTAATCAAAGCAATCATGTCTTCCCAAAATAACATGGCTAAAGAAAGTTCATCCCTACAAAATCATATAGTTAGGCTATGCTTCATTTCCGTCACACAAAAATGTTCCAAATTCTACACCCCCGATGATAAGCCAAGCAATTGTTTCGTACTTAAATAATCTCAAACCTTTTCAACTTTCACGCAATACATGAGCGTGAGCCATGGATATAGCACTATGGGTGGAATAGAATATGATGATGGGGATTGCGTGGAGAAGAAAAAAAAGGAGAAAGTCCCACATTGACGAGGATAATCAACGGGCTATGGAGACCCATCAATTGATGTCAACATGAGGAGTAGGGATTGCCATGCAACGGATGCACTAGAGCTATAAATGAATGAAAGCTCAACAAAAGAAAACTAGTGGGTGTGCATCCAACTCGCTTGCTCACGAAGACCTAGGGAATTTGAGGAAGCCCATCGTAGGAATATACAAGCCAAGTTCTATAATGAAAAATTCCCACTAGTATATGAAAGTGACAACATATGAGACTTGCTATATGAAGAACATGGTGCTACTCTGAAGCACAATATATGAGACTCACTATATGAAGGACATGGTGCTACTTTGAAGCACAAGTGTGGAAAAAGAGATAGTAACATTGCCCCTTTTTATTTATTTTCTTTCTTTTCTTTTCTTTTCTTTTCTTTTCTTTTCTTTTTTCTTTTTTTCTTTGGCCTTTCTTTTTTTTGGCCTTTCTTTTTTTCTTTTTTTTCTTTTTGGGGACAATGCTCTAATAATGATGATCATCACACTTTTATTGATTACAACATATGAATTACAGCTCGAAACTAGAACAAGATATGGCTCTATATGAATGCCTCCGGCGGTGTACCGGGATGGTGCAATGAATCAAGAGTGACATGTATGAAAAATTATGCATGGTGGCCTTGCCACAAATACGATGTCAACTACATGATCATACAATGGCAATATGACAAAAGTAATGTATGTCATGATGATAAACGGAACGGTGGAAACTTGCATGGCAATATATCTCGGAATGGCTATGGAAATGCCATAATCGGTAGGTATGGTGGCTGTTTTGAGGAAGATATAAGAAGGTTTATGTGTGATAGAGCGTATCATATCACGGGGTTTGCATGCACCAGTGAAGTTTGCACCAACTCTCAAGGTGAGAAAGGGCAATGCACGGTACTGAAGAGGCTAGCAATGGTGGAAAGGTAAAAGTGCGTATAATTCATGGACTCAACATTAGTCAAAAGAACTCATATACTTATTGTAAAAATTTAGAAGTCATCAGAAACCAAGCACTACGCGCATGCTCCTAGAGGGATAGATTGGTAGGAAAATACCATCGCTCGTCCCCGACCGCCACTCATAAGGATGCACAATCCAAGTACACTTCATTTTCAAATTTGTTACACAACTTTAACCATACGTGCATGCTACGGGACTTGCTAACTTCAACACAAGCATTCTTTAAATTCATAATCACCCAACTAGCATGACTTTAATATCACTACCTCCATATCTCAAAACAATTATGAAGTATCAAATTGATCATAACATCCAATTCACTTCCTATGATAGTTTTTATTATACCCAACTTGGATGCCTACCATTCTAGGGCCAATTTTATAACCATAGAAAATACCATGCTGTTCTAAAAGACTCTCAAAATAATATAAGTGAAGCATGAGAGACTAGCAATTTTTATAAAATTAAGCCACCGCCGTGCTCTAAAAGATATAAGTGAAGCACTAGAGCAAAAACTATCTAGCTCAAAAGATATAAGTGAAGCACATAGAGTATTCTAATAAATTTCAATCAAGTAGGCTTCCCCCAAAAGGTGTGTACAGCAAGGATGATTGTGGAAAACTAAAAATCAAATACTAATATCATACACGACGCTCCAAGCAAAACACATATCATGTGGCGAATAAAAATATAGCTCCAAGTAAAGTTACCAATGAACGAAGACGAAAGAGGGGATGCCTTTCGGGGGCATCCCAAAACTTAGGCTTTTGGATATTCTTGAATATCTTGGGGTGCCAAGGTCATCCCCAAGCTTAGGCTTTTGCCACACCTTATTCCATAGTCCATCAAATCTCTACCCAAAACTTGAAAACTTCACAACACAAAACTCAACAGGAAATCCCATAAGATCCGTTAGTGAAAGAAAACAAAACCACCACATAAGGTACTGTAATGAACTCATTATTTATTTATTTTGGTGTTAAACCTACTGTATTCCAACTTCTCTATGGTTTATAAACTATTTTACTTGCCATAGGTGCATCAAAATAAGCAAACAATACACGAAAAACAGAATCTGTCAAAAACAGAACAGTCTGTAGTAATCTGTAACTAACGCAAACTTCTGTAACTCTAAAACTCCTACCAAAATAGGAAATCCTGGAAACTTTGTCTATTGATCAGCCGCAAAAAGAATCGACGCAAAATCACGTTTCTGTGATTTAAAAAACTAATTTCGTGCACGCAAAGTTTCTATTTTTCAGCAGAATCAAATTAACTATTACCATAGGTTATCCTATAGGTTCTACTTGGCACAAACACTAATTAAAACATAAAAACACATCTAAACAGAAGGTAGATGCAAAATTTATTACTAAACAGAAACAAAAACAAAAAACATAAATAAAATTGGGTTGCCTCCCAACTAGCGCTATCGTTTAACGCCCCAGCTAGGCATAAAAGCGAAGATAGATCTAAGTAGTGCCCTAATAATAAGATAGATCTTGAAAGCTCATCTCATATTCTCTACGTTCAGCAGCAAATTTTCTTTGAGGCAAGCAAAAGTAATTAAACGGGCTAAATTTAGTGGGACAAAAGTCCCCAAGATCAATCACAGGAGGAACGGGTTCCCCATTTGGCCCTTCATAATGCACAACTAATTCATCACTATAAGCATTCTTTTAGCAAAATTTCGTGAGCCTATATTCAAGATAGTATCCTAGCTCATTATTTAGAAGAGCAAAATCATTATTAAGTTCGGAAATTCTATCAACTAGGACATTGGTACAAACCTTTTTTCTAAGGTTTTCATTGAAAGCAACATAGTCCGAAGATTGAAAACGCCTAATTTCCTCTTGATCAAAGAGGATCGCCTCTATGGGAGGACGACCGGCGTCCACCCTATAGTGCGCAAAGATTTCTTTGCTCTTAACAGAAGAATGCTCAATATTAGAAAATTCTAGGAAGATTCTTTGTATGCAAGGATGCATACGCATATATAAGTTCTCTTTCAAGTTCAACTACAAGCATAGCGACAGCATCCGCAAGACTACTAGTTATATGAAGAATAGAACCACCCATAGAAGGTAAAGCACCAGCACAAGTAAATAAATCTTGAATAACACCTTTTCCAATAATGTTACCACTACCGATTCGAATCTTTTTAGTATGCAAGATAGGAGGTTCTTCAGCCGGAGCCACAGAATTTTGCATGTTATCATTATTGTCCATATCGACGATAACCTCCCCAGTTTCAGACATGATAGCAAACAAAAAGCAAGGAAGAAGAAGAAAGCTAACGAAAGAGAGAGCGGAGAAGATTGGTAAAGAGAGGGCAAATAAAACGGCAAGGGTGAAGTGGGGGAGAGGAAAACGAGAGGCAAATGGCAAATAAAGTAAATGCAAGGGAGATGAGTTTGTGATGGGTACTTGGTATGTCTTGACTTGAGCGAAGACCTCCCCGGCAACGGCGCCAGAAATCCTTCTTGCTACGTCCTGAGCTTGCGTTGGTTTTCCTTGAAGAGGAAAGGGTGATGCAGCAATAGTAGCGTAAGTATTTCCTTCAGTTTTTGAGAACCAAGGTATCAATCCAGTAGGAGGCTCCTCAAAAGTCCCACGCACCTACACAAACAAAGAAAGAACTTGCAACCAACTTGCGAAAGTAAGATCTGATAGAGATAGTATGATAAGATAAATATATTTTTGGTATTTTATAATATAGATTGGAAAAGTAAAGATGCAAATAAAAGATAGATTCAAAGCTTATATGATAAAAGATAGACCCAGGGGCCATAGGTTTCACTAGTGGATTCTCTCAAGATAGCATAAGTATTACTGTGGGTGAACAAATTACTATCGAGCAATTGATAGAAAAGCGAATAATTATGAGATTATCTAGGCATGATCATGTATATAGGCATCACGTCCGCGACAAGTAGACCGACTCCTGCCTGCATCTACTACTATTACTCCACACATCGACCGCTATCCAGCATGCATCTAGAGTATTAAGTTCATAAGAACAGAGTAACACATTAAGAAAGATGACATGATGTAGAGGGATAAACTCATGCAATATGATATAAACCCCATCTTTTTATCCTCGATGGCAACAATACAATACGTGCCTTGCAACCCCTACTGTCACTGGGTAAGGACACGACAAGATTGAACCCAAAGCTAAGCACTTCTCCCATGGCAAGAAAGATCAGTCTAGTAGGCCAAACCAAACTGATAATTCGAAGAGACTTGCAAAGATAACTCAATCATACATACAAGAATTCAGAGGAGATTCAAATATTTCTCATAGATAAACTTGATTATAAACCCACAATTCATCGGATCTCGACAAACACACTGCAAAAAGAGTTACATCAAATAGATCTCCACAAGAGAGGGGGAGAACATGGTATTGAGATCCAAAAAGAGAGAAGAAGCCATCTAGCTAATAACTATGGACCCGAAGGTCTGTGGTAAACTACTCACAACTCATTGCAGGGGCTATGGTGTTGATGTAGAAGCCCTCCATGGTCAATTCCCCCTCCGGCGGAGAGCCGGCGAAGGCTCCAAGATGGGATCTCGCGGATACAGAAGGTTACGACGGTGGAAATTAATTTTTGTTGGCTCCCTGGATGTTTTCGGGGTACGTGGGTATATATAGGAGGAAGAAGTAGGTCGGTGGCCGCTCGAGGGGCCCACGAGACAGGGGGCGTGCCAAGAGGGGGTCGGCGCGCCCTCCTATCTCGTGGCTGCCTCGGCTGCTTCTCGGCTTGCACTCCAAGTCCTGTGGATCACGTTCGTTCCAAAAATCACGCTCTCGAAGGTTTCATTCCGTTTGGACTCCGTTTGATATTCCTTTTCTTCAAAATACTAAAATAGGCAAAAAACAGCAATACGGGCTGGGCCTCCGGTTAGTAGGTTAGTCCCAAAAATGATATAAATATGTGAAATAAAGCCCATAAACATCCAAAAGGGGTAATATAATAGCATGGAACAATAAAAAATTATAGATACGTTGGAGACGTATCAGGTATATAACTAAAAGGGTGAGATAGAGTAATGAAATGAGCCAGTGAAACGGTCCACGAACACAAGTATTGAGCTACAACCATAAAACTTGGGGAGTGCCTTAAGAAAATCTATTGAACCGGATAAGATAGTATATCGAAACGACTTCTGGCATCACCGGAGGGATCGCGACCACATTCGTAGACTGACAATTTTTCTGGATAGGTCGAACTATTGGAAGCAAATGGAAAAGGAACACCGAGTGGAATCAAAGAAACTAGCGGAGGACTGATCACTAAATAGATACAAATAGTTGCAAATTCCTAAAAATAAATATTATATATTGTATTTGATTATTGTGTAGTCTGAAAATATTTTAAATATAATTGGCATAAAATGATGTAAAACTTTTTTCATGCATGTTGAGTGGACCTGTGATGAGGTGGGATGTGTGGTGAGGTGACAGGTTTGCGTGAGAACAACTAATAATGATTTTTTCCCATGCAGGTTGCGGTGGGCCTTTGATGTGGTGGCATATGTGCATGTTAAGATAAATAGGATAGTGGGATCAACGACAGAAGCGCTCAATGATAAGTATTTGGGATTGCCATCTAAAGTGGGGATGGATAAAACAAACTATTTTTGGTACTGGATTGATCGTATGATGTAGAGGGTGAATGGTTGGAAGAGAGGCAATCATCATTGGGCGATAAATAAATCCTTCTCAAGTAAGCTGCACAGGTTAAACCATCATATGCAATGTCAATCTTTAAAATTCGTAAACAAGTTTGTAAAGGAATATCTGACTCGATGTTGCACTATTTTTTTTGAGACGGAAACCATTGTTTTCCATTACCCAAACAGCTCAGCAATGTCGCTGGCTACAAGACCATGCACGAAACCAGGAGCTTGTTCCGGCCACATAGCTAGGGATACAAGCCATGAATCTGCACCAAGCGCTGCTAAAGCGTCAGCAACCTTATTACACGCCCTGGGGCAATAAGATTCCCGTTTGTTGACAGATCATGATCACTGGAGGTAACCGCTTGTACTAGGGTCTTGGAATCTGACAGCACATGTACTCTTGACATTCCCTAGCCTTGAGCTGCATACAAGCTTTGGAGGCACGATGTAGCTTCTGCATAGAGGGGTTCGCTCACATACTGCATATGTCCAGCGCCAGCACCAACTGGCCGGCCGGCATGGTCTCTGATTATGAAACCCCATTCACCATTGGTAGGATTTTCCTTCATACGTCCATCCACGTTGATCTGGAGGATGTCCTGGTTCAGTGCTGCTCCTCTATCACTCTGCTCTTGGCTACTTGATTTATCCTTCAGAGCATGCATTTTCCAGTTTTGGACTAGGGCGTGCACCCTTTTGACCACCGAAATTTGGTTTCGTTGGGGCTCTCCGGCATTCTTCTTATTTCTCGTATCCCACCATGTCCAGAGCATCATTACACACTTCAAACTCTTGTCACCTGGCATTTGGAGAATTTTTGATATCAAATCTTTGGGACCCTCACATAGTAATATACGTTCTCTGTCTTCACTCATCTATATTTCTTGCCATAGTGCTTTGACATCTTTACATTTAAAGAACAGATGGGCTCCATCCTCATTCTGGCGAGAACACATTGGACACAAGGTCTCAGTCACCATACCCCTTCTTTCAATGCTCCAGGGATGAGGAAGACTATTGTGTGCCAGTCTCCAGAGAAATTGTTTTACCTTGCCCGGACAGTGACTCTTCCAGATCGCTAGCCGGTTAAATTTACTGGCCGGCTCGCTGCACTCCCCAACTTGCTTCTTTTCTTTATTCTACGCTATTTCACATTGCATATGATACTCTGACTTATCTGAGAATAGACCCTTGCTTTCATAGTACCAAGCCCACTGATCCTCAATGCCTTCATACAGAGGTATTGTCAGCACCACAGTTGCATCAATTGGCGAGAAAGTATCCCGCACCAGTTCTTCATCCCAACTCCCCGTAACCGGATTGATCAGTTCGGAGACTTTATGCAAAATGGTATGTCCTTTTGGTGTGATGGGTCTAGTACACCCATTTCTTGGCAGCCATGGATCTATCCAGATATTTGTCTCCTCCCCATTACTAATTCTCCTGATGAGGCCTTCTTTCAGTACTGTGATACCTCGAAGAATGCTACGCCATGTAAGATATTCCCCGCTTTGGTTCAGCATGCAGCACATCGACCTCCGGGAAATATCGAGCCTTCAGCACCCTCACACACAGTGTGTCAGGACTATTAGCAAGCGCCATCCTTGCTTGGCGAGCATGGACAGATTAAAGAGATGTAAGTCCTTGTACCCTAGACCTCCGTCTTGTTTAGCTTGGGTTAATTTCTCCCATCCTAGCCAGTGTACCTTAGCTTCGTTCTACTGTTGAGCCTACCAGAACCTACTTATCATCGCATTCAGTTGTTCACAAAACCCTTTGGTGAGGTCAAAGCACGTGATGGAAAAGATAGGGATCCCTTGCGCACATGCTTTCACCAAAATTTCCTTTCCCATCTTGGATAGCACACGTTCCTTCCACCCTTGGATCAGTCTCCAAATCTTGTCCATTACATATATGCAAATGTGCGCATTTTTGATCTGCCTACATGCGCTAGGAGCCCCAAATATCTATCAGCTCGCCCTTCTCGAGATATACCCAGTGTGTTCATCATCTCCTGTTTTGCTCTCCTCATCGTGTTTTTGCTGAAGGTGATCGACGACTTGTCTATGTTAATGGTCTGATCCGAGCAATCCTCATATAAGTTTAGTATATATTGCAGATGTTGTGGACTCTGTTGCGTAACTTTGAGAAGAATCAACGAATCATCCGCAAACAACAAACGATTAAAGCTCGGTCACCACCACATATCCGAACACCTTCCATCATGCCATTACTTTCAGCATGATTTAGCAAGCTCGAAAAGGCCTCAGCATAGATCAGAAACAGATATGGGGATATGGGATCCCCTTGCCTCAACCCTCTCTCTGGGACTACCTCCTCTGTAAGGGTTCGATTGACCATGAATCAGTATCTCATAGTCCTACAACATTTCATAACCAGCTGCGTCCAATTCTCTGCGAATCTCATTTTCCGCATCATCGCCTCCAAGAAGCTCCACTCGACTCGATCATAAGCCTTGCTCATGTCTAGTTTGAGGGCTGCAACCCCTTCCTCCCCACTCCTATTCCTTTGCATAAAACGGTTCACCTCAAAGGCTAGCAATATATTGTCCATGTTGAGCCTTCCCGGCACAAACACACTTTGATTGGGGGCAACGATCTCTAGTAAGATACGCTTCATCCGGTTAGCTAGGACCTTTGATATGAGCTTATACAGAACGTTGCAAAGGCTGATTGGTCTTAGTTCTTTCATATTCTCTTGGTTTTTTACTTTAGGGATGAGAACCATTGTCGTATCATTCCACTCTGGTGGCATTGTGGCACCATTCAGCACTCTCAGCACCTCCTCCGCGACTTTCTCTCCAATAGTACTCCAATATCTCTTGTAGAACGCTGCTGGCATGCCATCTGGGCCAGGGGCCTTGAGGTCTCCGATGCTATTCAATGCCTCCCTGACTTCCTCAGATGTGAACGGCCTCATCAGTTGTGAGTTCATCTTTGGTGTGACCCGATGTGGAACTTTCTCCAGAAGCTCATTAATGCGACCACCTGCACAAGAAGAAAACAGATTATGGTAATATTGCGTGACCACCGCCGCCATCTCCACCTCCCCCTCCACAATCTCTCCTCCTTCCTTTCTCAATCTCTTGATGTTGTTTCTCCTTTTCCTCTCCGACGCGTACGCATGGAAGAATTTTGTATTCTTGTCTCCCTCCCTTAACCAATGCACATGAGCTCGATGTCGCCAATAAGTGTCCTTTTGCTGCTCTAATTTTTCCAACTTGTAACACAACATACTTTCTTTCTGAACTTGCTCCTCTGATATGGGTTTTCTTCGCCACCGTTCTAGTTCTTTCTTGGTTCTTGCAATGCGTTTCTCCATGTCCCCGAGGATGTTTTTACTCCAGTCCGTCAAGTCCTTCGTTACCTCCTTGAGACTGTCCACCACTCCCCGGCCATGTACATCGCTACTTGTCTTCATGCTTTCTCCACAGTATCCCCACACGCCTCTTCCTCCATCCACCTTGCTTCAAATTTGAATCCCTTATGTCCCCTTGGTCTATCTACTTCCCCCCTCCCTACCTCTAGCTCAATAATCAGCGGCCTGTGATCTGAATGTCGTGGGTCTCCGTTCACCACCTTGTATCCTGGGAAATGATTGCACCATTCTTGTGACACCACCACTCTCTCCAATCTCTCCGTTATATAGGTCTCCTCTTTTTGGTTGTGGTTACGCCATGTGTATGGATCCCCAATAAACCCTACATCATGCAGCTCACACCCTTCCAAGGCCTCCTTAAACCTATCCAAGCTTCCCTGTGACCTAGTGATGACCCGCAAGTATACGGGATAGTTGTAGCCTCTTTCGATAAGTAAGAGTGTCGAACCCAATGAGGAGCTAAAGGTAGAACAAATACTCTCTCAAGTCCTATCGGCCACTGATACGACTCTACGCACGCTTGACGTTCACTTTACCTAGAACAAGTACGAAACTAGAAGTACTTTGTAGGTGTGATAGGATAGGATTGCAAGATAATAAATAACACGTAAATAAAAAGTAGGGGCTATTTAGATAAAGATGCAATAAAGTAAGTATTAGTAGAGAGCTTTTTGTTACGAGAAAGTTATTTGTCCAAGGCAATCGATAACTAGACCGGTAATCACTATCGCAATTCTATTTGAGGGAGAGGCATAAGCTAACATACTTTCTCTACTTGGATCATATGCACTTATGATTGGAACTCTAGCAAGCGTCTGCAACTACTAAAGATTCATTAAGGTAAAACCCAACCATAGCATTAAAGTATCAAGTCCCCTTTTATCCCATACACAAACAACCTACTTACTCGGGTATGTGCTTCTGTTCACTCACGCCACCCACCATAAGCAAATCATAAACATATTGCAAACCCTACATCGGGGATCCCTCACGCTTGCGCGACACGGAGAGCACCATAGGACAGCACCAATAATAAAACATCCAACTCAAACCAATCACGATCATCAATTAACCCATAGGACAAAACGGATCTACTCAAACATCATAAGATAGCCATACATCATTGGGAAATAATATATAGGGTTGAGCACCATGCTTAAGTAGAGATTACAGCGGGTAAGAGAGACATTACACCGCTGCATAGAGGGAGGAAGAGTTGGTGATGAAGGTGGTGAAGTTGTTGGTGAAGATCGCGGTGATGATGATGGCCCCCGGCAGCGTTCCGGCGCCACCGGAAGCAAGGGGGAGAGGGCCCCCCTTCTTCTTCTTCTTCCTTGACCTCCTCCCTAGATGGGAGAAGGTTTTCCCCTCTGTTCCTTGGCTCCCATGGCTTGGGAGGGGCAAGAGCCCCTCCGAGATTGGATCTATCTCTCTGTTTCTGCGTTCCCGGATTCTACCCCTTCACCGTTTCTTAAATATTCGGAGATCCGTAACTCCTATTGGGGTGAATCTTTCTCATAAAATTAGCTTTCTTCCGCTAGAAGAAGAGCGTCAACCGCCTTACGGGTGGCCCACGAGAGCCCAGACCGCGCCCAGGGGGGAGGGCGTGCCCCCCTGTCTCGTGGCCACCCTGGACATGGTTTCGCGTTGATTTTACTTCCAGAAAATCATAAATATTCCAAAAAAAATCTCCGTCCATTTTTATCCCGTTTGGACTCCGTTTGATATTGGGTTTCTGCGAAACAAAAAACATGCAACAGACAAGAACTGGCACTGGGCACTGGATCAATATGTTAGTCCCAAAAAATAGTATAAAAATTTGCCAAAAGAGCATTCTACAAATGGCGGTTTTCTATGTGAAGAGAAACAGGCAATCCAGACTTCAAATGATATAAGTGAAGCACGTGAAGCATTCTATAAAGCCACACTCAAAAGATTTAGGTGAAGTGCAATGAGCATTCTATAAATCAACCAAGGACTATCTCATCCAGCATGGTGCATAAAATAAAAATGAAAACTAAATGCAAAAGACGCTCCAAGACTTGCACATAATGCATGAACGAAACGAATTCGAAAACATACCGATACTTGTTGAAGAAAGAGGGGATGCCTTCCGGGGCATCCCCAAGCTTAGACACTTGAGTCTCCTTGAATATTTACTTGGGGTGCCTCGGGCATCCCCAAGCTTGAGCTCTTGCCTCTCTTCATTTTCCTCATATCGAGACATCCTCGATTAGACACTACATCCACACAAAACTTCAACAGAAAACTCGGTAAGATCCGTTTGTATAATAAAGCAAATCACCACTCTAAGTACTGTTTCAAACCAATTCATATTTTGTTTTTGCATTGTGTCTACTGTAATATTACTTTTCCATGGCTTAATCCACTAATATAAAATGATAGATTCATCAAAACAAGCAAACTATGCATCAAAAACAGAATCTGTCAAAAACAGAACAGTCTGTAGCAATCTGAACAATCACAATACTTATGGTACCCCAAAAATTCTACCAAAATTAGGAAAAATTAACAAGTTGTATATAAAGACAGTGCAAAAGGAACCAGAACCAATTGACATTCCAGTTAAAAATGTAAAATCGCACACTACAGCCAAAGTTTCTTTCTTGCACCGTACAAACCAACAAGCATTGTAAACATCCTAAAGGAAAACCTTGGCACATTATTTTTATAATATAAAGGAATTGTACAAGGGGATAATTATTTTTGATGAAAAGTTTCTGTAATCAAGATTCACAAAGTTTCCGTGAGCATGAACAAAGTTCAAGGCTAGCTCCCACTTCAACAATGCTTGTCTTTCTCACTTTCACTTTCCTTTTTGAAAAGTTTTTGGTTTCCCCTCTTTATTTTTGTGTTTCTAAACTATAAGAAAGCACTCAACAGAAATAAATGACTCTCTAAAACTTCCGGGTTGTCTCCCTGGCAGCGCTTTCTTTAAAGCCATTAAGCTAGGCTTTTAGTGCTCAAGTAATGGATCCACCCGGCTCCCAAGGTACATCAAAGCCAATTTTAATTAACAATGATTTGTAATTTAGTAGTGAGCACAAAGTAACATACATCTGGCAACAACGAAGTCTAACTCTCTTCCTATGCATCGACATGTCATAAAAGAACAATTCATGCACACCAAGTAAAGGCCAATGCATAGTATAAGCAGTTTCTTGCAATTTCATCGTGTTGGAAACATAAGGAGGCGGAGATGTAGTTCCTCTCTCATAATACTGCAAGTAGGAGCAGCAAGCACATGCATATTATATATATCAAAATCATCATGTGCAACGGTAAAAGGCAACCCAACAATATAATCCTTACTAAGCACAAACTTCTCCGATATAGTGTAGTCGGGAGAATTCAAAAGAATCATCACAGCAATCATCCTTCGGTAAGCACGAAGGGGAATTAAATAATGTATGAGTTGGAGGGTTACTCTCATTAGAAGGTGGGCACGGGTAGCTAATCCGCTCTTCCTCCTTTTGTTCTTCGCTCTCCTCATCATCTTTTTCATCCAATGAGCTCACTGTTTCATCAATTTCTTCTTCCATAGCTTCCTGCAAAATATTAGTCTCTTCTTGGACAGCGGAGACTTTCTTCATAAAAGCATTAATATAATAATTGTATTCATAATTTCCATAGCAATATCTAAGTATAGCAAGATTTTCAGGCCTATAACCATCATCATCAAAAGCTTCGTACTTTTCAAACAAATCTTTAATTTCATAAGCAGCCTTGAAAGCAACAAATTCTTCTATTTGTTCCACATCATAGTAATCATATATACCATTAGCATAAGAAGCTAAGGTTTCATTATCATTAAATTTGCATGAAAAGGGAAGGTGTGGAGCCTCCATCCTAGAGCAACAAGTAATATCATAACTCAAGCATAAATTCCAGGCATACCAATGCAACATAATAAATTGATCCCATAATAGTTTCCCTTTTTGAGTCGAGCGATAATCCCTAAAGTCTTCACATTGATCCAACGTGTCTCCCATTATAAAGTTGAATGGGGTTTTCTTCGTATTATCGAAGTAGTACACAATATCTTTCGCATAATGAGAATCGAGGGTTTTAGGAGTTACCCATCCTCATGAGTAGCAAGTACAGCTATTTTTTTTGGTATTTTGCGTTCCATATCCATAACTAAAGATAGAGAACAACTTAGAACAGCAAATAAAAATTACTTAGTGATAAAGCAAACAAGCACACACGAGAATATTCAACCTATGCTATGACTCCCCGGCAACGGCGCCAGAAAAAGGTCTTGATGACCCACAAGTATACGGGATAGTTGTAGCCTCTTTCGATAAGTAAGAGTGTCGAACCCAACGAGGAGCTAAAGGTAGAACAAATACTATCTCAAGTCCTATCGGCCACTGATACGACTTTACGCACGCTTGACGTTCACTTTACCTAGAACAAGTATGAAACTAGAAGTACTTTTTAGGTGTGATAGGATAGGATTGCAAGATAATAAAGAACACGTAAATAAAAAGTAGGGGATGTTTAGATAAAGATGCGATAAAGTAAGTATTAGTAGAGAGCTTTTTGTTACAAGAAAGTTATTTGTCCAAGGCAATCGATAACTAGACCGGTAATCACTATTGCAATTCTATTTGAGGGAGAGGCATAAGTTAACATACTTTCTCTACTTGGATCATTTGAACTTATGATTGGAACTCTGCCAAGCGTCCACAACTACTAAAGATTCATTAAGGTAAAACCCAACCATAGCATTAAAGTATCAAGTCCCCTTTTATCACATACGCAAACAACCTACTTACTCGGGTCTGTGCTTCTGTTCACTCACGCCACCCACCATAACCAAATCATAAACATATTGCAAACCCTACAACGAGGATCCCTCATGCTTGCGCGACATGGAGAGCACCATAGGTGAGCACCAATAATAAAACATGCAACTTAAACCAATCAGGATCATCAATTAACCCATAGGACAAAACGGATCTAATCAAACATCATAAGATAGCCATACATCATTGGGAAATAATATATTGCGTTGAGCACCATGTTTAAGTAGAGATTACAGCGGGTAAGAGAGAGATTACACCGCTGCATAGAGGAAGGAAGAGTTGGTGATGAAGGTGGTGAAGTTGTTGGTGAAGATCGCGGTGATGATGATGGCCCCCGGCAGCGTTCCGGCGCCACCGGAAGCAAGGGGGAGAGGGCCCCCGTTCTTCTTCTTCTTCCTTGACCTCCTACCTAGATGGGAGAAGGGTTTCCCCTCTGTTCCTTGGCTCCCATGGCTTGGGAGGGGCAAGAGCCCCTCCGAGATTGGATCTATCTCTCTGTTTCTGCGTTCCCGGATTCTACCCCTTCACCGTTTCTTAAATATTCGGAGATCCGTAACTCCTATTGGGGTGAATCTTTCTCATAAAATTAGCTTTCTTCCGCTAGAAGAAGAGCGTCAACCGCCTTACGGGTGGCCCACGAGAGCCCAGGCCGCGCCCAGGGGGGAGGGCGTGCCCCCCTGTCTCGTGGCCACCCTGGACATGGTTTCGCGTTGATTTTACTTCCAGAAAATCATAATTATTCCAAAAAAAATCTCCGTCCGTTTTTATCCCGTTTGGACTCCGTTTGATATTGGGTTTCTGCGAAACAAAAAACATGCAACAGACAAGAACTGGCACTGGGCACTGGATCAATATGTTAGTCCCAAAAATAGTATAAAAAGTTGCCGAAAGTATATGAAAGTTGAAGAATATTGGCATGGAACAGTCAAAAATTATAGTTACGACGGAGACGTATCACCTAGCCACCTCCCTCTTTCTCCCAATCATATAGAATCTCATTAAAATCACCGCACACATCCATGGTTTATCATTGTGGTGTTTTATTGTCCGCAACAACTTCCAGGTGGCTTCTCTTTTTTCTTGTTTTGGTTCTCCATATATACCCGTAAACCTCCACAAAAAACATCTTCTCCCGTAATCTCTGCATCAATGTGGTATCTTGATTTTAGTCCAGCCTTTAGATTTATACCGTTCCTCCAAAACAAAGCTAGACCTCCACTTTGTCCCTCAAAATTCTTCACCACCATATTAGTCAATCCAAGCTTCCATCTAAACCACTCCAACCTCCTATCATCCATTTTTGTTTCTGACAATAAGAGCACATCGGGATCCTCCTTCTTCTGGATGTCTAGAAGTCCTTGAACTGCTGGGCCATTTCCCAAACCTCGGCAGTTCCAAGCGACAAGCTTCATTGGATTATGCGGAGCTGTTCTGACAGCCTCGCTTCACTTTGTTGAGGTTTCTGCTCCCCCTTCTGCTTCTTTCCTAATGCACCATCATTCTCATCTACCTCCATTCCTTCCATACCTCTCTTGGCTCCTACATTCATCTCCACCATCTCATCATTTATCTTTGTGCTTCTCTCCCTTCTCCGAAAGTTCTTCCTATCCTCAGGCTTCCTCGTATTATCCTTCCCTTTAGTCTCCCCAACCTTCATGTGTACTCGCTCAGCCCCCTTTACCCCTGTGTTTCCATCCCTATGCTGAGTCGGGTCAATTATCCCTGGCTTTGTTGTCCATCTATTCAGTCCATCTTCTCCTTCTAGTGGCTTGGGCTTGTCTCGTAATTTACCCCTTGGTTCACTTTGGTCCATCTCTCTCTCCTTTCCTCCTTCGCCTAGCCCCTCTCCAAACTCTAACTTATTCTGATTTCCATGGTGCGACGACTATGGTTGTAGCTTCAGCGGGCTTGTTACACTAGTAGGAAACAGGGCTTTCGTTCAGGACAGATAAGCCCATTAGTCCCGATTGAGTCACGAGCCGGAATCCATGGAGGCATTAGTCCCGGTTTGTGAGGCCAGGGGGCCTGCCGGGCCTCGTGGGGGCATTGGTCCTGGTTCGTCTGGCCCCTTTGGTCCCGGTTGGTGGTACGAACCGGGACCAATGGGCTTCGTTCCTGGCCCACCACCATTGGTCCCGGTTGGTGGATTGAACCGGGACTAAAGGGTGCCCTTTAGTCCCGGTTCAAGGCATGAACCGGGACCAATGATGTGCCTATATATACCCCCTCGCCGGCGAGCAGAGCACTCCACACTGCTCTGTTTTTTCTGGCCGGCGAGGGGAGGGCTTTGTTGTGCTCTAGCTCATCTACTATGCACATGAGGTGTTTGATGGAATGCCCGGGCCACACTAATTATGCTTTCTCCTCTCTAAGCTCGACCTCCAAGCTCCATTTTCCTCAATATTTTTCTAGGTTTAGTGGTCCGTCACGTCACGTCCCCGTCTTTACCGCCATCGATCGCCCTCGCCGATCTCGTCCTCGGCACCACCGTGGTGAGCCTCTTGTTCTTATCTTCTTTCTGAAAGGAAAAAATTCTTACTTGTATGTCTAGATAGATACTTGTATAATTTTCTTTCTTTTATTATTGCTTCTTATTATATAGTGCGATGGTTTTGGTATCCGCCCCCGTCGGCCCTCATCCTGTCTATGATTCGGATGTGGTATATATTATCTTTTATAACTATTTGGTTCAATTATTGCTTATGAAAATTATGCCAACCAATGTGACATAGATTTTATTTATCTAGGAGGTATGTGAACCGGAAATTCCAACCGACCCTATTGTCGAGAGGTTAAATTTAGTTGAAGAAACAATTTCTTGAAGGAAGAAATAAAAAAATTGAGGAGGAGAAGATGATATTGGAGTTGCATGTTGCGGATGTCATCGATGATCACAAGATCAAGATAGATGCAATGCGCTTGAAGATTAGAAAGATTAGAAAATATGTCATTCATACCGAGGCTTGGTATCATTATGCCGTTGGATCAATTATTAGCTTGGTTGCGATTATGATCGCATTTATTTTCACATTGAAATATTTTACATAGTTTCAATGTATGGTTTTATTAATTAGATGCTCTGGAGAGCTATATGTTGTTCAATGAGAACTATGTATGTACTTTGGTTTTGATGTGATGATGAACTTCTATTAATTTGGTCACTTAGTTATCTATTCATGATGTTCTATAATGGTTTTTGACACACTTAATTATATATAATGCACGCAGATGAACCGGCAATGGATGTACGGTGACAGACACACCTCTGAGTACATTAAGGGCGTGCATAATTTTATTGAACTGGCTGAGCAGAATGGTTTTATGTGTTGTCCATGCCCTATATACGAAGTCTTACTCTGACTAAAAAACATTCACACCCACCTGCTTTATAAGGCTTTCCGGACACACTATAATGTTTGGACCAAGCACGGAGAAATAGGGGTTATGATGGAAGACATCAAAGAAGAAGAGGACGATGATAACTATGTGCCCCCTGAATACGATGATGCTGCAATAGGGGAAGCTGTTGAAGATCAAGAGGAACCAGACGATGTGCCGGATGATGATCTCCACCGGGTCATTGTGGATGCAAGGAGACAGTGCGACAGTCAAAAGGAGAAGCTGAAGTTCGATCGCATGTTATAGGATCATAAAAAAGTTTTGTACCCCATTTGCGAAGATGGCAACACAAAGCTTGGTACCATACTGGAATTGCTGCAGTGGAAGGCAGAGAATGGTGTGCCTGACAAAGGATTTGAGAAGCTACTGAAAATATTGAAGAAGAAGCTTCCAAAGGATAATGAATTGCCCGACAGTACGTATGCAAAGAAGATTGTATGCCCTCAAGGATTGGAGGTGCAGAAGATGCATGCATGCCCTAATGACTTCATCCTGTACCGTGGTGCGTACGAGGATTTGAACGCATGCCCGGTATGCGGTGCATTGCGGTATAAGATCAGACGAGATGACCCTAGTGATGTTGACGGCGAGCGCCCCTGGAAGAGGGTTCCTGCCAAGGTGATGTGGTATGCTCCTATAGTACCACGGTTGAAATGCATGTTCAGAAACAAAAGCATGCCAAGTTGATGCGATGGCACAAAGAGGACCGTAAGAAAGACGGGAAGTTGAGAGCACCCACTAACGGGTCGCAGTGGAGAAAACTCGAGAGAAAGTACTAGGAGGAGTTTGCAGGTGACGCAAGGAATGTAAGGTTTGGTTTAAGCGCGGATGACATTAATCCTTTTGGGGAGCATCGCAGCAATCACAACACCTGGCTCGTGACTCTATGTATCTATAACCTTCCTCCTTGGGTGTGCATGAAGCGGAAGTTCATTATGATGCCAATTCTCATCCAAGGCCCTAAGAAACCCGGCAACGACATTGATGTGTACCCAAGGCCATTAGTTGGAGAACTTTTACAACTGTGGATTGGAAACGGTGTACATGCGTGGGATGAGCACAAACAGGAGGAATTTGGCCTACATGCGTTGCTGTTTGTCACCATCAATGATTGGCCTGCTCTCAGTAACCTTTCAGGATAGACAAACAAGGGATACCATGCATGCATGCACTTTTTAGATGACACCGAAAGTATATACCTGGACAAATGCAGGAAGAATGTGTACCTGGGGCATCGTCGATTCCCTCCGATCAACCATCAATGTCGAAAGAAAGGCAAGCATTTCAAAGGCGAGGCAGATCACCGGAAGAAGCATGCCATGCGTACCGGTGATCACGTACTTGCTATGGTCATTGATTTAAAAGTAATCTTCGGAAAGGGTTCAGCGGACTATCTGTTCCGAATGACACTGAGGGACGCGCACCCATGTGGAAGAAGAAATCTATATTTTGGGACCTACCCTACTGGAAAGACCTCGAGGTCCGCTCTTCGATCGACATGATGCACGTGATGAAGAACCTTTGCGTGAACCTGCTAGGCTTCTTGGGCGTGTATGGGAAGACAAAAGATACACCGGAGGCACGGGAGGACCTGCAACGTTTGCACGAAAAAGACAGCATGCCTCCAAAGCAGTATGAAGGTCTTGCCAGCTACGCTCTTACCAAAGAAGAGAAGGAAATCCTCTTTGAATGCCTACTCAGTATGAAGGTCTCGTCTCGCTACTCATCGAATATAAAGGGAATAATAAATATGGCAGAGAAAAAGTTCCAGAACCTAAAGTCTCATGGATGCCACGTGATTATGACGCAACTGCTTCCGGTTGCATTGAGGGGGCTTCTACAGGAAAATGTTCGATTATCCATTGTGAAGCTATGTTCATTCCTTAATGCCATCTCTCATAAGGTGATCGGTCTAGAAATCCTACCAAGGTTAAGGAGTGATGTGGCGCAATGTCTTGTCAGTTTCGAGCTCGTGTTTCCACCATCCTTCTTCAATATCATGACGCACGTCCTAGTTCATCTAGTCAACGAGATTGTCGTTCTGGGCCCTGTATTTTGATACGTCTCCAACGTATCTACTTTTCTAAACACTATTTCCCTTGTTTTGGACTCTAATTTGCGTGATTTGAATGAAACTAACCAGGACTGACGTTGTTTTCAGCAGAACTACCATGGTGTTGTTTATTGTGTAGAAAGCAAAAGTTCTCGGAATGACCTGAAAATCCACGGATAACTTTTGGAAAATATAAAAAATACTAGCGAAAGAATCAAGGCCAAGGGTCTCACACCCTGTCCACGAGGGTGGGGGGAGCCCCCTCCCCCTGGGTGCGCCCCCTGTCTCGTGGATGCTCCACCGACCTCAACTCCAACTCCATATATTCCGTTTCACGGAGAAAAAAATCAAAGAGAAAGTTTCATCGTGTTTTACAATACGGAGCCGCCGCCAAGCCCTAATCTCTCTCGGGAGGGCCGATCTGGAGTCTGTTCGGGGCTCCGGAGAGGGGGATTCGTCATCGTCATCATCATCAACCATCCTCCATCACCAATTTCATGACGCTCACCGCCGTGCGTGAGTAATTCCGTCGTAGGCTTGCTGGACGGTGATGGGTTGGATGAGATTTACCATGTAATCAAGTTAGTTTTGTTAGGGTTTGATCCCTAGTATCCACTATGTTCTGAGATTGATGTTGCTATGACTTTGCTATGCTTAATTCTTGTCACTAGGGCCCGAGTGCCATGATTTCATATCTGAACCTATTATGTTTTCATGAATATATGTGAGTTCCTATCTTGCAAGTGTATAGTCACCTATTATGTGTTATGATCCGACAACCCTGAAGTGACAATAATCGGGATACTTCTCAGTGATGAGCGTAGTTTGAGGAGTTCATGCATTCAGTATGTGCTAATGCTTTGTTCCGGTTCTCTATTAAAAGGAGGCCTTAATATCCCTTAGTTGTCACTAGGACCCCGCTGCCACGGGAGGGTAGGACAAAAGATGTCATGCAAGTTCTTTTCCATAAGCATGCATGACTATATTCGGAATACATGCCTACATTACATTGATGAACTGGAGCTAGTTCTGTGTCACCCTATGTTATAGCTATTACATGAGGAATCGCATCCGACATAATTATCGATCATTTTTCCAATGCCTACAAGCTTTTCACATATTGTGCTTGGCTTATTTACTTTTCTGTTGCTACTGTTACAACTACTACAAAACTGCTATCTTTACTTTTGCCACCGTTACCATCATACTACTTTGCTACTAAATACTTTGCTGGAGATACTAAGTTATCCAGGTGTGGTTGAATTGACAACTCAACTGCTAATACTTGAGAATATTATTTGGCTCCCCTTGTGTCGAATCAATAAATTTGGGTTGAATACTCTACCCTCGAAAGCTGTTGCGATCCCCTACACTTGTGGGTTATCATATTTGTACACAATATGTTCCCCTTTGAGAGGTTCATGGGAGTCCTGGAGAAATATGTCCTTAACCGCGCTACGCCAGAAGGAAGCATCTCCATGGGCTATCAAACAGAGGATGTCATTGGGTTTTGTGTTGACTTCATTCCTGACCTTAAGAAGATAGGTCTCCCTCAATCGCGGTATGAGGGGAGACTGGGTGGAAGAGGCACGCTAGGAGGGGACTCAATAATATGTAGGGACGTGCATTCTTGGTCTCAAGCACACTACACAGTTCTATAGAATTCTACCTTGGTGACCCCGTATTTCAATGAACACAAGAACATTCTGCGCTCCAAACACCCGGACCAGTGTGACGACTGGATTACATGTGAACACATCAGGAGTTTCGGCAGTTGGTTCCAAACACGTCTCAGGTGTGACAACACTGTTTCTGATGATCTGTACTCGTTGGCGAGGGAACCATCTTCGACTGTAATGACTTACAAAGGGTACGAGATAAATGGGAATACATTTTACACGATCGCCCAAGATCAAAAGAGCACCAACCAAAACAGTGGTGTCCGCTTTGATGCAGCAACCAAGAGGGGAAGGGACACGTATTATGGTTACATAGTGGACATATGGGAACTTGACTATGGATATGATATTAAGGTCCCTTTGTTTAAGTGCAAATGGGTCAATCTGTCAGGAGGCGGGGTACAGGTAGACCCACAGTATGGAATGACAATAGTGGATCTGAACAATCTGGGGTACACAGACGAACCATTCGTCCTAGCCAATGATGTGGTGCATGTTTTCTATGTGAAGGACATGTCTCCCAAACCAAGAAAAAGAAAAGATAAGGAAGCGGATACATCATACGATAAGCCAAAGTGCCAAATAGTTCTTTCAGGAAAAAGAGACATCATGGGATTGGCGGGCAAGACAGACATGTCTAAAGATTATGAAAAATTTCATGAAATTCCTCCCTTCAAAGTCAAGGCTGACCCAAGCACCCTGTTAAACGATGAAGATTATCCATGCTTACGACGCAATAAGCACAGGACACAAGCGAAGAAAAAGAGGAGACTTTCTATCAACAACTATTATGGTGATGACTTTGATCTAGAATATCACTGCAGTTACAAGTGAACAAATGAAATCCCTTTGTAACAGATGAGTTTATGTCCGAAACCCTAATACTTCCAAAGAGATTGTCTATTTTGTACACGAAGTGCATCCAGTTTTTGACGTAACCCTCTCAACTTTTTAGCACATGCTATGTGGGTGAAATTATGATAACATGCCAACTTTCAACCTTTTTAGAATTCATTTGTAGTGCTTTTCAATTTAAGGGTCATTTAGCTCAAAAAAATTAGTATAGGCATGAAAAATACCAAATGAATTCAAAGAGGGTTGAAAATTGATGACATGGCTTTGAATGGTGCATTTCGAACACACGAAAAGTTTGGAGTTCAAATAAGTTCAAAAAATTGGAATCCCTTTGTAACACATGAGTTCACTAGTAGAAAAGGGGGCAATGGTCCAGGCCGGTCCAGCCCATTAGTCCTGGTTCAATCCAGAACCGGGACCAATGGGGGCATTGGACCCGGTTCTTGAGCCCCAGGGGCCCGCCGGGCCACGTGGGCCATTGGTCCCGGTTCGTCTGGACCTTTTGGTCCCAGTTGGAGGGACGAACCGGGACCAATGGGCCTCGCTCCTGGCCCACCACCATTAGTCCCGGTTGGTGGCACGAACCAGGACCGAAGGCAAACCTTTAGTCCCGGTTCGAGCTATCAACCGGGACCAATGGTGCTGCCTATATATACCCTCTGCATGAGCGAGCACTCAGTGCTCTGCTTTTTCGTGGCGGCGAGGGGAGAGCTTTTTGGTGCTCTAGCTCACCTCCTATGCACACGAGGTGTTCGATGGAATGCCCGAGCCACATTACTTAAGATTTCTCCCCTCCAAGCTCGACCGCCAAGCTCCATTTTCCTCAATATTTGTCTAGGTTTAGCGGTCCGTCACGCCCCGTCCCCGTCTTCACCGTCGTCGATCACCCGCGCCGATCTCATCGCCGGCACCACCGTGGTGAGCCTCTTGTTCTTATCTTCTTTCTGAAAGGAAAAATATTCTTACACTTATGTTTACATAGATACTTGTATTATTTTCTTACTTTTATTATTGCATCTTATATAGTGCGATGGTTTTGGTATCCGCCCCCGTTGGCCCTCGTCCTGTCTATGATTCGGATGTGGTATATATTATCTTTTCATAACTATTGGTTCATTTATTGTTTATGACAATTACGCCGACCTACGTGACATAGATTTTATTTATCTAGGAGGTTGTTGAACTGGAAATTCCAACCGACCCTATTGTCGAGAGGTTAAATTTAGTTGAAGAAGAAAACAATTTCTTGAAGGAAAAAATTAGAAAAATTGAGGAGGAGAAGATGATATTGGAGTTGCATGATGCGGATGTCGTCGATGATCACAAGATCAAGATGGATGCAATGCGCTTGAAGATTAGAAAGATTAGAAAATATGCCATTCATACCGAGGCTTGGTATCATTATGCCGTTGGATCATTTGTTACATTGGTTGCGATTATGATCGCATTTGTTTTCGCATTGAAATGTTTTACATAGTTTCAGTGTATGGTTGAATTAATTTAGATGCTCTGCAGAGCTTTATGTTGTTAGATGAGAACTATGTATGTACTTTGGTTTTAATGTGATGATGAACTTCTATTAATTTGGTCACTTCATTATATAATGCACGCAGATGAACCGGCAATGGATGTACGGTTCAAGACACACCTCCGAGTACATTAAGGGCGTGCATGATTTTCTCGAAGTGGCTGAGGCAAACAAGCAAAATGGTTTTATGTGTTGTCCATGCCCTGTATGTGGGAATACGAAGTCTTACTCTGACCGGAAAATCCTCCACACCCACCTGCTTTACAAGGATTTCATGCCACACTATAATGTTTGGACGAGGCACGGAGAAATAGGGGTTATGATGGAAGAGGGCGAAGAAGAAGAGTACGATGACAACTATGTGCCCCCTGAATACGGTGATGCTCCTGAAGATCAAGAGGAACCAGACGATGTGCACGATGATGCTGCAACGGGCGAAGCTGCTGAAGATCAAGAGGAACCAGACGATGTGCCCGATGATGATGATCTCCGCCGGGTCATTGTCGATGCAAGGACGCAATGCGAAAGTCAAAAGGAGAAGCTGAAGTTCGATCGCATGCTAGAGGACCACAAAAAAGGGTTGTACCCCAACTTTGAAGATGGCAACACAAAGCTCGGTACCGTACTGGAATTGCTGCAGTGGAAGGCAGAGAATGCTGTGCCTGACAAAGGATTTGAGAAGCTACTTAAAATATTGAAGAAGAAGCTTCCAAAGGATAACGAATTGCCCGACAAGACATACGCAGCAAAGAAGGTCGATGCCCTCTAGGATTGGAGGTGCGAAGATACATGCATGCCCTAATGATCTGCATCCTCTACATGGTGCGTATAAGGATCTGAACGCATGCCCGTATGCGGTGCATTACGGTGTAAGATCGACGAGATGACCTCGGTGATGTTGACGGCGAGCCCCCAGAAGAGGGTTCTGCGAAGGTGATGTGGTATGCTCCTATAATACCATGGTTGAAACGTCTGTTTAGAAACGGAGAGCATGCCAAGTTGATGCGATGGCACAGTGAGGACCGTAAGAAAGACGGGAAGTTGAGAGCACCCGCTGACGGGTCGCAGTGGAGAAAAATTGAGAGAAAGTACTGGGACGAGTTTGCAAGTGAGCCAAGGAACGTATGGTTTGCTTTAAGCGTGGATGACATTAATCCTTTTGGGGAGCAGAGCAGCAATCACAGCACCTGGCCCGTGACTCTATGTATGTATAACCGTCCTCCTTGAATGTGCATGAAGCGGAAGTTCATTATGATGCTAGTTCTCATCCAAGGCCCTATGCAACCCGACAATGACATTGATGTGTACCTAAGGCCATTAGTTGAAGAACTTTTACAGCTGTGGGATGGAAACAGTGTACGTACGTGGGATGAGCACAAACAGGAGGAATTTAACCTAAAGGCGTTGCTGTTCGTGACCATCAACGATTGGCCCGCTCTCGGAACCTTCGTGACGGACAAACAAGGGATACCACGCATGCACGCACTGTTTACTTGACACCGATAGTATATACCTGGCAAGCTGCAGGAAGAATGTGTACATGGGCCATCGTTGATTTCTTCCGACCAACCATCAATGTCGAAAGAAAGGCAAGCATTTCAAAGGCGAGGCAGATCACCGGAAGAAGCCCGCCATGCGTACCGGTGATCACGTACTTGCTATGGTCAATGATTTACACGTAATCTTTGGAAAGGGTCCCGGTGGACTAGCTGTTCCGAGTGACGCTAGGGGACACGCACCCATGTGGAAGAAGAAATCTATATTTTGGGACCTACCCTACTGGAAAGACCTAGAGGTCCGCTCTTCGATCGATGTGATGCACGTGACGAAGAACCTTTGCGTGAACCTGCTAGGCTTCTTGGGCGTGTATGGGAAGACAAAAGATACAGCTGAGGCACGGGAGGACCTGCAATGTTTGCACGAAAAGACGGCATGCCTCCAAAGCAAGATGAAGGTCCCGCCACTATGCTCTTACCAAAGAAGAGAAGGAAATCTTCTTTGAATGCCTGCTTAGTATGAAGGTCCCGACTGGCTTCTCGTCGAATATAAAAGGAATAATAAATATGGCAGAGAAAAAGTTTCGAACCTAAAGTCTCATGACTGCCACGTGATTATGACGCAACTGCTTCCGGTTGCATTGAGGGGGCTTCTACCGAAAACGTCCGATTAGCCATTGTGAAGCTATGTGCATTCCTCAATGCAATATCTCGAAGGTGATCGATCCAGAAATCATACCAAGGCTAAGGAGTGATGTGGTGCAATGTCTTCTCGCTTTGAGTTGTTGTTCCCACCATCCTTCTTCAATATCATGACGCACGCCCTAGTTCATCTAGTTGCCGAGATTGTCATTACGGGCCCGTATTTCTACACAATATGTACCCTTTGAGAGGTTCATGGAGTCCTAAAGAAATATGTCCGTAATCGCTAGGCCGAAGGAAGCATCTCCATGGGCCATCAAACGAGAGGATGTCATCGGGTTTTGTGTTGACTTCATTCCTGGCCTTAAGAAGATAGGTCTCCCTAAATCGCGGTATGAGGGGAGATGACCGAAAAATGCGCTTTGAAAGGACTCAATAATATGCGAGGACGGATATTCTTGGTCTCAAGCCCGCCACACAGTTCTACTGAACTCTACCTTGGTGACCCGTATGTCGATGAACACAAGAACGATCTGCGCCCAAACACCCGGCAAAGTCGACGATCGGATTACATGTGAACACATCAGACTTTCAGCAGTTGGTTGGAAGCACGTATCAGAGGTGACAACACTGTTTGTGATGAGTTGTACTTTTATCCAGGGGACCATCTTTGACTGTATTGATTTGGAAAGGATACGAGATAAATGGGAATACATTTTACACGATTAACCAAGATCAAAAGAGCACCAACCAAAACAGCGGTGTCCGCTTTGATGCAACAACCGAGAGGGAAAAGGACACATATTATGGTTACATAGTGGACATATGGGAACTTGACTACGGACATGATTTTAAGGTCCCTTTGTTTAAGTGCAAATTGGTCAATCTGTCAGGAGGCGGGGTACAGGTAGACCCCACAGTACGGAATGACAACAGTGGATCTAAAAAATCTTGGGTACATTGACGAACCATTCGTCCTAGCCAATGATGTGGCACAGGTTATCTATGTGAAGGACATGTCTACCAGACCGAGAAAGAGAAAAGATAAGGAAGCGAATACATCATACGATGAGCCAAAGCGCCACATAGTTCTTTTAGTAAAAAGGGACATCGTGGGAGTGGAGGACAAGACGGACATGTCTGAAGATTATGAAAAGTTTCATGAAAATCCTCCCCTTAAAGTCAAGGCTGACCCCAGCATCCTGATAAACGATGAAGATTATCCATGGTTACGGCGCAATAAGCAAATGACACAAGCGAAGAAAAAGTGAAGACTTTCTCCGCAACTATTATGATGATACCATGCCAACTTTGTAACCGATTTAGTATGATACCATTGTCCGTTTTGTACATGCACATGCTATGTGTGGGTCAATTTATGATACCATGCCAACTTTTAACTTTTTCAGAGTTCATTTGAAATGCTTTAATGTCTTATGGTTCGGCCCTCGTAATAATTAAAAATAGCAAGAATAAGTATTTTGTTGTAAGTAGAAACAAAATAAAATAAATAAAGCAAGAAAGAAAACAAAAAAACAAAAAAGGTGGAAAGTTTACAATTTTCCTAAAACTAAAAGCAAAAAGAATTAAAAAATAAAGTAAAAAACAAAAGAAAATAAATAATGCAGAAAACAAAACAAAAAAACTACAATAAGTATTTTGTTGTAAGTAGGAACAAAATAAAATAAATAAATCAATAAAGAAAACAAAAAAGTGTTTTCAAATTTGAAAAGTAATGGCACTAACTGAAAGTTTATAATTTTCCTAAAACTAAAAGCAAAAAGAATTAAAAAATAAAGCAAAAACAAAAGAAAATAAATAATGCAGAAAACAAAACAAAAAAACAACAATAAGTATTTTGTTGTAAGTAGAAACAAAATAAAATAAATAAAGCAAGAAAGAAAACAAAAAAAAGTGTTTTCAAATTTGAAAAGTAATGGCACTAACAGAAAGTTTATAATTTTTCTAGAACTAAAAGCAAAAAGAATTAAAAAATAAAGCAAAAAACAAAAGAAAATAAATAATGCAGAAAACAAAACAAAAAAAAAGGAAAAAAATACAAATAGCAACAATAAGTAAAGAAAACAAAAAAACAAAAAAAGTGCCCCCTACTGGGCCCCCACGGCCTGAATACGACTTGAATCCCTACTTTGGGCCAGGATTCAGGCTCGCGGTAGGCCCAGAAGACCCATCAGGCAAAGCAGTAGCAAGTAGGCCCATAAGCCTGCAGTAGAGAGGAGTTCAAGAGGGGTGCGGCAGTGGGGTTTATAAACCACTCCGCGCCCCTCTCAACTAGCGAGGTGGGACTAAACTTTGGCCCCGATGCGGGCAACACAGGGGCCTTTGGTCCCGGTTGGTGGCTCCAACCGGGACTAAAGGGGGGGGGCATTGGTCCCGTTGGTACACCCAACCGACTAAAGGTCAGACTTCCGCCCTTTGGGCTGCCAAAAGAGGTTTTGGTCCCGTTGGTGGAACCAACCGACTAAAGATTAGTCCCGTTGGAGCAACCAACCGACTAAAGGCTGTGCTATATAAGCAGCACTTAGCAGTTTTCGCCAAATCGCCCACTTCTCCTCGGCGCCTCTGCTCCTCCTCGTCGCCGCCGCCGCCCGATGCCCTGCTCCACCTTGCCGTCGCCGCCGCCGCCGCTGTCGTCTGCTTCGCCTTCGCCGTTGCCGCTGCCCCTGTGAGCATAGCCTGCTCCGCGCCCCTCAGTCCAGCGCCTGCATGGCCTGCGCTGCCTCCCCCTGTCTGCTGCCACACGCCACCACCCCTGCCTGCCATCACCGCGCCTCCTCCCTGCCTCAACGCAAGGCCATTCCCTGTCTCACACACGCGCCGCAGCCGCCGCCTGCCCCTGCCCTGCATTTTCCTCCATAGCATTTTTGTGTATATGTGTTTGTATGTGTATATATGTGTACATGTTCATAGTATTTTTTCATAAGTGTATATTTTTGTTCATTGTATTTTTTCATATGTATAATGTATGTATGTATGTGGTAGCTATATATATATATGATGAATGGATGTGGCTATATATGTATGTATGAATATAATGTTCATAGCATTTTTTTGTTTATATATGTTTTTCATATATGTATTAATTTTATATTTAGGTTGTTAGTAGATATCGATCGATTTTAGGTTAGTGCATTTTAGGTTAGTGTAGAGGAGAAAGTAAAATAAGGAAAAGGAAGAAAAGAGGAAGAAGGAAGAAGGAAGAAGAAGAAGAAAAGAATGAGAGGAAAAGGAAAATAAGAAGAGGAAGAAAGGAGAAAAGAGGAGAGGAAGAAGAGGGAAATAAATAAGAAGAGGAAAAAGAAGAAAAGAAGAGGAGAAGAAGAAAGGAGTAGAGGAGAAGAAGAAAAAATAGAAGAAAAAAATTCTATTTTTTCTTCTTCTCCTCTATTCCTTTCTTCTTCTCCTCTTTTTTTTTCTTCTTTTACTTCTTCTTCTTCTTCCTTCTTCCTTCTTCCTCTTTTCTTCCTTTTCCTTAATTATTTTCCTTTCTTGAGGGAGAAGAAGAAAAATAAGAGGAGAAGAAGAAAGAAAGGAAAGGAGAAAGAAGAAACTTCAACACGAGGGGGTGGTGCCGATACCCCCTCCCCGATAACATTATTTTCCCATGTATATGTATGTCGTGTCGTTGTCGATATAACCCCCTCCAGATAACTTCGACATGAGAGGCGGTCGATATATATACCCCCTCTCGACCGTGATAACTTATACAACTGCAACACCCCCCTCGGCCCTCTCGCTCGACCAAAACTCTCGAGGACACCCAAACCCTAGAGAGAAAATGATGTTGCAGGTCTCCTACCCCCTCCCGCCGCGCCCCTACCCGACAAATTAACTCTCTCGAGGCCATCCAAATTTATCAAGTTAAAAGAGCGTTATCGTCGAGGCCACCCCAAACCCTTGAAGCTTTGTGTCGAGGCGACCCCAAACCCTAGAGAAGCAGCGTCGAGGCCACTAACATGATTCCTTATTGTGATTAGCTAGCTAGTTCTACGTTTGCCACTATGTACCATGTTTGAATAATAATTGACATGTTGTAAATATTTGCAGAAACTATGGAGCACTCCCGAGACGAAGAAACAGAAGCGATGTTGGGGGACATAATCGCAAATGGAAGTGATGACGTCGCGTCATTTCTCATCGACACCGATGGTCACCTGGATGAAGAAGAGGGCTATGTTTATGATGGCTTCGACCCATTAATGCCGGTACAAGAGGAGGACTATGTTCATGATGGCTCCGGTGACACAATGGAGGTACAAGACGAAGGAGACCATGCTGACTGCTCCGTTCACCGAACCGAGTCCGGCCAAGTATATATATATTAGTTAAGCCCGTGCTGACAAGTTAATTGGTGCATCCATTGTTTTGGTATATGTACACATATTAATTACTGTCGTCTTTCTTCCTTATAATTTCTAGCCCTCCGGATCGAGCACAACTTCGTAAGGAGACGAGGCCCAAGAAAAAGTTGAGCTCGGATGAAAAGTTTGAGATCATAGAAATCGCGCCGACGGCGAACCGATTGAACCCATCCGGACAAAGAAGGCATTTTCGCTTTCGGTCAGGGGTTCTTGTTAGGGACAGGATCCCGATCAGATTCAGCAATGGTATAAGCCTGCTAAGGATGAAGATGCTGAGGTGTCTTATGTCAATGATATGCAGAAAGAAGATCTTTGGACTGAGCTGAAGGCAAATTTCACCCTAACGGCAGAGGAGGATCCGGAGAAAGCCAGTTAAAGAGCAATTAATCATGTCTTGTGCTCTTAAGAAGATGGCAGGCCTAATGAGGAGGTGGAGGAAAGAGCTGAACCAGTTTGTCAGGAAAAAAGAGACACCAGAATTCATCGGCAAATGTGAGAAGATCAAAGATCACTGGCCCGCATTTGTGGCCCACAAGACATTGGAAAAGAGTAAGAAGATGTGGGAAACAAACAAGAAAAATGCTGCGAAGAAGAAGCTTCACCATCGCACGGGGTCAGGTGGCTACCTCAAAGCCCGGCCTAAGTGGTCCAAGGCTGAGCATGATCTGCTTGAAAAAGGGATCGAACCGAGACAATCGCTGGCGCACCGTTGCGGACTTGGTTCTTCGGGGCTGGCGGAACCTTGGACCCTGTAACAGGGCAGTGTCAGTGGACGGACGTGAAGGAAATATGCCCTAGAGGCAATAATAAAGTTATTATTTATTTCCTTATTTCATGATAAATGTTTATCATTCATGCCAGAATTGTATTAACCGGAAACATGATACATGTGTGAATGCATAGACAAACAATATGTCACTAGTATGCCTCTACTAGACTAGCTTGTTAATCAAAGATGGTTATGTTTCCTAACCATGAACAAAGAGTTGTTATTTGATTAATAAGGTCACATCATTAGTAGAATGATCTGATTGACATGACCCATTCCATTAGCTTAGCACACAATCGCTTAGTATGTTGCTACTGCTTTTATCCATGACATATACATGTTCCTGTAACTATGAGATTATGCAACTCCGCCACGGAGGAACACTTTGGTGCTACCAAACGTCACAACGAATCGGGTGATTATAAAGGAGTACTACAGTGTCTCCAAAGGCAGATGTTGGGTTGGCGATTTGAGATTAGGTTTTGTCACTCCGATTGTCGGAGAGGTATCTCTGGGCCCTCTCGGTAATACACATCACTGAAGCCTTGCAAGCATTACAGCTAATGAGTTAGCTGTGAGATGATGTATTACAGAACGAGTAAAGAGACTTGCCGGTAACGAGATTGAACTAGGTATTGGATACCGACGATCGAATCTCGGGCAAGTAACATACCGATGACAAAGGAACAACGATGTTGTTATGCGGTCTGACCGATAAAGATCTTTGTAGAATATGTAGGAACCAATATGGGCATCCAGGTCCCGCTGTTGGTTATTGACCGGAGACGTGTCTCGGTCATGTCTACATTGTTCTCGAACCGTAGGGTCCGCACGCTTAAGGTTTCGATGACAGTTATTATGAGTTTATGTATTTTGATGTACCAAGAAGTTCGAGTCCCGGATGTGATCACGGACATGACGAGGAGTCTCGAAATGGTCGAGACATAAAGATTGATATATTGGAAGCCTATATTTGAGTTCGAATGGTTCCGGTGAAATCGGATTTTACCGAGTACCGGGGTTACCGAACCCTCCGGAGGCTATTGGGCCTTAGTGGGCCTCGAGGGAGAAGAGGAGGGCCGGCCAGGGGCAGGCCGCGCCCTCCCCCTAGTCCGAATAGGTCAAGGAGGGGGCGGCGCCTTTCCTTCTTCCCCTCCCCAATCCTACTCCAACAAGGAAGGGGGGAGTCCTACTCCCGGTGGGAGTAGGACTCCTCCGCGCCGCCCTTGGGCCGCCGCACCTCCCCCTCCCTCCTTTATATACGGGGCAGGGGCACCCTAGAACACACAAGTTTGATCTACGGATCGTTCCTTAGCCGTGTCGGTGCCCCCTCCACCATATTCCACCTCGGTCATATCGTCGCGATTAGGCGGCCTCGCTTATAGAACATCAAGATCGCCACCATGCCGTCGGTCGACGAAACTCTCCTCGACACTCGGCTGGATCGAGTACGAGGGACGCCATCGAGCTGTATGTGTGTCAAGAACTCGGGGCGCCGGAGTAACGGCGCCGGATCGGTCGGATCGCGAGGAGAACGTCGACTACTTCCTCTACGCCAGATCGCTTCCGCTTGGTCTACAAGGGTATGTAGACAACACTCTCCCTCTCGCTATTCATCACCATGATCTTACGTGTGCGTAGGGAAATTTTTGAAATTACTACGCTCCCCAACAAGTGGCATCCGAGCCTAGGTTTTATGGTTTGATGTTTTGCACGAGTAGAACACAAGTGAGTTGTGGGCGATACAAGTCATACTACCTACCAGCATGTCATACTTTGGCTCAGCGGTATTGTGAGATGAAGCGCCCAGCCCGACATTACGCCAGACGCTTACGCGAGACTGGTTTCACCGCCACGAGCACTCGCTGCTTAAAGGTGACCGTGGGTGCTGTCTCTCTCACTTTAGTTGAACTGAGTGGCTACGCCGGTCCTTGAGAAGGTTAAAACGGAGTCTATTTGACAAAGTATCGTTGTGGTTTTGATGCGAGGTGAGACTGGTTCTTGCTTAAGCCCGTAGCAGCCACGTAAAATTTGCAACAACAAAGTAGAGGACGCCTAACTTGTTTTTGCAGGGCATGTTGTTATGTGATATGGTCAAGACGTGATACTATATTTTATTGTATGAGATGATCATGTTTTGTAACCGGTTATCGGCAATCGGCTGGAGCCATATGGTTGTCGCTTATTGTATGCAATGCAATCGCTTCGTAATGCTTTACTTTATCACTAAGCGGTAGCGATAGTCGAGAAGCAAAAGATTGGCGAGACGACAACGATGCTACGATGGAGATCAAGGTGTCGCGCCGGTGACGATGGTGATCATGGTGGTGCTGCAAGATGGAGATCATGAAGCACAAGATGATGATGACCATATCATATCACTTATATTGATTTGCATGTGATGTTTATCCTTTATGCGCCTTATCTTGCTTTGATCGACGGTAGCATTATAAGATGATCTCTCACTAAATTATCAAGAAGTCTCGAACGATGGAGATCGAAGGTGTCGCGCCCGGTGGCGATGGTGATCACGAGTATGCACCGCTATTGATTTGCAAAGTTCATCGTGCCTCACTAAATTATCAAGAAGTGCACACCACGTGATGATCGGTGTGATAAGCTCTCGTCCATCTACAACGGGTGCAAGCCAGTTTTGCACACGCAGAATACTCGGGTTATACTTGACGAGCCTAGCATATGCAGATATGGCCTCGGAACACGGAGACCGAAAGGTCGAGCGTGAATCATATAGTAGATATGATCAACATAAGATGTTGACCATTGAACACTACTCCATTTCACGTGATGATCGGTTATGGTTTAGTTGATTTGGATCACGTGATCACTTAGATGACTAGAGGGATGTCTGTCTAAGTGGGAGTTCTTAAGTAATATGATTAGTTGAACTTAAATTTATCATGAACTTAGTACCTGATAGTATCTTGCTTGTTTATGTTTGATTGTAGATAGATGGCTCGTCTGTTGTTCCTTTGAATTTTAATGCGTTCCTTGAGAAAGCAAAGTTGAAAGATGATGGTAGCAATTACACGGATCGGGTCCGTAACTCGAGGATTATCCTCATTGCTGCACGTAAGAGTTACGTCCCGATGCACCGCTAGGTGCCAGCCTCTTCTTTGGAGCAACACCGGATGTTATGAACGTCTGGCGAGCAAAGCTGATGACTACTCTATAGTTCGATGTGCCATGCTTTACGGCTTAGAACCGGGACTTCAACGACGTTTTGAACGTCATGGAGCATATGAGATGTTCCAGAGTTGAAGTTGATATTCCACATGTAATGCCCGGATTGAGAGATATGAAGTCTCCAATAAATTCTATAGCTGCAAGATGGAGGAGAATAGTTCGTTAGTGAGCACATACTCGTAATGTCCGGGTACTATAATCACTTGACACAATTGGGAGTTAATCTTCCGGATGATTGTGTCATTGATGAATTCTTCAATCACTGCCACCAAGCTACAAAGTCTTCGTGATGAACTATAATATGCAAGGGTTAGTAAAGACTATACCGAGCTCTTCGCAATGCTAAAGGCTGCGGAGGTAGAAATCAAGAAGGAGCATCAAGTGTTGATGGTCAATAAGACCACTAGTTTCAAGAAGAAAGGTAAAGGGAAGAAGAAGGAACTTCAAGAAGAACAGCAAGCAAGTTGTCGCTCAGAGAAGAAACCCAAGTCTGGACCTAAGCCTGAAACTGAGTTCTTCTCTCGCAAGCGATCGTCATCGAAGCGGAACTGCCCCAAGTATTTGGCGGATAAGAAGGATGGCAAGGTGAACAAAGGTATATGTGATATACATGTTATTGATGTGTACCTTACTAGAGCTCGCAGTAGCACTGGTATTTGATACTGGTTCATTGCTAATATTTGCAACTCAAACAGGGACTACTGATTGCTTAACACCGGCAAAGGACGAGGTGACGATCGCGCTGGGAAATGGTTCCAAAGTCGATGTGATCGCGGTCGGCACGCTACCTCTACATCTACCTTCGGGATTAGTTTTAGACCTAAATAATTGTTATTTGGTGCCTGCGTTGAGCATGAACATTATATCTGGATCTTGTTTGATGCGAGACGGTTATTCATTTAAATCAGAGAATAATGGTTGTTCTATTTATATGAGTAATATCTTTTATGGTCATGCACCCTTGAGGAGTGGTCTATTTTGATGAATCTCGATAGTAGTGATACACATATTCATAATGTTGAAACCAAAAGATGCAGAGTTGATAATGATAGTGCAACTTATTTGTGGCACTTGCCGCTTAGGTCATATCGTGTAAAGCGCATGAAGAAACTCCATACCGATGGGCTTTTGGAGTCACTTGATTATGAATCACTTGGCACTTATGAACCGTGCCTCATGGGCAAGATGACTAAAACCCGTTCTCGGTACTATGGAGAGAGCAACAGATTTGTTGGAAATCATACATACGGATGTATGCGGTCCGATGAATGTTGAGGCTCGTGGCGGATATCGTTATTTTCTCACCTTAACAGATGACTTAAGCAGATATGGGTATATCTACTTAATGAAACATAAGTCTGAAACATTTGAAAAGTTCAAAGAATTTCAGAGTGAAGTTGAAAATCATCGTAATAAGAAAATTAAATTTCTACGATCTGATCGTGGAGGTGAATATTTGAGTTACGAGTTTGGTCTACATTTGAAACAATGCGGAATAGTTTAAGAACTTACGCCACCCGAACACCACAGCGTAATGGTGTGTCCGAACGTCGTAATCGTACTTTACTAGATATGGTGCGATCTATGATGTCTCTTACAGAATTTACCGCTATCGTTTTGGGGTTATGCTCTAGAGACGGCCGCATTCACACTGAATAGAACACCGTCGAAATCCGTTGAGACGACACCTTATGAACTGTGGTTTGGCAAGAAACCATAGTTGTCGTTTCTTAAAGTTTGGGGGTGCGATGCTTATGTGAAAAAGCTTCAACCTGATAAGCTCGAACCCAAATCGGAGAAATGTGTCTTCATAGGATACCCAAAGGAGACAGTTGGGTACACCTTCTATCACAGATCCGAAGGCAAGACATTCGTTGCTAAGAATGGATCCTTTCTAGAGAAGGAGTTTCTCTCGAAAGAAGTGAGTGGGAGGAAAGTAGAACTTGATGAGGTAATTGTACCTTCTCCCTTACTTGAAAGTAGTTCGTCACAGAAACCGGTTTCTGAGACATCTACACCAAGTAGTGAGGAAGTCGATGATGTTGATCATGAAACTTCAGATCAAGTTACTGCAGAACCTCGTAGATCAACCAGAGTAAGATCCACACCAGAGTGGTACGGTAATCCTGTTCTGGAAATCATGCTACTAGATCATGATGAACCTACGAACTATGAAGAAGCGATGGTGAGCCCAGATTCCGCAAAATGGCTTGAGGCCATGAAATCTGAGATGGGATCCATGTATGAAAACAAAGTATGGACTTTGGTTGACTTGCCCGAGGGTAGGCAAGCAATAGAAAACAAGTGGATCTTCAAGAAGAAGACTGACGCTGACGGTAATGTTACTGTCTACAAAGCTCGACTTGTCGCAAAGGGTTTTCGACAAGTTCAAGGGATTGACTACGATGAGACCTTCTCACCCGTAGCGATGCTTAAGTCTGTCTCAATCATGTTAGCGATTGCCGCATTTTATGATTATGAAATTTGGCAAATGGATGTAAAGACTGCATTCTGAATGGATTTCGGAAGAAGAGTTGTATATGATGCAACCGAAGGTTTTATCGATCCAAAGGGAGCTAACAAAGTATGCAAGCTCCAGCGATCCATTTATGGACTGGTGCAAGCATCTCGAGTTGGAATAAACGCTTTGATAGTGTGATCAAAGCATTTGGGTTCATACAGACTTTTGGAGAAGCTTTGTATTTACAAGAAAGTGAGTGGGAGCTCAGAGCATTTCGATATTATATGTAGATGACATATTGTTGATCGGAAATGATATAGAATTTCTGGATAGCATAAAGGGATACTTGAATAAGAGTTTTCAATGAAAGACCTCGGTGAAGCTGCTTACATATTGGGCATTAAGATCTATAGAGATAGATCAAGACGCTTAATGGGACTTTCACAAAGCACATACCTTGAAAAATTTTGAAGAAGTTCAAAATGGATCGTGCAAAGAAAGGGTTCTTGCACGTGTTACAAGGTGTGAAGTTGAGTAAGACTCAATGCCCGACCACCGCAGAAGATAGAGAGAAAATGAAAGATGTTCCCTATGCTTCAGCCATAGGCTCTATCATGTATGCAATGCTGTGTACCAGACCTGATGTGTGCCTTGCTATAAGTTTAGCAGGGAGGTACCAAAGTAATCCAGAGTGGATCATCGACAACGGTCAAGAACATCCTGAAATACCGAAAAGGACTAAGGATATATTTCTCGATATGGAGGTGACAAAGAGCTCATCGTGGCGGTTACGTTGATGCAAGCTTTGACACTGATCCGGACGATTCTAAATCGCAGACCGGATACGTATTTACACTAAACGGAGGAGCTGTCAGTTGGTGCAGTTCTAAACAAAGCGTCGTAGCGGGATCTACATGTGAAGCGGAGTACATAGCAGCTTCGGAAGCAGCTAATGAAGGAGTCTGGATGAAGGAGTTCATATCCGATCTAGGTGTCATACCTAGTGCATCGGGTCCAATGAAAATCTTCTGTGACAATACTGGAGCAATTGCCTTAGCGAAGGAATCCAGATTTCACAAAAGGACCAAGTACATCAAGAGACGCTTCAATTCCATCCGGGACTTAGTCCAGATGGGAGACATAGAGATTTGCAAGATACATACGGATCTGAATGTTGCAGACCCGTTGACTAAGCCTCTTCCACGAGCAAAACATGATCAGCACCAAGACTCCATGGGTGTTAGAATCATTACTATGTAATCTAGATTATTGACTCTAGTGCAAGTGGGAGACTGAAGGAAATATGCCCTAGAGGCAATAATAAAGTTATTATTTATTTCCTTATTTGATGATAAATGTTTATCATTCATGCTAGAATTGTATTAACCGGAAACATGATACATGTGTGAATGCATAGACAAACAATATGTCACTAGTATGCCTCTACTAGACTAGCTTGTTAATCAAAGATGGTTATGTTTCCTAACCATGAACAAAGAGTTGTTATTTGATTAATAAGGTCACATCATTAGTAGAATGATCTGATTGACATGACCCATTCCATTAGCTTAGCACACGATCGTTTAGTATGTTGCTACTGCTTTTATCCATGACATATACATGTTCCTGTAACTATGAGATTATGCAACTCCGTTTACGGAGGAACACTTTGGTGCTACCAAACGTCACAACGTAATCGGGTGATTATAAAGGAGTACTACAGGTGTCTCCAAAGGCGATGTTGGGTTGGCGATTTCGAGATTAGGTTTTGTCACTCCGATTGTCGGAGAGGTATCTCTGGCCCTCTCGGTAATACACATCATCAAGCCTTGCAAGCATTACAGCTAATGAGTTAGCTGTGAGATGATGTATTACGAGCGAGTAAAGAGACTTGCGGTAATGAGATTGAACTAGGTATTGGATACCGACGATCGAATCTCGGGCAAGTAACATACCGATGACAAAGGAACAACGATGTTGTTATGCGGTCTGACCGATAAAGATCTTCAGAGAATATGTGGGAACCAATATGGGCATCCAGGTCCCTCTGTTGGTTATTGACCGGAGACGTGTCTCGGTCATGTCTACATTGTTCTCGAACCGTAGGGTCCGCACGCTTAGGTTTCGATGATGCTTATTATGAGTTTATGTATTTTGATGTACCAAGAAGTTCGAGTCCCGGATGTGATCACGGACATGACGAGGAGTCTCAAATGGTCGAGACATAAAGAATGATATATTGGAAGCCTATATTTGGAGTTCGAATGGTTCCGGTGAAATCGGATTTTACTGAGTACCGGGGTTACTGAACCTCCCGAGGCTATTGGGCCTTAGTGGGCCTCGAGGGAGAAGAGGAGGGGCCGGCCAGGGCAGGCCGCGCCTCCCCTCCCCCCCTAGTCCGAATAGGACAAGGAGGGGGCGCCCTTCCTTCTTCCCCTCCCCAATCCTACTCCAACAAGGAAGGGGGAGTCCTACTCCGGTGGGAGTAGGACTCCTCCGGCGCGTCTCCCTTGGGCCGGCCGCACCTCCCCCCTCCCTCCTTTATATACGGGGGCAGGGGGGGCACCCTAGAACACACAAGTTTGATCTACGGATCGTTCCTTAGCCGTGTGCGGTGCCCCCCTCCACCATATTCCACCTCGGTCATATCGTCGCTGCTTAGGCGAAGCCCTGCGCCGTAGAACATCAAGATCATCACCACGCCGTCGTCTTGACGAAACTCTCCTCGACACTCGGCTGGATCGGAGTACGAGGGACGCCATCGAGTTGTACGTGTGTCAAGAACTCGGGGCGCCGGAGTAACGGCGCCGGATCGGTCGGATCGCGAGGAGAACGTCGACTACTTCCTCTACGCCAGATCGCTTCCGCTTCGGTCTACAAGGGTATGTAGACAACACTCTCCCCTCTCGTTGCTATTCATCACCATGATCTTACGTGTGCGTAGGAAATTTTTTGAAATTACTACGTTCCCCAACAGGACGAGCAACTGCAAACACTAGTCAAGAACCTTCGACACTATATCGATGCAGCGCAGCGAGGGACGTTCCTTCCAAACAAGGAGAAGGACGAGCTCACAATGGCCCTTGGGAATCCCGAGCACCCTGGACGGACACGAGGCACGCCAGGCTCCCTTCCGTGGAAGGTTGGTTTTCCGGACGGAGTGGGTTACAAAACCCACGAGAGGTGGAAGAAACTGGAGCAGGACCAAATGCAGGCGCTGCTTGGAAGGGTAATGGGGCTAGAGGATCAAGAAGAGGAACGAGAAGCAGCAGATCGCACACAAACGATATGCCGAAGCTTCCCCCGAAGCTACCCCGCCATCTCAGCAGTGCAGCAGCGTTGCTTCCACCGAGCTGCTTCAGCCGGAGCATGTCTTTACGGCTCTTGCCAGCTATCCCGTGGATGGTATCACGGAGTCTCAAAATTGCCACATTATGGCGCGATGCATGAATTTGAAGGTCAAGGCGGCTGTTGGCCAAGTTTATCCTAGTGGACCCGCACAACTTATCACCGCCACCGATTCGGAAGGATTTGCTAAGGTGATGGTGGATGAAATAACGGAGGGATTTGAGGACCTCGCGCTTGAGCACCCTACCGGTGAAGCGGAGACTAGGCTTGGTTCTGCTCTGAAGACTCCATGCCTATGGCGGAAGGAGCTCATCAACCTTCTGAACTGGATGCCTCCGCCTCCGCCTCCTCCTCCGGCGAGTCAGGGCACTCTGCCTCCTCCACCGACTCCTCCTCCGGCGAGTGACGATCAGGGCATGCGTGGCGGCACTCCGCCTCCTCCACCGCCTCCTCCTCCGGCGAGTGAAGATCAGGGCACGCGTGGCGGCGGCACTCCGCCTCCTTCTCCGGCGCTTGGCGGCACTCCGCCTCCTCCTTCTCCGCCTCGCCAGCAAGGGCGGAAGAGACCCGCTACCGCCCCGGCTGCTCCGGCGCGTTGTAGTCCTTCTCCTCTGCCTCGTAAGCAAGCACGAAAGAAGACAGACGCCGCAGCCGCTCTGTCTGCTCCGGCGTCTAGCAGCACAAGAAGAGAGAGGCAATACAGATACGGTCCACCTCTAAAGCCTGAGAGAAGTTACTGCACGAGAGGACCAAGGAGGAAAACAATACGATCGTGCAGGCCCAAGTGAAGGAGTTATTTGAAGGGGTGAAAGCAAAGATACATCCACCTCCGGAGGAGAAGGTAGATCCGGTGAAAGCAAAGCGCACTCTCGATGCCTTGAGGAAACCACCAAAGTCTCCGCCGAGAACCAACTATGAGCGCATTATTGAACAGACATATCTCCAAGCTAAGCGGTCGGGAACTACTGTCAGTGATAAAAGGTCAAAAGAACAACGAGCAAAGGGGAAAAAATTGCCCAGCTCGGCGAACAAGCACAACAATCGTGCCCCCCGCTCAATGTGTCTAATCCTTCGGGGATGGTGGCCGGTTATGGCAATCTTGAAGATTACCTGCCTGACGATGCACTTCCTGATTTCATGGAGGTGGACGTATTCAGATACGAGTACGGGAAGCCTCTCGTCAAAGATGAAAAATCTCTGACAACAATGATGCGAAGATTCCATAGTTGGTACATGAAAACCTGCAGAGAGTCTGAGGGGAAGAACAGTTTGTATCTGAAAATTAAAGAGGAGCATGACCTCGTTTCAAATGATGTGTTGTGTGTTCCATTTGAGGAGTTCTTCGCGTTCTTCAATCAAAAGGCCCTCGATAAATTAATGGTCTTTTGCTACTGCCTGTAAGTACTATTTCTGTCATTAAGTCTCTATATATAGCTCGGCTATTTCATTGCATGTATTTATAACTAATTATCCTCAATATATTATGCAGATTGAAGATCGTCGAGTGCAAAGAAATGAAATCTATGATATTGGGTTCATTAACAAAAATATCATAGATGTATTTCTGGTTAAAAAGAGCGCCGAAGAGGCCGAGGACAACTTGCTACAATCGTTGATCAAAAATCAAAACAAAGATACCATACTCTTTCCTTACAATGGCCCGTGAGTGTTACTGTCGTGTGCATATTCGGTTTCCCTTATTACTCGAGCGAGGTTAATGTAATTGATGAGTTATGCATGCGTGTGCAGGTACCACTATATTCTTCTGGAGATTAAGCTTGAGCGTGGACTAGTAACCGTCTTAGACTCCAGACGGAAAGATCCCAGCACCTATGCGGACATGACTGAAATGCTCAGCAAGTAAGTTCAATCGATCATTATCGCACCATATCGGCAACTTTTTGTTCATTTCCTGATATCTCAAGTAATAATAATTATTTTCTTTGTCTTGCAGGGTTTGGAAACAGTTCACCGCACAAGCTCGGTTCTGCCAAGGAGCTGCGATATGTATACCAAAGTAAGTACTATCGCCAAGATCTCCGTTGATTCTATAGCTATACTTTCATCAATGCCATTTATATAATGCTTCATTATCAGTTTGATTGACCTCTATTTCTCGTAAAGTGCTTGTGGAAGGAGGAAGGGAATGATTTCTGTGGATACTACATGTGCGAGTTCATCCACAACGCGACTTTGAAAAACAAGCGGGGCTACTCTAGAAGACAATATGAAGTGCGTAAGCAATATTCACAATTTCATTTTATTACACCATCATTTCTGTTGAGTTTCATTCATATATATGTATTAATTAACCCCCTTCTTCAAAGTAATTAGACGTGGCAGATGCGGGATGAACTCCTAGAACCAGATCGCATGAAAGCAATTCAAGAGGAATTGGCGGGATTCTTTCTTGAACACATCATCAGTAAAGCCGGAGAATACCATGTGGAACTTCATTTCAAATGCTAGTGGTTTGTAATTAAGAGATCTTATACATGTATGTAGCCAGTAAAAACTTGTTGTTCGACCAATCTCTCGGAGAAGGAGAGGTCGATCGATCTTCTCTCGGTATGCATGACGAACTTCTGTACTGAATGGTTCTCTTGATCACTTATGTATATATACTACGTAGCATCGACCAAGCACGGACATAAGAGAGGACACTTCTCTCTATTAATTAGCTAGCTAACACAATATACTGAAACACCTAAATTAAACCCCCAACCCTCCTTTCAAAAAACCCCAGCCATTTGGAATGCAGACGCGTGGATGCCTTTTGGTCCCGGTTGGAGCCACCAACCGGGACCAAAGGCCCCCGACCGGGCTCGGCGCACAGGGCCACGTGGAGGCTCATTGGTCCCGGTTCGTGTTTGAACCGGGACTAATGGGTGGAGGCATTAGTAACGACCCATTAGTCCCGATTCATGAACCGGGACTAAAGGCCCTTACGAACCGGGTCTAATGGGTGGTTTCCTACTAGTGGTTTCCGTCCGAAACCTTGATACTTTGAAAGAGATTGTCTATTTTGCACACGAAGTGCATCCAGTTTTTGCTGTAACCCTCTCAAATTTTTATCACATGCTATGTGGGTGAAATGATGATACAATGCCAACTTCCAACATTTTTTGAGTTAATTTGTAGTGCTTTTCAATTTCAGGGTCATTTAGCTCAAATAATGAACTAATAGCAAAATGAATGAACTAATAGCAAAAAGAATGAACTAAAAATAATCAATTAAAATATTATGTTATGATCAACTAAAACAAAACTATAATATCCTTCAATAGCAAAAAGAATCGACTAAAAAGCTTTTATAAAACTCCAATAGCAAAAGGAATCAACTCAAAAACTTTTATCAACCTCTAGTATTATTGAAACTAAAATTATATAAAATTTATGCAACCAAAATTGTCAAAGTATTTTCTGTTCTAAACATTAAAAGCAAAAAGAATTTTCATAAAGATTTTTTGTTAGAAACTTTAATAGCAAAAAGAATTATCATAAAGAATTTTGTGTTAGAAACTAAAATAACAAAATCTGTTTTTGAATATAATGATAAAACATTGTAATATTAAATAGCAGGAAAAAGAATCACTCAAAAATTATTTTTATAGTAAAGTTATTCAAAAACTAGTGATTCACACAAATTTCAAAAAATTCAAATTTAAACTATTCAAATTGGAAAACAAATGGCACTAACTGAAAGTTTATAATTTTTTTACCTAAAAGAAAAAAGAAATAAAAAATAAAGCAAAAAACAAAAGAAAATAAATAATGCAAAAAACAGAAGAAAAAACCCCGGGAAAAATAAAAAAAATGCCACCTATTGGGCCACCACGGCCTGAATACGACTAGAAACCCTACCATGGACCAGGATTCAGGCCCATAGAAGGCCTAGTAGGCCCATCAGGCATAGCAGTGACAATTAGGCCCGTAAGCCTGCAATGGAGAGGAGCTCGAGAGGGGTGGGGCAGTGGGGCTTAAAAACCACTCGGCGTCCCTGTCAACTAGCGAGGTGGGACTAAAGGTTTGGCCATGGGCAGCACGAGGTCTTTGGTCCTGGTTGGTGGTACCAACCGGTACCAAAGGGGGGCATTGGTATCGGTTCGTGCCACCAACTGGTACCAATGCCTCCCTTTGGTACCGTTAATCAACGGTACCAAAGGCCTCTGTTTCCCGCCCTTTGGGCTGCTGAAAAGAGACCTTTGATACCGGTTGGTGGCACCAACCGGTGCCAAAGAAGGCCTTTGGTACCGGTTGGTGGCACCAGCCGGTACCAAAGGGGGGCATTGGTACCGGTTGGTGCCACGAACCGGTACCAACGTCGTGGGTATATAAGCAACACTTAGCAGTTTCGACCAAATCCACCACTTCTTCTCCTCGACGCCCACTGCTCCTCCTCATCGCCGTTGCCGCCCGACGCCCCTGCTCCACCCTGCCGTCGTCGCCGCCACCGACGCCGTCAGGCTGCTCGCTGTCGCCATCACCGCTGCCATCGATGCCCCTGTCCCCCTGCTCCTCCTTGTCGCCGTCGCTGCCCGACGCCCCCGCTCCACCTTTTCATCGCTGCCGCCACCCACACCGTTAGGCTGCTCGCCGCCGCCACCGATGCCCCTGCCCGCCCGACGCGCCGCCCACCATGCCCCGCCACCCCTGTGAGCAAGCCTGCTCCCGCCCCCTCCACTCCCTGCCTACCAAGGCCATCGCCTCGCCTCGCTGCCGGTGCCGGCACTGCCCGCCGCCCCTCCGCCGTGCCCCCCTGCTCATTTTTTTGTTATTTTTCTATTATATATAGATGTTATTTTTCTGTTATATATAGAAGTTGTTAGATGTTTTTGTATATGTATGAAAACTTGGTCAATTTTTTTCTGCAGTAGATGATGATGACATATGAAAACTAGTTTGGTCAATTTTTGTTACTAGATGATGATGATATATATATATATATATATATATATATATATATATATATATATATATGAAAACTTTTTAGATGTATATATATGATGATGATGATGATGTAATTTTGTTCGATGATATATGATGATGTAATTTTGTCGATATATATACCCCCTCCCCGATAACTTCGACATGGGGGGGGGGGTCGATACCCCTCCCCGATAACATTTTTTTCTATGTATATGTCGTCGTTGTCGATATACCCCCTCCCCGATAAGTTCAACATGAGGGGGGTCGATATACCCCCTCCCCGGTAACATTTGTTTCTATGTATGTGTCGTCATTGTCGATATACCCCCTCCCCGATAACTTAAACATCGGGGGGGGGTCAATATACCCCCTCCCCGATAACATTTTTCTATGTATATGTCATCGTTGTCGATATACTCCCTCCCTGATAACTTCGACATGAGGGGGGTCGATATACCCCCTCCCAAATCACTTTTTTTCTATGTATATATCGTTGTTGTCGATATATCACCTCCCCGATAACTTCGACATGAGGAGGGTCGATATACCCCCTCCCCGATAACATTTTTTCTATGTATATGTCGTCGTTGTCGATATACCCCCTCCCTGATAACTTTGACATGAGGAGAAGAAGAGGAGAGGAAGAAGAGGAGAAAAGAATAAGAAGAGGAAGAAGAAGAAAAAAAAGAGGAGAAGAAGAAGGAATAGAGGAAAAGAAGGAAAAATAGAAAACAATTTCTTTTTTTGTTTCCTCTATTCCTTCTTCTTCTCCTCTTGTTTTTCTTCTTTTTTTCTTCTATTTCTTCTTCTTCTTCTCCTCTATTTTTTATTCTTCCTCCCCTTCTTATTTTTTATCGGGAACGAGGGTGTCGGGAACTAGGGTGTCGGAAACTAGGGTAGAGGGTCGAGGGTCGCCGAGGGGTCGAGGGTCGTCGAGGGGTCGAGGGTCGCCGAAGGGTCTATGTTTGCCACTATTAATATATCCGTCTCTCGTGTTTGTATATTAATTGCCATGTTGTAATATTTGCAGAAACTATGGATCAACAAAGAGACTTCGAACAAGAAGAGATATTGCGGGAAATACTCCGCGACGGAGGTGATGTCTTGTTGTTTCTCAACGAACTCGAAGAAGGTCTGGAAGGAGAGGAAGCAGGCTACAGTGATCAAACAATGGAGGAGGAAAGTCATGATCGTGATGGTGGCTCCGGCGACCATGATGACGGCTCCGGTGACCGTATAGAGTCGGGATCAGCTGTTGCAAAGTCCCGTGAGGGATATATATATTAATTAAGCTTGTGCTGACTAGCTAATTGATGCATTAATTGTTTTGGTATATGTACATATATTAACTGTTCTTTCTTCTTTTATAGCCCTCCGGATCAAGCAAAACTTCGGTAACAAAACGAGGCCCGAAGAAAAAGTTGCGCCCGGATGAAAGGTTCATGATCACATAAATCGCCCGCGATGGCCAACCGATTAAACCCCTCCAGACCAAGGAATCGTTTTCTGCTCAGTGTAGGGTTCTTGTTAGGGACATGATCCCGATCAGCATCGAGTAATGGAATCAGCCTAAGTAGGAAGAGCTTCAAGTTTCTTTTGTCGAAGATAGACAGAAAGCTGATCTTTGGACCGCGCTGAAGGTAAATTTCAGCCTACCGGAAGAGGAGGATCCAGAGAAGCCAGTTATAGAGCCATTGATCAAGTCTCATACTCTCAAGAAGATGGCAGGTCTATTCCGGAGGTGGAAGAATGATTTGAAATCAACGTATGTCGACCAATACAAGACTCCAGAATTCACCGGCGATTTGAGAAGATAAGAGACCACTGGCCCGCATTTGTGGCCAACAAGACATCGGAGAGGAGTAAGAAGATGTCACCAATTAACAAGATAAATGTTGCAAAGAAGGAGCATCACCATCGCACGGGGTCAGTTGGCTACCTGAAAGACCGGCCGTTGTGGGACAAGGCTGAGCAGGACCTGATTGCTAAAGGGGTCTGCTACCTCTTGAGCACTGCATTGGATTTCCCCGAAGTGGAGAGGATGATGCAGCAAAGTAGCGTAAGTATTTCCCTCTGTTTTTGAGAACCAAGGTATCAATCCAGTAGGAGACCACGCACAAGTCCCTCATACCTACACAAAACGATAGCTCCTCACAACCGACGCGATTAGGGGTTGTCAATCCCTTCATGATCACTTACGAGAGTGAGATCTGATAGAGATGATAAATAATATTTTTGGTATTTTTGGTATAGAGATGCAAAGTGAAAAATAAAAGGCAAAGTAAAAACAAAGCAAGTAATAAAGTAATGGAGATTGATATGATGAGAATAGACCCGGGGGCCATAGGTTTCACTAGTGGCTTCTCTCAAGAGCATAGATATTCTACGGTCGGTGAACAAATTACTGTTGAGCAATTGACAGAATTGAGCATAATTATGAGTATATCTAGGTATGATCATTTATATAGGCATCAGGTCCGAGACAAGTAGATCAAAACGATTCTGCATCTACTACTATTACTCCACACATCGACCGCTATCCAGCATGCATCTAGAGTATTAAGTTAAAAACAGAGTAATGCCTTAAGCAAGATGACATGATGTAGAGGGATAAAATCATGCAATATGATAAAAAAAACATCTTGTTATCCTCGATGGCAACAATACAATACGTGCCTTTCTGCCCCTTCTGTCACTGGGAAAGGACACCGCAAGATTGAACCCAAAGCTAAGCACTTCTCCCACTGCAAGAACTACCAATCTAGTTGGCCAAACCAAAAAGGATAATTGGAAGAGACTTGCAGAGATAACTCAATCATACATATAAGAATTCAGAGAAGATTCAAATATTGTTCATAGATAAGTTGGATCATAAACCCACAATTCATCGGTCTCAACAAACACACCGCAAAAAGAAGATTACATCGAATAGATCTGCACGAGAGAGGGGGAGAACATTATATTGAGATCCAAAAAGAGAGAAGAAGCCATCTAGCTACTAGCTATGGACCCGAAGGTCTGAAGTAAACTACTCACACTTCATCGGAGGGGCTATGGTGTTGATGTAGAAGCCCTCCATGGTGGATACCCCTCCGTGGAGCTCCTAACAGCCCCAAGATGGGATCTCGTGGATCTGTAAGGTTGCGGCGGTGGAATTAGGTTTTGGCTCCTGTTCGATCGTTTGGGGATACGTAGGTATATATAGGAGGAAGGAGTACGTCGGTGGAGCAACAGGGGGGCCACGAGGCAGGGGGGCGTGCCCTAGGGGGGCGCCCCCCACCCTCGTGACCGACTCTTCTTCTTCTTTGAGTAGGGTCCAAGTCTCCTGGATCACGTTCGGTGAGAAAATCACGTTCCCGAAGGTTTCATTCTGTTTGGACTCTATTTGATATTATGTTTCTTCGAAACAATGAAATAGGCAAAAAACAGCAATTCTGGGTTGGGCCTCCGGTTAACAGGTTAGTCCCAAAAATAATATAAAAGTGAAAAATAAAGCCCAATATAGTCCAAAACAGTAGATAAAGTAGCATGGAGCAATCAACAATTATAGATATGTTGGAGACGTATCAGGCATCCCCAAGCTTAATTCCTGCTCGTCCTCGAGTAGGTAAATGATAAAAAAGAATTTTTGATGCGGAGTGATACTTTGGCATAATTTCAATGTAAATCTTCTTAATTGTGATATGAATATTCGGATCCGAAAGATTCAAGACAAAAGTTCATATTGACATAAAAATAATAATACTTCAAGCATACTAATCAAAGCAATCATGTCTTCTCAAAATAACATGGCAAAAGAAAGTTCATCCCTACAAAATCATATAGTTAGGCTATGCTTCATTTTCGTCACACAAAGATGTTCCCAACTTCTATACCCCCGATGACAAGCCAAGCAATTGTTTCATACTTAAATAATCTCAGACTTTTTCAACCTTCACGCAATACGTGAGCGTGAGCCATGGATATAGCACTATGGGTGGAATAGAATATGACGATGGGGATTGTGTGGAGAAGACAAAAAAGGAGAAAGTCTCACATTAACGAGGATAATCAACGGGCTATGGAGATGCCCATTAATTGATGTCAACATGAGGAGTAGGGATTGCCATGCAACGGATGCACTAGAGCTATGAATGCTCAACAAAAGAAAACTAGTGGGTGTGCATCCAACTCGCTTGCTCATGAAGACCTAGGGCATTTGAGGAAGCCCATCATAGGAATATACAAGCCAAGTTCTATAATGAAAAATTCCCACTAGTATGAAAAGACAACTTATGGGACTCACTACATGAAGAACAAGGTGCTAATTTGAAGCACAACATATGAGACTCACTACATGAAGGACAAGGTGCTACTTTGAAGCACAAGTGTGGAAAAAGAGATAGTAGCATTGCCCTTTTTCTTTTTTTTCTTTTTCCCCTTTTTTTGGGCCTTTTTTTGGCCTTCCCTTTTTTTGGGCAATGCTCTAACAATGATGATCATCACACTTCTATTGATTACAACATAAGGATTACAACTCGAAACTTAGAACAAGATATGACTCTATATGAATGCCTCCGTGTATCTTTGGGATGGTGCAATGAATCAAGAGTGACATGTATGAAAAATAATGCATGGTGGCTTTGCCACAAATACGATGTCAACTACATGATCATGCAATGGCAATATGACAAAAGTAATGTATGTCATGATGATGATGATGGAAGTTGCATGGCAATATATCTCAGAATGGCTATGTAAATGCCATAATAGGTAGGTATGGTGGCTGTTTTGAGGAAGATATAAGGAGGTTTATGTGTGATAGAGCATATCGTATCAAGGGGTTTGGATGCACCAGCAAAGTTTGCACCAACTCTCAAGGTGAGAAAGGGCAATGCACGGTACCGAAGAGGCTAGCAAAGGCGGAAAGGTGAGAGTACGTATAATCCATGGACTCAACATTAGTCAAAAGAACTCATATACTTATTGCAAAAATTTAGAAGCCATAAAAAATCAAGTACTACGCGCATGCTCCTAGGGGGATAGATTGGTAGGAAAAGACCATCACTCGTCCCCGACCGCCACTCATAAGGATGCACAACCCAAGTACACTTCATGTTTCAAATTTGTTACACAACTTTAACCATACGTGCATGCTACGGGACTTGCAAACTTCAACACAAGCATTTCTCAAATTCACAATTACCCAACTAGCACGACTTTGATATTATCACCTCCATATCTCAAAACAATTATCAAGCATCTAACTTATCTTAGTATTCATTTCACTCAAAAGAAAGTTTCACATATCTTTAACACTAAGTATATTAACATTAAGCAAATTGCCATGCTATTAATGACTCTCAAAATAATCTAAGTGAAGCATGAGAGATCACTAGTTTCTTTAAAAAAAATCCACCACCGTGCTCTAAAAGATATAGGTGAAGCACTAGAGCAAAAATTATCACGCTCAAAAGATATAAGTGAAGTACTATGAGCAAAACTACCAAGCTCAAAAGATATAAGTGAAGCACATAGAGTATTCTAACAAATTCCAACTCATGTATGGCTCTCTCAAAAGGTGTGTACAGCAAGGATAATTGTGGTAAATTAACAAGCAAAGACGCAAATAATACAAGACACTCCAAGCAAAACACATTTCATGTGGTGAATAAAAATATAGCTACAAGTAAATTACCGATGGAAGTGGACGAAAGAGGGGATGCCTTACGCGGCATCCCCAAGCTTTGACTTTTTGGTGTCCTTGGATTATCTTGGGGGTGCCATGGGCATCCCCAAGCTTAGGCTATTGCCACTCCTTGTTCCATAATCCATCAAAAGAATTCATCCAAAACTTGAAAACTTCACAACACAAAACTCAATAGAAATCTCGTGACCTCCATTAGAGAAAGAAAACAAAAGACTACTTCAAAGTACTGTAATGAACTCATTCTTTATTTATATTTGTGTTAAACCTACTGTATTCCAACTTCTCTATGGATTATAAACTATTTTACTAGCCATAGATTCATCAAAATAAGCAAACAACACACATAAAACAGAATCTGTCAAAAATAGAACAGTCTGTAGCAATCTGTAACTAACGCAAACTTCTGGAACTCTAAAAATTCATCCAAAATATGAAGTCCTGGAAAATTTGTTTATTGAACAGCAGAAAAAAGAATCAACGCAAAGGCATACATATTCTTATTTGCTTTCTTTGAGATGTTTTCTTTGTTTTTAATTTAAGGGTTTAATGTGATCAGGATAAGGATAAGAAAATCGAAGCCAAAGCAATATTACCCAAATCCCATATTTATTTGTGTTATAACAAGAGATGTTCAAAATTGTGTCGTAAGAGTACTGATTATCGCAGGTGATGCCTGTAAACCACATAACTACTGTTGATCAGCTGTCATCTGTTCTATGAGATGGATTATCGGTTTTCCCATTTTCAACATGAGATAACATTTTCCCTTTTCAGCATGAGTTTATCAATGCGTACATGTGGTAGTATTATTTGTCCGAAAAGACTAGGGATTTGTAGTCTGACCACACCACACTCCGATTATCACTTGGATTTTTTCTCTAAAGCACATCATGTGAAAATATTGTTCTTATGAAGCATTTTATGACTTCTATATGTACTCTGGCTACTGAGTCGTCCGCCAATAAGGTTCACCCCTACATATTTCGTTTGAGTATTTTTTTGTAAATACACTTAGCAGCGTATCATTTCATTGATAGAGTTTTTAGAAGATTGTAGGGGTGGTTTCTCGGGATGTACACTTACAGGCGTCCTGGAGAAACCAAAGTGAGTAGGAGAAGCAGGGGTGCTCAGCCCCATAGAGTATCGTCCGTGAAGAAACCGACTACCGCTGCGATGGCAATCCGCAGGACAAAAGTGAACTCTAGTAATCCAGTATTAACTCCTAGGAACAAACTACTTGTAGAACACATCTTCTATACCATGGAGTTCTCACTGCATTCTGTCATTTCAAAGCGAAGTTTTCCAACAGAATACGAGCCATTTGAAATTTCTTAGTGGGGTTACAGTAGAATTTGGTAGAGACAAGACATGTAGTGAATTAAGTTGACAGGCTTTAAACCAGGCTTAAGGATTATCGCCAAAGACTTATTGAGCAATTGATTAGAATCTAACGAAAATGTGGTATTCACATTCATATGCTTCAACCACCATTACCATCGGGGATGGTGCGAAGACGCCATTTTGGGACGCGCCATGGATCAATAACCGTAAGCCCAAGGAGATTGCCCCTCTCTTCTTTGAGGGTTCATGGAGGAAGAACTGAAAAATTAAAGATGCACTTTTCGACCATGCTTGGGTTTCTAAGATCAAATTGACGGCCAACTTCACTTTCGAGCACATCCCTCAATTTTGTGGCCCTTTGGACAACTATACACGGTTTTCAGCTTGATGACAACGCTTTAGATGAAATTATTTGGAAGCACACAAGTGATGGTCAAGATTATGTGTCCTCCGCGTATAAGGCACAATTCTTGGGAACATTCTACCCCCCCCTCCTTGGTGCTCCTCGGGTGCCGAGTCGTGGCTTTCAGGATGAAAACCTAAGGTCTGGCCATTAGTGGTTGTGTCTGGCAATTGCCTTGTTGAAGGTATTGTTTTGAGAGCTCGGCCTTTCTCCAGGGTGAAAACCTATGATCTTCGATCGGGCGACGACAGTGCTTGTGCATTGTTTCCTTCTTGAAGGCTTCGCTTTTGGAGAACCTTTTATGTTTTCCGGGTGTTGTCTCTGGTGGTGGTTCGTGTGCTGCTGCTGAGAGGAGTTGATCACTGTGGCGAGGTCTTTTTTTCAAATTATGGTCTTTGTCCTCTTTGCAAGTAGGAGCAAGATTCCAGGGCGCACCTCTTCAAATTTCGGTTCACTAAGCGTCTTTGGAACTTGGTGAAATATTGGCTACACCTTGAGAACATCAATACCGATGATTGGCATTTGGAGACCTCAGTCAAGGAGTGATGGGCAAAACGGTCGGACTCCTCAATCGCGAACACGAAGGCCATGGCGTCCCTCACAATGCTACTAAGTTGGACCATTTGGAATGAAAGAAATGCTAGGGTCTTTCACAACAAGAGCGCTCCTCCTGCGACCTTACTTAAATCCATCAAGGGGGAGGCTCGCCTCTGGGTGACTGCACGTGCAAAAACGTTGGGGCGCACAATACCGGGAGAGTAATCATTTTCTGAGTTTGGCTGTTTGTGGTCGTTGTAACAACTCTCTATTCCTCTCTTAATTAATATACAAGGCAAATCTTTTGCCTCTGTTCTTTTGCCTCCGTTTCAAAAAAAATGTTTATGTGCTTCAATTCAGTTCATTTTGTTGGGTAACTTCCTATAGATGATCATAACAAATAGTACCAAACAAGGACTTTACTACCACAGGCTAATAATAACAAACTAACACATCTCTAGTCTACACCTCCAGATGACACACTATAGCCAGGAAGCAACACTATGATGCGGCGGGCAATAGTGGCGTAGCCAGCCCAATACGCCAGGGTGGTCCATTGATAGAAACATTTACATAAGATTATTTATTTTTAAAGAAATATTTTTTACTACACTATATACAAGCTATGGAGAAATTCCAGGGTGGTCCATGGACCACCCTGGCCACCCCCTAGCTACGCCACTAGCGGGCAAGCTGGTTGTCCTCGAAGAGGGCGATGAAGTAGGCATCGGCGGCCTCCTCCGGCGTGGAGACAGCAGAGCTCCGGATAATGCGGTAAGTTGCACTAAAGTTGTAGCTAAATGTCAATAGAGAATAGATAACCTTGGAGCAATAAGAAACACAACGGGCACTTGAGCTAATGTATATATACTGTTTTTAGATACGAATTAGCAGGCGGCAACCCACAGCTTGCTAAATGCTACTCCTAGTATAAAATCTGCAAGCCGAAAGATAATCAATCTTAGTAGAAATGCAGCAAGCAGGTCATATCAATCTCGGTAGAAACGCATCATCACAAATAAAGCGGTTGCATTAATTCCAACATACAGGATCCATCTTCCAACTCCCAGGTCACATTGATGGGATTCAACATTCATCAGTCACAACTAAGCAAATTAAGTCGCCAAATACTGAGTTCAAACCAGGTAGAAATTCAACAAACACACACATACATGAAATCCGATGTCCAAATCCCTCCCTGCTGATACAACATGGAAGATAATCATATGCAAGAAAGTTCAATTCAGAGTTAAGAGCTGAGTTCGATCTCCGCGGCGAGCATACGAATGGAAGAAACTACACTTGACAACCCATTTTTGCAACTGAGACACCAGAATGTAATTGTAGATACCTGTGGAGCAAGTAATATCATCAAGAAACATAAAACCGTGTACTACACATTCATGAAAAGTTGTTGGGATTATTCTCCTAATTCTTCCATGACTCAACCAGAAAACAATGGCTTCACAATTGTGGAAATTGTGTCATAAGCTCCAGAGTCAAACCATCGCACCGTTATTAGACAAAATCAACACTTGAAACAGAGAATAACAAAAGGCAATACGTAGTGTAGTAGCAGTACATCTGGTGTGCAGAGGCTCATGGGGTAGAATCTAATGAAAATCTGGTGTAGCAGTACATCTGGTTCTAGCTCTAAGGCATACTTTTTTAGGAATGTACAACTAGCTAGTCACTAACAAATTGATTTTCATCAAATTCTCAGAGTACATATAAGTGAGATCATGCATACTATAACTGAGACTTCCTTCGGTCCAAAAGGATTGTTATTTTGTACTCTCCACGTCATCAAGCAATACTTTCACCGCTACTTTAGTGATAATATGCCAGTAAAAGCAAAAAAAAACTGGCATTAGTGATAAAATAAGCTTTTTATGGCGAATCTAGTCATGCCATTTTGATCATGTGTTTCACAGTATGAAGCATTAAACATCAATAATGGGAAAAATTGATGAAATTATAGTCCACACAAAGCATATATACTACCCATAGTTTGATCAGCCAGATTAAATAAGTGGCTAATGGATAGTTACATATATATGCAAGTTTGGCGAATAACAGTTAACAGTTGACATGATGAACAGTCTGAGCAGGCACTATCATATGCACACATAGGGAATGAGGAACGGTCCTAACTCCTAAGTCACCAATACTGGGGGGCTAGAGGGAAAAGGGCCCACCAACAGGAAGTTGGAAGATTGGCAATTAAAATGCATCAGGAAGAGAATGAAGAGCTAATGAGGAACGAATGAGAAAGCAGAGTTTGGATAAAAGATTAAATATTTAGCCTGGCATCAAAGCATGATAAAAAATGGCCAGGTGGGAACAGCTAAGCAAAGAGTTGTAGAGAAAATCTTAAAAGGGTCCTCTCTTGCAATTTTGTAGAAAAAATGGCCAGGTGGGAACAGCTAAGCATAAGAAGTAGAACAACCAATGACATTCCAATGAAAAGCCACATAGATATGAGGAAGCATCAACAGATATTTAGATAAACAATTGTAGTAAAAAGGAATCAATTTTGATACAACATTAGGAATACATAAATAAAGGCAGTGTAAAGTTATTACTGCCGTAAGAACGAAGATGCACACTTAAACTATAAGCCGGTCAGAAGAGACAAAGTACCCGTAACTTTTAAGCTCATTCCAGGCCATATGTAGATATAATATATTCATACTAATAAATCATAGCAACAGATTTAATTAAAAAAAATTCCTACCAACAGATTTAATTTATCAAGAATATTAAGATTTAGATTATCTTCAAATAAATTTAGCTTGAATATATCATACTAATAACTCTAGCAACGATAGTGATTGGGACTATTTTGGTCTTCAAATTAATTTAGCCGGGAAAATGAAATAAACTCAATCTGTTAGTTTTCCGTGGTACAAATGGACTTGCTACTCGCCTGCATCATGGGATGTCCTAAAAGTGATAAAAGGAACAGTTAACTAGTAAATTCAAACAATTTTATTAATATTGATTTGAGAATAGTAGCAAGATCAGCAGATATATTAATATTGAATGGAAGGAACAGAACTAGCTTTCAGCTTCCAGTGTCCAGATTGAGCTACCTATTTGATACTTCAGTTGGTTCAAGCTAGTTTTCATGTAGTTATCTTCAACTTCCAACTGTTATATTATCTTATCTTGAGGAAAAAACTGCAGCCACCTTATACGATTCTTGTTATTAATTATGAGGCACAAACTAGTAAGGCACTAATGCGAGAGTGTTGGCACACAATCATTTGCAGGGCTCGACGAAGCAACGATGGACTATAGTGGCAGCAGACACTTCGGATCAAACAAGATGCAAGAAACCTAAGCTGACGCCCAGATTGATCAGATCAATGTTCAAACTAGCAACTCTCTGTTCCCCTCTCAGGAAAGTAAGAACCACAGGATTTGATGCCACCTAACCATTGTGGCATTTTCTGCTTTTCTACTGAACTCGAAATTCAACACCTTACATGGACAAAACCTGTCCATGAGGCCATGATATAGCGTAACACACAGCCTGCCAACTTGATCTCCAAGCCTTGTCCATGCAACAACATGAGATCTACTAGAAATCAAAATCCTTAAATTGATCTAGGAATGTTGATCATCTATATCCTTCAACAACCAATTAAGACTCATTGAACAAAAAAAGGCGATCCAACACAATCATATGCAGCAACCAACTAGGACTCATCAGGCTAAAAAAAGGTGAACAGAACAGGTGTGTGCCCCGGCAGAAACATGCTCAGACACAAAGAAAAGAAAAACAGGACTCTCCTACGGATGGCACTTCTCCTCTTTTGCAGTAAGAACTAAAATCTCGATTGGAATTGTACCTACCTAAAAAGTCTAAGTCGTTTCTCATTCAGACTAAGTACTAGTAAACGTGCTATTTTTCACTGGTTTCAGAACAAGACAATTTGGCAACTGTCGCAGGCAAATATCCTGACTTGACTAGTAGGCGTAGGTAGGTATCCGATCCATTGTTTTTCTTCGCAAAAAAAGAAAACAAAAGGTATCAATTGTTTTTTTCTCTCGAACGCTCACCCAAATGTGTGTCGTTGTGCATTAGAATGAAACGCCAAGATGACACAAAAATACAAGAGGCTGAAACTCAGAAAAACAAAAAGAAAAGAAAACTGAAGAGAAGAAGAGAAAACTAAAGTAAAACTGTACAAGGGCTGCGCGCTAGCAGAACTTAGAGCTTGGACTTGTCATATTGTATGGATGTTTCATATAATAAAGTGATAAATACAATTTGCTAGGTCTGACTTGAACCACCAAAATCACAGAAATGTGCGCACCATCTGGCAACAAAAGGTATTGTTTTATTGTGTATGGATTTTTTTCACATATTTAATCCTGAGCAGGACGGTTAAGGAAAAGTGGGCCTCTGTTTCTCACGCGCGGATCGTGTGACGCGTGTTTAGGCGGAAGACAAAGGGACGATGGGTTTGTATGGGAGGAGATTCAATGCGGGCCGGTTTCAAAAAGGGTAACCGTATAAGTGAGGTTAGTTTCGTCCATACAGCATTAATAACCCTCCTACGCCCTTCTTTCTCGCAAAATAGGCAGGGTTTTTTCCCGCGCTTCCTTTGAAATACAGAGGATACTGCTTCCGAGATCATTATGTAATTATTACATAGAAGGCCACCATGCAAGCATCAGATCGAACCCGAGAACCACAAAGCATCATCACAATATATATGTAAAGATGCCATCATCAAGCAACAAAAGAAAGAAGTACTGTTGCAAGACTACTTCAACAACAGTATTTCCATCAACCAATGATCGAAAACTAACTTTCTTCTTTTATACTTATATATATGTACGGTGTGAAGCAAGCTATTACGTACCAGCAGTGTAGACGCTTTCTAATGCATGAAGGGGGAAATCATGAAGGGAGGACACCGTCTTGGGTCGGGGAAGCTTCTTGAACTGCAGTGAGTCGAGTTGGATCATAAAGAATCCACTCAGCATATCCACGAGTACCACGTTGTTGTCCTCTGCAAACCCCACTGTCCTCATGTTCTCCTCCTTCTCTGAACTGAGCGAAAGTACCTTGTCGAGTTCGATAGATCTTGCAATCACCCATGAGGCAACACCATCGGAATCGGTCTTCCTCCTCCATAGCTAGGCAATGTAGTTCGAATTCGACACGAACAGGAATCCTATCCCACCACCACCACCCTCGGCCCGCATAAGCTTGAAGGAGTTGCCCTCGCTATAGATTGGCACCGGCACCGTCATTACAGATAGCCTGTGCGTCTCCAAATCAAACAGGAGAATTCCTTCGTAATTCCCAATGAGCTGCCAGTAAAGGGAATCTCCAGCCAGCACAGCATGATCTATGTAAATGCTGGTGGAAAACCTCCGAAATAAACAGCTCGCATGAGCATCAGCATCGTATGGAATGGGTGTTGTGATGAACCTTCCCCATGCGCCGGTCTCCGACGAGTAGACGCAGGCGACTGCTCGTCGGTTTTGCACCTCATCGCCGTCTGCCGCCACCATGACCACCTGGAAGTGCTCGGCGTCTCCGGAGGCAGCGCGAAGCACGGATGCGGATTTTTCGCACAGCTGCACCGGGGCCGCCCTATCGCAGCGGTCGAATCGTCCCGCTTTCCGTCGAGATGGCCGCCGCACGATATGGGTTTAGTGTACGCATTACCGTGTCAGGCTTCTGTCACGGTTCCTGCCGCCGTAGGGGAACAGCTCCAGCGTGGCCTCTGCGGTTTGTTTTTTTCTACCCGTCCCCTTGCATACTGACGCGGCCCGTGAGCACGGAAAAAACCACGCAACATACAGCGCACTGCCCGGTCTCCTTCCTCTTCGCTCCAATGGATTGGGGGCAGGGACGCGATTCAATCTCGCCGGCGCTCGCCGCACCAGGCACCTCCCTGGCGGCCGGCTTCAGGTACGTATCCATACTGGATACTGGCTCGTCCAGGAGGCTTTCTTATCAAGTTTCCCCAAGTGAGATTCTGAATTCCTTATCCTTCCCGATTCTGTGCCGGAGCTCAGATCCAACCAAGCCGCCGGCGGACCGTCCTCCGGAGCCAGGCCGATCGATGGAAGGTGTTCGTGGTCGGATCTATCGTGGTGTCCAGCCATCCAGGATATTGCGCGAGTCCCAGATGAAACACCATGCTCCAAGTAAGTTTATCCATCTATGGTGTGTCTGATCCAGAAAATCGCATTATTGAGCTCATGTATGTCATCCTAAAAATCTTATGGCATATGTTCAGTGCGCACATGGGACTAGTAACGCCTCCGGCCACACTAAGGGGCGCGAATGCATGCTCCTATGGCTCAGATCTTAATCCAGATTGATGTGCCATGCTTATATCGCCCAGGTTGATGCTGTCTAGATAGAACACCTGGAGATATTTCAAGGTGTAATACATTAGTCAGTAACATGGGTTAAACATTTATTAAGCACAAAGACGCATCAACAGCATGAGACAAATATGCGCCTTGGAAAAAATGCTTGCTTGGATAAGTCCATACCCGTCACCCCTGTCTGACTAATCTTCTTCCAGAATTGTGGGCAGCTTATTGAGCTTGCTGTGATTCTGCACAAACAAAGCAATGATTATATGTATAACTCTTTTGAAAACCATCCAGATGTTGTGTTTGATACTATTACAGATTGCAAACTTACATTTCGGTGCATGCCATCATCTGAACTTAAATTAATGTACCATTTGAGTCATGCACACTGTAACGACCCGGAAATCGTTCGATTCAGCCAAACCCATGACATCCTTGCTTTAGTAACAATACGAAAGGTATGTCCTAATCGACAGTTGGTTTTACTACCCATTACATTTGCATCCGCGGAGACGAAATAAATGTGGAACATAACTCTGCATGAAAGAAACACATACCTGCATGCTGACGGCCAAATCATGGACGCAGGTACAGATTTAGCGAAGCCTCCTGCCTGCCTATTTTGAGCTGCAAAAACACATAATAATGGACAAATCGTCGATTTCTATCCGGCGCCCAAAACCAAACCCTGATATGGGTGTATTGCAACCAAATAATCTACATCCAGAGAGAGCAAAAAGGGGAATGCGCAATAAAAAAACCACATATTCACCTGGGATCTAATCGAACAATGCCTCCCGGCGCGGGATCTCACCAGCGGCGGTGCCCCGGCGCGGGATAGCGCCGGCGGCGATTCCGGTGCCGCCCGCCCGGACCTGCGGCTGATTCCCCGGCTCCTCTTGTTCCAGCAAGCGGACCTCAACTCAGATCCCTGATCTCTCCATGCCCATCTCAAATTAATCCGTCTCCCCCGCCGCATTCTCCTGTGTACAGCTACTCCACTCCAATGTCGGACCGAGGTGGAACAGAGTCACGGGGGGCTCGGCAGGATTCTGTCTTATCTGTGCATGTGACCCGGCTGAAACAGTGCCCTCGGGTAACAGTCGCGTCCCTGATAACAGCTGCCCGCTAATCGTGCCGTGAGACACTTACGGGAACGGCTGGCCCCAATCCCTATGTACATGGACGTCCAGGATAAGCGGGCCGGGGTGCAGGTGTTCTAAAATATGTTTTCGCGCGAAGCACCGCCCCGTTGATCACGCTCTCATAGCACTCATTCGTCGTCAGCCCTGGCGGAACGTCGAGGCGGTGCAGGTCGCCGGTGACGGGGTCCCACACGATTACCTGGAGAGGCTTCGGGACCAAGATGAGCATCAGTCCATGGCGGCATCCGAGCGGCCTGCGAACGCCGTCGCCCTCGTCGTGCTTCAAGGAGAAGCGCTCGGGAGCGACGCGGTCGGGGGCGTCCAGCGTCGGCAGGAAGTCCAGGCTTCCGCACCCGTCGAAGAAGCGGAGGAGGGGAGGGTTGCGGCGGTGGTGGAGGCGGAAGCGGCGGCGGAATCCCGGGTCGGCGACGTGGTCGCGCCAGCGCGTGCAAGCGAGGGATGCGCGCGGGAGCGAGGAGGGATCGGGGGGAAGGCGGATTAGGATCTCGCGTAGCAGGTTGCCGTCTTCCAGCGGGGACGCCGGCGACGACGGGTGGCTGCTGGCCGGCATCTCGCCCTCTCGTCGCCGATGTGGGATCGAGCGATGCGGTGCGGGGGTGTTGAAACTGAAACTGAAGTGGGGTGCCAGCAGTAGACTGCGGTGCTGGGATGTTAAAGTGAAACCGACGCGGGATGCCAGCAGTAGACTGCGGTGTGGGGATGTTGAAAGTGAAACTGACGCGGGATGCGGGATGCGGGTGAAACTGACGCTGTGCTCTCTTGGGCTGGAGATGGACGTTTAAAGCCCACGCTGTGTTGTGGACCCTACCATTACTCAAAAAAGAATCCCCTGGAAAAAATCTACTAAAAAGAAAAAACTTGGGCTGTGGAATCCATAATGATGTAAAAATCGTTCCCTTTGGCTTGTCCAATTCCCTGAGCGGATCACAACAAAGCAAATTCATCTACTTTTTCTGCAAGAAAGAAATGAAAATATTTTTTCTTAAAATTCAAAGGTCACTTCAAAGTCTTCGCCGCACCTCGAGGCAAGAACAAGAAATACATGTCACAAATGAAGCAACACTCACTGGTGGAAAAACAGGCTTCCGTCCAGCCCCATAAGTCGCGAAGCTGTAGGAACCGCGACTAATGGGACCTTTAGTCGCGATTCGAGGTGAACCGCGACCAAAGGCCTGGGCCAGGCGCTCGGTGGCCAGCTGGTGCGTGTGAGGGGCTTTAGTCATGATTGGCAGGACAACCGCGACTAAAGGCCTTTCGGCACCTTTAGTCACGGTTTGCCGTGCCAACCGCAACTAAAGCCCTCCCTATATATACCCATCCAGCAGCCAACACTTAGCCATTTGGAGCCATTCTCTTCACAAGTGGGTGTAGGTTTGCTTTTGGTTCCTCTTATGCACATAAGGTGTTTGATGAAATGCCCCAAGAGCATGAAACAAACATGACATGAAGTGTTGGAGCCACACTCTTGATCGCGGTTAGCAACTTGATGAACCTTTGATGTGTCAATATGCATGTGTGTAGTTCATAACAAATGCATGATGGTTAATTATATATTTTATATTATAATAATGCAGATGAATCGGCAATGGATGTACGGTAACCGACTCTCCGGCGAGTTCACTACGGGTTTGAAAGATTTCCTCGTAGTGGCTAATGCGAACAAGCGGGGGGGTTTTGTTATCTGTCCATGTGTTATCTGTAAGAATGAGAAGGGTTACTCTTCCTCAAGAGTTGTTCACATGCATCTGCTTCAGAAGGGTTTCATGCCAAGCTATAATTGTTGGACCAAGCATGGAGAAAGAGGGGTTATAATGGAAGAAGATGAAGAAGGGGATGATTTCATCGATGAAAGCTATCTTGCTCATTTCGGTGATACTTTCATGGAGGATGCTGAAGGTGAAGGGGAAGGTGAAGAAGAGGCACGTGATGATCCCGTTGATGATCTTGGTCGGACCATTGCTGATGCACGGAGACGCCGCTAAACCGAAAAGGAGAGGAGAATTTGGATCGCATGTTAGAGGATCACGAAAGGCGCTGTACCCGGATGCGATGATGGTCTGAAAAAGCTGGGCTGCACAATGGATTTGCTGAAATGGAAGGCGAGGCAGGTGTAGCTGACTCGGCATTTGAAAACTTGCTGAAAATGTTGAAGAATATGTTTCCAAAGGATAACGAGTTGCCCGCCATGACGTCTGAAGCAAAGAAGGTTGTCGCCCTCTAGGTTTAGAGGTTACGAAGATACATGAATGCATCAACGATCGCATCCTCTACCGCGTGAATCGAGAATTTGAATGAATGCCCGGTATGCACCGCATTGCGTTACAAGATCGAGGCGATGACCACGGTGACGATGTTGAGGGCCGAAACCCAGGAAGAGGGTTCCGCCAAGGTGATGTGGTATGCTCCTATAATACCACGGTTGAAACGTCTGTTCAGGAACAAAGAGCATGACAAGTTGTTGCGATGGCACAAAGAGGACCGTAAGTCGGACGGGAAGTTGAGACACACCGCAGATGGAACGCAATGGAGAAAGATCGACAGATGGTTCAAAGATTTTGCAGCTGACGCAAGGAACATAAGATTTGCTCTAAGTACGGATGGCATGAATCCTTTTGGCGAGCGAGCTCCAACCATAGCACTGGCCCGTGACTCTATGCATCTACAACCTTCCTCCTTGGTTGTGCATGAAGCGGAAGTTCATTATGATGCCGTGCTCATCCAAGGTCCGAAGCAACCCGCAACGACATCGATGTGTACCTAAGGCCATTAGTTGATGAACTTTTACAGCTGTGGGGTGGTGTCCGTGTGTGGATGAGCACAAACAAGAGGAATTTGACCTCTGACGTTGCTTTTTCGTAACCATCAACGATTGGCCTGCTCTTAGTAACCTTCCGGACTGTCAAATAAGGGATACAATGCATGCACGCACTGCTACATGAGACTGAAAGTGTACATTTGCCAAATTGTAAGAAGAACGTGTACCTTGGGCATCGTCGATTTCTTCCAAAATTCATCCAAGAAGAAAGAAAGGCAAGCATTACAACGGCAAGGCAGATCACCGGCGAAGCTCGCGAACGACCGGTGCTGAGGTATTTGATATGGTCAAGGATTTGAAAGTCATCTTTGGAAAGGTCTGGCGGACAATCAGTTCGAAGGAGCCGACGGGCACGCAGCCATGTGGAAGAAGAAATCTATATTCTGGGAGCTAGAATATTGGAAAGTCCTAGATGTCCGCTCTGCAATCGACGTGATGCACGTTACGAAGAATATTTGCGTGAACCTCCTAAGCTTCTTGGGCGTGTATGGGAAGACAAATGATACAAAGGAAGCACGGCAGGACCAGCAACGTTTGAAAGACCACGATGACCGCATCCGGAATGGTTTCAAGGTCGTGCCAGCTACGCTCGACCAAAGAAGAGAAGGTCATCTTTTTGAATGCCCGAGCAGTATGAAGGTCCCGTCTGGATTCTCGTCCAATATAAAGGGAATAATAAACATGGCGGAGAAAAGTTCCAAAACCAAGTCTCACGACTGCCACGTGATTATGACGCAATTGCTTCCGATTGCTTTGAGGGGCTCTGCCGGAAAATGTTCGAGTAGCCATTGTGAAGCTATGTGCATTCCTCAATGCAATCTCTCGAAGGTAATCAATCCGAAGTTCTACCACGGTTCTGAACGATGTGATCCAATGTCTTGTCGGTTTCGAGTTGGTGTTCCCGCCATCCTTCTTCAATATTATGACGCACCTCCTGGTTCACCTAGTCGAAGAGATTTTCGTTCTCGGTCCTGTATTTCTACACAATATGTTCCCCTCGAGAGGTTCATGGGAGTATTAAAGAAATATGTTCAAATAACCGTGCTAGGCGAGAAGGAAGCATCGCCAAGGGCTATGGAAATGAGGAGGTAATTGAGTTTTGTGTTGACTTTGTTCTGACCTTAAGCGATTGGTCTTCCTCGATCGCGCACGAGGGGAGACTAAGTGGAAAAGGCACGATCGGAAGGAAATCAACGATATGTATGGACGGCCATTCTCTGATGAAGCACACCACACTTGATCGACCAATTCCAGCTTGGTGGCTCCGTGCTTTGAGAAACACAAGAATATTTTACGTTCGACAACCCGGGAAGCTGAATCCTGGATTAGGAAGGCCCACATGGAGACTTTCGGCAGTTGGTTGAGAAAACATTTAATGAATGACAATGATGTTGTAGATCAGCTGTACATGTTGGCCAAGACACCATCTTCGACTATAACGACTTTCCAAGGGTACGAGATAAATGGGAATACATTTTACACGATCGCCCAAGATAAAAAGAGCACCAACCAAAACAGTGGTGTCCGCTTTGATGCAGCAACCGATAATGGGCAAAAGGTCACATATTATGGTTACATAGAGGAGATATGGGAACTTGACTATGGACCCTCCTTTAAGGTCCCTTTGTTCCGGTGCAAATGGTTCAAGCTAACGGGAGGTGGGGTAAAGGTGGACCAGCAATACGGAATGACAATGGTGGATTTCAACAATCTTGGTTACCTTGACGAACCATTCGTCCTAGCGAAAGATGTCGCTCAGGTTTTCTATGTGAAGGACATGAGTAGCAAACCGAGGAAACGGAAAGATAAGAAAACGATCAGTACATCATGCGATGATCCAAAGCGCCACATTGTTCTTTCAGGAAAAGAAACATCGTGGGAGTGGAGGACAAGACAGACATGTCGAAGATTATAATATGTTTGCTGAAATTCCGCCTTCAAAGTGAACACCGACCCAAGCATTAAGTTAAATGATGAGGATGCTCCATGGATACGGCACAATCGTAAGCAAGCGAGGGACACAAGGAAGAATTGATGTGTAATAATTTATTGTACCAAACTTTGTTGAATGGATCATGTGAATTATATTACCCGTGATGTGTTTGGTGTCCATTTTCGAATGATACATGAAATTTGGAGTGATGTAGTCCATGACGCTCTGCAGAGTCCGGCCGTGCCACCAAATTTGAATTGAATTAGTTTTATTTTTCTGAATTTTTTGATATATTATTTGTATTTTTAGAATTTTGAATTGAATTAGTTTTATTTTTCTGAATTTTTTGATATATTATTTGTATTTTTAACATTTTGAATTGAATTAGTTTTATTTTTCTTAATTTTTTGATATATTATTTGTATTTTTAACATATTGAATTGAATTAGTTATATTTTTCTGAATTTTTGATATATTATTTGTATTTTTAACATATTGAATTGAATTAGTTTTATTTTTCTTAATTTTTGATATATTATTTGTATTATTAGAATTTTGAATTGAATTAGTTTTTTTTCCTGAATTTTTGATATAATATTTGTGTTTTAACATATTGAATTGAATTAGTTATTTTTTCTGAATTTTTGATATATTATTTGTATTTTTAAGATTTTGAAAAAGAAAAAGTATTTGGAAAATACCTTTAGTCGCGGTTGGCCTGCCCAACCGCGACTAAATCGCTATGCTGAACGAAAAACCCGCCAAAAGCCCTTTAATCGCTGGTCGCCTCCCCAACCGCGACTAAAGGTTACCCTTTAGTCGCTGGTCGCCTCCCCAACCGCGACTAAAGGGGGCTATAAATACCACCGCTGACCGTCGCCTCCATTTCGCTTTCGTCTTCTCTGCTGCGCCCGTCAAGGCCTGCCTCGCCCTCGGCGCCGCCGCCGTCGCCGCCGCGCTCGCCTGCCGTCGCCCGCCGCCTCTCTCGCCCGCGTCTGGCGCCCGCCGCCCTCTCGCCCTCGTCGCCGCCCTCGCCTCCTCGCCATCACCGCCGCCTCTGCCCCGCCCTCAACGCCGCCGGCCGGCCTCGCTGCCCTCAACGCCGCCGGCCGGCCTCGCCGCCCTCAACGCCGCGCCGCCCCCCAATCCATCCTCGGGCCGCCGGCCTCGCCGCCCTCAACTGCTCAGAGAGCGATGATCGAGAGAGAGAGAGAGAGAGAGAGAGAGAGAGAGAGAGAGAGAGAGAGAGAGAGAGAGAGAATTTTTTTGTTCTTTTTAATTTTAACTAGTTAATTAGTTTAACAAAAACGGTAAATAACTTAAAACTTGATAATTAACAAAAAAACCGTAAAATTTGATAATTAACAAAAAAAACGTATATACGGAGAGGGGCGGCGAGGGGCGGCGATGCGCGGTGTTTTTTAGGGATCGAGAGGGCGGCGAGGGTTATACATGTGTTGTCCTCACCTCCTCTCCGTGGCGCTGTCGCCGCCGCCCGTCTCGCGCTCTCCGCGACACCCTCTCCCACCCCTTCCTCGCCCCTCCTTTTGCCACCGCCCTTCGCCACCGCCACCGCCACCGCCCCTTCTTCACTTAATTAATTTGTTTTTACTACATGTTTTCAGGATGACATAATGGCGGACGATAGAGCTGACCGATTATGGATAACTATGATCCGGACGGTGAAGCACATATGTTCGGCATCATAAACGGCGATATTCTATATGTGCCGACCGGAGAAGAAGATGATGATATCTCTTCTTATCTCGAACCTTGATGGTGAAGATGAAGGCGCCGTCGAAAGATGATGCCGAACAAGCGTCGATAAACGACGATCTTCAAATGGAAGTAGCAACCACCTCCGCGCCGAGGTATATATATACATTGAGCCTCGGTGATACAAACTAACTGATTTGAATAAATATGTGTGTACTAACGCGCGACTCTCTTTCTTATTTTAGCCCTCGGCGGATCGTCGAAACAATCGAGTACGTCGTCAAAGCGTGGCGCAACCAAGACGATGAAACAAGGAGAAACATGCACCATCGAGGTTGTCGACGAGGCAACCGCAGGCAGCTGGAGCCCCGCAAGAACGCCACCAAGTTTGTCACCAATGCGGAGCCATTGTTAGAGACAACGTCTCGATCACCGTCCAGAGTGGAATGAGCCAAAGAAGGCACGAATTGATGGTTTCACTTTTGTCGATAAGAGAACAAAAAAGATTGCTTCAAGAAGCTTATGGAACATTTCGTTCTACCTCCGAATACAACAAATTCGATGAGGAGGGTAACAAGATTGAGGAAAACAAGGAGAGGAGGAGGCTAGTCAAACAGTTCGCTCTTCATAAGATGGCCGACGCATTCGGAAATTCAAGCAAAATCTAGCCCGTGACTTTGTCAAGCGAACAAGACTCCGGTTTCAAAGGACAATATGAGAAACTGAAACATGATTGGCCAGAATTTGTGAAGCAAAAGAAATCGGAGCAGTTCATTCAAATATCGAAAAAAATAAGGAAAATGCGGCTAAGAAGGAGTACAATCATGTTATGGGGCCAGGAGGGTATCGCATTTGGGTGCCTAGGTTGGAGAAGATGGAGAACGAGCTGAGGGCGCGAGGAATCCGTCCAGTGCGGAGGATGGGACCCAAGGGCCAAAAGCTGGTGGTACGGGCATGGGGAACGCTGAACCGGAGACAGGGGAGTGTGTTTACCAGGCAAATTAATTAAACCCACCCAAGCCCTTATTGACGCAATGAAGGATGCTCAACAGGGAAGATCAAGTTCAACAGAGAGAACGACGCGGCGACAAAAGCCCTCGGGAATCCTGAACACGGAGGGCGTGTTATAACATTTTCTTTAATATTTATCAATCTCATCTGGTTCCCTAATAGTTTCAAGCTAATTTTGTAGTATTTTTAAAACGTATCATTTTGATTTTTTAAAATTTAGGTTTTCATGTAATTAAGCTGAAACCAAATAGTAGAAGCGGTCTTACGCCATAAGTCGTCCTAACATACCGGTATTGTATGAATGTAAACAGTAACCTATAATCAGAAATTTTAGGAAATTTGTGGGTACCTAATTTTCTTCATTAAACCAAGTTTAGAAGAGAACGGTGTCGCCATTTAGAAAGTCTGTGTAAAGAAAAGGCTGGAATGCAATCAGGAAAAATTGAACTCTATAATATATTCTCTAAATTGAACCAAACTTTGAGACCATTAGTTTATCAATTAATATTCAACAATTCCTCGATTTGAGAAAGAATTTTGGAGCAATGAATCTTGGAGCCAAGTGAAATTGCCCTTTCTTGGTTCATGAAGCTGGAAATAGACCTTTGGTTTATTCTGACAAATTAGGATATTGGACACCTAATTTGGATAAATATACGGCCCAAGCGAAATTTAGGTTTTGGAACAATTTACCCCCATGTTCAATAAGGACTATTTGGCAACCCCTTTGTTCCTTGCCTGGAATCAGTTAACTGGCCTTTCGGAAATTGAAACCCTTTGGGCAGTGTTGTCTTGTTAAATTTGAAATTTTAGACCTTTTCCCGGTGGGGTGGTTTCATGCAAGTTGCTTAGGTTTTTCGACAATGCCTTTTAATTTATTTTGGCTTGGCCTTAAGGTTATTCGCTGAGAAAATTGTTCTTGAAGTTTTTGAACCAATTGGTGTTTGGGTTTGGTGCCTTGGTACTAACCATCTTGGCAAATTCCCTCTTGGTCCCTGGTGGCAAACGGTGGCTTTAAAGGATCAAAGTGGAAGGTTCAATTGGAATCGAATGGCATGGGCCTAGTCAAGGTTGGCTAAATTTCCCTAAGGGCTCCAAGATCCGTCACTACTAAAACATCAATTGGCTGCTGGGTCTTCAAAGGTCCCACCTTTTAATTAATCAGGAATTTTCCTTGCTTGGTGTTCAAAACTTAGCGCTTAATTAATCTTTGGGGTTACTTCCTTTTTCTCTTTAACAAAACTTTTCCTTTCAATAACAATTTTGTTGTCAACCCTTGATGATCAAACAATCAACAAACTAACGGCTTTAACTACCATACTGGGAATACAAACTAATGGATATCTACAATATCCTTATTCCATGAACAAGATATGTGGGAAATTGGCTACCACATCTAACTTGGGAAACGGTTGCCCAAGGTTTTCTCCCTTTACCAAGCTATAATGACCTTTGGAGATAGGTCAGGTAACTTCAAAAAAGGGCTTGTTGGAAAAACCGGCGTAAAAACCGGCCTATGAAATGGATCGATAGCGGCGGCAACCAAGCTTGTAAGCTACGTTAACTAAATCAAAGAAATAGAAATTTGGGGGGCCCGGGGAACTTCCCAAATTTTTTTTAATTAAATTACGGCAAACCCCGTTCTTTTCCTTTCCAAAAAAAAATTGGCAAAAATTCAAAGTGTAAAACCCCATAATAATTTAAAAGTCAAAAAATTCTGAAATTGCTAGCAATCAAATGCGTTGCAGAAAAATTGAACATAAGTATAAGGCTTGTGATACTTTGTTAAAATAAAAAATTTCCCAAATTTATTTAAAATTAGTAATTATCTAATTTAACTTATTAAACAAAATTAGCACTAGGGACATTGTTAATTATTTAAAAAGAATATTACCAATACAAAGATCAATTTTCCCTTGAAAAAGTGCAAAAATAGGCAATAAAAATTTATTAATTAGTGTTTGGAAAAGAATTTTTAAATTAAATAATGAAGGAAATTTGCCTGCACCTTCAATTGACTCCTAGTTGTATCAGTTGATAAGAGTGTTATATTTGAACTTCCTGTTAATAAATCATAAGTGCATAAAAGCATTATAGATTTTTAAATGAGCAACAACCTAAGGCACAACTTGAGAGACACTAGGATTAGGGAGCAGAAACGTGGTAAAAAGACTCAGAAATAAATTATTAAACAGTTATTTTCCTCGAAAAGTAAGATCCCATTGTCCCTAACATGTTTTCTTGAAGGTTTGAGCATTGCATTGAATTCAATAACTATCCTCATAAAATCAGACTGAATTTCCACTAAAGTAATGTGATCAACTTCCAAACTGATCAGATGACAATTCCATCAAGTTATAAATTTCAAAAGTCAGACATTCCAACTATACTGCAATTGATGTAAATTGTAAGACTTCAAAAGAGCACCTATGTCAAATTGACTCTTATGGATTGGAATTGACGTTGAGAACATCAAAAATGTTTCATGCCAAATTAGAACTCATCATTACTTCTAAGCAAATATTTGCTCTATTCAATCAATTCTTAAGTACCAGAGTGTATTCTGACTCTATAATTATAAAGAAATCTGTTTCATCCTATCGACATGCATAATGTAGATTCACTCAAAAATAGCCAAACAAATAAGTAGTCAATAAACTGAGCTGCAATGAGACTTAATAGATTCACTTACAGATTTAACATTAATCATTTATAAAATCAGGTGTCATAAATAATGTAGCTGCTTTGATCGTTCATTACTAATGATCAAGTAATTCGCAGATTTATGTATGTCATACAATGTACTTAATCAATGTGAGTACCAGATGTCATGTACTAAACTGGACACTGAATGTCATTGATCAGATTGACATGAATTGCACCAGAGTAGACATAATGAGCGATAAAGTTGCTAAGCAATGCTAATGCTCACTTGATCAAATATCAGAAGCTTCAAATAGTCACAAGTACTAGATGAGAATATGTAAATCAACTAAAATGCATGCAGCAATGGCATCAGATCAGCATGAGTAGGTGACTAAAATCGTGGCCTGCAACACAATGCTACTGATCAACAGTTGAATAAGAAAAGACTGCTAGACAAACTGGACTAAATCAGGGACTCAGTCATGTTACAACATGAAAGATCATGTAACTCATGCACTGTAATATCCTAGTAAGATCCAGATATGTCTATAGATAGAAATCGCTTAATATGCTATTATATGCTGAATACGTATTACAACATAGGCAACTAAGGTATCATAGTGATACTTGAACAGAATTGTACAATCAAGCAATTACACGAAACATAGCTGAACTCAAATGGTACAGTCAATAGAACATTCAGGACACTACATGAAATGTATGACATATATCAGACTATGAAAGCTTACAATCATAGATGTACAGATACTCAGAACGAACAATATGATAACACTGGTCAGACATGACTAACTGGCAAGTCTAATACTGTAAGCGAATGATCATCATGCATCAACGTGAGAATAATCGAATGAGAATGCTGATTCATATGTACATAAAATGATAATATGATAACATGTATAACAATTAAAGATGCAAATTAACAATTTAGTACTATTAACGCATATCATATTACGTCATACATGAGCATAATTGGCGAAGCATAGTATGAATTTAATCAATGAGTAAGATATGTAACGTCACTAAGATAACAGTTATAATAAATAACAGCGAATCAGATCAATCGAGTCAACTATACTAGAACTTACAAGTAATCATCTAAGTATAGATCACTGATATGAAAGTGGAATGTCAACAGTAGATATTGTTATCACATCTAGCATATATAGACAATATGAGAAAATCACTAAAATATAAATGCATAATAGAAGAATCAAGAAATTGATATATATGCATCTAAGACAAGATTCAATTGAAATTCATAGTCAAAGTTTACACATAAGACAATAATTCAAATTTTAGTGGTAATCAGTTGTGAAATCTCGTGCAAACATACTAGTTTGATATAGCATTAACGATTGAGATAGACATTGCAGAGATAATACTCTGTAACTACATATAACTGAAGTATAGCATACTGAAGTGTCAGTAACGACCATTTGCATCATGATCAATGAAACAGACTATAGCACAATCATGCTAACAAGATAGCAAAGACAATACAGCATAAAGTCAAATGACCATATAGAAGAAAGCATGCAAACAGATTATATCATAGCATCTCAAACTGTTCGATATAGTTAAGCATATAGAACAGTAAGATACAATACGAAGCAGATTTCATTTACATAGTTATCAGCAATGTAAAAGACCTTAAGAGCACAAAAGAAGAAGAGCAATCTGATACACTGATATAGCAAAAGACTCGCTAAATAATGCAGCAACGTTATCGAAGTACAGAAGTGAGACTGAAGATCATGTCGCAAAAGAATAGATGCGTATAGAAGACTCAATGATAGAGATCATTGCTAACACTTAGATCACAGACTAAAGCAACAGGCACTGACTAAGCAATCTAAGCCTAGATAGTAACTAACAGAAAGATCATCTAAACTAGACATTCTACTAGATGAATAGCTCAACTAATGCAAATTCGAGTATAAGCTAACATTCATACCTAACTATCCAATGCGCTATACAGATGTCAACAGATATTCTCAGAATATCAGCATAAGGTAAACAGATCGTAAGCTAGGTCTAGGTCATAACTGAGCATTGTAAAAATATGAAACCAAATTCTGATCTTGATCTGATAAAGACTGTCTGCATTCGAGACATAGGACTGATAAAGCTGAACAATTAACGATGCAATACGCAATAGATGAGACGTAGAAATCGATAAATAGAGACAGAACGAATTGAACTACATGTCAGTGAACTGCAATCTATGTATGAAAGTTGATGACACGTTCGATGTCATTCGGTTTCATGCTTGATACTCAGAAATACTAGATATCTTTACAAACTGATGAGACTATAGGATCATATGCGGAGTTGATAATACAAGTGTAAAGCGATACCGTTGAATCAGAATAACTATAAGAAAATGCAACTTCGATAAGTCAGACTTGATGATAATATGAACAGGTTCGCTTAGAGTCATTAGACCTGTTATAACCGGTACATACAGCTTCTCAACTATCGATGCAGATAATGAGAACTTGCTGACATCCAAACTTTAAGCTCCTAGTGCAACTAGACTTCAGTGAGCACGTATTCATGACTAGCACAATTAACATAGCTTCAGCTGATCAAAACTAAAGTCTCATAAGTATGAACAGACTTTCCTGCCAATGAGACAAGTTAGCTACGTGTAAGTAGTTGAATCATGATCAGTTCAACTAACTGACATAAAGACTTCATACGAGGAGTTCCGTCTAGCAATCGTGTATAACAATTAGATTTAATTGCCAAGTTGTCAAACAACTTAACACAACTGACGTCTAGACAAAGAGTGACGCATGCGTACAGACTAGATCACAAGTACTAGACATTGCAAGACAGCAGACGAGCTCATCTTCACTAACGTATTCAATTGCAGATCGACAATCTGTGATCTGATCATGAACTAAGAAGTAAACCAGTGAATTGCTCAGAAAGACAACTGCATGTAGAATGCTACTGGCGAGCTGTCAGACGAATTGATCGAGGAAACTGTAGTGACGTAACGAGTCCAGTTGAATAAGTCATGACAGCAATGCAAGTCTAGTTGATCTCATTAAACTGTCAAAGTGAATAATGACACTTCGAATCCAACTCGAAAATGATGGCAATACACATATGCGATAATACTAGTTGACGAAGCAACGTATCGTACATCCACCAGTTTCACTGACATTAGAGAGAGTTCATCTAAGTATGCGAAGCTACAGTCGACTAGATCTTAGCTGATTCAGCATGAATTCCTCGTCCTGTCATGAACTGGTAATACGATTTTCCGTGTCACAGCAAGACGCTCAGATTGATATGTAAGTCGATTCAGCCTGCTGTAGAGTGAGTACTTAGATACGTGAGTAGGCAGCCATTCAACTTCGACGTACGATACGCACTAGTTAGGCTCAAGCAGCATTGAGCATGCCTGTTGCGACTCTCACAATTCAGTCGCACTTGCTGAGATTACGTGAGAGTAGATCTAGGACGAGTAGCTCAAGATGCTGACAGATCCATGGCTCAGTTCGACTCTGACTCAGCGTGCCGAAGTCTGCGAATCCTATCCTGTCTGCACCTGCAGTCGAAGAGTCACCTCTGACTGCAGTCGTAGACGTGACTTACATGTCTCATGACGCAACGTGAACGTCGAGGATTCAGCTGCAGTCAACGTGACCGCATAAAAGTGGCTGAACTCGCATCAACGATTCGTATTCAGCACATCGTGCAATGCGTACCCGCTCATCTCGATCGATAACGTCATGACCTGATTCTCAGCCTGAAGCATGTCATGAAGCGTCGATCTCGACACTAGCACATGACTGTGAGCTCAGCGTGACTTGCGCTGGCGACTCGATGACACGCGTTCGCATGGAGCAAGCTGTGTACCCATGTCAGATGCACTGGCGATTGACTAGTCGCAATGCCATGCACGACTGCCATGCAGAACGCGGCTGACATGCTAATGTGACAGCCTGGCACCTGCTCAGCTCGATGCTATCGGCTGATATGCATCCGAAGTCGAGTCAGGTCTGCCGTCGGTCGACTCGAGCCCAGAACAAGCGTCGGAGCAGCAGTCTAGCGACGTTGGCGCCAAGCGTGACGTAGTCTTGCACTGACGATCCAAGATCGGGTGACGCCGAGCGTGGGATCGAGGCGCACGCCGACTGGGTCGCACGCGGCAGCATCGTGGACTAGATGGTAGCAGCGATTACGGACGCGACGACGAGTGGCGTGCCGAGTGGTGACGTGTCGCTAGCTCGCTGGCATCGGCTGAGTGCCGAACCTGTGGCCGATGTTGCTCGAAGACTGGACAGTAAAGCGATAGATGACTGACGTGAAGACGCTGACGTACACGGATCGTCGACAACTAGCGTATCTCTGAAATGACTAATATCTCCAGTGTCAGGATCTCAGGTCTCAAGCTGCAAATGACCTCGAATACTCGATCATGAATCATACATGTCCAATGATGTCAACAGCATCAAATGAATTCATTACTTCTGCTCTAGAAATGATTCTTAGAATATAGACAATTAGTCGCATCTGGAGCAACCTGAGCTGCAGTACAGAGATGCGAATTGCTACATGGAATGACTAGCTCGTACACAGATTCGAATCACGTCATAGAACTCTGTGATACGTGATAAGCATGTCTAAGAGTTCTAGATCATGACAGCAATTGCGCTACGCGACAGATAGTAGCAGACTCTCAGACTGCCAGTTCCATGAAGGCACAGACTTTACATGTTATTCCGGCATGTGCCAATCAGTGCGACGTACTAATGATGTCTTATACTGCTACCCAAGAATTCTTGCAGACTACATGCAGCCACTAGATCCAGTGCAGCATAGATATCGTCACTATGAGTGACCACTGTATCACTGCTAATAGATATTGTCAGCAATAATTCCGTGAATCGATGCATATACTGCATTCAAATTAGTACTGCACTATGTACAGTACTGCTGAAATATATCACTTCGATATGCATGTTTTCGAGTTGCGTAGACAGTACTAGCATCCGATGGTCATAGCTAGACGTGACGATGAACTATGTTTGTAGCAATAGGTTCGGTTGATAGATTCTGATCATGCGATAGCTATGCATCGTAGAATCTGTATAGATCTTCTTGGAAACGCTTCACGGACTTCTGTAAGATGTACATGCATGGACAGGACTCATGTCATGCACGTCATCAGTGAATGCGACATGATGCACTGCTACATGTCTGCATGGTACACGCCGAAGCGACTGCATGCGTGACTGCTATGATCAGGGTACATGACTGAGTACATGCTGAACAGCAACAGGATCACGCACTGACATAGGTCGGTTACAATGGATCATCAGTGTACGAGTCTGCCACGTTGCATTCAGCAAGTTCAAGACTGCATCATACCATGTCGATCATCATGATCAGAATCATATGCCACTAGCACGTTATGCAAGTCGATGCCTCATGCCACGCCATACTTTGCGACGTAGCGCAGTCATCTGCATAGCTTACAGGGGATGGCAGCGCTGGCTTAGCACGTGACAGACTCGAGACAGCCGAGATGCATACGCGACAATGCAGGACAGCGGACACTGACTGAATGCGGAACAGTACGCACGACATCGGACACTACGTGATCATCGTGATCGCTACATGTCTGCCCATAGCCAAGTAGCACTGTGGTGCATCTCAGCACTGCAGCACTATCTTGTCGCTCGGCATCGGATGCTCACGCGTACATCGATGGATCATGGCTGGTGCCATCGATCAGTTCCAGTCGCTGGGATGGTGTCACCGTTCCGATCGTGCTGGTGTGCAACCAGGAGATCGGCCGAGCTATGGCGAGCTCTGTGGCTCGCTCTGCAGTTGTCCTAGAGCATGCTGCGGTAGCTGACTCGTAGTCCTTATGAGCGTACTCGCGTCGTACTCAGCTGCATTCAGTACGGTGAGCTAGTCTCGCGGCATGCTAGGATGATACTGAGAGCAGATCAGCGCATGGACGACATGACGCATGCACACGGGCTCGAGAGCAGCAGTCGTACTGAGCTCAAGATGGACAGCATCCATGGCTGCGCCTCAACTCCTCTGCGCGTGCGACGTGCCATGCGTGACGATTGACGCTCATGACTCCATGCACTCGCACTAAGTCCACGTCCGTTTGCATGACGAAATGAATTGAAGCGTGCGAACACAGCGTAGCCACGAGTACCGTGATGAAAGCAGGCGTGCGAACGACGCTCAGCTGTCACTGGCATACGATTCGAGCACACTGGAATGCGACATATACCATACTGCGCGACTCGTCCATCTAGCTCAGACAACTCAGGACATGGGAAGTACTGGCATCAAGCGGCATAGCTATAGACCTGGTAAGCAGTCACAGGCTGATACTATGGAAGCGAATCAGAGAGCGATCAACTATGTGACTGCGACATGCTGAGTCAGATGGCTGAGTACAGATGCATGGACGACTGATAACGATCTGCACGCATCGATCCACATGATAGCGTGAAGTCTGATCAGATGCATCGACAGACAACGCTATCTGCCAACGATTCATCGTTACGACGAAGGCAATCATCAGCATTGTGATTCAGACCACTACACAGAACGGACAATCGAGATGGCCATGCACAAATGCCAATCACATCCAATCGTACTCACTGCAGAGGTACAGCTTCATAGCAGCACCATATGGCAACTGCACATAGTCGAGTCGACCATGACAGCCATGAGCCGTTTATCTGAATGGACTGGCATACAAGCTCATAGACATGCATATCAGTTACCCTATCATCCATTGCAATCGGATATATCTGAGCCACATCTGTTCGCTATTAATCTGCGCAAATTAGAATTCTATGCGACAATCTTGATTCATTGTACTTGACCTTATGTGTATCATGTGCCACAATCGACTGCACACTGTGAAGTGCTAATGGCACACTGATCGATGCATGCATGTCTCACTTGTGATACTGATTCTTGGTAACGAGGATTCAGCTAAGGATCAGATGATGCATGCAATGAAATAGATTGTCATTAGCGATGTTGCATTGTTGAATGATGCGTACGCTTGGCTTGCATAGTTGTTTGATCGTAGTCCGAGCTTTGATGGCGTGTACTCGTGCTCGATTGTCTCACGAGTCGCGTCGCACCGTGCTGGTGCCTAGCACTGGCGTCACGGTGACCTCGATGTATGTAATGCTCTACGCGCAATCGGCGACGTGCTGCAAGGACTACTAGAGCAGTTGCGTAGGTACGTGTACGTCGCAAGATTGATCATGCTGACTAGGCGAACTGTAATGCAGTAGTACTGAGCAACGCATTGACGGACTGCTATCTCATTCTTCGCACAGTGATCACTCGCGCTAAACGAAAGCATGCAGCTATGCTACTTGGCAGCGTCCACGTTTCACCAGCTCACGTAGCAGCCTACGCGCATGGCTGACAGATACTTGGCCTCGACAGATGGTCGCGATGCGGCACGGCTAGACGTGCATGGCACGCGGGCGTCATCTGGGCATCTCAGCGCACGGCTGGGCACGCGCAAGTCAGGCGCAACGATGAGGATCCAGGTATCTCGCTGCTCCGCGTCTCGCCGAGATGCGAGCAGAGATCATCGAGCTGCCGCAGCACGAACGAATGTACGCGGTCACTGCGGAGTGCCCTGCCTACTGTCTGCAGGCCACTGATCTCTGCGTCGGCACCTCGGAAACGCTCAGATGCGTACCGGTCACGTCTGCCGAGTGCCATGTCAGCGTCTGACGTCCGAGTCACTGCGACTTCCAACTCGCGTCATCGAGCCGACGTCTGCTCCACAGTGCGCCTGTCGCATCGAGGCGTGCCGGGCATCGCGCATCTTCACATGCATGCGCCATAGCAGAGCCAAGCTGACTGGAGCGCATCGGGTGCCTAGCCAGGTCGCAGTGGCAAGCATCCGCGATCGCGAGCTGTCAGGCTGGATCCAGTCTGCGAGCTAGGATCCAGTGAGCTACCAGTAGCCAGCTACCTGCGCATGTCATCAGCTGCTGAGCAGCAGCGGCAGTGCACGAGTCTCGAGTCCTAGCATGCGCCTGAGTCGACATTGGACACAGATCGCTGCGAGATAACAGGTCTAGCTGATGCGATGCGGCTGCCGGAGCATGCCAGTGGCACGATAAGTCAGCGGTCGACACATGCTGGATGACTGCCGTGCACACGTACTGACGCGTCTCGCCGTAGGCAACTAGACATGCGAGCATGCTATCAGCGGAGCAACATGAATCCGATGGCGCGACAGGTCGGCATCGATGCGTTAGGCGGAGAATCGGTGACAGATGAGGAAGCTCGGAGGCATCATCGAGCCATGCTACGACACGTCAGCCAATGCAAGCTATCGATCGACTGAAGCGAACTGCAGTCAGAAAGCCGAGCAGATCGTACAGTCTACCGGCGATACAGTGCAACTACGAAGCCGAATAGCAGAGACATGCAACTGGACGCACCAACTGACCCACACCCATCATCAGCAGCACGTGAATACACATATGCCGATACGCACAGCCAGTCAGATGGCCAGTTCCAAGCACATCGACCAATGGCACAGATACATCAGCCAACTGCAGACATCTGCGCACAAGCTATCACGAATAGCTCACTAACAAATGATCGTACAAATGAAGATCAGTAGCTCATGCAATTGTGCATACTAATCATCAAAATACTGCGCATCAACAATAAATCATTATCATGAATCACTAAATTCATATATGGCACACAGTACATATCAACATATGTAATACATGGTCACATCCACATATCATTTTACTATAGAATTTGTAGACATTTAATTACGATTTGTAGCTCTAATTCGTATCTGTTTGTCATGCATTTGCATGTTGATATGACATTGATGTTAGTTCATCAGATCTCAATCAGCATGTGGATTCTTATGGTTGTTAGAGTGTGATGTCGATGTTCGATTTAGATGTTCACGTATTATGTTGGCATGTTTACTGATGTGCTATGTACTGCATGTTGTTTCTTTATTGTTGTTTCATGTGGATCTGTAGGCTGTAGTATTGCGATTGCTGTAGGCTAAGCGTGCTGACTGGACTGCAATGATGTGTCGCAATACACATTCGATTGCAGTGTCGAATCAGATTATTATCGGTATCGATTGCAAGCATGTCTGTAGTGCTTTAGCTTGCTTACTATGTAGTGTACGTTCAACAGATACTAATGCATCTTTAGACATCTCGATTGTTAGACAGAACTGCCTGAATTCGACATAGACCTTATGCCCCTGTCTCTGCCTCGCGTGGCTACTTCACTAGTCTGCTGCTCGCTGCACGACGTGAGCAGCAAGACTCGCAGCTGAGACGACCTATAGGCACAGACATCCGAACCGGACAATGACATAGGCCGACGACTGGTCATGATCGTGACGCACGTCCGTGTGACCTGGCTGTACCGGTACATGCCGTGCTCCCAGGCGCTCGGCTCCAGCAGCTCCAGCAGCAGATGAGCCAGTGTAGACACGCCAGCGCAACGTGCACGATCGGCAGACTCGAGCACATGCTGGGCTCGCTACATGCGTCATCCTACTGGCACGCACGGTGAGTCGCCGCTGCAATTCGGCAGTGCAATCGGTGACATGCCACTGGCCGGCGCGCATGCTCGGTCCTGTCCTGCCTGCTGGTGCCTCGCTCGATGCCCTTGCTGTCCCAGTACGCGCATGCTACCACAGTCGTGCGTGCCTGCCCGCAGTCAGTGTGCAGCATCTGCTGCCGCTGCGAGTAGCACGAAGGGTCTGATGGTCATCGGTCGCCGTGCGAGACCTAGAGAGGCCTGAAGCAGTCCGCCTGGTCGGCTCAGAAGTCATGGCTGAGACAGGCGCAGCCAGCGCCCTGCATGGTCCAGGCGACTGATGCATCGCGCGGTCGCGATGCGACGATGCCGCGAGTCAGATGCCGCGTTACAGCCGAAGCTGGAGCACGTCAGTCGCACTGTCCAGTCGTTCCGAGCTCGCGCTCGTCCCGTGCTCGACTGCCTCTCGATGCGACTGTACGCATGCTGTGCGAACGCGATCGCCCGATGCAGCTCCGGCAACTCATGCACTCGACATGCGTAGACTGAGGCGAGCGTTCCAGCTGGGTGCGACTCGAGCTACGTCGATCATGACATGTCAGCCGAGGAGAGCAGCGTGGCGACCGAGCGCCTGCGCACTGCGACGAGCTCATGCGGCGATAGCGGCTACGCATGAAGCGGCCGACAGGCTGACGGTCGACAGCGAGCGCGTCAGCCGGCATGCATATCTTCGATGCGACTAGATGCCAGTCGAGTGTCGACTGCGATCGCTCAGGGAGCAGTCCGGACGATGCCACCGGTGCGATAGTGAACACCATAGCCGGAGCGGCTGACATGAAGAGGCCGAGATACAGAACGGATACGTCGAACATGGATCGAAGCTGCAGAAAAGTTTTTCATTTATTTTTTCTTTTCTTTCCGGGCTGTGTGCATCCTTGATGTCTTTATGACTTCTTGTTGTTAGTGCAGAGGCTGGGTGTAATCGGTATCTTCGCAATATTAATGTATTCCCCTTTTCAAAAAATCTACTCCCCCTTAGAACAAGTGGTGTGAGCAAGCGGTGTCGAAAACTTGGGCTCCCCCGAAGGTCAAGTTCTTCACTTGGTTGGAAACTCAAGATAGAATTTTGACGGCCCATAGATTGGCCAAGAGAGGGTTGTCAAATTATGGTCTTTGTCCTCTTTGCAAGTAGGAGCAAGATTCCAGGGCACACCTCTTCAAATTTCGGTTCACTAAGCGTCTTTGGAACTTGGTGAAATATTGGCTACACCTTGAGAACATCAATACCGATGATTGGCATTTGGAGACCTCAGTCAAGGAGTGACGGGCAAAACGGTTGGACTCCTCAATCGCGAACACGAAGGCCATGGCGTCCCACACAATGCTACTAAGTTGGACCATTTGGAATGAAAGAAATGCTAGGGTCTTTCACAACAAGAGTGCTCCCCCTGCGACCTTACGTAAATCCATCAAGGGGGAGGCTCGCCTCTGGGTGACTGCAGGTGCAAAAACGTTGGGGCGCACAATACCGGGAGAGTAATCATTTTCTGAGTTTGGCCGTTTGTGGTCGTTGTAACAACTCTCTATTCCTCTCTTAATTAATATACAAGGCAAATCTTTTGCCTCTGTTTTTTTGCCTCCGTTTCAAAAAAAATGTTTATATGCTTCAATTCAGTTCATTTTGTTGGGTAACTTCCTATAGATGATCATAACAAATAGTACCAAACAAGGACTTTACTACCATAGGCTAATACTAACAAACTAACACATCTCTAGTCTACACCTCCAAATGACACACTAGGAGCCAGGAAGCAACACTATGATGCGGCGGGCAATAGTGGCGTAGCCAGCCCAATACGCCAGGGTGGTCCATTGATAGAAACATTTACATAAGATTATTTATTTTTAAAGAAATATTTTTTACTACACTATATACAAGCTATGGAGAAATTCCAGGGTGGTCCATGGACCACCCTGGCCACCCCCTAGCTACGCCACTAGAGGGCAAGCTGGTTGTCCTCGAAGAGGGCGATGAAGTAGGCATCGGCGGCCTCCTCGGGCGTGGAGACAGCAGAGCTCCGGATAATGCGGTAAGTTGCATTAAAGTTGTAGCTAAATGTCAATAGAGAATAGATAACCTTGGAGCAATAAGAAACACAACGGGCACTTGAGCTAATGTATATATACTGTTTTTAGATACGAATTAGCAGGCGGCAACCCACAGCTTGCTAAATGCTACTCCTAGTATAAAATCTGCAAGCCGAAAGATAATCAATCTTAGTAGAAATGCAGCAAGCAGGTCATATCAATCTCGGTAGAAATGCATCATCACAAATAAAGCGGTTGCATTAATTCCAACATACAGGATCCATCTTCCAACTCCCAGGTCACATTGATGGGATTCAACATTCATCAGTCACAACTAAGCAAATTAAGTCGCCAAATACTGAGTTCGAAACCAGGTAGAAATTCAACAAACACACACATACATGAAATCCGATGTCCAAATCCCTCCCTGCTGATACAACATGGAAGATAATCATATGCAAGAAAGTTCAATTCAGAGTTAAGAGCTGAGTTCGATCTCCGCGGCGAGCATACGAATGGAAGAAACTACACTTGACAACCCATTTTTGCATCTGAGACACCAGAATGTAATTGTAGATACCTGTGGAGCAAGTAATATCATCAGTAAACATAAAACCGTGTACTACACATTCATGAAAAGTTGTTGGGATTATTCTCCTAATTCTTCCATGACTCAACCAGAAAACAATGGCTTCACAATTGTGGAAATTGTGTCATAAGCTCCAGAGTCAAACCATCGCACCGTTATTAGACAAAATCAACACTTGAAACAGAGAATAACAAAAGGCAATACGTAGTGTAGTAGCAGTACATCTGGTGTGCAGAGGCTCATGGGGTAGAATCTAATGAAAATCTGGTGTAGCAGTACATCTGGTTCTAGCTCTAAGGCATACTTTTTTAGGAATGTACAACTAGCTAGTCACTAACAAATTGATTTTCATCAAATTCTCAGAGTACATATAAGTGAGATCATGCATACTATAACTGAGACTTCCTTCGGTCCAAAAGGATTCTTATTTTGTACTCTCCACGTCATCAAGCAATACTTTCACCGCTACTTTAGTGATAATATGCCAGTAAAAGCAAAAAAAAACTGGCATTAGTGATAAAATAAGCTTTTTATGGTGAATCTAGTCATGCCATTTTGATCATGTGTTTCACAGTATGAAGCATTAAACATCAATAATGGGAAAAATTGAAGAAATTATAGTCCACACAAAGCATATATACTACCCATAGTTTGATCAGCCAGATTAAATAAGTGGCTAATGGATAGTTACATATATATGCGAGTTTGGCGAATAACAGTTAACAGTTGACATGATGAACAGTCTGAGCAGGCACTATCATATGCACACATAGGGAATGAGGAACGGTCCTAACTCCTAAGTCACCAATACTGGGGGGCTAGAGGAAAAGGGCCCACCAACAGGAAGTTGGAAGATTGGCAATTAAAATGCATCAGGAAGAGAATGAAGAGCTAATGAGGAACGAATGAGAAAGCAGAGTTTGGATAAAAGATTAAATATTTAGCGTGGCATCAAAGCATGATAAAAAATGGCCAGGTGGGAACAGCTAAGCAAAGAGTTGTAGAGAAAATCTTAAAAGGGTCCTCTCTTGCAATTTAGTACTTGAGAAATGACAGTAAAAATCACAGCGATTTGTCTGTTAAGAATAGTTCAGATAGCTTAACATAATTCAGAAGATAAGACTACCTGCTCGACCGGTACACACCACATAGCACATCTAATCATCTTATGTATTGGGCAAAAGATCAGCTCCATCATCTCCACCACCAATGCGTGTTTCTGCAAGCATAAGAAGTAGAACAACCAATGACATTCCAATGAAAAGCCACATAGATATGAGGAAGCATCAACAGATATTTAGATAAACAATTGTAGTAAAAAGGAATCAATTTTGATACAACATTAGGAATACATAAATAAAGGCAGTGTAAAGTTATTACTGCCGTAAGAACGAAGATGCACACTTAAACTATAAGCCGGTCAGAAGAGACAAAGTACCCGTAACTTTTAAGCTCATTCCAGGCCATATGTAGATATAATATAATCATACTAATAAATCATAGCAACAGATTTAATTTAAAAAAAATTCCTACCAACAGATTTAATTTATCAAGAATATTAAGATTTAGATTATCTTCAAATAAATTTAGCTTGAATATATCATACTAATAACTCTAGCAACGATAGTGATTGGGACTATTTTGGTCTTCAAATTAATTTAGCCGGGAAAATGAAATAAACTCAATCTGTTAGTTTTCCGTGGTACAAATGGACTTGCTACTCGCCTGCATCGTGGGATGTCCTAAAAGTGATAAAAGGAACAGTTAACTAGTAAATTCAAACAATTTTATTAATATTGATTTGAGAATAGTAGCAAGATCAGCAGAGATATTAATATTGAATGGAAGGAACAGAACTAGCTTTCAGCTTCCAGTGTCCAGATTGAGCTACCTATTTGATACTTCAGTTGGTTCAAGCTAGTTTTCATGTAGTTGTCTTCAACTTCCAACTGTTATATTATCTTATCTTGAGGAAAAAACTGCAGCCACCTTATACGATTCTTGTTATTAATTATGAGGCACAAACTAGTAAGGCACTAATGCGAGAGTGTTGGCACACAATCATTTGCAGGGCTCGACGAAGCAACGATGGACTATAGTGGCAGCAGACACTTCGGATCAAACAAGATGCAAGAAACCTAAGCTGACGCCCAGATTGATCAGATCAATGTTCAAACTAGCAACTCTCTGTTCCCCTCTCAGGAAAGTAAGAACCACAGGATTTGATGCCACCTAACCATTGTGGCATTTTCTGCTTTTCTACTGAACTTGAAATTCAACACCTTACATGGACAAAACCTGTCCATGAGGCCATGATATAGCGTAACACACAGCCTGCCAACTTGATCTCCAAGCCTTGTCCATGCAACAACATGAGATCTACTAGAAATCAAAATCCTTAAATTGATCTAGGAATGTTGATCATCTAAATCCTTCAACAACCAATTAAGACTCATTGAACAAAAAAAGGCGATCCAACACAATCATATGCAGCAACCAACTAGGACTCATCAGGCTAAAAAAAGGTGAACAGGACAGGTGTGTGCCCCGGCAGAAACATGCTCAGACACAAAGAAAAGAAAAACAGGACTCTCCTACGGATGGCACTTCTCCTCTTTTGCAGTAAGAACTAAAATCTCGATTGGAATTGTACCTACCTAAAAAGTCTAAGTCGTTTCTCATTCAGCCTAAGTACTAGTAAACGTGCTATTTTTCACTGGTTTCAGAACAAGACAATTTGGCAACTGTCGCAGGCAAATATCCTGACTTGACTAGTAGGCGTAGGTAGGTATCCGATCCATTGTTTTTTTCGCAAAAAAAGAAAACAAAAGGTATCAATTGTTTTTTTCTCTCGAACGCTCACCCAAATGTGTGTCGTTGTGCATTAGAATGAAACGCCAAGATGACACAAAAATACAAGAGGCTGAAACTCAGAAAAACAAAAAGAAAAGAAAGCTGAAGAGAAGAAGAGAAAACTAAAGTAAAACTGTACAAGGGCTGCGCGCTAGCAGAACTTAGAGCTTGGACTTGTCATATTGTATGGATGTTTCATATAATAAAGTGATAAATACAATTTGCTAGGTCTGACTTGAACCACAAAAATCACAGAAATGTGCGCACCATCTGGCAACAAAAAGGTATTGTTTTATTGTGTATGGATTTTTTTCACATATTTAATCCTGAGCAGGACGGTTAAGGAAAAGTGGGCCTCTGTTTCTCACGCGCGGATCGTGTGACGCGTGTTTAGGCGGAAGACAAAGGGACGATGGGTTTGTATGGGAGGAGATTCAATGCGGGCCGGTTTCAAAAAGGGTAACCGTATAAGTGAGGTTAGTTTCGTCCATACAGCATTAATAACCCTCCTCGCCCTTCTTTCCGCAAAAATAGGCAGGGTTTTTCCCGCTTCCTTTGAAATACAGAGGATACTGCTTCCGAGATCATTATGTAATTATTACATAGAAGGCCACCATGCAAGCATCAGATCGAACCCGAGAACCACAAAGCATCATCACAATATATATGTTAAAGATGCCATCATCAAGCAACAAAAGAAAGAAGTACTGTTGCAAGACTACTTCAACAACAGTATTTCCATCAACCAATGATCGAAAACTAACTTTCTTCTTTTATACTTATATATATGTACGGTGTGAAGCAAGCTATTACGTACCAGCAGTGTAGACGCTTTCTAATGCATGAAGGGGGAAATCATGAAGGGAGGACACCGTCTTGGGTCGGGGAAGCTTCTTGAACTGCAGTGAGTCGAGTTGGATCATAAAGAATCCACTCAGCATATCCACGAGTACCACGTTGTTGTCCTCTGCAAACCCCACTATCCTCATGTTCTCCTCCTTCTCTGAACTGAGCGAAAGTACCTTGTCGAGTTCGATAGATCTTGCAATCACCCATGAGGCAACACCATCGGAATCGGTCTTCCTCCTCCATAGCTGGGCAATGTAGTTCGAATTCGACAAGAACAGGAATCCTATCCCACCACCACCACCCTCGGCCCGCATAAGGTTGAAGGAGTTGCCCTCGCTATAGATTGGAACCGGCACCGTCATTACAGATAGCCTGTGCGTCTCCAAATCAAACTGGAGAATTCCTTCGTAATTCCCAATGAGCTGCCAGTAAAGGGAATCTCCAGCCAGCACAGCATGATCTATGTAAATGCTGGTGGAAAACCTCCGAAATAAACAGCTCGCATGAGCATCAGCATCGTATGGAATGGGTGTTGTGATGAACCTTCCCCATGCGCCGGTCTCCGACGAGTAGACGCAGGCGACTGCTCGTCGGTTTTGCACCTCGTTGCCGTCTGCCGCCACCATGACCACCTGGAAGTGCTCGGCGTCTCCGGAGGCAGCGCGAAGCACCGCCCCGTTGATCACGCTCTCATAGCACTCATTCGTCGTCAGCCCTGGCGGAACGTCGAGGCGGTGCAGGTCGCCGGTGACGGGGTCCCACACGATTACCTGGAGAGGCTTCGGGACCAAGATGAGCATCAGTCCATGGCGGCATCCGAGCGGCCTGCGAACGCCGTCGCCCTCGTCGTGCTTCAAGGAGAAGCGCTCGGGAGCGACGCGGTCGGGGGCGTCCAGCGTCGGCAGGAAGTCCAGGCTTCCGCACCCGTCGAAGAAGCCGAGGAGGGGAGGGTTGCGGCGGTGGTGGAGGCGGAAGCGGCGGCGGAATCCCGGGTCGGCGACGTGGTCGCGCCAGCGCGTGCAAGCGAGGGATGCGCGCGGGAGCGAGGAGGGATCGGGGGGAAGGCGGATTAGGATCTCGCGTAGCAGGTTGCCGTCTTCCAGCGGGGACGCCGGCGACGACGGGTGGCTGCTGGCCGGCATCTCGCCCTCTCGTCGCCGATGTGGGATCGAGCGATGCGGTGCGGGGGTGTTGAAACTGAAACTGAAGTGGGGTGCCAGCAGTAGACTGCGGTGCTGGGATGTTAAAGTGAAACCGACGCGGGATGCCAGCAGTAGACTGCGGTGTGGGGATGTTGAAAGTGAAACTGACGCGGGATGCGGGATGCGGGTGAAACTGACGCTGTGCTCTCTTGGGCTGGAGATGGACGTTTAAAGCCCACGCTGTGTTGTGGACCCTACCATTACTCAAAAAGAATCCCTGGAAAAATCTACTAAAAAGAAAAAACTTGGGCTGTGGAATCCATAATGATGTAAAAATCGTTCCCTTTGGCTTGTCCAATTCCCTGAGCGGATCACAACAAAGCAAATTCATCTACTTTTTCTGCAAGAAAGAAATGAAAATATTTTTTCTTAAAATTCAAAGGTCACTTCAAAGTCTTCGCCCCACCTCGAGGCAAGAACAAGAAATACATGTCACAAATGAAGCAACACTCCCTCCTAATGACTGAATTAGTAGAAGAAACTGTCTTTTTTTAATCATATCCCTCTTTTTATTTACGATTCAACCAACATTACATCACTTAATTAGAGGGATGAGCTCACTAGGAGGCTCAACAAAAAAAAACTTTACAAGACAGGCCCTTAGCCAAATTCGCTAACTCACGAGCAACACAATTAGCCTCCCTAAGACAGTGCACAAATGAGGTATAAGGGAAGCTGCACACGATATGATAACAGTCATCAAAGATTGTTGCCGATGGACCTGCAGATCGCCCTCCTTCATTCATCGTACTGATAACGTCAATATTATGTGAATTGACAATAACCTTCTTGCAACCGATTGTTTTGTGCTAGGCAAAGACCATACCTCAACAGAGTAGCTTCAACTAGCTTAACCCGCGCGGCGGCACGCCGCGCCAATCTGTACGTCGCTATAAAATCATGACACAAAACATAACTAAAATGTTGAAATCTTAGATAAAATAATTCATTGTCATGGCTCCTCACATTGCAAGTTCGCCATGATATGGAATCATTCCAGTTCCACTAACCTACATCAAACATATTGTTTATCGGACACCAAATCATAAACTACACATATGGATTCTTACTTTTCTCGACCAAACTCTTATTTCTTTTCTGGGTTTTTTAGAATTTTCCAGCCTAAAACTGATTAATGGTATTGACGCACCTAATTGGTTAGGATCTGGCGGGGTACGTGATCGGTGTGCAAATAGTTGTTTGCTTTTTGATTCGATTGCGTTCTGTCGGGCGGTGGCGGGGAATTAGTTTCTGGATTTTTCGTAGATACACGCATGCAGTGGTTGGAGGAGATCATGTATGATGTGACCATGTGCACGAAACAGCTGTTCCCCGGTTTTTCTCAAGGATTGGTTGGTGTAGGTGGTTTTAGATTTTTTTTTTGTACGGTGCTAGTGCTTGCCCTTGAAGTAAGAGGTTGTATTTTTTCATGTTTGGATTGATTTTCTTGATGGCACTTAATCTGGTTTTAACGTCCGGCGTGCTGTCATTGCGTGGGTAGGTACATTGCCTATGGTTCTCGACGACGCTGCTTAACGTGTTTATGTGACATGCCCAAAAAATCCACGGAAGCCAGGGGCGAAACCTGCATAGTGCTCACACATCAACTCTTGCGTGCGTGCGTGTCATGCGTATTAGACCTGGCTAAATTGATCAGTGTGACATTGGCTAGGCTGTGTACGCGTGTTTGTTTCCAGCAAAAGAAGAATCAGTCGTAAAAGCAAAAACCTAACGCACAAATGCAAATAAATCTGAAATTCAGTTAACACAGAAATGCAAAAACTTCTGAAATTCAGAAAAGTTAGACCTTTTATGCCCACTGTCTCATTGCCTTTGCTGCACGTCCCTTTCTGTCCACTACTCCACTTAGCTACCCGCTAGCACTGGCTGGGCTAGGCACTCAAGCACCTAGCTTTAGGCAGCGCAGATGCCAGCGACGGACTACGAACATGGCCGACGGGCGGACTGGCCATACGGCCGGAGGCAGACTGTCCACGAGAGTACTGCTGGGCACACAGCGGACAGACTGGTTACATGGCTGGTGACTGACTGCGCACACGGCCGACGGGTGGACTGGACACAATGTACGGGTCCTCTGCCGGTGCATCCCACGTGATCACATGTCTGGCCGGCATACGACGACACCAAAACGGCGAAGAGCTCCGTGTAGGCGAGCCAGACTGATCCTTGTGGTCGTCCTCTCCGTGTCGTTCTCCCTCCTCACATCAGCGTCATCGCACCTGATCTGCCGCAGCAACAACAAAATACAAATTGTCGATCGGTCATACCTGGCGTCGAGTGGAGGAGCTGCGCCCGCTTGCTTCTAGTGGTGGTGGTGGTGCACCGCCTTCTTGGAGATGCCGCCGCTGGGCTTGCTTGCCAACCCATAGGTACGGGCCTTCTGCTGCCGGAAGGACTTGACGTAAACGCTCATCGTGTCTCTCTCTTCAGCGAAGAGGATGCAGCCGTCGTGAGCTCGTCGTCTTGCAGTTCAAGAAGGGCTGAGTGCCTCATCGCGTCGCTGCGGCGGTAGCCTACCCGATTGAGGCGACAGTACTCCATAGTTCCGCATGGTGACGACGCGGGTCGGACATGAGAAGTCCCAGCGGCCTGGGCAGGCGCAGCAATAGTTCCCATGGAGATGACATATGACAGAGAAGGTGGATCACCAGCTGCCTGGGACGGCATGAGGAAGATGCTGCAAGCGCCAGGTCGAGTTACCGAGCCGACAGCGTAGCCGCACACGCATCCCCCGCTCCATCGGCTCCACCTTCATCTCCTCATCTGCTCCACGCCCTTGTTGACGTCATTAGCGGCTGGGTTGATCCGTCGATACCACTGGGACTCGCGCCCGAGCACCTCGATGCACATCTCCATGTTCCCTTTCACACCGTGCTGGTACACTGGATTCTTCTTGGCATCGAGCCGTGAACGGCGAACATAGAAGCTAGGTGCCAGCGACAGGGAGTCACGCCAGCGAGTCGAGCTCTCTTGGATACAAATCATGTAGATGCGGAGGAAGAGCAGGAGCAGGTTGGCGGCACTCAGCGGCTCGCAGCTCTGCGGCTGCCTGGCGATGCATGCCGACGAGTGAAGCGAGGCTTCGAGCATGCCATGAGCCGGGGCCCTACATGAGCATAATCTTCTCGATCGCAGACTTCGTGTGCGCTCCCTTTTACGTCGTATCTGATGGCTTTGTAGAGAAGAGATGTGGGAAGAGGATGCACACAACGCGGGAGGTCTTTTATACGACCATGGGGCGGTGGATCGGTGGCAACTCGAGGCTTCAAGAGAGAAGAAGCGAATCGAGGAAGAGATAGGATCGAACGAAATATCTGGAAACCTGCGTCCACATCTAACAGCCGGACAGATACACGCGTACGGGGAAGAAAATATCAAGCGGCACGCCACCGAAACCAAACAAACAAAAGCACGTAGTCAAGTTGAACATGGCACCGTGCAGCGCACATGCAGCCAGTGGCCCACAATTCCAGTTATCTCAGCGCCCACACGTGCAGACAACTGCATGCGATCAGGTCAATGCGACGGGACGGCCCACACGTAGCACAAATCACTAACCGCACCCACGAATTCAGCAAGCACGTTCACAAAATTTTGACCATGAGCCTAGAGCCACAATGCGATTTCTACCCCACAGCGTACCAAAAAAAGGGCACGTGCCACACCCAAATTCACTAGAAGTCATTTTCACCCAAGTGGCCAATCCTTGGGGCAAAAAAGCTCCCTGGAATAGAGCCGCGCGGCGGCACGCCGCGCCAATCTGTACGTCGCTATAAAATCATGACACAAAACATAACTAAAATGTTGAAATCTTAGATAAAATAATTCATTGTCATGGCTCCTCACATTGCAAGTTCGCCATGATATGGAATCATTCCAGTTCCACTAACCTACAACAAACATATTGTTTATCGGACACCAAATCATAAACTACACATATGGATTCTTACTTTTCTCGACCAAACTCTTATTTCTTTTCTGGGTTTTTTAGAATTTTCCAGCCTAAAACTGATTAATGGTATTGACGCACCTAATTGGTTAGGATCTGTCGGGGTACGTGATCGGTGTGCAAATAGTTGTTTGCTTTTTGATTCGATTATGTTCTGTCGGGCGGTGGCGGGAATTAGTTTCTGGATTTTTCGTAGATACACGCATGCAGTGGTTGGAGGAGATCATGTATGATGTGACCATGTGCACGAAACAGCTGTTCCCGATTTTCTCAAGGATTGGTTGGTGTAGGTGGTTTTAGATTTTTTTTTTGTACGGTGCTAGTGCTTGCCCCTTGAAGTAAGAGGTTGTATTTTTTTCATGTTTGGATTGATTTTCTTGATGGCACTTAATCTGGTTTTAACGTCCGACGTGCTGTCATTGCGTGGGTAGGTACATTGCCTATGGTTCTCGACGACGCTGCTTAACGTGTTTATGTGACATGCCCAAAAAATCCACGGAAGCCAGGGGCGAAACCTGCATAGTGCTCACACATCAACTCTTGCGTGCGTGCGTGTCATGCGTATTAGACCTGGCTAAATTGATCAGTGTGACATTGGCTAGGCTGTGTACGCGCGTGTTTGTTTCCAGCAAAAGAAGAATCAGTCGTAAAAGCAAAAAACCTAACGCACAAATGCAAATAAATCTGAAATTCAGTTAACACAGAAATGCAAAAAACTTCTGAAATTCAGAAAAAGTTAGACCTTTTTATGCCCACTGTCTCATTGCCTTTGCTGCACGTCCCCTTTCTGTCCACTACTCCACTTAGCTACCCGCTAGCACTGGCTGGGCTAGGCACTCAAGCACCTAGCTTTAGGCAGCGCAGATGCCAGCGACGGACTACGAACATGGCCGACGGGCGGACTGGCCATACGGCCGGAGGCAGACTGTCCACGAGAGTACTGCTGGGCACACAGCGGACAGACTGGTTACATGGCTGGTGACTGACTGCGCACACGGCCGACGGGTGGACTGGACACAATGTACGGGGTCCTCTGCCGGTGCATCCCACGTGATCACATGTCTGGCCGGCATACGACGACACCAAAACGGCGAAGAGCTCCGTGTAGGCGAGCCAGACTGATCCTTGTGGTCGTCCTCTCCGTGTCGTTCTCCCTCCTCACATCAGCGTCATCGCACCTGATCTGCCGCAGCAACAACAAAATACAAATTGTCGATCGGTCATACCTGGCGTCGAGTGGAGGAGCTGCGCCCCGCTTGCTTCTAGTGGTGGTGGTGGTGCACCGCCTTCTTGGAGATGCCGCCGCTGGGCTTGCTTGCCAACCCATAGGTACGGGCCTTCTGCTGCCGGAAGGACTTGACGTAAACGCTCATCGTGTCTCTCTCTCTTCAGCGAAGAGGATGCAGCCGTCGTGAGCTCGTCGTCTTGCAGTTCAAGAAGGGGCTGAGTGCCTCATCGCGTCGCTGCCGGCGGTAGCCTACCCGATTGAGGCGACAGTACTCCATAGTTCCGCATGGTGACGACGCGGGTCGGACATGAGAAGTCCCAGCGGCCTGGGCAGGCGCAGCAATAGTTCCCATGGAGATGACATATGACAGAGAAGGTGGATCACCAGCTGCCTGGGATGGCATGAGGAAGATGCTGCAAGCGCCAGGTCGAGTTACCGAGCCGACAGCGTAGCCGCACACGCATCCCCCGCTCCATCGGCTCCACCTTCATCTCCTCATCTGCTCCACGCCCTTGTTGACGTCATTAGCGGCTGGGTTGATCCGTCGATACCACTGGGACTCGCGCCCGAGCACCTCGATGCACATCTCCATGTTCCCTTTCACACCGTGCTGGTACACTGGATTCTTCTTGGCATCGAGCCGTAGAACGGCGAACATAGAAGCTAGGTGCCAGCGACAGGGAGTCACGCCAGCGAGTCGAGCTCTCTTGGATACAAATCATGTAGATGCGGAGGAAGAGCAGGAGCAGGTTGGCGGCACTCAGCGGCTCGCAGCTCTGCGGCTGCCTGGCGATGCATGCCGACGAGTGAAGCGAGGCTTCGAGCATGCCATGAGCCGGGGCCCTACATGAGCATAATCTTCTCGATCGCAGACTTCGTGTGCGCTCCCTTTTACGTCGTATCTGATGGCTTTGTAGAGAAGAGATGTGGGAAGAGGATGCGCACAACACGGGAGGTCTTTTATACGACCATGGGGCGGTGGATCGGTGGCAACTCGAGGCTTCAAGAGAGAAGAAGCGAATCGAGGAAGAGATAGGATCGAACGAAATATCTGGAAACCTGCGTCCACATCTAACAGCCGGACAGATACACGCGACGGGAAGAAAATATCAAGCGCACGCCACCGAAACCAAACAAACAAAAGCACGTAGTCAAGTTGAACATGGCACCGTGCAGCGCACATGCAGCCAGTGGCCCACAATTCCAGTTATCTCAGCGCCCACACGTGCAGACAACTGCATGCGATCAGGTCAATGCGACGGGACGGCCCACACGTAGCACAAATCACTAACCGCACCCAACCGCACCCACGAATTCAGCAAGCACGTTCACAAAATTTTGACCATGAGCCTAGAGCCACAATGCGATTTCTACCCCACAGCGTACCAAAAAAAGGGCACGTGCCACACCCAAATTCACTAGAAGTCATTTTCACCCAAGTGGCCAATCCTTGGGGCAAAAAAGCTCCCTGGAATAGAGCCGCGCGGCGGCACGCCGCGCCAATCTGTACGTCGCTATAAAATCATGACACAAAACATAACTAAAATGTTGAAATCTTAGATAAAATAATTCATTGTCATGGCTCCTCACATTGCAAGTTCGCCATGATATGGAATCATTCCAGTTCCACTAACCTACATCAAACATATTGTTTATCGGACACCAAATCATAAACTACACATATGGATTCTTACTTTTCTCGACCAAACTCTTATTTCTTTTCTGGGTTTTTTAGAATTTTCCAGCCTAAAACTGATTAATGGTATTGACGCACCTAATTGGTTAGGATCTGGCGGGGTACGTGATCGGTGTGCAAATAGTTGTTTGCTTTTTGATTCGATTGCGTTCTGTCGGGCGGTGGCGGGGAATTAGTTTCTGGATTTTTCGTAGATACACGCATGCAGTGGTTGGAGGAGATCATGTATGATGTGACCATGTGCACGAAACAGCTGTTCCCCGATTTTTCTCAAGGATTGGTTGGTGTAGGTGGTTTTAGATTTTTTTTTTGTACGGTGCTAGTGCTTGCCCCTTGAAGTAAGAGGTTGTATTTTTTTCATGTTTGGATTGATTTTCTTGATGGCACTTAATCTGGTTTTAACGTCCGACGTGCTGTCATTGCGTGGGTAGGTACATTGCCTATGGTTCTCGACGACGCTGCTTAACGTGTTTATGTGACATGCCCAAAAAATCCATGGAAGCCAGGGGCGAAACCTGCATAGTGCTCACACATCAACTCTTGCGTGCGTGCGTGTCATGCGTATTAGACCTGGCTAAATTGATCAGTGTGACATTGGCTAGGCTGTGTACGCGCGTGTTTGCTTCCAGCAAAAGAAGAATCAGTCGTAAAAGCAAAAAACCTAACGCACAAATGCAAATAAATCTGAAATTCAGTTAACACAGAAATGCAAAAAACTTCTGAAATTCAGAAAAAGTTAGACCTTTTTATGCCCACTGTCTCATTGCCTTTGCTGCACGTCCCTTTCTGTCCACTACTCCACTTAGCTACCCGCTAGCACTGCCTGGGCTAGGCACTCAAGCACCTAGCTTTAGGCAGCGCAGATGCCAGCGACGGACTACGAACATGGCCGACGGGCGGACTGGCCATACGGCGGAGGCAGACTGTCCACGAGAGTACTGCTGGGCACACAGCGGACAGACTGGTTACATGGCTGGTGACTGACTGCGCACACGGCCGACGGGTGGACTGGACACAATGTACGGGTCCTCTGCGGTGCATCCCACGTGATCACATGTCTGGCCGGCATACGACGACACCAAAGCGGCGAAGAGCTCCGTGTGGCGAGCCAGACTGATCCTTGTGGTCGTCCTCTCCGTGTCGTTCTCCTCCTCACATCAGCGCCATCGCACCTGATCTGCCGCAGCAACAACAAAATACAAATTGTCGATCGGTCATACCTGGCGTCGAGTGGAGAGCTGCGCCCGCTTGCTTCTAGTGGTGGTGGTGGTGCACCGCCTTCTTGGAGATGCCGCCGCTGGGCTTGCTTGCCAACCCATAGGTACGGGCCTTCTGCTGCGGAAGGACTTGATGTAAACGCCATCGTGTCTCTCTCTCTCAGCGAAGAGGATGCAGCCGTCGTGAGCTCGTCGTCTTGCAGTTCAAGAAGGGCTGAGTGCCTCATCGCGTCGCTGCCGGGCGGTAGCCTACCCGATTGAGGCGACAGTACTCCATAGTTCCGCATGGTGACGACGCTGGTCGGACATGAGAAGTCCCAGCGGCCTGGGCAGGCGCAGCAATAGTTCCCATGGAGATGACATATGACAGAGAAGGTGGATCACCAGCTGCCGGGACGGCATGAGGAAGATGCTGCAAGCGCCAGGTCGAGTTACCGAGCCGACAGCGTAGCCGCACACGCATCCCCGCTCCATCGGCTCCACCTTCATCTCCTCATCTGCTCCACGCCCTTGTTGACGTCATTAGCGGCTGGGTTGATCCGTCGATACCACTGGGACTCGCGCCGAGCACCTCGATGCACATCTCCATGTTCCCTTTCACACCGTGCTGGTACACTGGATTCTTCTTGGCATCGAGCCGTAGAACGGCGAACATAGAAGCTAGGTGCCAGCGACAGGAGTCACGCCAGCGAAGTCGAGCTCTCTTGGATACAAATCATGTAGATGCGGAGGAAGAGCAGGAGCAGGTTGGCGGCACTCAGCGGCTCGCAGCTCTGCGGCTGCTGGCGATGCATGCCGACGAGTGAAGCGAGGCTTCGAGCATGCCATGAGCCGGGCCCTACATGAGCATAATCTTCTCGATCGCAGACTTCGTGTGCGCTCCCTTTACGTCGTGTCGATGGCTTTGTAGAGAAGAGATGTGGGAAGAGGATGCACACAACGCGGAGGTCTTTTATACGACCATGGGGCGGTGGATCGGTGGCAACTCGAGGCTTCAAGAGAGAAGAAGCGAATCGAGGAAGAGATAGGTTCGAACGAAATATCTGGAAACCTGCGCCCACATCTAACAGCCGGACAGATACACGCGTCACGGGAAGAAAATATCAAGCGGCACGCCACGAAACCAAACAAACAAAAGCACGTAGTCAAGTTGAACATGGCACCGTGCAGCGCACATGCAGCCAAGGGCCCACAATTCCAGTTATCTCAGCGCCCACACGCGAACAACTGCATGCGATCAGGTCAATGCGACGGACGGCCCACACGTAGCACAAATCACTAACCGCACCCAACCGCACCCACGAATTCAGCAAGCACGTTCACAAAATTTTGACCATGAGCCTAGAGCCACAATGCGATTTCTACCCCACAGCGTACCAAAAAAAGGGCACGTGCCACACCCAAATTCACTAGAAGTCATTTTCACCCAAGTGGCCAATCCTTGGGGCAAAAAAGCTCCCTGGAATAGAGGCTTGGGTATAGAGAGCGTGTGGTAACAGAAGTCAATTTTCCAGTTCCCTGCATTTTTGAAATTTTCTTGTCATGGCGGAGCTTCCTTCTCTCCCACCATAGATACCAACAAGTGATAAGTATTATTTCATGCATTTTCCCTAGCACAAATGTCTCCTATTCTGGCAACTCCAAGAGATACCCAACACATATTCTGCTGCTCTATCAATTAGACATGCATACTAATAATGTTATCTAGCCCAAGTTCCTTCCAAACTTGCATAGTTGCTGGACACTGAAACAATGCGTGTAAAAGTAGTATCAACCCCTGTTATGCAAGCAGAGCATTTTGGTGACACCTTAACATGTCTGTTTGAAAGATTAATGCCACAAGGTAAAGTTCCATGAAGAGTTTTCCAGACAAATATTTTTACCTTTACCGGACAGTCCAAACTCCAATTTAATTGCCACACACTTCCAACCTGCATTGTTTCTTGTCCATTTGGTTGACATAGGTTGCCCCCGAATCTGTGATCCCACTCCACATAATATGATGATTTCACACAAAGCCTGAATTTTTTTGTCATACCCCATGAAACAAAGTCAACAATATCATAATTTGGAAGAGGTATTGCTAAGATTCGGTGAACATCACTAGTAGAAAAAGGGCCTATTGTCCCGGTTCGTAAGGGCCATTTGTCCCAGTTTTTGAACCGGGACTAAAGTGTCGGTACTAATGCCCTAGACCTTTAGTCCCGGTTCTTACATAAACCGGGACAGATGGGCCTCCACGTGGCCGGTGCGGCGAGCCCAGGCAGGAGGCCCTTTGGTCCCGGTTGGTGGCACCAACCGGGACCAATATGTATCCACGCGTCAGCATTTTGGTGCTGAGGTCTTTGTTTTTTAAGGGGGGGGTTAGGGGTTTGGGGGGTTAATTTTGGTGTTTCATATATTGTGTTAGTTAGCTAATTAATAGAGAGAAGTGTCATCTCTTATCTCCGTGCTTGGTCGACACTACGTACTATACGTATAGAGATGACTAGACACGCTAGCTAGTAAGCAAATGAAGGAAACAAAAGATCGTCATGAACATATGCATTCAGAGAGAAGTGATATCGACCACCTATCCTTCTCTGAGAGATTGGTCGAACAACAAGTTCTCGTATATCTATCCGACGCTACTAGCTACATATATACAATATAAGTATCTCTTACAATATAATCTCCTAATTAAAAACGAGCTAATCAGGGTCCACATGGTATTCTCCGTCTTTAGTGATCACGTGGTCAAGAAAGAATGCCGCCAATTCCTCTTGAATTCCTCGCATACGATCTGGTGGTAGGAGTTCATCTCGCATCCGAAATATCTAATTTGAAGAAGGGGGTCAATACATATATATGAATAAATGAAATTGAACACAGATGATGGTAATAAAATAAAATTGTGAATATTATTATTTACGCACTTCATATTGTTTGTCAGAGTAGCCCCGCTCATAGGTCGTGTGGCGGATGGACTCGCAAATGTAGTATCCACAGTAATCATTCCCTTGTTCCTGCCACAACCACTTTACAAGAAATAGAGGTCAATCAAACTGATAATTAGCAAGCATGCTAAATGGCATTGATGAAACTAGCGCTTGAATCACTAGGAGATGCGTGGAACATGCTACTATATTACTTACTTTCGGGTGTCTAAATTGCAGCTTCTTCGGCAGTCCCGGAGTTTTTGAGGTGAATTTCTTCCAAACCCTGCCAGACAAAGAAAACAATTACTTGATATCAAGAGATGAACAAAGTTGCCGATATGGTGCGATAATGATTGATTTAACTTACTTCTCTAGAATTACAGTCATGTCCACATACTCCTTGGGATCTTTTTGTCTCGAGTCTAAGACGGTCACTAGTCCCTGCTCAAGCTTAATCTCCAGGAGAATATAGTGGAAGCTGCGCACGCATGCATAACTCATCAATTACATTACAATAACCTCGACTAATAAGGGAAACCGAATATGCACAAGACAGTAACACTCACTGGAATTCGTAAGGGAAGAGTATTATAGCTTTGTTTTGATTTAATACAAACGATTGTAGCAGCTTGGCATCCGTATCTTTGGCCCGAAATTCAACCATATATGCATCTATGAGATTTGTGTTAATGAACCCAATATCACCAATTTGTCTTTTCTTCAATTCGGCGATCTTCAATCTGCATAATATAGTGAGGATAATTAAAAATACATGCAATGAAAGAGCTGACATATATATAGAGACTTAATGACAGAAGTAGTACTACTTACAGGTAGTAGCAAGTGATCATTAATTTATCGAGGGCCTTTAGATTGAAAAACGCGAAGAACTCCTCAAATAGAACGTTCAACAGTTCAATTCCAACGAGGTCATGCTCCTCTCTAACTCTCAGCATCAAAATATTCCTCCCCTCAGACTATCTGCAGGTTTTCATGTACCAATCATGGAATATTCGCATCATCGTTGTTAGAGATCTTTCATCTTTGACAAGAGGCTTCCCGTACACATATTTTTGTTCGTCCACCTCCAAGAAATCATAATGTACATCGTCGGGCAGGTAATCTTCAAGATTTTTATAACACGGCACTGATGTCTACTACACAACCTTCTTCTTGTAGACGTTGTTGGGCCTCCAAGTGCAGAGGTTTGTAGGATAGTAGCAAATTTCCCTCAAGTGGATGACCTAACATTTATCAATCCGTGGGAGGCGTAGGATGAAGATGGTCTCTCTCAAACAACCCTGCAACCAAATAACAAAGAGTCTCTTGTGTCCCCAACACACCCAATACAATGGTAAATTGTATAGGTGCACTAGTTCGGCGAAGAGATGGTAATACAAGTGCAATATGGGTGGTAGATATAGGTTTTTTTAATCTGAAATTACAAAAACGGCAAGGTAACTGATGATAAAAGCAAGCAGAAACGGTATTGCAATGCTAGGAAACAAGGCCTAAGGTTCATACTTTCACTAGTGCAAGTTCTCTCAACAATAATAACACAATTGGATCATATAACAATCCCTCAACATGCAACAAAGAGTCACTCCAAAGCCACTAATAGCGGAGAACAAACGAAGAGATTATGGTAGGGTACGAAACCACCTCAAAGTTATCCTTTCTGCTCGATCTATTCAAGAGTCCGTAGTAAAGTAAAACAAAGATATTCATTCCATTCAATCTATCATAGAGTTCATACTAGAATAACACCTTAAGACACAAATCAACCAAAACCCTAATGTCATCTAGATACTACATTGTCACCTCAAGTATCCGTGGGCATGATTATATGATATGCATCACACAATCTCAGATTCATCTATTCAACCAACACAAAGTACTTCAAAGAGTGCCCCAAAGTTTCTACTGGAGAGTCAAGACGAAAACGTGTGCCAACCCCTATGCATAGGTTCATGGGCGGAACCCGCAAGTTGGTCACCAAAGCATACATCAAGTGGATCATGTGATATCCCATTGTCACCACAGATAAGCATGGCAAGACATACATCAAGTGTTCTCAAATCCTTAAAGACTCAATCCGATAAGATAACTTCAAGAGGAAAACTCAATTCATGTCAAGAGAGTAGAGGGGGAGAAACATTATAAGATCCAACTATAATAGCAAATCTCGTGATACATCAAGATCATGCCATAGAGAGAAACGAGAGAGAGAGAGAGAGAGAGAGAGAGAGAGAGAGAGAGAGAGAGAGAGAGACCAAACACATAGCTACTAGTAAATACCCTCAGCCCCGAGGGTGAACTACTCGCTCCTTGTCATGGAGAGCGCCGGGATGATGAAGATGGCCACCGGTGAGGCATCCCCCTCCGGCAGGGTGCCGGAATGGGCTCCCGAGAGGTTTTTGGTGGCTACAGAGGCTTGCGGCGGCGGAACTCTCGATCTATTGTTCGCTTCGATGTTTTTAGGGTATATGGGAATATATAGGAGAAAGAAGTCGGTCGGGGGAGCCACAAGGGGCCCACGAGAGTGGAGGGTGCGCCGAGGGGGGTGGGCGCGCCCCCCTATCTCGTGGCCTCCTCGAAGCTTCCCTGGCTTGTACGCCAAGTTCCCTGGATTGCTTCTGTTCCAAAAATAACGTTTCCGGAGGTTTCATTCCGTTTGGACTCCGTTTGATATTCCTTTTCTTCGAAACACTGAAACAGGCAAGAAAACAGCAATATGGGTTGGGCCTCCGGTTAGTAGGTTAGTCCCAAAAAATGATATAAATATGTAAAGTAAAGCCCATAAACAATCAAAACGGATAATATAATAGCATGGAACAATAAAAAAAATATAGATACGTTGGAGACGTATCAAGCACCATCCCGCCCGGATCATTAGCGACGATATCGCTAGACACCTAGAGCGGGGGGGGGGGACGATTGGTTCGCTTGTTCGCCGAGCTGGGCAACTTTTTTCCCAGCTCGTCGTTCTGCTAACCTTTGACCACTGACAGTACTTCCCGACTGCTACACTTCGATAAATGACTTTGTAAGAATGCGCTCATAGTTGCCTTTCACCGGAGACTTTGGTGGTTTCTTCAGGGCAGCCAGAGTACACTTCGCTTTTACCGGATCTATCTTCTCCTTCGGAGGTGGATGTTTCTTTGCTTTCACCCCTTCAAAGAAGTTCTTCACTTCGGCTTGCACAATCTTCGTGTTTTCCTCCACACTCCTCTTGTATGGTAACTTCTCTGGAGTCTTCAGAGAAGGACCGAATCTGTATTGCTTCCCGGCTCTGGCTGTACTGCTAGACGCCTGAGCATACGGAGCGGCTGCGACTGTCTTTCCTTTCTTAGGAGGCGGAGGAGAAGGACTACGACGCGCTGGAGCAGCCGGAGCGGCGGCGGGTAACTTGATCTGCCCCTTGTTGACAAGGCGGAGAAGGAGGAGGCTGGCTGCTCGGTCGCGCTGGCGCAGGTGGAGAAGGAGGCGGAGTGCCGCCACGCGCCGGAGAAGGAGGCTGAGTGCCCTGATCACTCGCCGGAGGAGGAGGCGGAGGAGGAGGCGGACTGCCCTGACTCGCTGGAGGAGGAGGAGGAGGCGGAGGCATCCAGTTCGGAAGGTTGATGAGCTCCTTCCGCCATAGGCATGGAGTCTTCAGAGAAGAACCCAGGCGAATCTTCCCTTAACCCGTAGGGTGGTCAAGCTCAAGGTCCTCAAATCCGTCCGTTATTTGATCCACCATCACCCTAGCATATCCTTCTGGAATCGACCGGCCGTGGTAGGTTGTGCTAGGTTCAATAGGTAAAACAGAGCCAACAGCCGCCTTGATTTTCAATGTCATCCATCGCGTCATAAGGTGGCAATGTTGAGACTCTGTGATAGCATCCACGGGGTAGCTAGCAGGAGCCGTGAAGACAGGCTCCAGCCGCTGAGTCTGCTCGGTGGAAGCCACGCCGCTTCTCCGCTGAGATGGCGGGTTAGCTTCAGGGGAAGCTTCGGTAGGTCGTTTGCTGCGATCTGCTTCTCGTTCCTCTAGCCCTTGTACCCTTTCGTGCAGCGCCTGTAGTTGGATATGCTCCACTTTCTTCCTCCTCTCCTGGGTTTTGTAACCCCATGCGTCCGAAAACCCAGCTTTCCACGGAACAGAGCCTAGCATGCCTCGTGTCCATCCAGGGTGCTCAGGTTTCCTGAGGGCCATTGTGAGCTCGTCCTTCTCTCTGTCTGGAACGAACGTCCCTTGATGCGGTTTCTCGATATACTCTTGAAGCCTCGTGACGGGTATTCGCAGTTGCTCTTCCGTCCAAACGCACTTCACTGATACAGGGTCCAAGGTTCTGCCAACCCCGAAGAACCAAGTCCGGAAACGGTCTGGCTAGTTCAATGTCTCTGGTTCGACCCCTTTAGCAGGTCATTCTTAGCCTTGTCCCACAAAGGTCGGGCTTTGAGGTAGCCACCTGACCCCGTGCGATGGTGATGCTTCTTCTTCGCAGCATTTTTCTTGTTTGTCATTGACATCTTCTTACTCTTTTCTGATGTCTTGTGGGCCACAAATGTGGGCCAGTGATCTATGATCTTCTCATACTTTCCAGTCAATTCTGGTGTCAAATCTTCGTCGACAAACTCTGTTTTCAGCTCATTCTTCCACCTCCTGAATAGTTTTGCCGTCTTCTTAAGAGCATGAGACTTGATCAATTGCTCTTTAACTGGCTTCTCCGGATCCTCCTCTGGCGGTAGGGTGAAATTTGCTTTAAGTGTTGTCCAAAGATCTTATTTCTGTATATCGGAGACATAAGACACCTCAGGGTCTTCATTCTTAGGCTTTAACCATTGCTGGATACTAATCGGGATCTTGTCCCTAACAAGAACCCCACACTGAGCAGGAAATGCATCCCTTGTCCGGATGGGTTCAATCGGCTTGCCATCGCGCGCGATTGCTGTGGTCTTAAACCTTTCATCCGAGCGCAACTTTTTCTTCGGGCCTCGTTTCTTTACCGAAGTTGTGCTCGATCCGGAGGGCTAGAGAAAATAAGAAAGACGAGAGTTAATTAATATGTGTACATACGAGAACAATGAATGCATCAATTAGCTAGTCAGCACAGGCTTAACTAATATATATACCTGGACGGACTCGGTTCGGTCACCGGAGCTATCATCACGGTCTCCTTCTTGTACCGGCATTGGGTCACCGGAGCCATCATAAGCATAGTCTTCTTCTTCGCCCTGTCCTTCCAGGCCATCAGTGTCGTTGAGATACGACAAGACGACATCACTTCCTTTTGCGATTATGTCCCCCAACATCGCTTCTGTTGCTTCGTCTCGGGGGTTCTCCATAGTTTCTGCAAATATTTACAACATGGCAATTATTATTCAAACATGACAGATGGCTATATTAGTGGCAAACGTAGAACTAGCTAGCTAATCACAATAAGGAATCATATTAATTAGTGGCCACAATGCTGCTTCTCTAGGGTTTGGGGTGGCCTCGGCAATGCTTCAAGGGTTTGGGGTGGCCTCGACAACGCTTCAAGTGTTTGGGGTGGCCTCGACGACAACACTCTTTTAACTTGGTAAATTTGGGTGGCCTCGAGAGAGTTTGTCGGGTAGGGGCGCGGCGAGAGGGGGTAGGAGACCGACATCATTTTTTTCTAGGGTTTGGGTGTCCTCGAGAGTTTTGGTCGAGCGAGAGGGCCGGGTGGTGCTCCCGTGGTATAAATTATCATGGTTGAGAGGGTGACCCTCGACCCTCTGCCCTAGTTCCCGACCCTCGACCCTCTGCCCTTGTTCGTGATAAAAAAGAAGAAAAAAGAGAGGAAAAGAAGAAGGAATAGAGGAGTATCTTCCTCTTCTTATTTTTTCCGACGTCCCCCTCGTGTAAATGCGGTGGAAACACTTTATGAAAATGCGGTGGTGGCCGAGCCGGGCGGTTTTCTTTTCCTTCTTCATTTTTTCCTTTGTTTTTCTTATATGTTGTTTTCATTTTCACTCTACATTTTCGTACATATGAAAAAAATAAAGTTTGTATATAAAAGTGCACAATTTTTATGAACAAATTACAACATCTAAATTAACTACATATCCAAATAAATATAACTACACATCTGAAATTTTCCTAATCTTAAAACTAAACTAAACATAAACTAAAATAATCCAAAAACATGTAAAAACATCTAAAAATAGCATCTAAAAACATCTAAAAATCTAATAGTAGCATGGCAGGGGCGAAGGGGCACAGCGGAGGGTCCGGCGCCGGCGCCGGCGGGGCAGGGCAGGTGCGCGGGACAGGGGAGGAGCGGGGAGCAGGCTGGTGCTCACAGGGGGCGGCGGGGCACGGTGGGGGCGCGTGATGTCTACTACACAACTTTCTTCTTGTATACGTTGTTGGGCCTCCAACTGCAGAGGTTTGTAGGATAGTAGCAAATTTCCCTCAAGTGGATGACCTAAGGTTTATCAATCCGTGGCAGGCGTAGGATTAAGATGTTCTCTCTCAAACAACCCTGCAACCAAATAACAAAGAGTCTCTTGTGTCCCCAACACACCCAATACAATGGTAAATTGTATAGGTGCACTAGTTCAGCGAAGAGATGGTGATACAAGTGCAATATGGATAGTAGATATAGGTTTTTGTAATCTGAAAATATAAAAACAGCAAGGTAACTGATGATAAAAGTGAGCGTAAACGGTATTGCAATGGTCGGAAACAAGGCCTAGGGTTCATACTTTCACTAGTGCAAGTTCTCTCAACAATAATAACATAACAGGATCATATAACTATCCCTCAATAGGCAACAAAGAGTCACTCAAAAGCCACTAATAGCGGAGAACAAACAAAGAGATTATGGTAGGGTACAAAAGCACCTCAAAGTTATCCTTTCTGTTCTATCTATTCAAGAGTCCTTAGTAAAATAACATAAAGCTATTCTTTTCGTCCAATCTATCATAGAGTTCATACTAGAATAACACCTTAAGACACAAATCAACCAAAACCCTAATGTCACCTAGATACTCCATTGTCACCTCAAGTATCCGTGGGCATGATTATACGATATGCTTCACACAATCTCAGATTCATCTATTCAACCAACACAAAGTACTTCAAAGAGTGCCCCAAAGTTTCTACCGGAGAGTCAAGATGAAAACGTGTGCCAACCCTTATGCATAGGTTCATGGGCGGAACCCGCAAGTTGATCACCAACACATACATCAAGAGGATCACGTGAGATCCCATTGTCACCACAGATAAGCACGGCAAGACATACATCAAGTGTTCTCAAATCCTTAAAGACTCAATCCGATAAGATAACTTCAAGAGTAAAACTCAATTCATCACAAGAGAGTAGAGGGGGAGAAACATCATAAGATCCAACTATAATAGCAAAGCTCGCGATACATCAAGATCGTGCCATAGAGAGAACACGAGAGAGAGAGAGATCAAACACATAGCTACTGGCACATACCCTCAGCCCCGAGGGTGAACTACTCCCTCCTCGTCATGGAGAGCGCCGGGATGATGAAGATGGCCACCGGTGAGGGATCCCCCCTCCGGCAGGGTGCTGGAACAGGCTCTCGAGAGGTTTTTGGTGTCTACAGAGGCTTGCGGCAATGGAACTCCCGATCTATCTTCGTATTCGATGGTTTTAGGGTATAAGGGAATATATAGGCGAAAGAAGTCGGTCGGGGGAGCCTCGAGGGGCCCACGAGACAAGGGGGCACGCCCAGGGTGGGTGGGCGCGCCCTCCTATCTCCTGGCCTCCTCGAAACTTCCCTGGCTTGTACTCCAAGTCTCCCGGATCATGTTCGTTCCAAAAATCACGCTCCTGAAAGTTTCATTCCGTTTGGACTCCATTTGATATTCCTTTTCTTCAAAATACTGAAATAGGAAATAAAACAACAATATGGGCTGGGCCTCCGGTTAGTAGGTTAGTCCCAAAAGTAATATAAAAGTGTATAATAAATCCCATAATCATTCAAGAAAGATAATAAAATAGCATGAATGCTTCATAAATTATAGATACGTTGGAGACGTATCAGCATCCCCAAGCTTAATTCCTACTCATCCTCGAGTAGGTAAATGATAAAGAAAGAATTTATGAAGTGTGAATGCTAGAAGGTGCACAAGTTTAATCAATGATAATTTCAATCACCTTTTCTAGCATGATTATATGTCATAACAGTAGTTCATCTCATAAAACTTCTCACGAACAAGTAACAAGCTATTCACATGTTAGAGCATAGACTATAAACTTTGTTGAAAAGTAGCAAACTTCATTCTTAGTCATCAAACAATTACAATTCATCTTATTTTCAGGAAGGGTCTATGTCAGAGCTATGATTTAGCAAACTTCACATACTCAACTATCATATAGTCTTCTACAATTGCTAACACTCACACAATAATAATGGTTATGGAGTTTTAATCAGACACTGAGAAAGATAGGGTCTTATAGTGTTGCCTCCCAACGTATTCACCTTTGGGTGATGTCAACAATAATAGTTCATGCTAACTTACATCCAATTGGATACATATATCAGGATCTTTCCAACACGAGGTGCTTGCCAAAGGATAAAATGAAAAAGGGAAAGGTGAAGATCACGTTGACTCTTGCATAAAAGTAAAAGATAGGCCCTTCGTAGAGGGAAGGAGGGATTTGCAGAGGTGCCAGAGCTCAATTTTCAAATAGAGATAAATAATTTTGAGAGGTATGATCTCATTGTCAACATAACAACCAAGAGTTCCCAATATCTTCCATACTACATACATTATAGGCGGTTCCCAAACAGAATGGTAAAAGTTTTTACCCCCCCTCCACCAACAATCATCAATCCATGGCTTGCCCGAAACAACTGGTGCCTCCAACTAACATCAAACCTGGGGGGTTTTATTTGCAATTATTTTTGATTTGATTTTGATCTTTTTGATCATGGGACTAGGCATCCCGGTTACCAGCCATTTTTCTCGTGAATGATGAGCGGAGTCCACTCATCGTGAGAATAACCCACCTAGCATGGAAGATACTAACAGCCCCTAGTCGCTACATGAGCGATTCGGGCATACAAAACAGAATATTATTTGAAGGTTTAGAGTTTGGCACATGCAAATTTACTTGGAATGGCAGGTAAATACCGCATATAGGTAGGTATGGTGGACACTCATGGCAAAAACTGGGTTTAAGGATATTTGGAAGCACAAGTAGTATCTCTACTTGGTGCAAGGAATTTTGGCTAGCATGAGGGGGAAAGGCAAGCTCAACATGTTTGAATGATCCATGACAATATACTTTAACTGAGATGTGAGAAAACATAACCCATTATGTTGTCTTCCTTGTCCAACATCAACTCTTTAGCATGTCATACTTAATTAGTGCTCACAATTAGAAAAGATGTCTAGGATAGTATATTTATATGTGAAATCTCTCTTCCTTTAATATTCTTTCATGAATTGTTCAAATGACCAATACAATGCTCGCTAACCTTCAATAAATTTACAACCTATACTTCTTAGATGTGAAGTCATTACTCCCCATGGGATAAGCAAACGAGACATATATAATTTTAGACTTATGACATTCAACTCATTCAACCATTTACTCATAGGATATAAGTGAAGCACACGAGTAAATTACAAACTACTCCAGCAAAATATAAGTGAAGATCAATGAGTAGCTAAATAATTATGTAGCTATGTGAAGACTCTCTCTCATTTAAGAATTTCAGATCTTGGTATTGTATTCAAACAGCAAGAAAAACAAAATACAATGACAATGCAAGGATAGCACGACTCATGTGAAGAAGGAAAAACTTAGGTTCAACCGATACTATCCGATAGTTGTTGAAGAAGAAAGGTGGGATGCCTACCGGGGCATCCCCAAGCTTAGATGCTTGATACTTCTTGGAATATTATCTTGGGGTTCCTTGGGCATCCCCAAGCTTGAACTTTTGTGTCTCCTTAATTCCTCTCATATCATGGTTTCTCTTTTTATCAAAAGCTTCATCCACACCAAACTCAACAAGAACTCGTGAGATAGGTTAGTATAGACCAATGCAAAACCTTATCATTTTCTACTGTAACAAATCACTAAAATTAATTATTCAAAATTGCATACTAAATTTCTCTGCATATTTAATACTCCTATCCTCAAATAGAATCATTAAACAAGCAAACATATGCAAACAATGCAAACATAACAGCAATCTGTCAAAACAGTATAGTCTGTAAAGAATGCAAGATACATCATACTTCCCTAACTCCAACAATTATGAGAAAAATACTAAGTTGTAGAAGATTCATCATAGCTCATTATGCACAAAGTTTCAACATTAAACCATTCTCTGACTTTTCTAGGGAAATTTTGCAACCGCGGTAAACTTTCTGTTTTCAAACAGCAACATGTATACTAGCAAAATAAGCATGGTAAAGGCTATCCTTGACATTTTTATTGAAAATATAGATGCAAAACATTATTATATATAACATGAAGCAAATGCTAACAAAATAAAATGATGCTCCAGGCAAAACACATATCATGTGGTGAATAAAAATATAGCTCCAAGTAAAGTTACCGATAGACAAAGACGAAAGAGGGGATGCTATCTGGAGCATCCCCAAGCTTTAGGCTCTTGGTTGTCCTTGAATATTACCTCGGGGTTCCTTGGGAATCCCCAATCTTAGGCTCTTGCCACTCCTTATTCCATAGTCCATCGAATCTTTACCCAAAACTTGAAAACTTCACAACACAAAACTCAACAGAAAACTCGTAAGCTCTGTTAGTATAAGAAAATAAAACCACCACTTAGGTACTGTAATTAACTCATTCTAAATTCATATTGGTGTAATATCTACTGTACTCCAACTTATTTATGATTCATACCCTCCGATACTACTCATATATTCATCAAAATAAGCAAACAACACAAAGAAAACATAATCTGTCAAAAACAGAACAGTCTGTAGTAATCTGTATCGAACGTATACTTATGGAACTCAAAAAATTCTACCAAATTACGAAGTCCTAAGAAATTTGTGTACAAAACCAGAGCAAAAATAATCAGATCAAAGTCACGTTTCTGTGAATTAGCAAAACTAATTTACTGGGTGCAACAGTTTCTGATTTTCAGCAGGATCAACACAACTATCACCGTAGGCTATCCTAAAGGTATTACTTGGCACTTTATTGAAACAAAAGCTATAAAACATGATTACTACAGTAGCATAATCATGTGGACACACAAAAACAGTAAGGGTAAATATTGGGTTATCTCCCAACAAGCGCTTTTCTTTAATGCCTTTCTAGCTAGGCATGATGATGACAATGATGCTCACATAAAAGGTAAGAATTGAAACATAACGAGAGCATCATGAAGCATATGACTAGCACATTTAAGCCTAACCCACTTCCTATGCATAGGGATTTTGTGAGCAAACAACTTATGGGAACAATAATCAACTAGCATGGTAAGGTAAAACAAGCATAACTTCAAGATTTTAAGCACATAGAGAGGAAACTTGATATTATTGCAACTAGCACAGTGGCCCGCCCAATGTGCGGGCTAGAATTTTATAAATTTATTTTATGAGAACACATTATTTGATTTGTCTACAGAAATTTTATAGCAAATGTGATCACATTCGCAAATATGATCCCTTTGCAAACATAGTTTTTGCAATATATGTATTTGTTCTCAAAGAGTTTTATAATAAATTTGCCAATTAGGTATTTCATATTATGTTGCAATGAATAAATTTGTGTAAGCTTTTGTTCTTTACATGATATATATTATGGTATGTTTTTTGTAATATTTAAAGTATACAAATTCCTTTTGTTCATTTTCCCATTTTTACAAGCAAACTAAGACATAACAAAAAATATGGATAGAAAACATAAAGTTGGAAACACATTTGTATGTAAAAAGTTTTAATGACAGTTTGTATGCAAGATGTGTCTTTTTATTTGCATGTGTTCAAAAATTAGACCAACATAATTTTCTGGTCTTCATCTAGTTGTTTTCTGTCGCTTTATCGTGGTTCCTCTAGTGTGCACACCTCCTCTCATTTTCTCTCGCCTCTATTTCACTGGTCTATTGCCAGCCTATTTGTCCATGATTTTGTCCAGCGATACATCTATAGAATAGGTATATTTAATTTGTGAAACATCACCATAAACCTCTTCCTTGGTGAGGTTTGTAACTTCACGGCTCAATAATTTTGATGTAGAAGATGACAGTGTACATATTTACTGTCAATCAGCTAATATAGTAGTCCATTTCCCATACCACAATGAACGAAATATAGCTATGAAGTAATTAAGGAGGCGCCGAATAACATTTAATATGTCCCTGTGTTGAGCATTCAGAACTACATGAGATGAAACCAACATAACCTTTGTTATTTACCAAGTATGAAACCTTTAATATCCTGACATGCCCCACATGACCGTGTGTATGATTATCTTTCAATGTGAAAGGCCTACACATTTATAGAAATCCTACAAATTCATCACACCTTGCATTTTTTATCGAAATAATTTGCATTACTTGACTCTTCTCGTGTCTTTTATTGTGATATGGAAAATTTATTTTACTATTTCATCAAATATATTGCTTGGTCTGTATAACATCAAAAGGAGATCCACACTTTTATTGGATCTTTAATTTTAAAATGTGTATCCTTTTTCGGCTTTTCAATAGAATGTTTCAAGTGGTTGCGTTCTTCTTTCTTCAAGAATTAGATAGAACAAATGCAACATGATACACATGTGATTAATCATTTAAATGCCTTTTCATGTTTGCCACTCGGAGCGATTTTCTGTACCATATGCGTCTGTAGTGATGTTAGTTACTTTTTATGTGTTCTTACTTTCTAAACTGTATTATTCTCTGTATTGTATAAACGTACGATACCTATATGCCTATGCCATGTGGTGTGTGTTTAGTTAATTAAATATTAACATGGCCAAATTTGTGGCAGGCTAATATCTAGATTTCTCTTGAATAGTTATCGAAACCACCTTTTCTTTAGCTTGATAGTAAAACTAATAATTAGCGACATTAATAGAGTGTAGATGGGTAGTTTCAGAATGGTGATGCATACCTAAAGGATGCAGATTCCCCAAGTCCAGTAGAAGGGTTCAATAAAATAGGTGAACAAAAACCCAACATATATATAGCATGAAAGATGAGACTCTCAAAAGAACAACGTGATGCACAACTATTTAAGGTAAGAGCATTCTCGCATAGTTACATCGTCATTTGGAAAGGAAGTCAGGGACATGAGCGTCTCATTCCATCCACGGTGGAAGTCCCTCATCAATCCCAATCGACCTGCACTCACCAATTGATCCGCACATGTCCAGTCTCTCTTGCAGAACTCAACCTTCTTCTGCTGTAACATGAACATAACTATTTATTCTGCAGGTCATCATCAACTAAGACCAGAAGCATGTTGGAATTAACCACGATGTAGTGGTCCATGTCCGGATTGTACACGTTCAGTCACGTAATATTGCTAGCTATACCCCTTGTAGGTTAGGTTGTCTTATACTCCTATATTGCTAGCTATACCCCTTCTAATTTGTAACCCAGATCAACAAATCAAGGAAAAACAACAGGACCGAAACGGCCTTGTTTTGCCATAAACTCGGCGTCTCGTGTATTCGCGTGTGTTTGTTCCATCGACTTGTGGCATCGTTCAAGTTGATCGCTAGCTTAGCTAAAGCTAGCTTTCTGTACCTGCGTGATCCATCCAGCTGGGAATTGATCCAGCAGCTTGGCTAGCTGCTTCGAGTATACGTGCACCTCGCCGTGTACGTCCTGCCCGTCCCGGCAGGACAGGTCTACGTACGGCCCGCTCTGTTCGACCGGCTGGAAAGTAATCTGTTGTGGCTTGTACGTCATCCGAAAGTACTCAACGTCTGTGTCATCAAGGTCTGATCTGTGCCAACAAAGCATTGGTGGACCAGGAGCTAGGTAATGAACTTGGACATGGACATGGTGCCCCATACTGCCTGCACAGTTTCCTGACAGCACATGTGCCTACATGTAATCTAGCATGATGGCACCAAGCAATGAATTAGGGCAACCAATTGTGTCTCCAAAGGGGTAATGTTAAACTCAATATATTTGTTCATGGAAGAGCAGCAAGCATAATAGTGTTTAGAAAGACGAAGCAGGAATATTCATTATGATCTCTTATACATTTCCTACTTCCTTAAAAGGAGTAAATGCAACACAATATAGGTTAATTATCAACATAGATTCAAGCATGATCAAACATAATTTGATTAGATAAACATGATGTCACATTGTATTGGAAATAGACTTAAATCAGTAGCTTGTAGTATTCGTGCATCAAAACTATGGGCATGGCTCTATGAAGAATATGTTCAACAACTTATAATTGTCTTGGTCAAAATCAACAAACTGCATTGATACCTACAAATGATTTTTACAATCAGTACCAGCACTAATTCAGGGCAATGTGTGAAACACAGCAGTTTAGTACTACATATGTAGAGAAGTGTGGAAGAAACTGAGCATGTGACTGAATTAAACTTGCATCTCATGTCCGCTCCAAAAATCATCAAAAGCATGCCAGGTGAAGTACCTGGCAGCAATGTTTTGCGATTGGACCTCACCGACTCCACGAACAACAAATTCAACTGGGATTTCAGGGTCTGCATGGAGTACCCCCGGACGTCCTTGAAGAACATGCATCCTGATGGAGAAGTTCATGGAAACACGGATGGTGATCTAGAAGGTTCAGATCCTCCAAGTGCTCAAGAATAAAAACCTAGAACTATGAGAACCCCAAGAGCTGAAGCATTGCAAGCGTAGATTTTAACCCAAAATTAATGTCAAAAGCTAGTGCTTAATTTACGTATGGACGTGTGTATTTTAAGTATAGATGTGTGTGAACGATACTGTTAAGGTTTTCAGACAATTTATCTCATGATGCTTACATTGAGGCTAGTGTCGAATTAAGGCCATCACATGCTAATTTTGCTCACAGTATGTACCTTGAGGGTGGCGCAAAATTAAGAAAGGTCATACTCACCTTTCTGATCCTTCTCCAAATGTCCGAGAACTAAGATGAATGTGGTGCTTCAGGACTCAGGACTAAGTGAAACATATCACATGAAGACCTGAAATCTTAATGCACAACACAAAATTTATTCAGATCTGATATTATTAGGTGGATGCCATTATCTGCAAGCATACGTGATTGCTTGATCTATTGGCCTGCTGCCTAAAAAACAAAAATATTTTGCCTTTTTTACTTCTGCCACCGGATAGAACTGAATTAAACTTTTTATATTAAGTATTTGTTCAAACTTATATTAACTGCTAGCTGCATGCGAGCCTGCATATATCTCCCCGCGACCACTTCATGGACTGTATCATATATTCATATCTCCTTTTTAGTTTTATCTTCTGAACCCACCTGTTGCTCAAAGTAAAGCTTCTTTCACCATTGACCACTGGGAATCATTAATTTTTTACTTCCATCTGTTTCTTTCCTAGAATCAGCTTCTCGATGTGTTGCCTCAAGATGCTAAAATTTGCACTTCCTTCAGCGGCATATACAAACCCAGCTCATTGATGTGTTTGCCCACGATCGTAACCTCCCATGCAGGTGATGCTAGTAACAGAATTTAAAAGCGTCATGGGTGGGGAATTTTATTCCTAGAGAACTCATCGAACATTAGCATCAAGCTATCAACATGTTCAGACTTCAGAGCCCCCTTGTTGTCGCAATCCTCTAGTCAACAGCTCTAGATCTTCTCCTGCAAGAAACCATCGGTACTCATGTGGACCTGCACCCAAAAGCCTTCTGGAAGGGACAATGATGATAAGGAGGGATCACAGCTGATGCGGATGGGAAACCTTAGACCGGCGCTACTACTCTTCATCATCGAGAAGAAGACCAAGAATTACCACACGAATCGGGTCCTAGGGGTGGCACAATTTGATCTATGCGACTATATGGATGAAAGAACATCCAAGTATAAGAAGGGATTAAGGGAAGGGAGTGAGATGGCATTGGGGATTTAGATCTGTAACAACAATGCAAGTGCTCGCTATGGAAACAGGAGGAGACGATGGCCAATATGTGTGTCGCCAAAAAGAGGACCTTGGGGATTATGACTCTAGAGACCAAGCAGGGAACGATCTTTCGGGAGCATCTGCACCCAGGATCGTGTGAAATCCCACACGAGTGCAATCCTTTATCCCGAGTTAGATCTAATCCATTCATTGAAAGTTTAACAATGAGGACCCAGTTAATAGATGGCCAGATGTTACTAATTTTGATCTAACGCTATGAGAGAAACCAGGTATGCCATGTTAGCATGTAAAAAAATTATGGTTTGACACGACTCATGGTCCATTAGGACAATGCTATATATATGTTACGCATCTTTTTTGATGGAATATGTTACGCATATATAACGGTTAGATAATTATAATTTTAGAAGACCCACCAAATCGAGGGTCAGTATTTTCTAATTAAGTAGAATTTTCTAGACTAATTCTCTTGCTTCTAATTAACCTATCAATCACTTTTTATATATAAATAGATTCCTACATGCATATGTTCCTCCCTCATAATAAATTTCAGTAGCATCATGAATGAATTCAACAATATAACCAGCACCTAAAGCATTATTTCCATGATCTACAAGCATAGAAAATTTACTACTCTCCACATAAGCAAAATTCTTCTTATTCGGAATAGTGGGAGTATCATAAGAGACTTGAACACTAAAAATTATTTCCACATTAAAAGAGTAATGTTCAGAAAAAGGGTAATCATAATCATGACAAGTTTTATGAATATAGTCATCACTACTTTTTATAGCATAAGTTTCATCACAATAATCATCATAAGTAGCAACTTCGTTCTCATCATAATCGATTGAAACCACTTGCAAGGTAGTGGAATCATCACTAAATAAAGTTGACACTCTTCCAAATCCACTTTCATATTCATCACAATAAGATTCAACATCCTCCAAAATAGTGGGATAACTACTTCCTAAAGTTGACACTCTTCCAAACCCACTTTCATCAATATAATCATCATAGGTAATAGGCATGTTATCATCATAACAACTTTGCATATCAAAACTTGGGAGGCTAAAAGTATCATCTTCATTAAACATAGCATCCCCAAGCTTGGGACAAACATTAATTTCAGCAAATATACTCTCAAATATTTCATCCTTATCTAACGTAGCTTCCCAAGCTTGGGCCTTTTCATATCATAAGCATAATCATTAAAAATATGGATAGCACCAATAGTATAGCAATTATCATCATCACAATGAAGTAGTAGGAGCAACATCATTTGGGAGGGATACCTTTCTACCTTGGTTGCTCCTTATTTTCTTTTTCTTCTTCACATTATGTGTGGGTTCAACCTTCCTCTTTGAGCTCCTTATTGACGAGATTGGTTGAATAGAAAGCTCCTCCTCGTTACCTGATTCATCATAAGAAATAATAGGACGATATTGGGAAGTCTCTTCCCTTTCATTAGTATTCTCATCATCTTCTATTTGCTTTCTTTTCTTTAGGTGATTGGGAATATAAGGATTTTCATTGCAATTCACCGCACAAAACAAATAAATTTCCTCTAAATCAATATCAAGGAAATGCACAAGATTAAATTTTGGAATAAGCTTAGTTGCACATTTCAATTCTTCATAACCCCAAAGCAAACTAAGTTCATTATAATGAGCAAGCGAGATCAAATCATCACAATTTTTGGACACGATTCGATCATGAAACAATTTGCATTGGAGATGTAAATGACCACGTTCATTGCAAAGTTCACAACGGTAAAGATATCTTAAATTTTTAGCACTCTTATCTAGCCTTTCTTGCAACCCTTTAGTTTCTAAATACTTATGCCTCTTGCAATATCTATTTTCCCTATTTGGTGTGTACTTGCACACCCAATCTACTCCACAAAAATCGACATGCTTATAAGAGATATTTTCATCATAACTAGTGCAATCATCATTAGTACCTTGGATATTCAAAGAGTTCATACTAACAACATTGCAATCATGCTCATCATTCAAATATTTAGCATCAAACATTCTATAGATTTCTTCTTCTAGAAATTGAGCACAATTTTCCTTTTCATCAAACTCACGAAAGATATTAAAAAGATGAAGCTTATGAGACAAACTCAATTCCATTTTCTTTTGTAGTTTTATTTTATAAACTAAACTAGTGATAAAACAAGAAACAAAAAGATTCGATTGCAAGATCTAAAGATATACCTTCAAGCACTCACCTCCCCGGCAACGGCGCCAGAAAAGAGCTTAGTTGACAGGGTGTGAGTGCCTCTTACCTAGCCTGCCCGGCAACGGCGCCAGAAAAGAGCTTCATGTCTACTACACAACCTTCTTATTCTAGATGTTGTTGGGCCTCCAAGTGTAGAGGTTTGTAGGACAGTAGCAAATTACCCTCAAGTGGATGACCTAAGGTTTCTCAATCCGTGGGAGGCGTGGGATGAAGATGGTCTCTCTCAAACAACCCTGCAACCAAATAACAAAGAGTCTCTTGTGTCCCCAAAACACCCAATACAATGGTAAATTGTATAGGTGCACTAGTTCGGCAAAGAGATGGTGATACAAGTGCAATATGGATAGTAGATATAGGTTTTGTAATCTGAAAATATAAAAACAGCAAGGTAACTGATGATAAAAGTGAGCGTAGACGGTATTGCAATGGTCGGAAACAAGGCCTAGGTTTCATACTTTCACTAGTGCAAGTTCTCTCAACAATAATAACATAACAGGATCATATAACTATCCCTCAACAGGCAACAAAGAGTCACTCCAAAGCCACTAATAGCGGAGAACAAACGAAGAGATTATGGTAGGGTACGAAACCACCTCTTCCTGTTCTATCTATTCAAGAGTCCGTAGTAAAATAACATGAAGCTATTCTTTCCGTTCAATCTATCATAGAGTTCATACTAGAATAACATCTTAAGATACAAATCAACCAAAACCCTAATGTCACCTAGATACTCCATTGTCACCTCAAGTATCCGTGGGCATGATTATACGATATGCGTCACAGTATCTCAGATTCATCTGTTCAACCAACACAAAGTACTTCAAAGAGTGCCCCAAAGTTTCTACCGGAGAGTCAAGACGAAAACGTGTGCCAACCCGTTTGCATAGGTTCATGGGCGGAACCAGCAAGTTGATCACCAAAACATACATCAAGAGGATCACGTGATATCCCATTGTCACCACAGATAAGCACGGCAAGACATATATCAAGTGTTCTCAAATCCTTAAAGACTCAATCCGATAAGATAACTTCAAGAGGAAAACTCAATTCATCACAAGAGAGTAGAGGGGGAGAAACATCATAAGATCCAACTATAAAAGCAAAGCTCACGATACATCAAGATCGTGCCATAGAGAGAACACGAGAGAGAGAGAGAGAGAGAGAGAGAGAGAGAGAGATCAAACACATAGCTACTGGTACATAACCTCAGCCCCGAGGGTGAACTACTCCCTCCTCATCATGGAGAGCGCCGGTATGATGAAGACGACCACCCGTGAGGGATGCCCCGCCGGCAGGGTGCCGGAACGGGCTCCTGAGAGGTTTTTGGTGGCTACAGAGGCTTGCGGCAGCGGAACTCCCGATCTATCTTCGTATTCGATGGTTTTAGGGTATAAGTGAATATATAGGCGAAAGAAGTCGGTCAGGGAAGCCTCGATGGGCCCACGAGATAGGAGGCGCACCCAGGGGGTGGGCGCGCCCTCCTATCTCCTGGCCTCCTTGAAGCTTCCCTGGCTTGTACTCCAAGTCTCCCGGATCATGTTCGTTCCAAATATCACGCTCCCGAAGGTTTCATTCCGTTTGGACTCCATTTGATATTCCTTTTCTTCAAAATACTGAAACATGCAATAAAACAGCAATATGGGCTGGGCCTCCGGTTAGTAGGTTAGTCCCAAAAGTAATATAAAAGTGTATAATAAAGCCCGTAATCATTCAAAATAGATAATAAAATAGCATGAATGCTTCATAAATTATAGATACGTTGGAGATGTATCAGCTCGTCGGGGCTGGCAAGGGCGAGAGGGTCGACGCCGTCTTCGGGGCACAGGGCGTCAGCGGTGGCGGCGGCGACGTTGAGCAGCCTGACGGCATCGGTGGCGGCGGCGACAGTGACGTCGAGCAGCCCGATGGCGTCGGTGGCGGCGGCGATGGTAAGGTGGAGCAGGGGCGTCGGGCATCGGGGGAGAAGAAGTGATGGATTTGGTCGAAACTGCTAAGTGTTCTCTTATATACCCAGGGCATTGGTACCGGTTCGTGGCACCAACCGGGACCAATGCCCCCTTTAGTCCCGGTTGGTGCCACCAACCGGGACCAAAAGTCTCTTTTCAGTAGCTCAAAGAGCGGGAAGTAGAGGCCTTTGGTCCCGGTTGGTGGCAACAACCGGGACTAAAGGGGGATCATTGGTCTCGGTTGGTGCTACCAACCGGTACCAATGCACCCCTTTAGTCCCGGTTGTTGCCACCAACCGGGACTAAAGGCCTTGCGCTGGCGCGGTGCGATGGGATGTTTAGTCCCACCTCGCTAGCTGAGGAGCGGCCGCACCTGTTTATAAGCGCTGTCGCGCCATCTCCATTGAACTCCTCTGAAATGCAGGCCTATGGGCCAAATCTGACACTGATATGCCTGTGGGCCTTCTACGGCCTGAATCCTGGCCCATGGATGGGTTTCTAGTCGTATTCAGGCTGTGGTGGCCCTGTAGGTGGCATATTTTTTATTTTTTTCCCAATTTTTTTGTTCTCGTTTTTGCTTTGTTTATTTTGTTTTTTTCTACTTACAACAAAATACTTATTTTTTTATTATATTTTGTTTCTAATTACTTATTTATTTTATTTTATGACAATTCTTTTTGCTATTAAAGTTTCTACCAAAAAAAGTTCTTTGTGAAAATTCTTTTTGCTTTTAATGATTTTGAACAGAAAATACTTTGATATTTTTACTTGCATCAATATGATATAATTTTAGTTTCAATAATACTAGAGGTTGCCTATAATGTTTTGAATGAAAATAATTTGATAATTTTTGTTTTATAAATTTTATTAATGTTATTAAAGTTTATTTTATTTTGTTTCTACTTATATATTTTATTAAAGTTTATATTATTTTGATTCAAATAACTTATTTATTTTATTTTATGATAATTCGTGTACAAAACGGACAATCTGTTTCGAAGTATCAGGGTTTCATATGGAAACTCGTCTGTTACCAAAGGATTTCATTTTTTTGGACATATTTGAACACCATAGTTTAATGTGTTCAAAATGCACCATTCAAAGCCACATCGCAAAATTTTAAACCCTTTCTGACTTCATTTGTTATTTTTCATGCATTTACCGATTATTTTGAACTATAAGACCATGAAATTGAAAAGCATTTGAAATGAAGTCTGAAACGGTTGAAAGTTGGCATGGTATCATCATTTCACCCACATAGCATGTGCAACAAAGTAGAGAGAGTTGCGGCAAAAACTGGATGCACTTCGTGTACAAAACGAACAATCTGTTCCGAAGTATCAGGGTTTCATACGGAAACTCGTCTGTTACAAAGGGATTTCATTTTTTTGAACTTATTTGAACTCCATAGTTTTTCTGTGTTCAAAATGCACCATTCAAAGCCACATCACCAATTTTCAACCCTTTTTGACTTCATTTGTTATTTTTCATGCATTTACTGATTATTTTGAGCTATAAGACCATGAAATTGAAAAGCATTTGAAATGAACTCTGAAAAGGTTGAAAGTTGGCATGGTATCATCATTTCACCCACATAGCATGTGCAACAAAGTAGAGAGGGTTACGGCAAAAACTGGATGCACTTCGTGTACAAAACGGACAATCTCTTTCGAAGTATCAGGGTTTCATACGGAAACACGTCTGTTACAAAGGGATTTCCATTTTTTTGAATTTATTTGAACTTCATAGTTTTTCTGTGTTCAAAATGCACCATTCAAAGCCACATCACCAATTTTCAACCCTTTCTGACTTCATTTGTTATTTTTCATGTATTTACGGATTATTTTGAGCTATGAGACCATGAAATTGAAAAGCATTTGAAATGAACTCTGAAAAGGTGTAAAGTTGGCATGGTATCATCATTTCACCCACATAGCATGTGCAAGAAAGTAGAGAGGGTTATGGCAAAAACTGTATGCACTTCGTGTACAAAACAGACAATTTGTTTCGAAGTATTAGGGTTTCATACGGAAACACGTCTGTTACAAAGGGATTTCATTTTTTTTGAACTTATTTGAACTCCATAGTTTTTCTGTGTTCAAAATGCACCATTCAAAGCAACATCACCAATTTTCAACCCTATCTCACTTCATTTGTTATTTTTCATGCATTTACTGATTATTTTGAGCTATAAGACCATGAAATTGAAAAGCATTTGAAATGAACTCTGAAAAGGTTGAAAGTTGGCATGGTATCATCATTTCACCCACATAGCATGGTGCAACAAAGTAGAGAGAGTTGCGGCAAAAACTGGATGCACTTCGTGTACAAAACGGACAATCTGTTTCGAAGTATCAGGGTTTTATACGGAAACTCGTCTGTTACAAAGGGATTTCATTTTTTTGAACTTATTTGAACTCCATAGTTTTTCTGTGTTCAAAATGCACCATTCAAAGCCACATCACCAATTTTCAACCCTTTTTGACTTCATTTGTTATTTTTCATGCATTTACTGATTATTTTGAGCTATAAGACCATGAAATTGAAAAGCATTTTAAATGAACTTTGAAAAGGTTGAAAGTTGGCATGGTATCATCATTTCACCCACATAGCATGTGCAACAAAGTAGAGAGGGTCACGGCAAAAATTGGATGCACTTCGTGTACAAAACAGACAATCCCTTTCGAAGTATCAGGGTTTCATACGGAGACTCGTCTGTTACAAAGGGATTTCCATTTTTTGAATTTATTTGAACTTCATAGTTTTTCTATGTTCAAAAGGCACCATTCGAAGCCACATCACCAATTTTCAACCCTTTCTGACTTCATTTGTTATTTTTCATGCATTTACTTCATGCATTTCTTGATTATTTTGAGCTATAAGACCATGAAATTAAAAAGCATTTGAAATGAACTCGAAAAGGTTGAAAGTTGGCATGGTATCATCATTTCACCCACATAGCATGTCAAAAAGTAGAGAGGGTTATGGCAAAAGCTGGATGCACTTACGTGTACAAAGCGGACAATCTGTTTGATATCGGGGTTTCATCTGGAAACTACGTTTGTTACAAAGGGATTTCATTTTTTGAACTTATTTGAACTCCATAGTTTTTACGTGTTCAAAATGAACCATTCAAAGTGACATCACCAATTTTCAACCCTATCGACTTCATTTGTTATTTTCATGCATTCTTGATTATTTTGAGCTATAAGACCATGAAATTGAAAAGCATTTGAAATGAACTCACAGAAAAGGTTGAAAGTTGGCATGGTATCATCATTTCACCCACATAGCATGTGCAAGAAAGTAGAGAGTTATGGCAAAACTGGATGCACTGAGTGTAGATTATTTTGAGCTATAAGACCATGAAATTGATAAGCATTTGAAATGAACTCTGAAAAGGTTGAAAGTTGGCATGATATCATCATTTCACCCACATAGCATGTGCAAGAAAGTAGAGAGGGTTATGGCAAAAACTGTATGCACTTCGTGTACAAAACGGACAATTTGTTTCGAAGTATCAGGGTTTCATACGGAAACACGTCTGTTACAAAGGGATTTCATTTTTTTTGAACTTATTTGAACTCCATAGTTTTTCAGTGTTCAAAATGCACCATTCAAAGCCACATCACTAATTTTCAACCCTATCTGACTTCATTTGTTTTTTTTCATGCATTTACTGATTATTTTGAGCTATAAGACCATGAAATTGAAAAGCATTTGAAATGAACTCTGAAAAGGTTGAAAGTTGGCATGGTATCATCATTTCACCCACATAGCATGTACAAGAAAGTAGAGAGGGTTATGGCAAAAACTGGATGCACTTCGTGTACAAAACGGACAATTTGTTTCGAAGTATCAGGGTTTCATACGGAAACACGTTTGTTACAAAGGGATTTCATTTTTTTGAACTTATTTGAACTCCATAGTTTTTCTGTGTTCAATGAACCATTCAAAGTGACATCACCAATTTTCAACCCCTATCTGACTTCATTTGTTATTTTTCATGCATTTACTGATTATTTTGAGCTATAAGACCATGAAATTGAAAAGCATTTGAAATGAACTCTGAAAAGGTTGAAAGTTGGCATGGTATCATCATTTTACCCACATAGAATGTGCAAGAAAGTAGAGAGGGTTACGGCAAAAACTGGATGCACTTCGTGTACAAAACGGATAATTTGTTTCGAAGTATCAGGGTTTCATACGGAAACTCGCCTGTTACAAAGGGATTCCATTTTTTGAACTTATTTGAACTCCATAGTTTTTCTGTGTTCAAAATGCACCATTCAATGCCACATCACCAATTTTCAACCCTTACTGACTTCGTTTGTTATTTTTCATGCATTTACTGATTACTTTGAGCTATAAGACCATGAAAATGGAATGCATTTGAAATGAACTCTGAAAAGGTTGAATGTTGGCATGGTATCATTATTTCACCCACATAGCATGTGCAATAAAGTAGAGAGGGTTACGGCAAAAACTGGATGCACTTCATGTACAAAACGGACAATCTATTTCGAAGTATCAGGGTTTCATATGGAAACTCGTCTGTTACAAAGGGAATTCATTTTTTGAACTTATTTGAACTCCATAGTTTTTCTGTGTTCAAAATGCACCATTCAAAGCCACATCACCAATTTTCAACCATTTCTGACTGCATTTGTTATTTTTCATGCATTTACTGACTATTTTGAGCTATAAGACCATGAAATTAAAAAGCATTTGAAATGAACTCTAAAAAGGTTGAAAGTTGGCATGGTATCATCATTTCAACCACATAGCATGTGCAAAAAAGTACAGAGGGTTACGGCAAAAACTAGATGCACTTCGTGTACAAAACGTACAGACTCTTTCGAAGTATCAGGGTTTCATATGGAAACTCGTCTGTTACAAAGGGAATTCATTTTTTGAACTTATTTGAACTCCATAGTTTTTTTGTGTTCAAAATGCACCATTCAAAGCCACATCACCAATTTTCAACCATTTCTGACTTCATTACTGATTATTTTGAGCTATAAGACCATGAAATTGAAAAGCATTTGAAATGAACTCTGAAAAGGTTGAAAGTTTGCATGGTATCATCATTTCACCCACATAGCATGTGTAAGAAAGTATAGAGGGTTACGGCAAAAACTGGATGCACTTCGTGTACAAAACGGACAATCTGCTTGAAGTACCGGGGTTTAATCTGAAACTCGTCTGCATTACAAAGGGATTTCATTTTTTGAACTTATTTGAACTCCATAGTTTTTCTGTGTTCAAAATGAACCATTCAAAGCCACATCACCAATTTTCAACCCTATCTGACTTCATTTGTTCTTTTTCATAAATTTACTGATTATTATGAGCTATAAGACCATGAAATTGAAAAGCATTTGAAATGAACTCTGAAAAGGTTGAAAGTTGGCATTGTATCATCATTTCACCCACATAGCATGTGCAAGAAATTAGAGAGGGTTACGACAAAAACTGGATGCACTTCATGTACAAAATGGACAATTTGTTTCGAAGTATCAGGGTTTCATACGAAAACACGTCTGTTACAAAGGGATTTCATATTTTTGAACTTAGTTGAACTCCATAGTTTTTCTGTGTTCAAAATGCACCATTTAAACCCACATCCCCAATTTTCAACCCTTACTGACTGCATTTGTTATTTTTCTTGCATTTACTGATTATTTTGAGCTATAAGACCATGAAATTGAAAATCATTTGAAATGAACTCTGAAAAGGTTGAAAGTTGGCATGGTATCATCATTTCACCCACATAGCGTGTGCAAGAATGTAGAGAGGGTTACAACAAAAACTGGATGCACTTCGTGTACAAAACGGACAATCTGTTTTGAAGTACTAGGGTTTCATACGGAAACTCGTCTGTTACAACGGGATTTCATTTTTTGAACTTATTTGAACTCCATAGTTTTTTTGTGTTCAAAAAGCACCATTCAAAGCCACATTACCAATTTTCAACCCTTTCTGACTTCATTTGTTGTTTTTCATTCATTTACTGATTATTTTGAGCTATAAGACCATGAAATTGAGAAGCATTTGAAACGAACTCTGAAAAGGTTGAAAGTTGGCATGGTATCATCATTTCACCCACATAGGGTGTGCAAGAAAGTAGAGAGGGTTACGGCAAAAAGTGGATGCACTTCGTGTAAAAACGGACAATCTCTTTCGAATTATCAGTGTTTCACACAGAAACTCGTCTGTTACAAAGGGATTTCATTTAGTGAACTTATTTGAACTCCATAGTTTTTCTGTGTTCAAAAGGCACCATTCGAAGCCACATCACCAATTTTCAACCCTTTCTGACTTCATTTGTTATTTTTCATGCATTTACTGTTTATTTTGAGCTATAAGACCATGAAATTGAAAAGCATTTGAAATGAACTCTGAAAAGGTTGAAAGTTGGCATGATATCATCATTTCACCCACATAGCATGTGCAAGAAAGTAGAGAGGGTTATGGCAAAAACTGTATGCACTTCGTGTACAAAACGGACAATTTGTTTCGAAGTATCGGGGTTTCATACGAAACACGCCTCATTACAAAGGGATTTCATTTTTTTTGAACTTATTTGAACTCCATAGTTTTTCTGTGTTCAAAATGCACCATTCAAAGCCACATCACTAATTTTCAACCCTATCTGACTTCATTTGTTTTTTTTCATGCATTTACTTGATTATTTTGAGCTATAAGACCATGAAATTGAAAAGCATTTGAAATGAACTCCACATAGAATGTGCAAGAAAGTAGAGATTCTACAGCCAAAAAGCTGGATGCACCGTTATTACAAAAGCGGACAATTTGTTTGAAGTGTCGAGGTTTCATCTGGAGCTTCTAAATCGTTACAAAAGGATTTCATTTTTTGAACTTATTTGAACTCCATAGTTTTTACTGTGTTCAAAATGCACCATTAAAAGCCACATCACCAATTTTCAACCCTATCTGACTTCATTTGTTCTTTTCATGCATTCTGATTATTTTGAGCTATAAGACCATGAAATTGAAAAGCATTTGAAATGAACTCTGAAAAGGTTGAAAGTTGGCATGGTATCATCATTTCACCCATAGCATGTGCAATAAAGTAGAGAGAATTCTGACAAAACTTTGGATGCATTCATGTACAAAATGGACAATTTGTTTGATAACTATAGGGGTTTCATAAAAGCTACGTCACATTTAAGGGATTTCATATTTTGAACTTATTTGAACTCCATAGTTTTTACATGTGTTCAAAATGCACCATTTCCCAAACCCACATCACCAATTTTCAACCCTTCTTTTAGTGCATTTTGTTATTTTCATGCATTTACTTGATTATTTTGAGCTATAAGACCATGAAATTGAAAAGCATTTGAAATGAACTCGAAAAGGTTGAAAGTTGGCATGGTATCATCATTTCACCCACTATAGCATGTGCAGAAAGTAGAGAGGGTTACAACAAAAGCTGGATGCACTTAGTGTGTACAAAGCAGGACAATCTGTTTTTTTGAAATGTCGGGTTTCATCTGAAACAAATGCATTACAAAGGCAGATTTCATTTTTGAACTTATTTGAACTCCATAGTTTTTTGTGTTCAAAAGCACCATTCAACCACATCACCAATTTTCAACCCTTTTAAACTTCATTTGTTATTTTCATTGCATTTCTTGATTATTTTGAGCTATAAGACCATGAAATTGAAAAGCATTTGAAATGAACTGCGAAAAGGTTGAAAGGTGTTCAAAATGCACCATTCAAAGCCACATCACTAATTTTCAACCCTATCTGACTTCATTTGTTTTTTTTTCATGCATTTACTGATTATTTTGAGCTATAAGACCATGAAATTGAAAAGCATTTGAAATGAACTCTGAAAAGGTTGAAAGTTGGCATGGTATCATCATTTCACCCACATAGCATGTACAAGAAAGTAGAGAGGGTTATGGCAAAAACTGGATGCACTTTGTGTGCAAAACGGACAATTTGTTTCGAAGTATCAGGGTTTCATACGGAAACACGTTTGTTACAAAGGGATTTCATTTTTTTGAACTTATTTGAACTCCATAGTTTTTCTGTGTTCAATGAACCATTCAAAGTGACATCACCAATTTTCAACCCCTATCTGACTTCATTTGTTATTTTTCATGCATTTACTGATTATTTTGAGCTATAAGACCATGAAATTGAAAAGCATTTGAAATGAACTCTGAAAAGGTTGAAAGTTGGCATGGTATCATCATTTTACCCACATAGAATGTGCAAGAAAGTAGAGAGGGTTACGGCAAAAACTGGATGCACTTCGTGTACAAAACGGATAATTTGTTTGAAGTATCGTGGTTTCATACGAAACTCGCTTTGTTACAAAGGGATTCCATTTTTGAACTTATTTGAACTCCATAGTTTTCTGTGTTCAAAATGCACCATTCAATGCCACATCACCAATTTTCAACCCTTCATCGACTTCGTTTGTTATTTTTCATGCATTTACTTGATTACTTTGAGCTATAAGACCATGAAAATGGAATGCATTTGAAATGAACTCTGAAAAGGTTGAATGTTGGCATGGTATCATTATTTCACCCACATAGCATGTGCAATAAAGTAGAGAGGGTTACGGCAAAAACTGGATGCACTTCATGTACAAAACGGACAATCTATTTCGAAGTATCAGGGTTTCATATGGAAACTAAATGCATTACAAAGGGAATTCATTTTTGAACTTATTTGAACTCCATAGTTTTTCTGTGTTCAAAATGCACCATTCAAAGCCACATCACCAATTTTCAACCATTTCTGACTGCATTTGTTATTTTTCATGCATTTACTGACTATTTTGAGCTATAAGACCATGAAATTAAAAAGCATTTGAAATGAACTCTAAAAAGGTTGAAAGTTGGCATGGTATCATCATTTCAACCACATAGCATGTGCAAGAAAGTAGAGAGGGTTACGGCAAAAACTAGATGCACTTCGTGTACAAAACGTACAGTCTCTTTCGAAGTATCAGGGTTTCATATGGAAACTCGTCTGTTACAAAGGGAATTCATTTTTTGAACTTATTTGAACTCCATAGTTTTTTTGTGTTCAAAATGCACCATTCAAAGCCACATCACCAATTTTCAACCATTTCTGACTTCATTTGTTATTTTTCATGCATTTACTGATTATTTTGAGCTATAAGACCATGAAATTGAAAAACATTTGAAATGAACTCTGAAAAGGTTGAAAGTTTGCATGGTATCATCATTTCACCCACATAGAATGTGTAAGAAAGTATAGAGGGTTACGGCAAAAACTGGATGCACTTCGTGTACAAAACGGACAATCTGTTTCGAAGTACCAGGGTTTAATACGGAAACTCGTCTGTTACAAAGGGATTTCATTTTTTTGAACTTATTTGAACTCCATAGTTTTTCTGTGTTCAAAATGAACCATTCAAAGCCACATCACCAATTTTCAACCCTATCTGACTTCATTTGTTCTTTTTCATAAATTTACTGATTATTATGAGCTATAAGACCATGAAATTGAAAAGCATTTGAAATGAACTCGAAAAGGTTGAAAGTTGGCATTGTATCATCATTTCACGCACATAGCATGTGCAAGAAATTAGAGAGGGTTACGACAAAAACTGGATGCACTTCATGTACAAAATGGACAATTTGTTTGAAGTATCGTGGTTTCATACGAAAACACGTCATTACAAAGGGATTTCATTTTTTGAACTTAGTTGAACTCCATAGTTTTTCTGTGTTCAAAATGCACCATTTAAACCCACATCCCCAATTTTCAACCCTTCTCGACTGCATTTGTTATTTTTCTTGCATTTACTGATTATTTTGAGCTATAAGACCATGAAATTGAAAATCATTTGAAATGAACTCTGAAAAGGTTAAAAGTTGGCATGGTATCATCATTTCACCCACATAGCGTGTGCAAGAATGTAGAGAGGGTTACAACAAAAACTGGATGCACTTCGTGTACAAAACGGACAATCTGTTTCGAAGTACTAGGGTTTTATACGGAAACTCGTCTGTTACAACGGGATTTCATTTTTTGAACTTATTTGAACTCCATAGTTTTTTTGTGTTCAAAAAGCACCATTCAAAGCCACATTACCAATTTTCAACCCTTTCTGACTTCATTTGTTGTTTTTCATTCATTTACTGATTATTTTGAGCTATAAGACCATGAAATTGAGAAGCATTTGAAACGAACTCTGAAAAGGTTGAAAGTTGGCATGGTATCATCATTTCACCCACATAGGGTGTGCAAGAAAGTAGAGAGGGTTACGGCAAAAAGTGGATGCACTTCGTGTAAAAACGGACAATCTCTTTCGAATTATCAATGTTTCACACAGAAACTCGTCTGTTACAAAGGGATTTCATTTAGTGAACTTATTTGAACTCCATAGTTTTTCTGTGTTCAAAATGCACCATTCAATGCCACATCACCAATTTTAAACCCTTACTGACTTCATTTGTTATTTTTCATGCATTTACTGATTACTTTGAGCTATAAGACCATGAAATTGGAAAGCATTTGAAATGAATTCTGAAAAGGTTGAAAGTTGGCATGGTATCATCATTTCACCCACATAGCATGTGCAAGAAAGAAGAGAGGGTTACGGCAAAAACTGGATGCACTTCGTGTACAAAACGGATAATCTATTTCGAAGTATCAGGGTTTCATATGGAAACTCGTCTGTTAAAAGGGATTTCATTTTTTCGAACTTATTTGAACTCCATAGTTTTTCTGTGTTCAAAATGCACCATTCAAAGCCACATCACCAATTTTCAACCATTTCTGACTTCATTTGTTATTTTTCATGCATTTACTGACTATTTTGAGCTATAAGACCATGAAATTAAAAAGCATTTGAAATGAACTCTAAAAAGGTTGAAAGTTGGCATGGTATCATCATTTCAACCACATAGCATGTGCAAGAAAGTAGAGAGGGTTACGGCAAAAACTGGATGCACTTCGTGTACAAAACGGACAATTTGTTTCGAAGTATCAGGGTTTCATACGGAAACACGTTTGGTACAAAGGGATTTCATTTTTTTGAACTTATTTGAACTCCATAGTTTTTCTGTGTTCAATGAACCATTCAAAGCGACATCACCAATTTTCAACCCCTATCTGACTTCATTTGTTATTTTTATGCATTTACTGATTATTTTGAGCTATAAGACCATGAAATTGAAAAGCATTTGAAATGAAATCTGAAAAGGTTGAAAGTTGGCATGGTATCATCATTTTACCCACATAGCATGTGCAAGAAAGTAGAGAGGGTTACGGCAAAAACTGGATGCACTTCGTGTACAAAACGGATAATTTGTTTCAAGTATCGTGGTTTCATCTGAAAAACTCGCTTTGTTACAAAGGGATTTCATTTTTTGAACTTATTTGAACTGCAGAGTTTTTCGTGTTCAAAATGCACCATTCAATGCCACATCACCAATTTTCAACCCTTACTGACTCCATTTGTTATTTTTCATGCATTTACTGATTACTTTGAGCTATAAGACCATGAAAATGGAATTCATTTGAAATGAACTCTGAAAAGGTTGAATGTTGGCATGGTATCATTATTTCACCCACATAGCATGTGCAATAAAGTAGAGAGGGTTACGGCAAAAACTGGATGCACTTCATGTACAAAACGGACAATCTATTTCGAAGTATCAGGGTTTCATATGGAAACTCGTCTGTTACAAAGGGAATTCATTTTTTGAACTTATTTGAACTCCATAGTTTTTCTGTGTTCAAAATGCACCATTCAAAGCCACATCACCAATTTTCAACCATTTCTGACTTCATTTGTTATTTTTCATGCATTTACTGACTATTTTGAGCTATAAGACCATGAAATTAAAAAGCATTTGAAATGAACTCTAAAAAGGTTGAAAGTTGGCATGGTATCATCATTTCAACCACATAGCATGTGCAAGAAAGTAGAGAGGGTTACGGCAAAAACTAGATGCACTTCGTGTACAAAACGTCTGATCTCTTTCAAGTATCGTGGTTTCATATGGAAACTCGTGCATTACAAAGGGAATTCATTTTTGAACTTATTTGAACTCCATAGTTTTTTGTGTTCAAAATGCACCATTCAAAGCCACATCACCAATTTTCAACCATTTCGACTTCATTTGTTATTTTCATGCATTTACTGATTATTTTGAGCTATAAGACCATGAAATTGAAAAGCATTTGAAATGAACTCTGAAAAGGTTGAAAGTTTGCATGGTATCATCATTTCACCCACATAGCATGTGTAAGAAAGTATAGAGGGTTACGGCAAAAACTAGATGCACTTCGTGTACAAAACGGACAATCTGTTTCGAAGTACCAGGGTTTAATACGGAAACTCGTCTGTTACAAAGGGATTTCATTTTTTTGAACTTATTTGAACTCCATAGTTTTTCTGTGTTCAAAATGAACCATTCAAAGCCACATCACCAATTTTCAACCCTATCTGACTTCATTTGTTCTTTTTCATAAATTTACTGATTATTATGAGCTATAAGACCATGAAATTGAAAAGCATTTGAAATGAACTCTGAAAAGGTTGAAAGTTGGCATTGTATCATCATTTCACCCACATAGCATGTGCAAGAAATTAGAGAGGGTTACGACAAAAACTGGATGCACTTCATGTACAAAATGGACAATTTGTTTCGAAGTATCAGGGTTTCATACGAAAACACGCTCATTACAAAGGGATTTCATTTTTTGAACTTAGTTGAACTCCATAGTTTTTCTGTGTTCAAAATGCACCATTTAAACCCACATCCCCAATTTTCAACCCTTACTGACTGCATTTGTTATTTTTCTTGCATTTACTGATTATTTTGAGCTATAAGACCATGAAATTGAAAATCATTTGAAATGAACTCTGAAAAGGTTGAAAGTTGGCATGGTATCATCATTTCACCCACATAGCGTGTGCAAGAATGTAGAGAGGGTTACAACAAAAACTGGATGCACTTCGTGTACAAAACGGACAATCTGTTTCGAAGTACTAGGGTTTCATACGGAAACTCGTCTATTACAACGAGATTTCATTTTTTGAACTTATTTGAACTCCATAGTTTTTTTGTGTTCAAAAAGCACCATTCAAAGCCACATTACCAATTTTCAACCCTTTCTGACTTCATTTGTTGTTTTTCATTCACTTACTGATTATTTTGAGCTATAAGACCATGAAATTGAGAAGCATTTGAAACGAACTCTGAAAAGGTTGAAAGTTGGCATGGTATCATCATTTCACCCACATAGGGTGTGCAAGAAAGTAGAGAGGGTTACGGCAAAAAGTGGATGCACTTCGTGTAAAAACGGACAATCTCTTTCGAATTATCAATGTTTCACACAGAAACTCGTCTGTTACAAAGGGATTTCATTTAGTGAACTTATTTGAACTCCATAGTTTTTCTATGTTCAAAATGCACCATTCAATGCCACATCACCAATTTTAAACCTTTACTAACTTCATTTGTTATTTTTCATGCATTTACTGATTACTTTGAGCTATAAGACCATGAAATTGGAAAGCATTTGAAATGAATTCTGAAAAGGTTGAAAGTTGGCATGGTATCATCATTTCACCCACATAGTGTGTGCAAGAAAGCAGAGAGGGTTACGGCAAAAACTGGATGCACTTCGTGTACAAAACGGATAATCTATTTTGAAGTATCAGGGTTTCATATGGAAACTCGTCTGTTAAAAGGGATTTCATTTTTTCGAACTTATTTGAAATCCATAGTTTTTCTGTGTTCAAAATGCACCATTCAAAGCCACATCACCAATTTTCAACCATTTCTGACTTCATTTGTTATTTTTCATGCATTTACTGACTATTTTGAGCTATAAGACCATGAAATTAAAAAGCATTTGAAATGAACTCTAAAAAGGTTGAAAGTTGGCATGGTATCATCATTTCAACCACATAGCATGTGCAAGAAAGTAGAGAGGGTTACGGCAAAAACTGGATGCACTTCGTGTACAAAACGGAGAATCTGTTTCGAAGTACCAGGGTTTCATACGGAAACTCGTTTGTTACAAAGGGATTTAATTTTTTTGAACTTATTTGAACTCCATAGTTTTTCTGTGTTCAAAATACACCATTCCAAATCACCAATGTTCAACCCTTTCTGACTTCATTTGTTATTTTTCATGCATTTACTGATTATTTTGAGCTATAGGACCCTGAAATTGAAAAGCATTTGAAATGAACTCTGAAAAGGTTGAAAGTTGGCATTTTATCATCATTTCACCCACATAGCATGTGCAAGAAAGTAGAGAGGGTTACGGAAAAAACTGGATGCACTTCGTGTACAAAATGGACAATTTGTTTCGAAGTATCAGGGTTTCATACGAAAACACGTCTGTTACAAAGGGATTTCATTTTTTTGAAGTTAGTTGAACTCCATAGTTTTTCTGTGTTCAAAATGCACCATTTAAAGCCACATCACCAATTTTCAACCCTTACTGACTGCATTTGTTATTTTTCTTGCATTTACTGATTATTTTGAGCTATAAGACCATGAAATTGAAAAGCATTTGAAATGAACTCTAAAAAGGTTGAAAGTTGGCATGGTATCATCATTTCACCCACATAGCGTGTGCAAGAAAGCGGAGAGGGTTACGGCAAAAACTAGATCACTTCGTGTACAAAACGTACAGTCTCTTTCGAAGTATTAGGGTTTCATACGGAAACTCGTCTGTTACAAAGGGATTTCAACTTTTTTGAACTTATTTGAACTCCATAGTTTTTCTTTGCTCAAAATGCACCATTCAAAGCCACATCATCAATTTTCAACCCTTACTGACTTCATTTCTTATTTTCTATGCATTTACTGATTATTTTGAGCTATAAGACCATGAAATTGAAAATCATTTGAAATGAACTCTGAAAAGGTTGAAAGTTGGCATGGTATCATCATTTCACCCACATAGCGTGTGCAAGAATGTAGAGAGGGTTACAACAAAAACTGGATGCACTTCGTGTACAAAACGGACAATCTGTTTCGAAGTACTAGGGTTTCATACGGAAACTCGTCTGTTACAACGGGATTTCATTTTTTGAACTTATTTGAACTCCATAGTTTTTTTGTGTTCAAAAAGCACCATTCAAAGCCACATTACCAATTTTCAACCCTTTCTGACTTCATTTGTTGTTTTTCATTCATTTACTGATTATTTTGAGCTATAAGACCATGAAATTGAGAAGCATTTGAAACGAACTCTGAAAAGGTTGAAAGTTGGCATGGTATCATCATTTCACCCACATAGGGTGTGCAAGAAAGTAGAGAGGGTTACGGCAAAAAGTGGATGCACTTCGTGTAAAAACGGACAATCTCTTTCGAATTATCAGTGTTTCACACAGAAACTCGTCTGTTACAAAGGGATTTCATTTAGTGAACTTATTTGAACTCCATAGTTTTTCTGTGTTCAAAAGGCACCATTCGAGGCCACATCACCAATTTTCAACCCTTTCTGACTTCATTTGTTATTTTTCATGCATTTACTGATTATTTTGAGCTATAAGACCATGAAATTGAAAAGCATTTGAAATGAACTCTGAAAAGGTTGAAAGTTGGCATGATATCATCATTTCACCCACATAGCATGTGCAAGAAAGTAGAGAGGGTTATGGCAAAAACTGTATGCACTTCGTGTACAAAACGGACAATTTGTTTCGAAGTATCAGGGTTTCATACGGAAACACGTCTGTTACAAAGGGATTTCATTTTTTTTGAACTTATTTGAACTCCATAGTTTTTCTATGTTCAAAACGCACCATTCAAAGCCACATCACCAATTTTCAACCCTATCTGTCTTCATTTGTTATTTTTCATGCATTTACTGATTATTTTGAGCTATAAGACCATGAAATTGAAAAGCATTTGAAATGAACTCTGAAAAGGTTGAAAGTTGGCATGGTATGATCATTTCACCCACATAGCATGTACAAGAAAGTAGAGAGGGTTACGGCAAAAACTGGATGCACTTCATGTACAAAACGGACAATTTGTTTCGAAGTATCAGGGTTTCATACGGAAACACGTTTGGTACAAAGGGATTTCATTTTTTTGAACTTATTTGAACTCCATAGTTTTTCTGTGTTCAATGAACCATTCAAACCGACATCACCAATTTTCAACCCCTATCTGACTTAATTTGTTATTTTTCATGCATTTACTGATTATTTTGAGCTATAAGACCATGAAATTGAAAAGCATTTGAAATGAACTCTGAAAAGGTTGAAAGTTGGCATGGTATCATCATTTTACCCACATAGCATGTGCAAGAAAGTAGAGAGGGTTACGGCAAAAACTGGATGCACTTCGTGTACAAAACGGATAATTTGTTTCGAAGTATCAGGGTTTCATACGGAAACTCGCCTGTTACAAAGGGATTTCATTTTTTTGAACTTATTTGAACTGCAGAGTTTTTCTGTGTTCAAAATGCACCATTCAATGCCACATCACCAATTTTCAACCCTTACTGACTCCATTTGTTATTTTTCATGCATTTACTGATTACTTTGAGCTATAAGACCATGAAAATGGAATGCATTTGAAATGAACTCTGAAAAGGTTGAATGTTGGCATGGTATCATTATTTCACCCACATAGCATGTGCAATAAAGTAGAGAGGGTTACGGCAAAACTGGATGCACTTCATGTACAAAACGGACAATCTATTTCAAGTATCGGGGTTTCATATGGAAACTCGTGCATTACAAAGGAATTCATTTTTGAACTTATTTGAACTCCATAGTTTTTCTGTGTTCAAAATGCACCATTCAAAGCCACATCACCAATTTTCAACCATTTCTGACTTCATTTGTTATTTTTCATGCATTTACTGACTATTTTGAGCTATAAGACCATGAAATTAAAAAGCATTTGAAATGAACTCTAAAAAGGTTGAAAGTTTGCATGGTATCATCATTTCAACCACATAGCATGTGCAAGAAATTAGAGAGGGTTACGGCAAAACTAGATGCACTTCGTACAAAACGTCATAGATCTCTTTCAAGTATCGTGGTTTCATATGGAAACTCGTCTGTTACAAAGGGAATTCATTTTTTGAACTTATTTGAACTCCATAGTTTTTTTGTGTTCAAAATGCACCATTCAAAGCCACATCACCAATTTTCAACCATTTCTGACTTCATTTGTTATTTTTCATGCATTTACTGATTATTTTGAGCTATAAGACCATGAAATTGAAAAGCATTTGAAATGAACTCTGAAAAGGTTGAAAGTTTGCATGGTATAATCATTTCACCCACATAGCATGTGTAAGAAAGTATAGAGGGTTACGGCAAAAACTGGATGCACTTCGTGTACAAAACGGACAATCTGTTTCGAAGTACCAGGGTTTAATACTGAAACTCGCTCATTACAAAGGGATTTCATTTTTTGAACTTATTTGAACTCCATAGTTTTTCTGTGTTCAAAATGAACCATTCAAAGCCACATCACCAATTTTCAACCCTATCGACTTCATTTGTTCTTTTCATAAATTTTGATTTATTATGAGCTATAAGACCATGAAATTGAAAAGCATTTGAAATGAACTCTGAAAAGGTTGAAAGTTGGCATTGTATCATCATTTCACCCACATAGCATGTGCAAGAAATTAGAGAGGGTTACGACAAAAACTGGATGCACTTCATGTACAAAATGGACAATTTGTTTCAAGTATCGGGGTTTCATACTGAAAACACGTCTGTTACAAAGGGATTTCATTTTTTGAACTTAGTTGAACTCCATAGTTTTTCTGTGTTCAAAATGCACCATTTAAACCCACATCCCCAATTTTCAACTCTTCGATGTTGCATTTGTTATTTTTCTTGCATTTCTTGATTATTTTGAGCTATAAGACCATGAAATTGAAAATCATTTGAAATGAACTCTGAAAAGGTTGAAAGTTGGCATGGTATCATCATTTCACCCACATAGCGTGTGCAAGAATGTAGAGAGGGTTACAACAAAAACTGGATGCACTTCGTGTACAAAACGGACAATCTGTTTCGAAGTACTAGGGTTTCATACGGAAACTCGTCTGTTACAACGGGATTTCATTTTTTGAACTTATTTGAACTCCATAGTTTTTTTGTGTTCAAAAAGCACCATTCAAAGCCACATTACCAATTTTCAACCCTTTCTGACTTCATTTGTTGTTTTTCATTCATTTACTGATTATTTTGAGCTATAAGACCATGAAATTGAGAAGCATTTGAAACGAACTCTGAAAAGGTTGAAAGTTGGCATGGTATCATCATTTCACCCACATAGGGTGTGCAAGAAAGTAGAGAGGGTTACGGCAAAAAGTGGATGCACTTCGTGTAAAAACGGACAATCTCTTTCGAATTATCAGTGTTTCACACAGAAACTCGTCTGTTACAAAGGGATTTCATTTAGTGAACTTATTTGAACTCCATAGTTTTTCTGTGTTCAAAATGCACCATTCAATGCCACATCACCAATTTTAAACCCTTACTGACTTCATTTGTTATTTTTCATGCATTTACTGATTACTTTGAGCTATAAGACCATGAAATTGGAAAGCATTTGAAATGAATTCTGAAAAGGTTGAAAGTTGGCATGGTATCATCATTTCACCCACATAGTGTGTGCAAGAAAGCAGAGAGGGTTACGGCAAAAACTGGATGCACTTCGTGTACAAAACGGATAATCTATTTCAAGTATCGTGGTTTCATATGGAAACTCGTGCATTAAAGGGATTTCATTTTTCAACTTATTTGAAATCCATAGTTTTTCTGTGTTCAAAATGCACCATTCAAAGCCACATCACCAATTTTCAACCATTTCGACTTCATTTGTTATTTTTCATGCATTTACTTGACTATTTTGAGCTATAAGACCATGAAATTAAAAGCATTTGAAATGAACTCTAAAAGGTTGAAAGTTGGCATGGTATCATCATTTCAACCACATAGCATGTGCAAGAAAGTAGAGAGGGTTACGGCAAAACTGGATGCACTTCGTGTACAAAACGGAGAATCTGCTTTGAAGTACCGTGGTTTCATACGAAACTCGCTGCATTACAAAGGGATTTAATTTTTTGAACTTATTTGAACTCCATAGTTTTTCTGTGTTCAAAATACACCATTCCAAATCACCAATGTTCAACCCTTTCGACTTTATTTGTTATTTTCATGCATTTACTTGATTATTTTGAGCTATAGGACCACGAAATTGAAAAGCATTTGAAATGAACTCAAAAGGTTGAAAGTTGGCATTTTATCATCATTTCACCCACATAGCATGTGCAAGAAAGTAGAGAGGGTTACGGAAAAACTGGATGCACTTCGTACAAAATGGACAATTTGTTTCAAGTATCGGGTTTCATACGAAAACACATCTGTTACAAAGGGATTTCATTTTTTTGAAGTTAGTTGAACTCCATAGTTTTTCTGTGTTCAAAATGCACCATTTAAAGCCACATCACCAATTTTCAACCCTTACTGACTGCATTTGTTATTTTTCTTGCATTTACTGATTATTTTGAGCTATAAGACCATGAAATTGAAAAGCCATTGAAATGAACTCAGAAAAGGTTGAAAGTTGGCATGGTATCATCATTTCACCCACATAGCGTGTGCAAGAAAGCGGAGAGGGTTACGGCAAAAACTAGATGCACTTCGTGTACAAAACGTACAGTCTCTTTCGAAGTATCAGGGTTTCATACGGAAACTCGTCTGTTACAAAGGGATTTCAACTTTTTTGAACTTATTTGAACTCCATAGTTTTTCTTTGCTCAAAATGCACCATTCAAAGCCACATCATCAATTTTCAACCCTTACTGACTTCATTTGTTATTTTCTATGCATTTACTGATTATTTTGAGCTATAAGATCATGAAATTGAAAATCATTTGAAATGAACTCTGAAAAGGTTGAAAGTTGGCATGGTATCATCATTTCACCCACATAGTATGTGCAAGAATGTAGAGAGGGTTACAACAAAAACTGGATGCACTTCCTGTACAAAACGGACAATCTGTTTCGAAGTACCAGGGTTTCATACAAAAACTCGTCTATTACAACGGGATTTCATTTTTTGAACTTATTTGAACTCCATAGTTTTTTTGTGTTCAAAAAGCACCATTCAAAGCCACATCACCAATTTTCAACCCTTTCCTACTTCATTTGTTATTTTTCATTCATTTACTGATTATTTTGAGCTATAAGACCATGAAATTGAAAAGCATTTGAAATGAACTCTGAAAAGGTTGAAAGTTGGCATGGTATTATCATTTCAGCCACATAGGGTGTGCAAGAAAGTAGAGAGGGTTACGACAAAAACTGGATGCACTTCGTGTAAAAACGGACAATCTCTTTCGAATTATCAGTGTTTCATACAGAAACTCGTCTGTTACAAAGGGATTTCATTTTATTGAACTTATTTGAACTCCATAGTTTTTCTGTGTTCAAAATGCACCATTCAAAGCCACATCATCAATTTTCAATCCTTACTGAGTTCATTTGTTACTTTTCATGAATTTACTGATTATTTTGAGCTAGAAGACCATGAAATTGAAAAGCATTTGAAATGAACTCTGAAAAGGTTGAAAGTTGGCATGGTATCATAATTTCACCCAAATAGCAGGTGCAACAAAGTAGAGAGGGTTACTGCAAAAGCTGGATGCACTTTGTGTACAAAACGGATAATCTCTTCCAAAGTATCAGGGTTTCATACGGAAACTCGTCTGTTACAAAGGGATTTCATTTTTTAAACTTATTTGAACTCCATAGTTTTTCTGTGTTCAAAATGCACCATTCAAAGCCACATCACCAATTTTCAACCCTTTCTGACTTCATTTGTAATTCATGCATTTACTGATTATTTTGAGCTATAAGACAATGAAATTGAAAAGCATTTGAAATGAACTCTGAAAAAGTTGAAAGTTGGCATGGTATCATCATTTCACCCACATAGCATGTGCAAGAAAGTAGAGAGGGTTACGGCAAAACTGTATGCACTTCGTGTACAAAATGGACAACCTCTTTTGAAGTATCAGGGTTTCATACGGAAACTCGTCCATTACAAAGGGATTTCATTTTTTTGAACTTATTTGAACTCGATAGTTTTTCTATGTTCAAAATGCACCATTAAAAGCCACATCATCCATTTTCAACCCATACTGACTTCATTTTTTATTTTTCATGCATTTACTGATTATTTTTAGCTTTAAGACCATGAATGTGAAAATCATTTGAAATGAACTCTGAGAAGGTTGAAAGTTGGCATGGTATCATCATTTCACCCACATAGCATGCGCAAGAAAGTAGAGAGGGTTACGGCAAAAACTGGATGCACTTCGTGTACAAAACGGACAATCTGTTTCGAAGTATCAGGGTTTCATACGGAAAATCGTCTGTTACAAAGGGATTTCATTTTTTGAACTTATTTGAACTCCATAGTTTTTCTGTGTTCAAAATGCACCATTCAAAGCCACATCACCAATTTTTAACCCTTTCTGACTTCATTTGTAATTTTTATGCATTTACTGATTATTTTAAGCTATAAGACAATGAAATTGAAAAGCATTTGAAATGAACTTTGAAAAGGTTGAAAGTTGGCACGGTATCATCATTTCACCCACATAGCATGTGCAAGAAAGTGGAGAGGGTTACGGAAAAACTGGATGCACTTCATGTACAAAACGAACAATCTCTTTCGAATTATCAGTGTTTCATACAGAAACTCGTCAGTTACAAAGAGATTTCATTTTTTGAACTTATTGGAACTCCATAGTTTTTCTGTGTTCAAAAATCACCATTCAAAGCCACATCATCAATTTTCAATCCTTACTGACTTCATTTGTTATTTTTCATGCACTTACTGATTATTTTGAGCTATAAGACTATGAAATTGAAAAGCATTTGAAATGAACTCTGAAAAGGTTGAAAGTTGGCATGGTATCATAGTTTCACCCAAATAGCATGTGCAACAAAGTAGAGAGGGTTACGGCAAAAACTGGATGCACTTCATGTACAAAACGAACAATCTGTTTTGAAGTATCAGGTTTTCATACGGAAACTCGTCTGTTACAAAGGGATTTCATTTTTTTGAACTTATTTGAACTCCATAGTTTTTCTGTGTTCAAAATGCACCATTCAAAGCCACATAACCAATTTTCAACCCTCTCTGACTTCATTTGTTATTTTTCATGCATTTATTGATTATTTTGAGCTATAAGACCATGAAAAAAGCATTTGAAATGAACTCTGGAAAGGTTGAAAGTTGGCATGGTATCATTATTTCACCCACATAGCATGTGCAATAAAGTAGAGAGGGTGACGGCAAAAACTGGATGCACTTTGTGTACAAAACGGACAATCTCTTTCGAATTATCAATGTTTCATACAGAAAATCGTCTGTTACAAAGGGATTTCATTTTTTTGTACTTATTGGAACTCCATAGTTTTTCTGTTCAAAAATCACCGTTCAAAGCCACATCATCAACTTTCAATCCTTACTGACTTCACTTGTTATTTTTCATGCATTTACTGATTATTTTGAGCTATAAGACCATGAAATTGAAAAGCATTTGAAATGAACTCTGAAAAGGTTGAAAGTTGGCATGGTATCATAATTTCACCCAAATAGCATGTGCAACAAAGTAGAGAGGGTTACGGCAAAAACTGGATGCACTTTGTGTACAAAACAGACAATCTGTTTCGAAGTATCAGGGTTTCATACGGAAACTCGTTTGTTACAAAGGGATTTCATTTTTTGAATTATTTGAACTCCATAGTTTTTCTGTGTTCAAAATGCACCATTCAAAGCCACATCACCAATTTTCAACCCTTTCTGACTTCATTTGTTATTTTTCATGCATTTATTGATTATTTTGAGCTATAAGACCATGAAAAAAGCATTTGAAATGAACTCTGGAAAGGTTGAAGTTGGCATGGTATCATCATTTCACCCACATAGCATGTGCAACAAAGTAGAGAGGGTTACGGCAAAAACTGGATGCACTTCGTGTACAAAATGGACAATCTCTTTCGAAGTATCAGGGTTTCATACGGAAACTCGTCTGTGACAAAGGGATATCATTTTTTTGAACTTATTTGAACTCCATACTTTTTCTGTGTTCAAAATGCACCATTCAAAGCCACATCATCAATTTTCAACCCTCTCATGAATAGATAAGTGACCAAATTAATAGAAGTTCATCATCACATTAAAACCAAAGTACATACATAGTTCTCATTGAACTACATATAGCTCTCCAGAGCATCTAATTAAACCATACGTTGAAATTATGTAAAACATTTCTATAGAACAACAAATGCGATCATAATCGCAACCAAGGTAACAACTGATCCAACTGCATAATGATACCAAGCCTCGGTATTAATGGCATATTTTCTAATCTTTTTAATATTCAACTGCATTGCATCCATCTTGATCTTGTGATCCTAGACGACATCCGCAACATGCAACTCAAATATCATATTTTCCTCCTCAATTTTTCTTATTTTTTCCTTCAAGTAATTGTTTTCTTCTTCAACTAAATTTAACCTCTCGACAATAGGGTCGGTTGGAATTTTCGGTTCAGCAACCTCCTAGATAAATAAAATATATGTCACGTTGGTCGGCATAATTGTCATAAACAATAAATGAACCAAATAGTTATCAAAAGAGAATATATACCACATCTGAATCATAGACAGGATGAGGGTCCACGGGTGCGGATATCAAAACCATCGCACTATACAATAGCAGGGAATAATAAAAGTAAGAAAAATAGACAAGTATCTATCTGAAGTAAGATTTTTTTTTCAGAAAGAAGATAAGAACAAGAGGCTCACCACGGTGGTGCCGGCGACGAGATCGGCGCGGGCGATCAACGGCGGTGAAGACGGGGACGGGACGTGACGGACCGCTAAACCTAGACAAATCTCGGGGAAAATGGAGCTCGGAGGTCGAGTTTCGAGAGGAGAAATATTACCTAGTGTGGCTCGGACATTTCATCGAACACCTCATGTGCATAGGAGGTGAGCTAGAGCACCTAAATGCCCTCCCCTCGCCGGCCAAAAAAACAGAGCACTGTGGAGTGCTCTGCTGTGGCGATGGGGTATATATAGGCAAATCATTTGTCCCTGTTCATGGTAGAAACCGGGACTAAAGCCCGGTAATCTTTCCCGGTTCAAAGCATGAACCGGTACCAATGTCTGTGGGCCAGGAGCAAGGACCTTTGGTCCCGGTTTGTGCCACGAAACGGGACCAATGGGTCCAGACGAACCGGGACCAATGCCCACGAGGCCCCGGCCGGCCCCCTGGGCTCATGAACCAAGACTAATGCCCCCCACGGGTCCCGGTTCGTGAAGAACCGGGATTAATGGGCTGGCCAGGCCCGAACCAAAGCCCTGTTTTCTACTAGTGCATACACCTGCCAGAAGGTTTGCCTCTCCAATTTGTCATCCCACGGCTTAGTACTAGGATCAATCAAGTCATTTACTTTTAATATGATAAAGTAACAACTTTTCTGTTACATGAACCAGGAATCCATGGGCCGTCCCATATATTGATTTTATGTCCATCACCCACTCTCCAGATGCACCCACGTTTCAGAGTGTTCAACCCATCCATAATACTTTATCAAGTGAAGACAAAGATGAGCACCATGAGGTTAGCCTATAAGGGACAAGTGATCGATCATGAATAGTATGTTTCTTTATTTCTCAAGTTTTCCTGCTTGAAGGTACAGATGAACTAAAAGGACATATTGTTGAGTATTTCTCTAATCTATTTTCTTTAGAAGCTCCATAGCCATATCCTATTGTACTATCACGGGTGAAGCCATATCCTATTGTGCTATCACTAGTGAAGCGGTGTGTGACACATAACATGAACGATGCTTTATTGGCTCCTTTCACCGTAGAAGATGTTAACACTACTAGGAAAATCACGACTATAGCCTATAGGTAACCACTTAGTGGTTACCTGGCACGCGCTACAGCTAATTATTAGTACCAGGGGGTATAAACCCCACACTTCTACTAAGTGGTCCCACCGTGTCCCGGGAGGGGCCATAGTAGTAGCGTGGGATTCCACACTGCTATTAAGTTGATAGTAGTAGCGTGGAGTATGAACCCCGTGTTGCTACTAAGTGGTCCCTACCATGCCCCCCCGGACGGGCCATAGGAGTAGCGTGTGGTATACCCCATGCTTACTAAGTAGAGGGTTTTTAACAGCCCGGAAATCCCCATCTCATCCCCCGTATCCCTCCACTCTCCTGTCCCTCTCCCCCTCAATCCCTAGGTTCTCCCATGGTGCTCTGATGACCCACAAGTGTAGGGGATCAATCGTAGTCCTTTCGACAAGTAAGAGTGTCGAACCCAACGAGGAGCAGAAGGAAATGATAAGCGGTTTTCAGTAAGGTTTTCTCTGCAAGCACTGAAATTGTAGGTGATAGATAGTTTTGTGATAAGATAAATGGTAACGAGCAACAAGTAAATAAAGTAAATAAAGTGCAGCAAGGTGGCCCAATCCTTATGTAGCAAAGGATAAGCCTGGACAATTTCTAATAATGAGGAGAGCTCCCGAGGACACATGGGAATTATCGTCAAGCTAGTTTTCATCACGTTCATGTGATTCGCGTTCGGTACTTTGATAATTTTATATATGGGTGAACCGGTACTTCGGTACTGCCCTAACTTGGACAAGCATCCCACTTATGATTAACCCCTATTGCAAGCGTCCGCAACTGCAAAAGAAGTATTAAGGTAAACCTAACCACAACATTAAACATATGGATCCGTATCAGCCCCTAATGAAGCAACGCATAAACTAGGGTTTAAGCTTCTGTCACTCTAGCAACCCATCATCTACTTATTACTTCCCCATGCCTTCCTCTAGGCCCAAATAATGGTGAAGTGTCTGATACGTCTCCAATGTATCTATAATTTTTTATTGTTCCATACTATCATATTACCCCTTTTGGATGTTTATGGGCTTTATTTTACACATTTATATCATTTTTGGGACGAACCTACTACCGGAGGCCCATCCCATATTGTTGTTTTTTTTGCCTATTTCAGTATTTCGAAGAAAAGGAATCTCAAACGGAGTCCAAACGGAATGGAACCTTCGGGAGCATGATTTTTGGAACGAACATGATCCAGAGGACTTGGAGTGCAAGACAAGAAGCTGTCAAGGCTCCCACGGGATACGAGGGCGCCCCCCCGTTAGGGCGCGCCCCCCTGTCTTGTGGGCCCCTCGGGCGGCCACCGACGTACTTCTTCCTCCTATATATACCTACGTACCCCGAAAACATCCAGGAGCAGGACGAAACACAATTTCCACCACCGTAACCTTCTGTATCCGCGAGATCTCATCTTGGAGCCTTCGCCGACACTCTGCTGGAGAGGGAATCAACCACGGAGGGCCTCTACATCAACATCCTTGCCCCTCCGATGAGTTGTGAGTAGTTTACCACAGACCAACGGGTCCATAGTTATTAACTAGATGGCTTCTTCTCTCTTTTTGGATCTCAATACAATGTTCTCCCCCTCTCTTGTGGAGATCTATTCGATGTAAACTCTTTTTGCGGTGTGTTTGTCGAGATCCGATGAATTGTGGGTTTATGATCAAGTTTATCTATGAATAATATTTGAATCTTCTCTGAATTCTTTTATGTATGATTGAGTTATCTTTGCAAGTCTCTTCGAATTATCAGTTTGGTTTGGCCTACTAGATTGATCTTTCTTGCCATGGGAGAAGTGCTTAGCTTTGGTTTCAATCTTGCGTTGTCCTTACCTAGTGACAGAAAGGGTTGCAAGGCACGTATTGTATTGTTGCCATCGAGGATAACAAGATGGGGTTTATATCATATTGCTTGAGTTTATCCCTCTACATCATGTCATCTTGCTTAATGCGTTACTCTGTTCTTATGAACTTAATACTCTAGATGCAGGCAGGAGTCGGTCGATGTGTGGAGTAATAGTAGTAGATGCAGGCAGGAGTCGGTCTACTTGTTATGGACGTGATGCCTATATACATGATTATGCCTATATAATCTCATAACTATGCGCTTTTCTATCAATTGCTCGACAGTAATTTGTTCACCCACCGTAATACTTATGCAATCTTGAGAGAAGCCTCTAGTGAAACCTATGGCCCCGGGTCTATCTCTTATCATATTTGCTTCCAATATGCTTTTATTTGCATCTTTACTTTTTGCATCTATATTATAAAATACCAGAAATATATTTATCTTATCTTACTATCTTTATTAGATCTCACTTTCGCAAGTGGCCGTGAAGGGATTGACAACCCCTTTATTGCGTTGGTTACGAGTTCTCAGTTTGTTTGTGTAGGTGCGTGGGACTTTTGAGGAGCCTCCTACTAGATTGATACCTTGGTTCTCAAAAACTGAGGGAAATACTTACGCTACTATCGCTGCATCACCCTCTCCTCTTCGAGGAAAACCAACGCAAGCTCAAGACGTAGCAAGAAGGATTTCTTGCGCCGTTGCCGGGGAGGTCTTCGCTCAAGTCAAGACATACCAAGTACCCATCACAAACCCATCTCCATCGCATTTACATTATTTGCCATTTGCCTCTCGTTTTCCTCTCCCCCACTTCACCCTTGCCGTTTTATTCGCCCTCTCTTTCCCAATTTCCTCTTCTCTTTTTCGGTTGCCTTTTTCTGTTTGCCTGTGTGTGGGATTACTTGTTGCCATGGCGCAAGATAATACCAAATTGTGTGATTTCTCGAATACCAATAATAATGATTTCCTTAGTACTCCGATTTCTCCTCTTGATGATGTTGAGTCTTGTGATACCGCTTTGCAGAATCTTCTTATGAAAGATCAATTCGCCGGCCTTCCTAGCGAAGATGCCGCTATTCATCTAAACAATTTTGTTGATTTGTGTGATATGCAAAAGAAGAATGATACGGATAACAATATGGTCAAATTGAAGTTATTTCCATTTTCACTTAGAGATCATGCTAAAATTTGGTCTTCGTCTTTGCCTAAAAATAGTATTGATTCTTGGAACAAGTGCAAAGATGCTTTTATCTCTAAGTATTTTCCTCCCGCTAAGATTATCACTCTTAGGAACGATATTATGAATTTTAAACAACTTGATCATGAGCATGTTTCCCAATCTTGGGAAATAATGAAATTGATGCTTCGCAATTGCCCTACTCATGGTTTGAATTTACGGATGATCATACAAAAATTTTATGCCGATTTGAACTTTGCTTCTAGAAATCTCTTAGATTCGGCCGCGGGAGGCACTTTTATGGAAATCACGTTAGGAGATGCTACAAAACTTCTTGATAATATTATGGCTAATTATTCTCAATGGCACACCGAAAGATCTTCTAGTAAAAAGTGCTTGCTATAGAAGAAATCAATGTTTTGAGTGGGAAGATGGATGAATTTATGAAATTGTTTGCTACTAAAAATACTCCTCTTGATCCCAATGATATGCCTCTGTCTTCTTTGATTGAGAATAATAATGAATCTATGGATGTGAATTTTGTTGGTAGGAATAGTTTCGGAAACAATGCTTATAGAGGAAACTTTAATGCTAGACCGTTCCCTAGTAATTCCTCTAATAATTATGGAAATTCCTACAATAATTCTTATGGTAATTTTAATAAGATGCCTTCTCATTTTGAGAATAGTGTGAAAGAATTTATGATTTCTCAAAAGAATTTTAACGCTTTGCTTGAAGAAAAATTGCTCAAAGTTGATGATTTGGCTAGGAACGTTGATAGACGTTCGCTTGATGTTGATTCTCTTAAACTTAGATCTTCTCCTCCTAAGCATGATATCAATGAGTCTCTCAAAGTAATGAGAACTAGCGGGGTTACCCGCACATTTGCTCGGCTAGATATGTTACTGGGTTTCAAATGTTTTTAGATAAAACAGGTTTTGAGAAGCGTTGATGTATTATTTGTAGTCAGACATCTAATTTTACTAAAAAAATTGGCCAAAATACAACATGCGGCATGTTATCTGGTATTTCTTTTCTTTAAGGTATTTTCTCGCCAAAAATTGGTAGCTGATTTCATAATCTACAATATTTGCATTTGAAGTATCATTGAAAAGAAAATAGAACATCAAGCATGCTTTTCTGATGAAAACATGTTTGAGACGTTGATTAATGTCCTAGTTAGTAAAGGTTATGAGAATTCCCCGTAAGTGCTACCGCCATTGTCGGTTCCCCTCACTTCTGGATACCTTCTGATGTCACTGAGTTTGGGAAAGCTTGATTTGGGATTGACCATGATTAGATCTCCCTAGCTTTGCTCGCGCCTAGTCTTGGTTTCTAGCCTGTAGTGCCCATGCGATGGCGTCATTGGCGGCGTTGAGTAAGTTCTCCCGTCATGTTCTCATTCCGACAATGCTTATGGGAGTCAGTGGAGCGAGTGGGGAGCATCTGTCAGGGCGGTCCCATTTTTGTCTATGTTTCGTCTAGGTGATCTTGGATGGCGTCGTTCATATGAGTGGACGACAACGGTTTGTGATTTGCTGTTCCGACTTTTTATCCAATTGACAATGCATGGCCAGGCTTGGTCAAGAATGTAGTTAGGTTAGGCCTTCCTTGATATGTCTTGCCAAATCTAGGATGTTTATCCAGCCCTTTTCTTCATCATCTTCTCTAGAATGACAAACTGATCCTTAGTTCGCTATCATCGGATTCTTCTAGCTTTGAACGGTAACTTTCCAACCGTTGCGTCACCACATGCTAGCTCCCAGTATGTTCCAACGATCAAGATTGCTCGTGGCGCGCCACCAGCAAGTGCATGAGGATGACAACATTGATACACCTTAAGACATGTGCTTATTATTTGATTTTGAATTAGTTGCTGCTTTTACACAATATACACTTTGTACAAAATGTTGTTTATTACTATTCCTAGATATACTATTTGTGGTCATTGGTTCATGCATATGCCCCAAGTCCTCCCTACATCACTCCTATCAATCTACATATAATTATCAATCTATTTTCCTACTATTAGACACACACGAATATACATCTAACATCCAAGACATTTAACGTTCATATTTAATTTTTGTTCCACATTTCAAGTTTAGATTAAATATGTCCAGATGCCAAATTCATATAACTATTTTTCGCCGAGCTATAAATCTCTCTGATCTTGTTGTGTAAACCTTGCTCCAGTATCTCTTGCTATAATTATGATTTCTTCAAAGTTAAATATCCTGTTACGGGATCATTGTTTCTTTGCTTTGCCGACCCCGTACATATTAAGGTGGTACTGACTGTTTTTTCTCAACATATATTTCTTCTTCAATGTTAAATATCCTGTTACGGTGTCATTGTTTATGCTAAACTAAACACTAAATGATCTTCTATTTTGATCCGTGTAGAGTATTATGCACGTTACCACATGTCTGATTGGTAGTCTCCTAGGCACGTTCTTATTGTCCATTAGTTAAATTTCATGCGTAAAAAACAACTATTTTTTCACCACGTAAGATGTATTTGCTAGCATAAAAAAATGTCAATTTGTCACATGAAATGAGAATAAAAACAAAAGAGTTGTTACATGCATTCATTTCATATTTTTTTGTGATGCATGGACTGCGCTATATGTGTTTCTAACCTACTTCCTAAATATAAGTCTTTGTAGATATTTCATTATGAACTACATACGGATATATAGATGCATTTTAGAGTGTAGATTCACTCATTTTGCTCCCTATGTAGTCCATAGTGAAATCTCTATAAAGATTTATATTTAGGAACGGAGGGAGTACATCCATGCACTTATTTGTTTTTTTACATGCAGGTACTGTTCTACTAATTTTTTAAAAGTTGCTGCTCTATTACCTATCTGTGTCATTTACGGAGTAGGGAACCATATTTGATTTTCTTAGAACGGCCGTACATGTATTAGTTTGGTGCCTCTCTATCTTTTTCACGCACTCATAATAACTACACGCAAACCAAGCTGGATTTTGCCCTCCTTTTTTGCCTTTGCACGCACGTGACCGACTTGTACACATCGAATTGTCTAGGAAGGTTTGATTCTTTCTTTTTTTTTTGCTTAAATTATACACACCAGCACCAATGTGTACTCTACCATGACGCTTCTCTGTTTTTTTTCAAAGGACGCCTTCTATTCTTCGGTGGGGGACGCTTTCTTTTTTTGGGTTGTGTTGCCATGGTCGGTCTCTTCCCTACTATTTCTTTTCACGAACTGGTCTTTTTAGTTGACGTACTTTACTACACCAACCAAAGGCAGTTTTTTTATAAAGACTTTTTAGTAGGAACACATGTGAGTTAACCAAAGACGTGTTGGTTAAAAAAAACAGGTGTGTTGTACGTGACATGCCAAACTATTTGTTCATGGAAATATTTGTACGTAACACTTCATCTTTTAAATCTCAGCCGTTAATATCTTAAATTTACGGTCAAGATAATTTAATCTATGTGGACTGACGTGATGGCTTGTTTGGCTTCTGTCTTAAGTATATAATAGATTTACATTGATGAGTGTAAGGAAAGAACCGCTAGATTGCGTGCTAAGAAAGATAGCTTTATAAAAGCGTGTTCTTCTAGTTTCCATGAAAATAATGATGAAGATCTTAAAGTTATTGATGCGTCTCCTATTAGATCTATGTTTTGCAATATGAATCTTGATAATTATTGGACTGATGATGAATCAACTTTTCCTAGAAGGCGTCCCAAGAATTCGGAGTCTTTAGATCTTGATGCTAAATTTGGTAAATGTGAGATTGGAGAGTCCTCAACTTCTAATAACATTGAACCTACTATCTCAGATTTCAAGGAATTTGATTATGATAATTGCTCTTTAAAAGGTTGTATTTCCTTGTTGCAATCCGTTGTTAATTCTCCTCATGCTTATAGTCAAAATAAAGCTTTTACCAAACATATAGTTGATGCCTTGATGCACTCTTGTGATGAAAAACTTAATTTGGAAGTTTCTATACCTAGAAAACTTAATGATGAGTGGGAACCTACTATAAATATTAGAATTAAAGATTATGAGTGTTTTGCTTTGTGTGATTTGAGTGCTAGTGTTTCCACGATTCCGAAAACTTTATGTGATATTCTAGGTTTCCATGATCTTGATGATTGCTCTTTAAAATTGCACCTTGAGGATTCCACCATTAAGAAGCCAATGGGAAGGATCAATGATGTTCTCATTGTTGCAAATAGAAATTTGGTGCCTGTGGATTTTAACGTTCTTGATATAGATTGCAATCTTTCTTGCCCTATTATTCTTGGTAGACCTTTCCTTAGAACGATTGGCGCGATTATTGATATGAAGGAAGGGAATATTAGATTCCAATTTCCATTAAATAAAGGCATGGAGCACTTTCCAAGAAAGAAAGTCAAATTACCTTATGAATCTATCATGCGGGATACTTATGAATTTAGTGCCAAAGATGGCACTCCTTAGATCTATCTTTGCTTTTATGCCTAGCTAGGGGCGTTAAATGATACCGCTAATTGGGAGGCAACCCAATTTTCTTTATGTTTTTTGTTTTTGCTCCTGTTTAGTAATAAATCTTGCATCTACCTTCTGTTTAGATGTGTTTTTATCTTTTAATTAGTGTTTGTGCCAAGTAGAACCTATAGGATAACCTACGATGATAGTTGATTTGATTCTGCTGAAAAACAGAAACTTTACGCGCATGAATATAATTTTGTTAAATCACAGAAACGTGCTTTTTCGTTGATTCTTTTTGATGCTGATAAATAAACAAATTTTCCAGGACTTCCTATTTTGGTAGGAGTTTTAGAGTTACAGAAGTTTGCGTTAGTTACAGATTGCTACAGACTGTTCTGTTTTTGACAGATTCTGTTTTTCGTGTGTTGTATGCTTATTTTGATGCATCTATGGCTAGTAAAATAGTTTATGAACCATAGAGAAGTTTGAATACAGTAGGTTTAACATGAAATCCATATTAAAGTCATGCTAGTTGGGTGATTATGAATTTAAAGAATGCTTGTGTTGAAGTTAGCAAGTCCCGTAGCATGCACGTATGGTTAAAGTTGTGTAACAAATTTGAAACATGAAGTGTACCTGGCTTGTGCATCCTTATGAGTGGCGGTCGGGGACGAGCGATGGTCTTTTCCTACCAATCTACCCCCTAGGAGCATGCGCGTAGTACTTGGTTTTTTATGACTTCTAAATTTTTGCAATTAGTATATGAGTTCTTTTGACTAATGTTGAGTCCATGGATTATACGCACTTTTACCTTTCCGCCTTTGCTAGCCTCTTCGGTACCGTGCATTGCCCTTTCTCACCTTGAGAGTCGGTGCAAACTTCGCCGGTGCATCCAAACACCGTGATACGATACGCTCTATCACACATAAACCTCCCTATATATTCCTCAAAACATCCACCATACCTACCTATTATGGCATTTCCGTAGCCATTCCAAGATATATTTCCATGCAACTTTCCACCATTCCGTTTATCATCATCATGACATTCTTTACTTTTGTCATATTGCCATTGCATGATCATGTAGTTGAAATCGTATTTGTGGCAAAGCCACCATGCATTATTTTTCATACATGTCACTCTTGATTCATTGCACCATCCCGGTACACCGCCGGAGGCATTCATTTAGAGTCATATCTTGTTTTAGTTTCGAGTTGTAATTCTTTTGTTGTAATCAATAGAAGTGTGATGATCATCATTATTAGAACATTTCCCAAAGAAAACAAAAAGGAAAAAAAGACGAAGGGCCAAAAAAAAGGCCCAAAGAAAAAAAAGAAAAAAAAGAAAATAAATAAAATAAATAAAAATGGCAATGTTACTATCTCTTTTTCCACACTTGTGCTTCAAAGTAGCACCTTGTTCTTCATGTAGTGAGTCTCATATATTGTGCTTCAAAGTAGCACCATGTTTTTCATACAGTGAGTCTCATAAGTTGTCTTTTTCATACTAGTGGGAATTTTTCATTATAGAACTTGGCTTGTATATTCCTACGATGGGCTTCCTCAAATGCCCTAGGTCTTCGTGAGCAAGCAAGTTGGATGCACACCCACTAGTTTTCATTTGTTGAGCATTCATTTATAGCTCTAGTGCATCCGTTGCATGGCAATCCCTACTCCTCATGTTGACATCAATTGATGGGCATCTCCATAGCCCGTTGATTATCCTCGTCAATGTAAGACTTTCTCCTTTTTTGTCTTCTCCACACAATCCCCATCATCATATTCTATTCCACCCATAGTGCTATATCCATGGCTCACGCTCATGTATTGCGTGAAGGTTGAAAAAATTTGAGATTATTTAAGTATGAAACAATTGCTTGGCTTGTCATCGGGAGTATAGAAGTTGGGAACATTTTTGTGTGACGAAAATGAAGCATAGCCTAACTATATGGTTTTGTAGGCATGAACTTTCTTTTGCCATGTTATTTTGAGAAGACATGATTACTTTGATTAGTATGATTGAAGTGTTACTATTTCTTTTATCAATATGAACTTTTATTTTGAATCATTTGGATGTGAACATTCATGCCACAATAAAAAAAATTACATTATGAATTATGCTAGGTAGCATTGCACATCAAAAATTCTCTTTTTATCATTTACCTACTCGAGGACGAGTAGGAATTAAGCTTGGGGATGCTTGATACGTCTCCAACGTACCCGTTTTGGATGTTTACGGACTTTACTTTACACTTTTATATCATTTTTGGGACTAACCTACTAACCGGAGGCCCAACCCATACTGCTGTTTTTTTTGCCGATTTCAGTATTTCAAAGAAAAGGAATATCAAACGGAGTCCAAATGGAATGAAACCTTCGGGAGCATGATTTTTGGAACGAACGTGATCTAGAGGACTTGGAGTGCAAGCAAAGAAGCTGCCGAGGCTCCCACGAGATAGGAGGGCACCCCCTCCCCTGTAGGGCGCGCCCCCTGTCTCGTGGGCCCCTCGGGCGGCCACCAACGTACTTCTTCCTCCTATATATACCTACGTACCCCGAAAACATCCAGGAGCAGGACGAAACACAACGTCCACCACCGTAACCTTCTGTATCCGCGAGATCTCATCTTGGAGCCTTTGCCGGCACTCTGCCGGAGAGGGAATCGATCACGGAGGGCCTCTACATCAACATCCTTTCCCCTCCGATGAGTTGTGAGTAGTTTACCAGAGACCTACGGGTCCATAGTTATTAGCTAGATGGCTTCTCCTCTCTTTTTGGATCTCAATACAATGTTCTCCCCCTCTCTTGTGGAGATCTATTCGATGTAAACTCTTTTTGTGGTGTGTTTGTCGAGATCCGATGAATTGTGGGTTTATAATCAAGTTTATCTATGAATAATATTTGAATCTTCTTTGAATTCTTTTATGTATGATTGAGTTATCTTTGCAAGTCTCTTCGAATTATCAGTTTGGTTTGGCCTACTAGATTGATCTTTCTTGCAATGCGAGAAGTTCTTAGCTTGGGATTCAATCTTGCGGTGTCCTTACCTAGTGACAGAAAGGGTTGCAAGGCACGTATTGTATTGTTGCCATCGAGGATAACAAGATGGGGTTTATATCATATTGCTGGAGTTTATCCCTCTACATCATGTCATCTTGCTTAATGCGTTACTCTGTTCTTATGAACTTAATACTCAAGATGCAGGCAGGAGTCGGTCGATGTGTGGAGTAATAGTAGTAGATGCAGGCAGGAGTCGGTCTACTTGTTATGGACGTGATGCCTATATACATGATCATGCCTAGATAATCTCATAACTATGCGCTTTTCTATCAATTGCTCTACAGTAATTTGTTCACCCACCGTAATACTTATGCTATCTTGAGAGAAGCCTCTAGTGAAACCTATTGCCCCGGGTCTTTCTCTTATCATATTTGCTTCCAATCTGCTTTTATTTGGATCTTTACTTTTTGCATCTATATTATAAAATACCAAAAATATATTTATCTTATCTTACTATCTTCATTAGATCTCACTTTCGCAAGTGGCCGTGAAGGGATTGACAACCCCTTTATTGCGTTGGTTGCGAGTTCTCGCTGTTTGTGTAGGTGCGTGGGACTTTTGAGGAGCCTCCTCTGGATTGATACCTTGGTTCTCAAAAACTGAGGGAAATACTTACGCTACTATCGCTGCATCACCCTCTCCTCTTGGAGGAAAACCAACGCAAGCTCGAGACATAGAAGCGTCACACTACTAGGGAAAACCTTATACACGAAATATAGCAACAGCGGGTCAAAAAACTGCGCTAGTGCTATATAGCGATGTGACAATTAAAAACCGCTCTGAGACACAAACTTAGCGATGGCGCTGTTGTAAAAGAAAGCGCTACTACTAATATTCCCATTGGCGAGAATGCTAGGCTACGCATAGCGATGGCGAAGCTTAATGTAAACGCGCTATCGCTAGAAGCGCGAGTTAGCGGCAGCGTTTCGTGAAAGAGCGCTACTACTAACGGAAATAAAATAAGATGATAAAAAAATAGAAATTTAAATGAAAATGAAAGAAATAGAAAAAGGAGAAAGGGAAAATAAAATGTAAAGCAAAATAAACGGAAAAGCGAAAAATCGGAGGAAGGCATAGCCGCAGCGTTCGTTTGTAAGAAGCGCTATAGCTAACGTAGCTGCAGCGCGTGCCCTAGACCCCCGCTATAGAAACAGAATAGGAAATTAGCTATAGCAGCAGCGCGTTTTGAGGAAAGCGCTATAGCCAACTTAGCTATAGTGCGTTTTGCGAAACGCGCTACCGCTAAGTTTGACTTAGCCAAAAAACCGTTTCCCCCCCGGCCACCACTTCCCCCAAATCCCTCAAACCCACCCCGCGTGCGCGCTGCCGTCTCCCTGATTCCTCGCCCCACACTTTGCCGCCGCCGACGACGCCACCAGAGCCGTGCGCCATCGACGACACCGAGCCGCCCCTAACGCCACGGAGCCGCAGCTGCCTCGTCAACGCCACCGAGCCGCTGTCCGCGCCACCTTCCTCGCCGTCACCGAGACGCCCTGCCTCCCTCGCCGTCACCGGAGACGCCCTGCCTCCCTCGCCGTCACCAGAGACGCCCTGCCTCCCTCGCCACCACCTGCCTCCGCCGCCACCACCGAGCCATCATCTCAGAAGCCCCACCCTCCTCTCTCTCTCATGCATAGGTTAGCCAGTTTAATTAGGTTAATTATCTAGGTTAGGGCAAAAATTTAGTTAGGGCATTGACAGAGAAGTAGTTAGGTTAACTAGTTTAATTAGGTTAATTATCTAGGTTAGTGCAAAAACTTAGTTTGGGCTTTGACAGAGAACTAGTCAGGTTAACTAGTTTAATTAGGTTAATTATCCATGTTAATTAGTGCAAAAATTTATTTTAGGCTTTGACAGAGAACTAGCTGCGTTAACTAGTTTAATTAGGGTTAATTATCTAGGTAAACTGGATTAACTAACTAGGTTAAATAGGTAGGTTAATTAGGTTCGTTGGATTAAGAAGCTAGGTTAAGTAGATTGGCAAAGGTTTTGATTTTTCAAAGACCACTATTTTTCAAGGAAAAGAATTTAGGCAAATTTTATTTTTCATTGAAGTGGTCATGTTATATCTTTTCATTGAAGTTGTTCGATTGTGCCCAAGTGGTGGCTTTGTTGTGTCCAGGAATGATCTTTGAGTGGCCTATGTTTTGCGGAATGTTGATTCATTTCTGTTCCGCAAATTTCAGGTTCTCGATTTGTCCACTTTTAGCAAAGGTCATGCGAAATTTCCGTGAATTTCGGCATGACTTGTGCTACAAACTAGGACATATCGAGTGCCCGGATTTGCCGCACCAAGAAGGAGTCAACATTCCTGCAAAACAATAGTCCTTTTTATGTCATTATTCATTTTATTAGGTCTAGAATTAATTTACTAGATTTAATCATAGGAAACATGGCTAGCAACAATGAAGGACAGGTTACGGAGATTGCGGCGACGCGTCTACCGGCAGCGCGAATCTTTTAGCTTTACCGACGATCAACAGATGTTGTTGCTGGGCCCGCATCGGGATCGAGACCGACACGCAGACCGGTCTTTGAGACCGACACGCAGATCGGTGCTGAGATCGACACCGGCGCTGAGATTCAGACCGCATCGAGACCGCATCGAGACCGGTGCTGCCTCGGGAGCGGAGCGGTGTAGAAACGAAGCGAAGAGGCAACGGGTTCTGACAAACTCAGGACTACTAGACTGGTGGTCACGGAGGTGGACAACGGCAATTTTGAGCCAAAGGCGCCCGAGGAAGCAGCGCGTGCTACGGCAATCAAATAGGCTGCATCATACGGACAACCGCCACCATCAACGATGAGAATCTAAAGAAGATAGAAAATATGAGGAGCTCCTCCTAAATAAGTTTCACCAGATATTCTTGTTCCGGGCGAATGAGAAGGATTATGAAGATCCGCACAATGACCCGCAATGAAGAAGATAAACAAACACGCCATGACCAAGTTTAGCAACGCGTTGGCGCTGGAAAAATCGAGTGAAAGCAAAGATCCACGACGGGAACCCTACTCCGAGATTGTAAAGGATAGTCCGACAATCACGGAAGAGCAGTTTCAAATATTCAAGGAGGCTTGCGAGGCCGAAGCTGCCAAAGAAAAGTCTAAGTACATGAAGGGGCTTCAAAAGAGGAACATTGGGACCCACCACCTCGGAAGCTGTGGTTACGGCGGAAAGAGGTCCAAATGGGCCAAGGAGGACGTGGAAGCCGCGAGTCTGGGCATCCCAGACCCCTTGGCGGATTTCACCGTCCCACAGGAGCGTGACGTCCTGAGGGCCCGCCACTGTTGGGACCCACTGAAGAAGGTTTATGAGACAACACCGGTCATTACGGAGTTCATGAGACTGTTGGTAATTTTAGTTCCTGATCAATTCGACTGCACACGTTAGTCATATTTGTAAACGATCCTTGTGCCTTTTGTAGAGAGAGCAACACGGATTGCGGCGGCGACTTCGCCGTCGAGGCATTGGCGAGGCCAAGTGGGACACTCCATTCAACCGGCGTTGAACATATTGAAACGACAAGCGTGGATACTCGACCCTCGTATGGGCGCGTGCACGGTGTCGAGACGGCGCCATGTGGAAGAAGTACTACGGTGAGACCACGGAGGAGAAAAAGGAAAGACGAGGTTAATCAAGAAAGCATCGACAAGAAGGTTGAGATTGCGGTTGAGTAGAAATCATCTCATCTGATCGAATAGCGGTAGCTGCCGCCAAAAAAGCGATTGCAGATATATCTACTTCCTTGGTGACGGGCATTCATACTTGGACAAGGAAAATCCAAAAAATGCAGAGGACTTTCCCTTGCTGACTTCTTGGCAGCACATGCTCCCAAGACCGGCTCCCTTTGCTCCCCGCACCGCTCCAGACTTGCTCCCAAGACCGCTCCCTCACCTGCTCCCGCACCGGCTGCCGCAACGGACGTGCTCGGTGGTGCCTCCTCTTTGGCTCAGTTCCACGCCCTCACGGTATCTTCCACACCGGCCCCCTTCAATATAAATGTATAATCTCCGTTTTCGTTGCCTTTCGGATGTCTCACGTCGAGACTTTTATTTGCAGGTCGACGAAACCCGTGCACCATATTGTACACCATCGGCGAATGTAAGGTGGGCGTGGGGAAGGGGACGATAATGGAGCCGAAGGAACCATTGTTCCACAGCGGTCGATCCCCGAACGTCTTCAAGGTTTCCGTGGCGATGTCAAACCGGCCACGAAATTTGCCTCCTCTAATACTAGTGGGGATGACGACGAGACCCATGGCGGCTTGGTGATTGTTGCAATGGGTGGGTCTGTTGTGGCCAAAGAGTCTGCTTGTCGTGCGAGGCGGCCGAGCACACCCACGAGCACGCAGCCTCAGCAAGGTATGAACATCAACACCCCACCTACCCAATTAGCGTCGGTGTCGGGTTGGGTGATAGCGGACGGGTAAGCAGGTGGCTCCATTAGAGGCTGATGGCGTCGCCATGGATGAGGATGAGGATGACGATGGCGCTGAACAAGATGTCTATCTGGCGCCTCCTCGTGGTTTGAGCATCATGAGTCGGTGCCGAATTACCGCCTCAACGTGTTATTGACGACCATCCGGTGGTAAAGAAGCCTAGGAAGAGAGCGAGGAAAGGCAAAAAGCTGATTCTATGATCCAGCCGCCTCGGCAGCCTCGGCCGGGACCGTAGATATCCCGATGCGGATAAATGGCATATCGGTAAACCAATCCTACGAAACAGCGCTTCGGGCCAGATTCGGTGATCTAAGGAGACTTCATGACGATGTGCTGCGGGTAGAGAAAGGCCTCATCGCCTCGAAAGATCCAGGATACCCACTCTTCGTGGTTAACGTTCCGCAGCAAATGTCGTACGTCAAGGGCTTCCCCGCGGATAAGTTCTTCCTCCGATTTGATTACATATTCGACATGTTTCACGTGAAGAAGCTGGATTTTACTTTTGTCCGCCTTTATGCCTTGCACATGAGTTACATCATTGGGGTTGAGCAGATAGCTCATATGTCACATCCCTAGTTCTGGTATGCACTGAGCTAGCTAGTCATGTGTTGCATCATGTTTAAATTTCATGAAACTTGAAATGGGGATTGACTAAACCCTAGCACCAAATGAATTCAACTAGGGTCAAACTAAAATCTTTTTCATTGGACCCAAAATGCCCTCTAAAAATGTTCAACATTTCTGGTTTGAGGTGAAAGCATCTACCAAAAATGGTTTATATTTTTGCAGGACATATTGGGCTCTGAATTAAATCATACTCTATTTGCATTTGGGCATTTAAATGCTATTAAATATTTTAAATGCTCAAATAATCATAAACTAAAATGTTTACTGTAGGATATATTCCCAACAGTGATCATGAGTAGTTTTATGATTTTTGAAAGAGTCTAAGTATTTTTAATAAAGTCCTGAAGTTACAGAAATAAATAGAAAAACAGAAATAAAAGATAGAGGAGAGAAACCTTACCTGGACTTACCTCTGCAGCCCACCAGGCCCACCTGGCCAGCCCAGCCCACTGGCGCGGTGCCAGTCATCGCCTACCTCTACCAGTAGGCAGAGGAGGGACAACGCACGGCGCGCGCGGGCGCCACGCCACCAGGCTGCCTGCCTGCGTCGCCTGGCCACCGCGACGCCTCGCGTCTTCTCCTCGGCGCCGCCCCGACCCCCTGGACCCCCTCGCTCTCTCCCTCTCCCTCGTTCCCCTCCTCTGTCTCGTTCTTTCACGCGCCACCGAACACGCCCACCACCGCCGTTCACCCGACTAATTACCCTAGTTCCTCTTCCTCTCCCCCTAGCTCCCGTGCTCGTTTGGCCTCCGTAGCCGCCATCTCCACCACGCCCGAGAGCTCGGCTCCGCCAGCCATGTCGCCGTCGTGGCCACAGACGCATAAGCTCGAAACTGAGCGCGTAACCGTGCTCAGCAGATCACCAGGAGGCCGTAGCACCCGGCCGTTTTCCCCGCCGTGCCCCGTAGCACCAAAACCGCGAGCACCCGAACTCCGGCCGCCGCCGATTTGGTCGCCGCCGTCGATCCCGACCACCGCAGCTCCTACCACCGCCACCAATGGATGCGCCTCACTCCCAGGAACCCATAGGGGCAACCCGCGCATCAAATTGTGCCCCGCCGTCTCTGTCGTCGCCGGCGGCTAAACGCCGGTGACCGCTGACCCGTTGACCGGCGTGGTTTGACCCCATTGCCTGGTTTGACTTCCCCCTCTATCTCACTGACTTGCGGGCCCTGATGGATTCATGTACCTAGGGTAGGGTCATAATCCTGACTTAAGTGTCCTACCCAAGGGTACCCATAGAAGAGATCACCTCCTAGTCGACCATCCAAGAACCCACTCGACTAGCTAAGAAGGACTCGACCATGGAGATCCACTCGACCATGAAGATTCACTCGACCACCAGAAGGTCAGAAGGCACGCTGTACTACAACGGCCTGTAATTGAATAGACTTAATGATAGTTAAGACACTTCATGAGGGGCATTACCAGTAATGCCCCAGACTTAATGTACTTTAAACCCTCCATTACGTGGGCTGGCTGGGGTCCTGGCGCACTCTATATAAGCCACCCCCCTCCACAGGCAGAGGGGTTCGCACTCTTGTAACACCTATACACATAATCCACTCGAACGCCTCAGGGCTCCAAGACGTAGGGCTTTTACTTCCTCCAAGAAGGGCCTGAACTCGTACATCGCTTGTGTTTACAACCTCTCCATAGCTAGGACCTTGCCTCTCCATACCTACCCCCATGCATCTTGTCGGACTTAGAACCACGACAGTTGGCGCCCACCGTGGGGTAGGTGTTTTAGCGATTTTGTGGAGAAGTTGCGGTACTTCTGAGTACTTTCATCATGATGACTGCTGGAGTTTTGGTCGAAGGGCGCGAGATCCGTCTCGGCGCTCTCACCTTTGTCGCCGACGACTCCGCGTGGCTCCAGGAGGCTCCGCTCAACATCGATGCACTCCCCGTCCGCGGTGCGATGCATTTTCGCATATGTGTCCGCGGCGTTCTGCTGCGGCAACCGTCGACCCCATATCGGTCGACTCCTTTATCGGCCGCCCGCCCGGTCTCCCACCAGCGCAAGCGCTTTGGTCGGTCGAGACTCCAGCGGTGGGTGAAGCACACGGTGGCTCGCCAGACAGCCACCTCCCAGGTAATGGCAATTGAGCCCGACGAGTCCCTCTACGGCCTGTTCGATCTGTCGACTGGCTCCGTAGAGACTGCATCCGAATGCGATAGCAGTGATCCAGCGGCAGAAATCCTCATGGTCGATCGCCCCCGCAGTCCTCCTGGCTTCGCCCATGGAGGCGGAGCGGACGGTGGAGGTGGCCCCGCACAAGACCACGAAGAGTACCAGCCCGAGACACTCGACTCTCTGCAGAGAGAAGAGCTTCACCGCAGGAACATGGATGCCCTGCATACTCCCATCGCGGGAGAAACCCCCGAGGCTCGCGCCTTGGAGGAGGCACGTTTGGCCAATGTGGCTGAACGCGCTCGCTGGAGAACCTTCAACGAGCACTTTCGACGGCCTTGCAAGCAACGAAGTTCGAAGCTACCGGCGTCGACTCTTCCGCTGACTCGGTATACGACACGCCAATTCAGAATTTAGCAGCTGCAACCCGTATAGCAGAGTCCATCCAGCCTTCACAGTCGGAAGCTGGGAGAGGCTTGATGCAGATCAGGGATTTACTCCGAGCAGCGGGAGATCAAAACTCAGCCGTATCGTAGTCACGCAACAGAATTCACAGTCGATCCGTCGCTGCGAATACTGTTCAGTCGGCTCACAGTCCCAGATCGCCTCCGCGGCGGGAAGGGCGCGACAACCGGCGAGATCAGTATGTAGACCGACACGACCGAGATGACAGGCGTCGAGTGCCCGTTTCCCCTCCGAGGGAAGGGTCTTACGCTCCTCGGCGACAGGATGACGAGACGTCGATTCGATGCAGGCGAAGAGTTCCAATCGACCCTGTGGAACCAGGCTTGACGCGATCCATTATCGTGCAAGGCTTGGTCGACCGGAGCAGAGCCCATCGAGTGGACCGAGAGATGCACCCACGAGTAGTCGAGTGCATGTTTCTGGTCCAGAGTGTTTTAGCAGGGCTATCAGAGCCGCAGTGATCCCCCCCCCAATTTCAGGTTGGCAACAGGAGTCAGCAAATTCACTGGGGAGTCCAAGCCTAAAACTTGGCTTGAAGATTACCGAGTGGCTGTTCATATTGGTGGTGGGAACAACGAGGTGGCCATGAAGCATTTGCCCCTCATGTTGGAAGGTTACTGCGGGGCATGGCTGAATCGCCACTTCCTAGCAGATTTACACTTGGGAAGATTTGTCCCGATTGTTCGTCAGACTTTTGAAGGAACTTGCAAGCGGCGGCTGGTTTGTGAGCTGCAAGTCTGTGCGTGAAGACCAATGAAACTCTCCGAGAGTACATTCAGAGGTGGATCACCTGCACCATACTGTGGAAAATGTATCTGATCATCAGGCAGTTTGCGCCTTCAAAGATGGCGTCAAGAACAGGGAATTAAGTCTGAAGTTCGGTCGAACCGGGGACATGACCCTGAGTTGAATGATGGAGATTGCTACCAAGTACGCCAACGGCGAGGAAGAGGACCGACTCCGAAGCGGCAAATACAAGCCAAGTCAGTCGGAAAAGGGAAATTCCAGTCGGAAACAGAAGCGGAAAGCCGAGCCAGCAGCTCGTGGAGAGGCCCTAGCCGTAACTCAGGGAAAGTTCAAGGGGAAGCCAAAAGGATCCTGAAATCCCAAGAAAGTGAAAGATAAAGAAGGAAACGACGTGATGGATATGCCGTGTCACATCCACACGAAGAAAGATGAAGAGGGCAACATCATTTACCCAAAGCACACCACTCGCCAGTGTCGACTCCTGATCAAGCAGTTTTAGGGAAAACAGTCCAAGGACAAGGAGAAGGAGCCAGACAAGGCCGGAGACAAAGAGGACAGTGAGGAATAATATCCGCATGTCAACTCCACTCTGATGATCTTCGCAGATGTGGAAAGCAAGAGTCGACTGAAAGTCATTAACCGTGAGGTAAACATGGTTGCTCCAGCAAAACCAAGTTATGTGAAATGGTCCCAAACACCCATCACATTCGACCAATCTGATCATCCGACTCATATTGCCACTCCTGGGAGGCAAGCTTTGGTGGTCGATCCAGTTGTCGCAGGCGCTCGACTGACGAAAGTGCTGATGGATGGTGGTAGTGGGCTGAACTTGTTATACGCAGACACTTTGAAAGGAATGGGCATCTTGATGTCCCGACTGAGCACCAGCAACATGAGTTTCCACGGAGTCATACCAGGGAAGAAAGCCGAGTCACTCGGCCAAATAGCTCTGGACGTGGTTTTTGGTGATTCCAAGCATTTCCGCAAGGAAAAGTTGACCTTTGAGGTTGTGGATTTTCAGAGTGCGTACCACGCCATTTTGGGGAGGCCAGCCTACGCACGATTCATGGCTCGACCATGTTACGTGTACCTCAAACTGAAAATGCGGGTCCCAAGGGAGTGATCACTTTATTCGGCGATCGGAAAAAGCGAAAGAGTGCTTTAAGGGCTCAAGATTGCCGACTCCCAAGTAACAGCGGTCGAATTCAAGAGTACAAGCAAAACGCAGATCCGAGTGATTTGTTGCGATCTAAGAAGCCACAGAATCTGCATTTCAGTCGTCTGGTGAGACGAAGCCAGTTCACATTCACCCGACTGACCCCAATGCAGCCCCGATCCACATCTCCACGACACTCGACCCGAACACTACTAGGAAAAGGGCTATAGATAGGATTGATTCTAATGGCGCACCAGACATGTGGTGCGCCATTGCTATCTCTAATGGCGCACCATGTGTTGATGCGCCATTAGTTTCAATACTAATGGCGCACCACATCCCACGGTGCGCCATTAGTCAAATTTTTTTTTTAATTTTTTCAAAACTTCTAATGGCGCACGGTTGGTGTGGTGCGCCATTACTAACTAGTAATGGCGCACCACACCCACCGTGCGCCATTAGAAGTTTTGAAAAAAGAAGTAAAAAAAATTATAAAAAAATTTATAAAATTTTTGTTAGTAATGGCGCACCGGTTGTGGTGCGCCATTACTAGTTTAACTACTATGGCGCACCACCCCACGGTGCGCCATTAGTTGTTCTTGACTTCCACCGAATGCACCCCCACATGGACCGCCTTTTCAGTTTTAAAAAATTTAAAAATGATAAAATGTCAAAAAATAAAAGAAAATAAGTTTTCCATGTGATATGTGGTCTAGTTGTTGGGAAAATTTACAAATATGAATTTCGACTTTATTTGCAAAATCTCTCTGGAAATTTGTGAAATGGCCATAACTTTTGCATACGAACTCGGATGAAAAAGTTTTATATATGAAAAAGCATCTACTCGAAAAGTTACATCCAAATTTAATCGGGGGAACCCCGTTAAACATTTTTAAAATCCTCAAAAGCCTAACAGAAAAAAAGTTACGGGGCTTTTAAGATCTGGAGGCAAAAAAATTCAAAAACAAAATTAGTTTTTTTAGTATTTTTAAATCTAGTCAAACTATGGTCAAACTAATTATTCAAGAATATTAGTGTTAATAAATAATTATTTTAGTTTTTTTGAATTTTGGTCAAATCTAGTCAAACTATGGTCAAACTGTGGTCAAATCTGGTCAAACTATGGTCAAATCTGGTCAAGCGTATGCGAACTAATTATTCAAGAAATATTAGTGTTACTAATTTTTAGAACAATAGTTTCAAACTCAAACAGTGAAATGTGTCAAGACATGCTCAAGCTAAATTCACGAGGTTAATAGGATTGACATCTTACTATTGTCGGAAAACAACAAGTGCGCACTTGGAAGCGAGGAGAATAGAACCCGGAAGTTAAGCGTGCTCAGCCGGAGTAGTGAGAGGGATGGGTGACCTTTCGGAAGTTTGACTATGGAGTGCGATTTGACCTGAGATTAAGCATATTGACTCGAGATTAAGCCATAGTGACCTGAGATTAAGAAAAAAACAAAAAAAAATTGGAAATTTTGAAAAAAAAATTAAAAAAAATCCTGCAAAAAAAATTTGAAAAAAAAATTGTTACTAATGGCGCACTCCTATGTGGTGCGCCACAGGTGCGCCATTAGAAAAGAATTCTAGTGGCGTGATGCTAATGGCGCACCGGTAGTGCGCCATTAGTAGGCAAAACCGGTGCGCCATTAGAAGGCTTTTTCCTAGTAGTGGAAATAGGAAGAAGCGCTCATCCAGTTCCTCCGTGAGAACTGGGACATTTTTGAATGGAAGCCAGCTGACATGCCAGGTGTTCCTGGGGATGGCGAGCATCGCCTCGAGTCGACAAGTCAAGAAAACCACCAAAGAGCATCTTGGCGTCCGCCATCCGAAGAGAAAGGCTATTGGTGAAGAAGTGGCTCACTGTTGGTGGCAGGATTTATCCGAGAGATATACCACTCCGAGTGGCTCGCTAATGTCGTCATGGTTCCCAAGAAGGACAAGTCGCTCCGCATGTGCATTGACTTTAAACACATCAATCGGGCCTGCCCGAAGGATCATTTTCCTCTCCTCGCATAGATCAAATTGTTGACTCGACCGCGGGATGTGAGAGATTGTCTTTTCTAGACGCATATTCCGGTATCATCAGATCCGTCAGTATGGACCCGACGAAATAAAACAGCTTTCATCACTCCATTCGGGTGCTTCTGCTATATCACCATGCCATTCGGCCTCAAGAATGTCGGAGCCACATTTATGCGAATGATTCAGAAGTGTCTTTTCACTCAAATCACGGAATGTGGAAGCATATATGGATGATATCGTCGTCAAATCGCAAAAGGTTCCGACCTGCTTGCGACCTCGCCAAACATTTGCCAACCTCAGAAGGTACGATATCAAGCTCAATCCGTCAAAGTGCACATTCGGAGTTCCTGGTGGAAAATTACTCGGTTTTCTCGTTTCCGAATGAGGGATCGATGCTAATCTAGAGAAGATCGACACTATTCTTTGAATGAAACGCCCTGTGCGAGTGCACGATGTCCAGAAGCACTACTGGTAACGCCCCTCATGAAGTGTCTTAACTATCATTAAGTCTATTCAATTACAGGCCGTTGTAGTACAGCGTGCCTTCTGACCTTCTGGTGGTCGAGTGAATCTTCATGGTCGAGTGGATCTCCATGGTCGAGTCCTTCTTAGCCAGTCGAGTGGGTTCTTGGATGGTCGACTGGGAGGTGATCTCTTCTATGGGTACCCTTGGGTAGGACACTTAAGTCAGGATTATGACCCTACCCTAGGTACATGAATCCATCATTAGCCCCCGAATGGATTGAGGCTTGAATGAGGAAGGAGTTGATGCTGTTTCCGATTGACTTTTGCATATTGGCTATGCGTTGTTCTGGATCAAGATCTTCTTGGTTAACAATGAGCAACTTTTCTTCAGTCGACTCGATCCATTCTTGTCTTTCGTCGAGTGACCTTTTTAGACTTTGCCGGTTCCCGAGCGACGGATCGCAGGAAATCTCGCGTCTGACAGACTGATCTGCCGTTCGCGGATTCCACGGGATACGAAATTTGGGGAAGCGCGCGAAGCGGAACGAACCGCGGCGCTCGGACGGGTCAGGACATAGACGCCTCGATCTCCGCGCTGCTTTTTCCACCACGTATCGTGTCAATGCAACTGTTTCGGGATATGATTAGGTTGACCGGGTCCACCTGTCATCCACTCGGAAGGGATGTTATAAATGCAACCGGCGGGGGTTTCTGAACTGTGCTCCATTCTTCCTCCTCCGCTCTCCTCGTCTCCGCCCAACGCACTTGCTTTCACCTACGCAAAGCTCTTCTTCGCGCACCTCGCCGGCGGCCATGGTCAAGGAGAATACGGCGGCGCTGGAGCGCACAAAGAAGGCGTCGGCGGTGGAGAAGGCGTCAGGGGCGGAGAAGGCGAATGGGAGATCCACCAGCCGCGGCGGGTCTTCGTCGAGATCCCGTCTGCCGAAGGGCTGGGTCCAGGGAGATTGGATCCAGTCGACCATCAAGGAGAAGGATCTCCTCGACATGGCCGACGACGGGCTGATCCCCCACGGCGTCGCTAGGCTTCCAGGAAAGGAGTGGCAACCCCAGCCGGAAGAGGGTGAGTGCGTGCTCCTGGCCACTCATGTCGATCGAGGATTTTCTCTGCCACCGAGCATTTTCTTTCGGGGTTTTTTGAACTTCTTTCGAGCCCAGCTTCACCACTTTACTCCGAACTCCATCGCGTATCTTGCTGCCTTTGTATCTATGTGCGAGAACTTCCTGGGCTGTCGACCGCACTGGGGCTTGTTCAAGCACATCTTCACATGTCGCTCTCAGACCGTGAAGAAGGCGAGTCCAGGCGATGAGAAAACCCAAGTGGTCCAGATGTGCGGGGGCCTAGGAATCCAAGTGAGGAATAAGAGCACCTTCCCAGCTATGACTTTTCCCGAGTCGATCAGGGGCTGGCAGTCGACCTGGTTCTACTGCCAGAATGAGTTGTTGCCGGGACAGTCGAGTGGACTCCCTCCATTCACCATGAGTCGAGTGAACAAACCCTCCTCTCTGAAGGTGGTTCCGGAGGAGAGAGCTCATGTGAAGATGATGATGGATCGCGTGGTGCAGTTGGTTGGGACGGCGTGGTCGGCATGGACCTTCGGAGGTTTTCCTTCGGGCGAATCCAGCCTCTTGATTCGAGCCACCGCATGTGGTTGTATCATGGAACCAAGACGTGACTCGAGTCCATCCGGAAACAATCGGCGACGCCATAGTGGAAAGGTGGATGGCCGCGATTACTGGGAACAAGGATAATCCTCGTGGATCCAGGAGGATTTCTCCACTCGACCACCACAGCGTTCCAGATAAGGTACATTTGCTCTGCTTTCCATTGTATATCTGTTGAATTTGTTTCTGTATGTTCTGCAATTTGGTCGATTGAACTCTGTCTTGACGTCTTCCAGGCCCTTATCGAGCTGTACTCAATGCCCAATGGAGCTCAGTTCCGGCGAGGAGGAGAAGAAGAGGGGGGCGAGAGCCAGGATGAGTGGGATTCAGACGCTGCTGAAGATGACGATGACGACGACGACAATGATGAGGACGAAGTAGAAGAGGAGGAGGAGGAGGTTGCACCACCGCGCTCGGAAAGGCGGCCGAAACTCGTTCATGACCCTGCGACTGAACGCGGTAAGGGGGTTGTGACTGCCTCGCAGTCGACCAAACGCCCTCGGACCGCCTCTCCGGTGCCGACTGAGAAGGCGCCGAAGCAGTCGAAGGTAGCTCCGTCGAGGCCAACCAAGCCCCTGCCAAAAATGAAGGTGTCCATCCCCACCATATCAGGGTAAACATATTACTTAAGTCTTCCTGTTTTGTATAAGCTTTATCTCTGGTTGATACTTGAATTAATCGACTGATTCTTTGGAACTTCAGTGCTGCAACTTCTGAAACCTCAGGCAAGGCTGAGGACTCACTGTTTTTGGGTCCCGGAGCGATTTTCACGAATAACAAACCCCAGGATGCGTTTACGTGTCGGTCATCAACACTCACAGTTTTGGCCTATTCTGGCCCGTTTCGTGGACTATTGTTCGCTGTTTGGGGGTCCCAGAGTGATTTCCACGATTAATGAACCCCGGGGTCCGTTTACGTGTCGGTCATCAACACTCAAAGTTTTGGCCGATTCTGACCCGTTTCGTGGACTATTACTCACTGTTTTGGGGTCCCGGAGTGATTTCCACGATTAACGAATCCCGGGGTGAGATTACGTGTCGGTCATCAACACTCACAATTTCGGCCGATTCTGGCCCTTTTCATGGACTATTACTTACCGTATTGGCGTCCCGAAGCGATTCCCGTAGTTGTTGAACCCCAAGGTGCGCTTACGTGCCGGTTATCAACACTCTCGGTTTTGGTTGATTCTGCCCCGTTTCCTTGACTATTACTCATAGTTTTGGTGTCCCGCAGTGATTTCCACGATTAATGACCCCGGGCTGCGTTTCTGTGTGGGTCATCAACACTCATAGTTTTTGCCGATTCTGCCCCGTTTCATGGACTATTACTCACTGTTTTGGGGTTCCGAAATGATTTCCACGATTAACGAACCCGGGGATGCGTTTACGTGTCGGTCATTAACACTCACGTTTTGGCGATTTTGGCCCGTTCGTGGACTATTTCTCACTGTTTGGGGTCCTAGAGTGATTTCCATGATTAATGAACCACGAGTGCGTTTACGTGTCGGTCATCAACACTCACAGCTTTTAGCGATTCGGCCCGTTTCATGGACTATTGCTCATTGTTTTGGGGTCCCGGTGATTTTCATGATTAACAAACCCGGGTTGTGTTTACGTGGCGGTCATGAACACTCATCGTTTTGGCGATTCGGCCGTTTCATGGACTATTCCTCACAGCTTGGTCCCGAGTGATTTCCACGATTAACGCACCTGCGTGTGTTTACGTGTCGGTCATCAACACTCACGTTTTGGCGATTACGGCGATTTCGTGGACTATTACTCACTTTTTTGGGGTCCCGGTGATTTCCATGATTAACGAACCGAGGTGCGTTCACGTGTCGGTCATCAACACTCACGTTTTGGCGATTCGGCCCGTTTGTGGACTATTGTTCGCTGTTTTGGGGTCCCAGTGATTTCCACGATTAATGAACCCCGGGTCCGTTTACGTGTCGGTCATCAACACTCAAAGTTTTGGCCGATTCTGACCCGTTTCGTGGACTATTACTCACTGTTTTGGGGTCCCGGAGTGATTTCCACGATTAACGAATCCCGGGTGAGATTACGTGTCGGTCATCAACACTCACAATTTCGGCCGATTCTGGCCCTTTTCGTGGACTATTACTCACCGTTTTGGGGTCCCGAAGCGATTCCCGTAGTTGTTGAACCCCAAGGTGCGCTTACGTGCCGGTCATCAACACTCAAGGTTTGGTTGATTCTGCCCCGTTTCCTGGACTATTACTCATAGTTTTGGTGTCCCGCAGTGATTTCCACGATTAATGTCCCCGGGCTGCGTTTCTGTGTGGGTCATCAATACTCATAGTTTTTGCCGATTCTGCCCCGTTTCATGGACTATTACTCACTGTTTTGGGGTTCCGAATGATTTCCACGATTAACGAACCGGGGATGCATTTACGTGTCGGTCATTAACACTCACAGTTTTGGCGATTTTGGCCCGTTCGTGGACTATTTCTCACCGCTTTGGGGTCCTGGGTGATTTCCATGATTAATGAACCTGGTGCGTTTACGTGTCGGTCATCAACACTCACAGTTTTAGCGATTCTCGCCCGTTTCATGGACTATTGGTCATTGTTTTGGGGTCCCAGAGTGATTTTCATGATTAACAAACCCGGGTTGTGTTTACGTGTCGGTCATCAACACTCATCGCTTTGGCGATTCGGCCCGTTCATGGACTATTCCTCACGTTTTTGGGTCCCGGGTGATTTCCACGATTAACGCACCCCGGGTGTGTTTACGTGTCGGTTATCAACACTCACAGTTTTGGCCGATTCTGGCCAGTTTCGTGGACTATTACTCACTGTTTTGGGGTCCTAGAGTGATTTCCATGATTAACGAACCTCGGGGTGCATTTACGTGTCGGTCATCAACACTCACAGTTTTGGCCGATTCTGGCCCGTTTCGTGGACTATTGCTCATTGTTTTGGGGCCCTAGAGTGACTTCCAGGATGAACAAACCCCAGGGTGCATTTACGTGTCGGTCATCAACACTCACAATTTTGGCCGATTCTGGCATGTTTCATGGACTCTTGCTCACTGTTTTGGGGTCCCAGAGTAATTTCCTTGATTAACAAACGCTGGGGTGCGTTTACGTGTCGGTCATCAGCACTCATAGTTTTGGCCGATTCTGGCCCGTTTCGTGGACTATTACTCACTGTTTTTGGGTCCCGGAGCGATTTTCACGAATAACAAACCCCAGGATGCGTTTACGTGTCAGTCATCAACACTCACAGTTTTTGCCTATTCGGCCCGTTTAAGTGGACTATTGTTCACTGCTTTGGGGTCCCGAGTGATTTCCACGATTAATGAACCCCGGGTCGATTTACGTGTCGGTCATCAACACTCACGCTTTTGCGATTCGACCCGTTCGTGGACTATTACTCACTGTTTTGGGGTCCCGCAGTGATTTCCAGGATTAACAAATCCCGGGGTGAGATTACGTGTCGGTCATCAACACTCACAATTTCGGCCGATTCTGGCCCTTTTCGTGGACTATTACTCACCGTTTTGGGGTCCCGAAGCGATTCCCGTAGTTGTTGAACCCCAAGGTGCGCTTACGTGCCGGTCATCAACACTCACGGTTTTGGTTGATTCTGCCCCGTTTCCCGGACTATTACTCATAGTTTTGGTGTCCCGCAGTGATTTCCACGATTAATGACCCCGGGCTGCGTTTCTGTGTGGGTCATCAACACTCATAGTTTTTGCCGATTCTGCCCAGTTTCATGGACTATTACTCACTGTTTTGGGGTTCCGGAATGATTTCCACGATTAACGAACCCGGGGATGCGTTTACGTGTCGGTCATTAACACTCACAGTTTTGGCGATTTTGGCCCGTTTGTGGACTATTTCTCACCGTTTGGTGTCTGGTGATTTCCATGATTAATGAACCACAGGTGCGTTTACGTGTCGGTCATCAACACTCACGCTTTTAGCGATTCTGGCCCGTTTCATGGACTATTGCTCATTGTTTTGGGGTCCCAGTGATTTTCATGATTAACAAACCCGGGTTGTGTTTACGTGTCGGTCATCGACACTCATCGCTTTGGCCGATTCGCCGCTTTCATGGACTATTCCTCACAGTTTTGGTCCGGAGTGATTTCCACGATTAACGCACCGGGTGTGTTTACGTGTCGGTCATCAACACTCACAGTTTTGGCGATTCGCCGATTCGTGGACTATTACTCACTGTTTTGGGGTCTGGACTGATTTCCATGATTAACGAACCCCGGGGTGCGTTTACGTGTCGGTCATCAACACTCACAGTTTTGGCCGATTCTGGCCCGTTTCATGGACTATTGCTCATTGTTTTGGGGTCCTAGAGTGATTTCTATGATTAACAAACCCCGGGTTGTGTTTATGTGTCGGTCATCAACACTCATCGTTTTGCCGATTCTGGCCTGTTTCATGGACTATTCATCACAGTTTTCATGTCTCAGAGCGATTTCCACGATTAACAAACCCCGGGGTGCGTTTACGTGTCGGTCGTCAACACTCACAGTTTTGGTCGATTCTGGCCAGTTCCGTGGACTATTACTCACTGTTTTGGGGTCCTAGAGTGATTTCCATGATTAACGAACCCCGGGGTGCATTTACGTGTCGGTCATCAACACTCATAGTTTTCGCCGATTCTGGCCCGTTTCGTGGACTATTGGTCATTGTTCTGGGGCCCAGAGTGACTTCGAGGATTAACAAACCCCACGGTGCGTTTACGTGTCGGTCATCAACACTCACAATTTTGGTCGATTCTGGCCTGTTTCATGGACTCTTGCTCACTGTTTTGGGGTCCCGGAGTAATTTCCTTGATTAACAAACGACGGGGTGCGTTTACGTGTCGGTCATCAGCACTCACACTTTTGGCCGATTCTGGCCCATTTCGTGGACTATTACTCACTGTTTTGGGTCCCGGAGCGATTTTCACGAATAACAAACCCCGGGATGTGTTTACGTGTCGGTCATCAACACTCACAGTTTTGGCCAATTCTGGCCCGTTTCGTGGACCATTGTTCGCTGTTTTGGGGTCCCAGAGTGATTTCCACGATTAATGAATCCCAGGGTCCGTTTACGTGTCGGTCATCAACACTCACGCTTTTGGCGATTCTCGACCCGTTTAGTGGACTATTACTCACTGTTTTGGGGTCCCGGTGATTTCCGGATTAACAAATCCCGGTGAGATTACGTGTCGGTCATCAAGACTCACAATTTCGGCCGATTCGCCCTTTTAAGTGGACTATTACTCACCGCTTTGGGGTCCCGGCGATTCCGTAGTTGTTGAACCCCAAGGTGCGCTTACGTGCGGTCATCAACACTCACCGTTTTGGTTGATTCTGCCCTGTTTCCTGGACTATTACTCATAGTTTTGGGGTCCCACAGTGATTTCCACGATTAATGACCCCGGGCTGCGTTTCTGTGTTGGTCATCAACACTCGTAGTTTTTGCCGATTCTGCCCCGTTTCATGGACTATTACTCACTGTTTTGGGGTTCCGGAATGATTTCCACGATTAACGAACCCGGGGATGCGTTTATGTGTCGGTCATTAACACTCACTGTTTTGCCCGATTTTGGCCCTCTTCGTGGACTATTTCTCACTGTTTGGGGTCCTGGAGTGATTTCCATGATTAATGAACCCTGGGTGCGTTTACGTGTCGGTCATCAACACTCAAAGTTTTAGCCGATTCTTGGCCGTTTCATGGACTATTGCTCATTGTTTTGGGGTCCCAGAGTGATTTTCATGATTAACAAACCCCGGGTTGTGTTTACGTGTCGGTCATCAACACTCATTGTTTTGGCGATTCGCCCGTTCAAGGACTATTCCTCACAGTTTTGGTCCGGAGTGGTTTCCACGATTAACGCACCGGGTGTGTTTACGTGTCGATCATCAACACTCACAGTTTTGGCGATTCTCGCGCCAGTGAACTATTACTCACTATTTTGGGGTTCCGAATGATTTCCACGATTAACGAACCGGGGATGCGTTTACGTGTCGGTCATTAACACTCATAGTTTTGGCGATTTTGGCCCGTTCGTGGACTATTTCTCACTGTTTGGCGTCTGGGTGATTTCCATGATTAATGAACCACAGTGCGTTTACGTGTCGGTCATCAACACTCACAGTTTTAGCGATTCGGCCCGTTTCATGGACTATTGCTCATTGTTTTGGGTCCCAGAGTGATTTTCATGATTAACAAACCCGGGTTGTGTTTACGTGTCGGTCATCAACACTCATCGTTTTGGCCGATTCGGCGCCAGCATGGACTATTCCTCATAGTTTTGGGTCCCGGGTGATTTCCACGATTAACGCACCGGGTGTGTTTACGTGTCGGTCATCAACACTCACAGTTTTGGCGATTCTGCCGCCAGGACTATTGCTCATTGTTTTGGGGTCCTAGAGTGATTTCTATGATTAACAAACCCGGGTTGTGTTTATGTTTTGCCGATTCGGTCATCAACACTCATCGTTTTGCCGATTCGATTCTCGCCGTTTAGTGGACTATTCATCACAGTTTTCATGTCTCGAGCGATTTCCACGATTAACAAACCCGAAAGTGCGTTTACGTGTCGGTCGTCAACACTCACAGTTTTGGCCGATTCTGGCCAGTTCCGTGGACTATTACTCACTGTTTTGGGGTCCTAGAGTGATTTCCATGATTAACGAACCCCGGGGTGCATTTACGTGTCGGTCATCAACACTCACAGTTTTCGCCGATTCTGGCCCGTTTCGTGGAGTATTGATCATTGTTCTGGGGCCCCAGAGTGACTTCGAGGATTAACAAACCCCAGGGTGCGTTTACGTGTCGGTCATCAACACTCACAATTTTGGTCGATTCTGGCCTGTTTCATGGACTCTTGCTCACTGTTTTGGGGTCCCGGAGTAATTTCCTTGATTAACAAACGACGGGGTGCGTTTACGTGTCGGTCATCAGCACTCACACTTTTGGCCGATTCTGGCCCATTTCGTGGACTATTACTCACTGTTTTTGGGTCCCGGAGCGATTTTCACGAATAACAAACCCCGGGATGTGTTTACGTGTCGGTCATCAACACTCACGCTTTTGGCGATTCTGGCCCGTTTGTGGACCATTGTTCGCTGTTTTGGGGTCCCAGAGTGATTTACGATTAATGAATCCGGGGTCCGTTTACGTGTCGGTCATCAACGCTCACAGTTTTGGCGATTCTCACCCGTTCGTGGACTATTACTCACTGCTTTGGGGTCCGGAGTGATTTCCGGATTAACAAATCTCGGGTGAGATTACGTGCGGTCATCAACACTCACAATTTGGCCGATTCTGGCCCTTTTAGTGGACTATTACTCACCGCTTTGGGGTCCCGGCGATTCCGTAGTTGTTGAACCCCAAGGTGCGCTTACGTGCGGTCATCAACACTCACGGTTTTGGTTGATTCTGCCTGTTTCGGACTATTACTCATAGTTTTGGGGTCCCGTAGTGATTTATTTTTTTTTAAAAATTTTTTTTTTTGTTTTAAAATTTTAATTTTTTCCCGAGTTTTTCCTTTTAAAATTTGGGGGGGTTTTTTTCCACTTTTTCCCTTTTCCCCCTTTTTTGGGTTTTTTGGGGCCTTAAAATTTAAAGTTTTAAAACCCTTTTTTTTTGGCCCCTTTTTTTTTCCCCCAAATAAACCCTTTCTTTGGTTTTCGTTTCCCGGGCCCCCAAAACCCCCTTTTTGGTTCCCAAAAATTTTTCCCGGGGCCCCGGAAAACCCCCCGGGTTTTTTTTTTAAAAAAATTTCCCGGGGGTTTTTGGAATTAAACCCCCGGGGGCCCGGGTTTTTTTTCCCCTTTTTGGGGCCAACCCAAAAAAAATTTTTTTTGGTTAAAACCCCTTTTTTGGGGGCCCCCGGGATTTTAATTTTTTTTTGGGGGGGGTTTAAAACTCAAGGGGGCCCCCCTTTTTTTTTCCCGGTTTGGAATTTTCCCCTTTTGGGGGGCCCCCCCCCCCCTTTTTGGGCCCCCAAGGGGCCATTCCCCCTTTTGGGGTTTTTTTTTGGGTTCCCAAAATTTTTAAAAACCCCCCCCCCCCCCTTTTGGGATTTTTTTTTTTCCAATTTTTCCCGATTAAAAATTTTTTGGGGGGTTTTTTCCCCCCCTTTTTTGGGGCCCCCCCCCCTTTTTTGTTTTGGGGTTTAATTTTTTAAAAAAACCCCCTTTGGGGAAAAACCCAATTTTTTCCCCCCCGGGGGACCATTTTCCCGTTTTGGGTCCCGGAGGTTTTCAAATTAACAAACCCCGGTTGGTTTACGGGGAAAACCCTTTTTTTTTTTGCCCCGGGGCCTTTTTTTTGGGGTTTGGGAATTTTCCCGGCCCCCGGGGAATTTGGGTTTCCCCAAATTTCCAATTTTGCCCCTTCCCCCCAAAATTTTGGGGGGGGGGGTTAAAGGGCGGGGGCCCCCCCCCCCGGTTTTTTTCCCTTTTCCCGGGGCCCCAAATTTTTTGGGGGGAACCCCAAATTTACCCCTTTCCCCTTTTGGTTTTTTTTTTTCCCCCTTTCCCTTTTTTCCCCCTTTTTTCCAAAAACCCGGGCCCCCTTTGGGTTGGTTAAATTTTAATTTTTTTCCCCTTTTCCCCCTTTTTCCTTTTTTTTTTTTTTAAAAGGGAACCCCCGGGTTTTCCCCCTTTAAATTTTCCCGTTCGGTTTTTCCCTTTTTTGGGTTTGGGGGAAATTTTTTAAAAAACCCCGGGGGTTTTTGGGAAAACCCAATTTTTTTTTTTGCCCCCCTTTTTTAAATTTTTTTTGGGGGGGGGCCAAAAACCCCGTTTTGGCCCCCCACCCTTTTTTTGGGGGGCCCCCCCCCCCCTTTTTTGGGGGGCCCTTTCCCCCCCCTTTTTTTTTGGGATTTCCCCCCCCTTTTTTTTGTTTTGGGGCCCCCTTTTTCCCCCGGGGGGGCCCCCTTGGCCCCCCCCCAAATTCCCCCTTTTTTTTTTTTTTTGGGCCCCTTTTTGGGGAAAAACCCTTTTTGGGCCGGGGGCCACCCCAAACCTTTTTTTTCCCCTGGTTGGGCTTTTAACCCTTTTTCCCAAAAAACCAACCCCTTTTTCCCAAAATTTTTTTTGGGGGCCCTTTTTGGGATTAAAACCCCTTTGGGGCCCGGGTTTTAAATTAACAATTTTGGGGGCCCCCAAAATTTTTCCCCTTTTTTAATTTTTTTTTTCCCCGGGGTTTTTTTCCAAAAAATTTTTTTTCCCCCCTTTTTTAAATTCCCCTTTTTTTTTTTTTAAAAAATTTTTTTTTGGGGCCCAAAATTTTTAAAATTTCCCCCGGGCCCCCCCCCCTTTTTTTCCCCCCTTTAAAGGGGTTTTTTCCCTTTCCCCCCCCTTAAATTTCCCGCTTTTTGGGGGGGGGAAAAAAAAAGGGGGTTTTTTTCAACAAAAATTTTTCCCCCTTTTGGGAAACTTTTTGGGTTTTGGGGCCCCATTGTTTAACCCTTTCCCCGGGGTTCCCCCCTTTTTAAAACCCCTTTTCCCCTTTTTTTTTTCCCCGCTTTTTCCCCAAAAAGGGGCCCCGGGGCCCCCGGTTTTCCCCACCCCCTTTCCCCTTTTCCCCTTTTCCAATTTTTTTTTTCCTTTTTTCCTTTGGTTTTTTTGGGGTTTTTATTTTCCCTTTTTTCCCCGGGTTTTTTTAAAAACCCGGGCCCGGGGCCTTTAAACCCCAAACCCCCCTTTTTTTTTGGTTTCCATTTTTTTCCCGGGGGTTTCCTGGGCCCCTTTTTTCCCGGGGCTTTAAATTTCCCAAAAACCCCCCCTTTCCCCCCTTTTTCCCTTTGTTTTGGGTTTTTTTTTTTTTTTTTTTTAATTCCCCCCCCCCCTTTTTTTTTTCCCAAATTTTAAAAAGGGGGTTTCCTTTTCCCCTTAAAATTTTGGGCCCCCCCTTTGGCCATTTTTGGTTTTGGGGCCAAAATTTTTTTTTTTTTTTTTCCCCCCAAAAAACGCTTTCCGGTTTTCCCCCAAAACTTTTTTTTTCCGGGTTTTTTTCCCCTTTTTGGGGTTCCCCTTTTTTTTCCCCAAATTTTTTTCCCCCAAACCTTTTTTGGGCCCCCTTTTTTATTAAGGGGGAAAATTTTTAAAACCCGGGTTTTTCCCCCCCCTTTTTCCCCCCCCGGGTTTTCCCAGGTTTTAAAACCGGGGGTTTTTTTTCCCCCCCAAACCCTTTTTGGCCATTTTTTTTAAAAAAATTTTGGGGGGAATTTCTTTTTTCCCCGGGGTTTTTTTTTAAAAAACCCGGGGCCCGGCCCCCTTTTAAACTTTTTTTTTTCCCCCCTTTTTTTTCCAAATTTTGGGGTTTTGGTTTTTTAAATTAAAAGGGCCCCCCCCTTTTTTTTTTTGGGGCCCCGTTTTTAATTTTTTTGGGGGGTTGGCGGTTTTCAAAATTAAAAGGGGATTTTTTTCCCCGGGAAAACTTTGGGGGTTTTTCCCCTTTTACCATTTTTCCCCGGGGGTTTGGGCCCAAAATAAATTTCCCTTGGTTTTTAAAATTTTTTTTCCCCCCCGCCCTTTTTTTTTTTTTTCCCAAACCCCCAAAATAAGGTTTTTGGGGCCCCCCCTTTTCCCATTTTTTTTGGGGGGAATTTCTTTTTTTTCCCGGGTTGGTTTTCCCCCTTTTTTCCGGTTTCCCCTTTGGTTTTTTTCCCTGCCTTTGGGTTCCGGTTTTCCCAAAAAAAGGGGGGGGGAATTAACCCCCCCTTTTGGGCCCCCCCCCCTTTTGGGGTTTTTTTTGGGTTTAAAAATTTCCACGGGCCCAAAACCCCGGGCCATTTCCCCCCCTTTTTTGCCCCTTGGGGGCCCCAAAAATTTTTTTAAAAAAATTTTTCGGGGGTTCAACAAATTTTTTTCCCCGCCCCTTTAATTTTTTTTGGGTTTGGGGGTTTTATTTTAAAAAACCCCCCTTTTGGGTTGGAAAAAATTTTTTTTTCCCCCCCGGGGGTTTTACCCCCCTTTTTTTTTTTTTAAGTTTGGGGTTTTTCCCCCAAAACAAAGGTTTGGCCTTTTCCCCTTTTCCCCCTTTTTGGGGTTTTAAAATTTTAAAACCCCCCGGGGGTTTTTTCAACAAAATTTTTTTTTTTTCCCTTTTTTGGGGGGAATTTTTTTAAAAAAAACCCCGGTTTTTACCTTTTCCAAATTCCCCGGGGCCCCCCCCTTTTTCCCCTGTTTGGGGCCAAAAAAAAACCCCCGGGGGGTTTTTTCCCCCGGGTTTTCCCCCCTTCCCGGTTTTTAAGGTTTTTTAAAAGGGCCCGGGGGAAAACCCCCCCCCTTTTTCCAAACCCCTTTTGGGTTTTTTGGTTTTGGGCCCCCCTTTTTGGGTTTAAAAATTTTTGGGAAAAACCGGGCCTTTTTTTCCCCCTTTTTGCCTTTTTCCCCCCTTTTTTTTTTTTTTTTTCCCCCCAACCCCGGGGGGGGTTTTCCCTTCCCCCCTTTTTTTTTTTCCCCCCCGGGGGGCCAATGGTTTTTAAAGGGTTTTTTTGGGGCCCCCCCTTTGGGTTTTTTTTGGGGGGGTTTTTTTCCCGTTTGGGCCCCGGTTTTGGGCCCCCAAAGTTTTGGGGCCCCCCCTTTCCTTTTCCCCCCCGGGGGCCCATTTTCCCCTTTTTTTTTTTCCCCCCAAACCCCTTTTCCCTTTGTTTTCCCCCCCCGGTTTTTTTTCCCGGGTTTTAACCCAAAAGGGGCCCCCCCTTTTTTTTTTCCGGTTTCCCTTTTTTTTCCCCCTTTTTTCCAATTTTTTTTCGGGGGCCCCGGGGTTTTTTTTCCCCCGGGGTTTTCCCCTTTTTGGGGTTTTTTTTGTTGGAAAGGGGGTTTTTTTAACCTTTTTAAATTTGGTTTTTTTTCTTTTTTCCCTTTTTTTTTTTTTTTAAAACCCCTTTTAAACCGGTTTTAAACCCCCCTTTTGGCCTTTTTTTTTTGGGGGGTTTTTTTTTTAAAATTTTTTTTTCCCCCTTTTTCCCCCCGTTTTGGCCGATTCTCGCCCGCTTCGTGGACTATTCTCACTGTTTTGGGGTCCCGAGTGATTTCCACGATTAACGAACCCGGGTGTGTTTACGTGTCGGTCATCAACACTCACAGTTTTGCCGATTCTGGCCCGCTTTCGTGGACTATTACTCACTTTTTGGGGTCCGGAGTGATTTCCATGATTAACGAACCCCGGGTGCGCGTTACGTGTCGGTCATCAACACTCACAGTTTTGGCCGATTCTGGCCCGTTTCGTGGACTATTGCTCATTGTTTTGGGGTCCAAGAGTGATTTCTATGATTAACAAACCCCGGTTGTGTTTACGTGTCGGTCATCAACACTCATCGTTTTGGCCGATTCTCGCCCGTTTCGTGGACTATTCCTCACAGTTTTCATGTCTCAGAGTGATTTCCATGATTAACGAACCCTGGGTGCGTTTACGTGTCGGTCATCAACACTCGCAGTTTTGGCCGATTCTGGCCCGTTTCGTGGACTATTCCTCACTGTTTTGGGGTCCTAGAGTGATTTCCATGATTTAGAAACCCTGGGGTGCGTTTACGTGTCGGTCATCAACACTCGCAGTTTTGGCCGATTCTGGCCCGTTTCATGGACTATTACTCATTGTTTTGGGGTCCCAGAGTGATTTCCATGATTAACAAACCCTGGGGTGCGTTTACGTGTCGGTCATCAACACTCACAATTTTGGCCGATTCGCCCGTTTCATGGACTATTGCTCACTGCTTTGGGGTCCCGAGTGATTTCTCATGATTAACAAACCCCGGTGATTGCGCTTACGTGTCGGTCATGAACACTCGCAGTTTTGGCCGATTCTGGCCCGTTTCGTGGACTATTACTCACTGTTTTGGGGTCCCGGAGAGATTTCCACGATTGACGAACCCCCAGATGTGCTTACGTGTCGGTCATCAACACTCACAGTTTTGGCCGATTCTGGCACGTTTCGTGGACTATTACTCACTGTTTTTGGGTCCTGGAGTGATTTCCATGATTAACGAACCCCGGGGTGCGTTTACGTGTCGGTCATCAACACTCACAGTTTTGGCCGATTCTGGCCCGTTTCGTGGACTATTGCTCATTGTTTTGGGGTCCCAGAGTGATTTCCATGATTAACAAACCCCGGGTTGTGTTTACGTGTCGGTCATCAACACTCACAATTTTGGCCGATTCTGGCCCTTTTCGTGGACTATTACTCACCGTTTTGGGGTCCCGAAGTGATTCCCGTAGTTGTTGAACCCCAAGGTGCGCTTACGTGCCGGTCATCAACACTCACGGTTTTGGTTGATTCTGCCCCGTTTCCTGGACTATTACTCATAGTTTTGGGGTCCCGCAGTGATTTCCATGATTAATGAACCCCGGGGTGCGTTTCTGTGTTGGTCATCAACACTCACAGTTTTGGCCGATTCTGCCCCGTTTCGTGGACTATTACTCACTGTTTTGGGGTTCCAGAATGATTTCCACGATTAACAAACCCGGGGATGCGTTTACGTGTCGGTCATTAACACTCACAGTTTTGGCCGATTTTGGCCCGTTTCGTGGACTATTACTCACTGTTTGGGGTCCTGGAGTGATTTCCATGATTAATGAACCCTGGGGTGCGTTTACGTGTCGGTCATCAACACTCACAGTTTTGGCCGATTCTGGCCCGTTTCATGGACTATTGCTCATCGTTTTGGGGTCCCAGAGTGATTTCCATGATTAACAAACTCCGGGTTGTGTTTACGTGTCGGTCATCAACACTCATCGTTTTGGCCGATTCTGGCCCGTTTCATGGACTATTCCTCACAGTTTTCGGGTCCCGGAGTGATTTCCACGATTAACGAACCCCGGGGTGTGTTTACGTGTCGGTCATCAACACTCACAGTTTTGCCGATTCTCGCCGATTTCGTGGACTATTACTCACTGTTTTGGGGTCCCGGAGTGATTTCCATGATTAACGAACCCCGGGGTGCGTTTACGTGTCGGTCATCAACACTCACAGTTTTGGCCGATTCTTGCCCGTTTCGTGGACTATTGCTCATTGTTTTGGGGTCCAAGAGTGATTTCTATGATTAACAAACCCCGGGTTGTGTTTACGTGTCGGTCATCAACACTCATCGTTTTGCCGATTCTGGCCCGTTTCGTGGACTATTCCTCACAGTTTTTGTGTCTCGGAGCGATTTCCACGATTAACGAACCCTCGGTGCGCGTTACGTGTCGGTCATCAACACTCACAGTTTTTGCCCAATTCTGGCCGTTTTCGTGGACTATTACTCACTGTTTTGGGGTCCTAGAGTGATTTCCATGATTAACGAACCCCGGGGTGCGTTTACGTGTCGGTCATCAACACTCACAGTTTTGGCCGATTCTGGCCCGTTTCGTGGACTATTGCTCATTGTTTTGGGGTCCCAGAGTGATTTCCATGATTAACAAACCCGTGGTGCGTTTACGTGTCGGTCATCAACACTCACAGTTTTGGCCGATTCTGGCCCGTTTCATGGACTATTGCTCACTGTTTTGGGGTCCCAGAGTGATTTCGATGATTAACGAACCCCGGGGTGCGTTTACGTGTCGGTCATCAACACTCACAGTTTTGGCCGATTCTGCCCCGTTTCGTGGACTATTACTCACTGTTTTGGGGTCCCGGAGTGATTTCCATGATTAACAAACCCCGGATGTGCTTACGTGTCGGTCATCAACACTCACGCTTTGGCCGATTCTGCCCGCTTCGTGGACTATTGTTCATTGTTTTGGGGTCCCAGAGTGATTTCCATGATTAATGATCCCTGGGTTGCGTTTATGTGACGGTCATCAACACTCGCAGTTTTGGCCGATTCTGGCCCGTTTCCTGGACTATTACTCATTGTTTTGGGGTCCCGAGTGATTTCCATGATTAACAAACCCGGGTGAGATTACGTGTCGGTCATCAACACTCACAATTTTGGCGATTTTGCCCTTTTCGTGGACTATTACTCACCGCTTTGGGGTCCCGGCGATTCCCATGATTGTTGAACCCCAAGGTGCGCTTTACGTGCGGTCATCAACACTCACGGTTTTGGTTGATTCTGCCCGCTTCTGGACTATTACTCATAGTTTTGGGGTCCCGAGTGATTTCCATGATTAATGAACCCCGGGGTGCGTTTCTGTGTTGGTCATCAACACTCACAGTTTTGGCCGATTCTGCCCCGTTTCGTGGACTATTACTCACTGTTTTGGGGTTCCGGAATGATTTCCACGATTAACGAACCCGGGGATGCGTTTACGTGTCGGTCATTAACACTCACAGTTTTGGCCGATTTTGGCCCGTTTCGTGGACTATTACTCACTGTTTGGGGTCCTGGAGTGATTTCCATGATTAATGAACCCTGGGGTGCGTTTACGTGTCGGTCATCAACACTCACAGTTTTGGCCGATTCTGGCCCGTTTCATGGACTATTGCTCATCGTTTTGGGGTCCCAGAGTGATTTCCATGATTAACAAACTCCGGGTTGTGTTTACGTGTCGGTCATCAACACTCATCGTTTTGGCCGATTCTGGCCCGTTTCATGGACTATTCCTCACAGTTTTCGGGTCCCGGAGTGATTTCCACGATTAACGAACCCCGGTGTGTTTACGTGTCGGTCATCAACACTCACAGCTTTTGGCGATTCTCGCCAGCCAGTGGACTATTACTCACTGTTTTGGAGTCCCGGAGTGATTTCCATGATTAACGAACCCCGGGTGCGCTTACGTGTCGGTCATCAACACTCACGCTTTTGGCCGATTCTCGCCCGCTTTCGTGGACTATTGCTCATTGTTTTGGGGTCCAAGAGTGATTTCTATGATTAACAAACCCCGGTTGTGTTTACGTGTCGGTCATCAACACTCATCGCTTTGCCGATTCTGGCCCGCTTCGTGGACTATTCATCATAGTTTTGGGGTCCCGAGCGATTTCCATGATTAACGAACCCCGGTGCGCGTTTACGTGTCGGTCATCAACACTCACAGCTTTTGGCCGATTCTGCCCGCTTTCGTGGACTATTACTCACTGTTTTGGGGTCCTAGAGTGATTTCCATGATTAACGAACCCTGGTGCGTTTACGTGTCGGTCATCAACACTCGCAGTTTTGGCCGATTCTGGCCCGTTTCATGGACTATTACTCACTGTTTTGGGGTCCCAGAGTGATTTCCATGATTAACAAACCCTGTGTGCGCTTACGTTCGGTCATCAACACTCACAATTTTGGCCGATTCTGCCCCTGTTTCATGGACTATTGCTCACTGTTTTGGGGTCCTAGAGTGATTTCCTTGATTAACAAACCCGGGTGTGCTTTACGTGTCGGTCATCAACACTCACAGCTTTTGGCCGATTCTGGCCCGCTTCGTGGACTATTACTCACTGTTTTTGGGGTCCCGGAGTGATTTCCACGATTAACAAACCCCGGATGTGTTTACGTGTCGGTCATCAACACTCACAGTTTTGGCCGATTCTCGCCCGCTTCGTGGACCATTGTTCACTGTTTTGGGGTCCCGAGTGATTTCCACGATTAATGAACCCCGGGTCCGCTTACGTGTCGGTCATCAACACTCACAGTTTTGGCCGATTCTGCCCGTTTCGTGGACTATTACTCACTGTTTTGGGGTCCCGGAGTGATTTCCATGATTAACGAACCCGGGTGAGTTTACGTGTCGGTCATCAACACTCACAATTTTGGCCGATTCTGGCCCTTTTCGTGGACTATTACTCACCGTTTTGGGGTCCCGGTGATTCCATGAGTTGTTGAACCCCAAGGTGCGCTTTACGTGCGGTCATCAACACTCACGGTTTTGGTTGATTCTGCCCGCTTCTGGACTATTACTCATAGTTTTGGGGTCCCGCAGTGATTTCCACGATTAATGAACCCCGGGGTGCGTTTCTGTGTTGGTCATCAACACTCACAGTTTTGGCCGATTCTGCCCCGTTTCGTGGACTATTACTCACTGATTTGGGTTTCCGAAATGATTTCCACGGTTAACGAACCCGGGGATGCGTTACTTGTCGGTCATTAACACTCACAGTTTTGGCCGATTTTGGCCCGTTTCGTGGACTATTAGTCACTGTTTTGGGGTCCTGGAGTGATTTCCATGATTAATGAACCCCGGGTGCGGTTACGTGTCGGTCATCAACACTCACAGTTTTGGCCGATTCTGGCCCGTTTCATGTACTATTGCTCATCGTTTTGGGTTCCCAGAGTGTTTTCCATGATTAACAAACCCCGGGTTGTGTTTACGTGTCGGTCATCAACACTCATCGTTTTGGCCGATTCTCGCCCGCTTTCATGGACTATTCTCACAGCTTTGGGGTCCCGAGTGATTTCCACGATTAACGAACCCGGGTGCGTTTACGTGTCGGTCATCAACACTCACAGCTTTTGGCCGATTCTGGCCAGTTTCGTGGACTATTACTCACAATTTTGGGGTCCTGGAGTGATTTCCATGATTAATGAACCCCAGGGTGCGTTTACGTGTCGGTGATCAACACTCACAGTTTTGGCCGATTCTGGCCCGTTTCATGGACTATTGCTCATTGTTTTGGGGTCCAAGAGTGAGTTCTATGATTAACAAACCCCGGGTTGTGTTTACGTGTCGGTCATCAGCACTCATCATTTTGCCGATTCTGGCCCGTTTCATGGACTATTCCTCACAATTTTGGGGTCCCGAGTGATTTCCACGATTAACGAACCCTGGGTGCGTTTACGTGTCGGTCATCAACACTCACAGTTTTGGCCGATTCTGGCCCGTTTCGTGGACTATTACTCACTGTTTTGGGGTCCTAGAGTGATTTCCATGATTTACGAACCCTGGGGTGCGTTTACGTGTCGGTCATCAACACTCGCAGTTTTGGCCGATTCTGCCCGTTTCCTGGACTATTGCTCATTGTTTTGGGGTCCCGAGTGATTTCCATGATTAACAAACCCTGGTGCGTTTACGTGTCGGTCATCAACACTCGCAGTTTTGGCCGATTCTGGCCCGTTTCATGGACTATTCCTCACTGTTTCGGGGTCCCAGAGTAATTTCCATGATTTACAAACCCCGGTGCGCTTACGTGTCGGTCATCAACACTCGCAGTTTTGGCCGATTCTGGCCCGTTTCATGGACTATTACTCACTGTTTTGGGGTCCCGGAGTGATTTTCATGATTAACAAACCCTGGGGTGCATTTATGTCTCGGTCATCAACACTCGCAGTTTTGGCTGATTCTGGCCCGTTTCGTGGACTATTGTTCACTGTTTTGGGGTCCCAGAGTGATTTCCACGATTAACGAACCCCGGGTGCGCTTACGTGTCGGTCATCAACACTCACAGCTTTTGGCCGATTCTGACCCGCTTCGTGGACTATTACTCACTGCTTTGGGGTCCCGAGTGATTTCCACGATTAACGAACCCGGGTGAGATTACGTGTCGGTCATCAACACTCACAATTTTGCCGATTCTCGCCCTTTTCGTGGACTATTACTCACCGCTTTGGGGTCCCGGCGATTCTCCGTAGTTGTTGAACCCCAGGTGCGCTTACGTGCCGGTCATCAACACTCACGGTTTTGTTTGATTCTGCCCCGTTTCCTAGACTATTACTCATAGTTTTGGGGTCCCGCAGTGATTTCCACGATTAATGAACCTTGGGGTGCGTTTCTGTGTTGGTCATCAACACTCACAGTTTTGGCCGATTCTGCCCCGTTTCGTGGACTACTACTCACTGTTTTGGGGTTCCGGAATGATTTCCACGATTAACGAACCCGGGGATGCGTTTACGTGTCGGTCATTAACACTCACAGTTTTGGCCGATTTTGGCCCCTTTTGTGGACTATTTCTCACTGTTTGGGGTCCTGGAGTGATTTCCATGATTAATGAACCCTGGGTGCGTCTACGTGTCGATAATCAACACTCACAGTTTTGGCCGATTCTGGCCCGTTTCATGGACTATTGCTCATTGTTTTGGGGTCCCAGAGTGATTTTCATGATTAACAAACCCCGGGTTGTGTTTACGTGTCGGTCATCAACACTCATCGTTTTGGCCGATTCTGGCCCGTTTCATGGACTATTCCTCACAGTTTTCGGGTCCCGGAGTGATTTCCACGATTAACGCACCCCGGGTGTGTTTACGTGTCGGTCATCAACACTCACAGTTTTGGCCGATTCTGGCCAGTTTCGTGGACTATTACTCACTGTTTTGGGGTCCTGGAGTGATTTCCATGATTAACGAACCCCGGGGTGCGTTTACGTGTCGGTCATCAACACTCACACTTTTGGCCGATTCTCGCCCGCTTCGTGGACTATTGCTCATTGTTTTGGGGTCCAAGAGTGATTTCTATGATTAACAAACCCCGGGTTGTGTTTACGTGTCGGTCATCAACACTCATCGTTTTGCCGATTCTGGCCCGTTTCATGGACTATTCATCACAGTTTTCATGTCCGGAGCGATTTCCACGATTAACGAACCTCGGTGCGCGACGCGTGTCGGTCATCAACACTCACAGTTTTGGCCGATTCTGGCCAGTTCCGTGGACTATTACTCACTGTTTTGGGGTCCTAGAGTGATTTCCATGATTAACGAACCCCGGGGTGCGTTTACGTGTCGGTCATCAACACTCACAGTTTTGGCCGATTCTGGCCCGTTTCGTGGACTATTGCTCATTGTTTTGGGGCCCCAGAGTGACTTCCAGGATTAACAAACCCCAGGGTGCGTTTACGTGTCGGTCATCAACACTCACAATTTTGGCCGATTCTGGCCTGTTTCATGGACTCTTGCTCACTGTTTTGGGGTCCCAGAGTAATTTCCTTGATTAACAAACCCGGGGTGCGTTTACGTGTCGGTCATCAGCACTCACAGTTTTGGCCGATTCTGGCCCGTTTCGTGGACTATTACTCACTGTTTTTGGGTCCCAGAGCGATTTTCATGAATAACAAACCCCGGGATGTGTTTACGTGTCGGTCATCAACACTCACAGTTTTGGCCGATTCTGGCCCGTTTCGTGGACCATTGTTCGCTGTTTTGGGGTCCCAGAGTGATTTCCACGATTAATGAACCCCGGGGTCCGTTTACGTGTCGGTCATCAACACTCACAGTTTTTGCCGATTCTGACCCGTTTCGTGGACTATTACTCACTGTTTTGGGGTCCCAGAGTGATTTCCACGATTAACGAACCCGGGGTGAGATTACGTGTCGGTCATCAACACTCACAATTTCGGCCGATTCTGGCCCTTTTCGTGGACTATTACTCACCGTTTTGGGGTCCCGAAGCGATTCCCGTAGTTGTTGAACCCCAAGGTGCGCTTACGTGTCGGTCATCAACACTCACGGTTTTGGTTGATTCTGCCCCGTTTCCTGGACTATTACTCATAGTTTTGGGGTCCCGCAGTGATTTCCACGATTAATGACCCCGGGCTGCGTTTCTTTGTTGGTCATCAACACTCGTAGTTTTTGCCGATTCTGCCCCGTTTCGTGGACTATTACTCACTATTTTGGGGTTCCGAATGATTTCCACGATTAACGAACCCGGGATGCGCTTACGTGTCGGTCATTAACACTCACAGCTTTTGGCCGATTTTGGCCCGCTTTCGTGGACTATTTCTCACTGCTTTGGGGTCCCGGAGTGATTTCCATGATTAATGAACCTCGGGTGCGCGACGTGTCGGTCATCAACACTCAAAGTTTTAGCCGATTCTGGCCCGTTTCATGGACTATTGCTCATTGTTTTGGGGTCCCAGAGTGATTTTCATGATTAACAAACCCCGGTTGTGTTTACGTGTCGGTCATCAACACTCATTGTTTTGGCCGATTCTGGCCCGTTTCATGGACTATTCCTCACAGTTTTCGGGTCCCGGAGTGATTTCCACGATTAACGCACCCCGGGTGTGTTTACGTGTCGGTCATCAACACTCACAGTTTTGGCCGATTCTGGCCAGTTTCGTGGACTATTACTCACTGTTTTGGGGTCCTGGAGTGATTTCCACGATTAACGAACCCGGGTGCGTTTACGTGTCGGTCATCAACACTCACGCTTTTGGCCGATTCTCGCCCGTTTCGTGGACTATTGCTCATTGTTTTGGGGTCCAAGAGTGATTTCTATGATTAACAAACCCCGGTTGTGTTTACGTGTCGGTCATCAACACTCATCGCTTTGCCGATTCTCGCCCGCTTCGTGGACTATTCATCACAGTTTTCATGTCTCGAGCGATTTCCATGATTAACGAACCCCGGGTGCGCTTACGTGTCGGTCGTCAACACTCACAGCTTTTGGCCGATTCGCCGCCTTCGTGGACTATTACTCACTGTTTTGGGGTCCTAGAGTGATTTCCTTGATTAACGAACCCCGGGGTGCGTTTACGTGTGGGTCATCAACACTCACAGTTTTAGCCGATTCTGGCCGGTTTCATGGACTATTGCTCATTGTTTTGGGGTCCCAGAGTGATTTTCATGATTAACAAACCCCAGGGTGCGTTTACGTGTCGATCATCAACACTCACAATTTTGGCCGATTCTGGCCTGTTTCATGGACTCTTGCTCACTGTTTTGGGGTCCCAGAGTAATTTCCTTGATTAACAAACGCCGGGGTGCGTTTACGTGTCGGTCATCAGCACTCACAGTTTTGGCCGATTCTGGCCCGTTTCGTGGACTATTACTCACTGTTTTGGGGTCCCGGAGCGATTTTCACGAATAACAAACCCCGGGATGTGTTTACGTGTCGGTCATCAACACTCACAGTTTTGGCCGATTCTGGCCCGTTTCGTGGACCATTGTTCGCTGTTTTGGGGTCCCAGAGTGATTTCCACGATTAATGAACCCCGGGTCCGATTTACGTGTCGGTCATCAACACTCACAGCTTTGGCCGATTCTGACCCGTTTCGTGGACTATTACTCACTGTTTTGGGGTCCCGGAGTGATTTCCACGATTAACGAACCCGGGTGAGATTACGTGTCGGTCATCAACACTCACAATTTTGGCCGATTCTGGCCCTTTTCGTGGACTATTACTCACCGTTTTGGGGTCCCGAAGCGATTCCCGTAGTTGTTGAACCCCAAGGTGCGCTTACGTGCCGGTCATCAACACTCACGGTTTTGGTTGATTCTGCCCGCTTCTGGACTATTACTCATAGTTTTGGGGTCCCGCAGTGATTTCCACGATTAATGACCCCGGCTGCGCTTCGTTGTTGGTCATCAACACTCATAGTTTTTGCCGATTCTGCCCGCTTCGTGGACTATTACTCACTATTTTGGGGTTCCGAATGATTTCCACGATTAACGAACCCGGGATGCGCTTACGTGTCGGTCATTAACACTCACGCTTTTGGCCGATTTTGGCCCGCTTTCGTGGACTATTTCTCACTGTTTGGGGTCCCGGAGTGATTTCCATGATTAATGAACCCTGGTGCGCGACGTGTCGATAATCAACACTCACAGTTTTGGCCGATTCTGGCCCGTTTTATGGACTATTGCTCATTGTTTTGGGGTCCCAGAGAGATTTTCATGATTAACAAACCCCGGGTTGTGTTTACGTGTCGGTCATCAACACTCATCGTTTTGGCCGATTCTGGCCCGTTCCGTGGACTATTCCTCACAGTTTTCGGGTCCCGGAGTGATTTCCATGATTAACGCACCCGGGTGTGTTTACGTGTCGGTCATCAACACTCACGCTTTTGGCCGATTCTCGCCGCTTTCGTGGACTATTACTCACTGCTTTGGGGTCCCGAGTGATTTCCATGATTAACGAACCCCGGTGCGCGACGTGTCGGTCATCAACACTCACAGCTTTTGGCCGATTCTCGCCCGCTTCGTGGACTATTGCTCATTGTTTTGGGGTCCAAGAGTGATTTCTATGATTAACAAACCCGGTTGTGTTTACGTGTCGGTCATCAACACTCATCGCTTTTGCCGATTCTCGCCCGCTTCGGACTATTCATCACAGTTTTCATGTCTCGAGCGATTTCCATGATTAACGAACCCCGGGGTGCGCGACGTGTCGGTCATCAACACTCACGCTTTTGGCCGATTCTCGCCGCCTGTGGACTATTACTCACTTTTTTGGGGTCTTGGAGTGATTTCCATGATTAACGAACCCCGGGGTGCGTTTACGTGTCGGTCATCAACACTCACAGTTTTGGCCGATTCTGGCCCGTTTCATGGACTAATGCTCATTGTTTTGGGGTCCCAGAGTGATTTCGATGATTAACGAACCCCGGGGTGCGTTTACGTGTCGGTCATCAACACTCACAGTTTTGGCCGATTCTGGCCCTTTTCGTGGACTATTACTCACTGTTTTGTGGTCCCGAGTAATTTCCTTGATTAACAAACCCCGGGTGCGCTTACGTGTCGGTCATCAACACTCACAGTTTTGGCGATTCTCGCCCGCTTTAGTGGACTATTACTCACTGCTTTTGGGTCCCGAGCGATTTTCACGAATAACAAACCCCGGATGTGTTTACGTGTCGGTCATCAACACTCACGCTTTTGGCCGATTCTCGCCCGCTTGTGGACCATTGTTCGCTGTTTTGGGGTCCCAGAGTGATTTCCACGATTAATGAACCCGGGTCCGCTTACGTGTCGGTCATCAACACTCACAGCTTTTGGCCGATTCTCGACCCGTTTCGTGGACTATTACTCACTGTTTTGGGGTCCCGGAGTGATTTCCACGATTAACGAACCCGGGGTGAGATTACGTGTCGGTCATCAACACTCACAATTTCGGCCGATTCTGGCCCTTTTCGTGGACTATTACTCACCGTTTTGGGGTCCCGAAGCGATTCCCGTAGTTGTTGAACCCCAAGGTGCGCTTACGTGCCGGTCATCAACACTCACGGTTTTGGTTGATTCTGCCCCGTTTCCTGGACTATTACTCATAGTTTTGGGGTCCCGCAGTGATTTCCACGATTAATGACCCCGGGCTGCGTTTCTGTGTTGGTCATCAACACTCGTAGTTTTTGCCGATTCTGCCCCGTTTCGTGGACTATTACTCACTGTTTTGGGGTTCCGGAATGATTTCCACGATTAACGAACCCGGGGATGCGTTTACGTGTCGGTCATTAACACTCACAGTTTTGGCCGATTTTGGCCCGTTTTCGTGGACTATTTCTCACCGTTTGGGGTCCCGGAGTGATTTCCATGATTAATGAACCCTGGTGCGCTTACGTGTCGGTCATCAACACTCACGCTTTTAGCCGATTCTGGCCCGCTTTCATGGACTATTGCTCATTGTTTTGGGGTCCCAGAGTGATTTTCAGGATTAACAAACCCCGGTTGTGTTTACGTGTCGGTCATCAACACTCATCGTTTTGGCCGATTCTGGCCCGCTTCATGGACTATTCTCACAGCTTTGGTCCCGGAGTGATTTCCACGATTAACGCACCCCGGGTGTGTTTACGTGTCGGTCATCAACACTCACAGTTTTGGCCGATTCTCGCCGCTTCGTGGACTATTACTCACTGCTTTGGGGTCCCGGAGTGATTTCCATGATTAACGAACCCGGGTGCGCGACGTGTCGGTCATCAACACTCACAGTTTTGGCCGATTCTGGCCCGTTTCGTGGACTATTGCTCATTGTTTTGGGGTCCAAGAGTGATTTCTATGATTAACAAACCCCGGGTTGTGTTTACGCGTCGGTCATCAACACTCATCGTTTTGCCGATTCTGGCCCGTTTTGTGGACTATTCATCACAGTTTTCATGTCTCGAGCGATTTCCACGATTAACGAACCCGGGTGCGTTTACGTGTCGGTCATCAACACTCACAGTTTTGGCCGATTCTGCCCATTTCGTGGACTATTACTCACTGTTTTGGGGTCCTAGAGTGATTTCCATGATTAACGAACCCCGGGTGTGCGTTACGTGTCGGTCATCAACACTCACAGTTTTGGCCGATTCTGGCCCGTTTCGTGGACTATTGCTCATTGTTTTGGGGCCCCAGAGTGACTTCCAGGATTAACAAACCCCAGGGTGCGTTTACGTGTCGGTCATCAACACTCACAATTTTGGCCGATTCGCCTGTTTCATGGACTCTTGCTCACTGCTTTGGGGTCCCGAGTATTTCCTTGATTAACAAACGCCGGGTGCGCTTTACGTGTCGGTCATCAACACTCACAGCTTTTGGCCGATTCTCGCCCGCTTCGTGGACTATTACTCATTGTTTTGGGGTCCCGAGCGATTTTCATGAATAACAAACCCCGGATGTGTTTACGTGTCGGTCATCAACACTCACAGTTTTGGCCGATTCTGCCCGCTTGTGGACCATTGTTCGCTGTTTTGGGGTCCCGAGTGATTTCCACGATTAATGAACCCCGGGTCCGCTTACGTGTCGGTCATCAACACTCACAGCTTTTGGCGATTCTGACCCGCTTCGTGGACTATTACTCACTGTTTTGGGGTCCCGGAGTGATTTCCACGATTAACGAATCCCGGGTGAGATTACGTGTCGGTCATCAACACTCACAATTTCGCCGATTCGCCCTTTTCGTGGACTATTACTCACCGCTTTGGGGTCCCGGCGATTTCCCGAGTTGTTGAACCCCAAGGTGCGCTTACGTGCGGTCATCAACACTCACGGTTTTGGTTGATTCTGCCCGCTTCTGGACTATTACTCATAGTTTTGGGGTCCCGAGTGATTTCCACGATTAATGACCCCGGCTGCGCTTATGTGTTGGTCATCAACACTCGTAGTTTTTGCCGATTCTTCCCGCTTCGTGGACTATTACTCACTGCTTTTGGGGTTCCGAATGATTTCCACGATTAACGAACCCGGGATGCGCTTTACGTGTCGGTCATTAACACTCACAGTTTTGGCCGATTTTGGCCCGCTTTCGTGGACTATTTCTCACCGCTTTGGGGTCCCGGAGTGATTTCCATGATTAATGAACCCTGGTGCGCTTACGTGTCGGTCATCAACACTCACAGCTTTTAGCCGATTCTCGCCCGCTTCATGGACTATTGCTCATTGTTTTGGGGTCCCAGAGTGATTTTCATGATTAACAAACCCCGGTTGTGTTTACGTGTCGGTCATCAACACTCATCGCTTTTGGCCGATTCGCCCGCGTTCATGGACTATTCTCACAGTTTTGGGTCCCGGAGTGATTTCCATGATTAACGCACCCCGGGTGCGTTTACGTGTCGGTCATCAACACTCACAGTTTTGGCCGATTCTGGCCAGTTTCGTGGACTATTACTCACTTTTTTGGGGTCTTGGAGTGATTTCCATGATTAACGAACCCCGGGTGCGCTTACGTGTCGGTCATCAACACTCACGCTTTTGGCCGATTCTCGCCCGCTTCGTGGACTATTGCTCATTGTTTTGGGGTCCAAGAGTGATTTCTATGATTAACAAACCCGGGTTGTGTTTACGTGTCGGTCATCAACACTCATCGCTTTTGCCGATTCTCGCCCGCTTGTGGACTATTCATCACAGCTTTCATGTCTCGAGCGATTTCCACGATTAACGAACCCCGGGTGCGCTTACGTGTCGGTCGTCAACACTCACAGTTTTGGCCGATTCTCCGCGCTTCGTGGACTATTACTCACTGTTTTGGGGTCCTAGAGTGATTTCCATGATTAACGAACCCCGGGTGCGCTTACGTGTCGGTCATCAACACTCACGCTTTTGGCCGATTCTCGCCCGCTTTCGTGGACTATTGCTCATTGTTTTGGGGCCCCAGAGTGACTTCCAGGATTAACAAACCCTAGGGTGCGTTTACGTGTCGGTCATCAACACTCACAATTTTGGCCGATTCTGGCCTGTTTCATGGACTCTTGCTCACTGTTTTGGGGTCCCGGAGTAATTTCCTTGATTAACAAACGCCGGGTGCGTTTACGTGTCGGTCATCAGCACTAATAGTTTTGGCCGATTCTGGCACGTTTCGTGGACTATTACTCATTGTTTTTGGGTCCCGGAGCGATTTTCAAGAATAACAAACCCCGGGATGTGTTTACGTGTCGGTCATCAACACTCACAGTTTTGGCCGATTCTGACCTCTTTCGTGGACCATTGTTCGCTGTTTTGGGGTCCCAGAGTGATTTCCACGATTAATGAACCCGGGGTCCGTTTACGTGTCGGTCATCAACACTCACAGTTTTGGCCGATTCTGACCCGTTTCGTGGACTATTACTCACTGTTTTGGGGTCCCGGAGTGATTTCCACGATTAATGAATCCCGGGGTGAGATTACGTGTCGGTCATCAACACTCACAATTTCGGCCGATTCTGGCCCTTTTCGTGGACTATTACTCACCGTTTTGGGGTCCCAAAGCGATTCCCGTAGTTGTTGAATTCCAAGGTGCGCTTACGTGCCGGTCATCAACACTCACGGTTTTGGTTGATTCTGCCCCGTTTCCTGGACTATTACTCATAGTTTTGGGGTCCCGCAGTGATTTCCACGATTAATGACCCCGGGCTGCGTTTATGTGTTGGTCATCAACACTCGTAGTTTTTGCCGATTCTTCCCCGTTTCGTGGACTATTACTCACTGTTTTGGGGTTCCGGAATGATTTCCACGATTAACGAACCCGGGGATGCGTTTACGTGTCGGTCATTAACACTCACAGCTTTGGCCGATTTTGGCCCCCTTTCGTGGACTATTTCTCACCGCTTTGGGGTCCCGGAGTGATTTCCATGATTAATGAACCCTCGGGTGCGCTTACGGTGTCGGTCATCAACACTCACGCTTTTAGCCGATTCTCGCCCGCTTTCATGGACTATTGCTCATTGTTTTGGGGTCCCAGAGTGATTTTCATGATTAACAAACCCCGGGTTGTGTTTACGTGTCGGTCATCAACACTCATCGTTTTGGCCGATTCTGGCCCGTTTCATGGACTATTACTCACTGTTTTGGGGTCCCGGAGTGATTTCCATGATTAACGCACCCCGGGTGTACGTTTACGTGTCGGTCATCAACACTCACAGTTTTGGCCGATTCTGGCCAGTTTCGTGGACTATTACTCACTGTTTTGGGGTCCTAGAGTGATTTCCATGATTAACGAACCCCGGGTGCGTTTACGTGTCGGTCATCAACACTCACAGTTTTGGCCGATTCTGGCCCGTTTCGTGGACTATTGCTCATTGTTTTGGGGTCCAAGAGTGATTTCTATGATTAACAAACCCCGGGTTGCATTTACGTGTCGGTCATCAACACTCACAGTTTTGGCCGATTCTGGCCCGCTTTCGTGGACTATTCCTCACTGTTTTGGGTTCTCGGAGTGATTTCCACGATTAACAAACCCCGGGTGCGCTTACGTGTCGGTCATCAACACTCACAGTTTTGGCCGATTCTGGCCCGTTTCCTGGACTATTACTCACTGTTTTGGGGTCCTAGAGTGATTTTCATGATTAACAAACCCGGGATGCGTTTACGTGTCGGTCATCAACACTCGCAGTTTTGGCCGATTCTGGCCCGTTTCATGGACTATTACTCATTGTTTTGGGGTCCCAGAGTGATTTCCATGATTAACATACCCTGGGTGCGCTTACGTGTCGGTCATCAACACTCGCAGTTTTGGCCGATTCTGGCCCGTTTCATGGACTATTACTCACCGTTTTGGGGTCCCGAGTGATTTCCATGATTAACAAACCCCCGGGTGCGATTTACGTGTCGGTCATCAACACTCACAATTTTGGCGATTCTCGCCCGCTTCGTGGACTATTACTCACCGCTTTGGGGTCCCGAGCGATTTCCACGATTTGTTGAACCCCAAGGTGCGCTTACGTGTCGGTCATCAACACTCACGGTTTTGGCGATTCTGCCCGCTTCGTGGACTATTACTCATAGTTTTGGGGTCCCGCAGTGATTTCCACGATTAATGAACCCGGGTGCGCTTACGTACGTGTCGGTCATCAACACTCATAGTTTTGGCCGATTCTGCCCGCTTTCGTGGACTATTACTCACTGCTTTGGGGTCCCGAGTGATTTCCACGATTAACGAACCCGGGATGCGCTTTACGTGTCGGTCATCAACACTCACAGTTTTGGCCGATTCTGGCCCGTTTCGTGGACTATTACTCACCGTTTTGGGGTCCCGGAGTGATTTCCATGATTAATGAACCCCAAGGTGCGCTTACGTGTCGGTCATCAACACTCATAGTTTTGGCCGATTCTGACCCGTTTCATGGACTATTACTCACTGTTTTGGGGTCCAGAGTGATTTCCATGATGAACGAACCCTGGGGTGCGTTTACGTGTCGGTCATCAACACTCATCGTTTTGCCGATTCTGCCCGCTTCGTGGACTATTCATCACAGTTTTGGGGTCTCGAGTGATTTCCACGATTAACGAACCCTGGGGTGCGCTTACGTGTCGGTCATCAACACTCACAGTTTTGGCCGATTCTGGCCCGTTTCGTGGACTATTACTCACTGTTTTGGGGTCCTAGAGTGATTTCCATGATTAACGAACCCCGGGTGCGCGACGTGTCGGTCATCAACACTCACAGCTTTGGCCGATTCTGCCCGCTTCGTGGACTATTGCTCATTGTTTGGGGGTCCCGAGTGATTTCCATGATTAACAAACCCTGGGTGCGTTTACGTGTCGGTCATCAACACTCACAGTTTTGGCCGATTCTGGCCCGTTTCATGGACTATTACTCACTGTTTTGGGGTCCCGAGTGATTTCCACGATTAACAAACCCCGGGTTGCGTTTACGTGTTGGTCATCAACACTCGCAGTTTTGGCCGATTCTGGCCCGTTTCATGGACTATTACCCACTGTTTTTGGGTCCCGAGTGATTTTCGCGATTAACAGACCCTGGGTGTGTTTACGTGTCAGTCATCAACACTCACAGTTTTGGCCGATTCTGGCCCGTTTCGTGGACTATTACTCACTGTTTTGGGGTCCCGGAGTGATTTCCATGATTAACGAACCCCAGGTGCGCTTACGTGTCGGTCATCAACACTCACAGTTTTGGCCGATTCTGGCCCGTTTCGTGGACTATTACTCACTGTTTTGGGGTCCCGGAGTGATTTCCACGATTAACGAATCCCGGGGTGAGATTACGTGTCGGTCATCAACACTCACAATTTCGGCCGATTCTGGCCCTTTTCGTGGACTATTACTCACCGTTTTGGGGTCCCGGCGATTCCCGTAGTTGTTGAACCCAAGGTGCGCTTACGTGCCGGTCATCAACACTCACGGTTTTGGTTGATTCTGCCCCGTTTCCTGGACTATTACTCATAGTTTTGGGGTCCCGCAGTGATTTCCACGATTAATGACCCCGGGCTGCGTTTCTGTGTTGGTCATCAACACTCATAGTTTTTGCCGATTCTGCCCCGTTTCGTGGACTATTACTCACTGTTTTGGGGTTCCGGAATGATTTCCACGATTAACGAACCCGGGGATGCGTTTACGTGTCGGTCATTAACACTCACTGTTTTGGCCGATTTTGGCCCGCTTCGTGGACTATTTCTCACTGTTTGGGGTCCTGGAGTGATTTCCATGATTAATGAACCCTGGGTGCGTTTACGTGTCGGTCATCAACACTCACAGTTTTAGCCGATTCTGGCCCGTTTCATGGACTATTGCTCATTGTTTTGGGGTCCCAGAGTGATTTTCATGATTAACAAACCCCGGGTTGTGTTTACGTGTCGGTCATCAACACTCATTGTTTTGGCCGATTCTGGCCCGTTTCATGGACTATTCCCCACAGTTTTCGGGTCCCGGAGTGATTTCCACGATTAACGCACCCCGGTGTGTTTACGTGTCGGTCATCAACACTCACAGCTTTGGCCGATTTTTTCGGCTATTACTCACTGCTTTGGGGTCCGGAGTGATTTCGTGAACTATTACTCAACACTGTTTTGGGGTTCCTCATTGTTTTGGGGTCCAAGAGTGATTTCAATGATTAACAAACCCCGGTTGTGTTTACGTGTCGGTCATCAACACTCATCGCTTTGCCGATTCTCGCCCGCTTCATGGACTATTCATCACAGTTTTCATGTCTCGAGCGATTTCCACGATTAACGAACCCCGGTGCGTTTACGTGTCGTCGGTCATCAACACTCACAGCTTTTGGCCGATTCTGGCCGCCTCGTGGACTATTACTCACTGTTTTGGGGTCCTAGAGTGATTTCCATGATTAACGAACCCCGGGTGCGCTTACGTGTCGGTCATCAACACTCACAGCTTTTGGCCGATTCTCGCCCGCTTCATGGACTATTGCTCATTGTTTTGGGGTCCCAGAGTGACTTCCAGATTAACAAACCCCGGGTGCGCTTACGTGTCGGTCATCAACACTCACAATTTTGGCCGATTCTCGCCTGTTTCATGGACTCTTGCTCACTGCTTTGGGGTCCCGAGTAATTTCCATGATTAACAAACGCCGGGTGCGCGTACGTGTCGGTCATCAACACTCACAGCTTTTGGCCGATTCTCGCCCGCTTCGTGGACTATTACTCACTGTTTTGGGTCCCGAGCGATTTTCACGAATAACAAACCCCGGATGCGTTTACGTGTCGGTCATCGGCATCACAGTTTTGGCCGATTCTGGCCCGTTTCGTGGACCATTGTTCGCTGTTTTGGGGTCCCAGAGTGATTTCCACGATTAATGAACCCCGGGGCCCATTTACGTGTCGGTCATCAACACTCACAGTTTTGGCCGATTCTGACCCGTTTCGTGGACTATTACTCACTGTATTGGGGTCCCGGAGTGATTTCCACGATTAACAAATCCCGGGGTGAGATTATGTGTCGGTCATCAACACTCACAATTTCGGCCGATTCTGGCCCTTTTCGTGGACTATTACTCACCGTTTTGGGGTCCCGAAGCGATTCCCGTAGTTGTTGAACCCCAAGGTGCGCTTAAGTGCCGGTCATCAACACTCACGGTTTTGGTTGATTCTGCCCCGTTTCCTGGACTATTACTCATAGTTTTGGGGTCCCGCAGTGATTTCCACGATTAATGAACCCGGGCTGCGTTTCGGTGTTGGTCATCAACACTCGTAGTTTTTGCTGATTCTGCCCGCTTCGTGGACTATTACTCACTGTTTTGGGGTTCCGAATGATTTCCATGATTAACGAACCGGGGGATGCATTTACTTGTCCGTCATTAACACTCACAGTTTTGGCCAATTTTGGCCCGTTTTGTGGACTATTACTCACTGTTTTGGGGTCCTGGAGTGATTTCCATGATTAATGAACCCTGGTGCGTTTATGTGTCGGTCATCAACACTCACAGCTTTTGGCCGATTCTCGCCCGCTTTTGGACTATTGCTCATCTTTTTGGGGTCCCAGAGTGATTTCTGATTAACAAACCCCGTTGTGTTTACGGGGTCGGTCATCAACACTCATCGCTTTTGGCCGATTCTCGCCCGCTTCATGGACTATTCTCACAGCTTTGGGTCCCGGAGTGATTTCCACGATTAACGAACCCCGGTGCGCTACGTGTCGGTCATCAACACTCACAGCTTTGGCCGATTCGCCGCTTTCGTGGACTATTACTCACCGTTTTCGGGTCCTAGAGTGATTTCCATGATTAACGAACCCCGGGGTACGTTTACGTGTTGGTCATCAACACTCACAGTTTTGGCCGATTCTGGCCCGTTTTGTGGACTATTGCTCATAGTTTTGGGGTCCCAGGGTGATTTCTATGATTAACAAACCCCGGCTTGTGTTTACGTGTCGGTCATCAACACTCATCGCTTTGCCGATTCTCGCCCGCTTTCATGGACTATTCTCACAGCTTTTCGTGTCTCGAGCGATTTCAACGATTAACGAACCCCGGATGCGCTTTACGTGTCCGTCATCAACACCACAGCTTTGGCGATTCGCGCCGGCCAGTGGACTATTACTCACTGTTTTGGGGTCCTGGAGTGATTTCCATGATTAACGAACCCCGAGGTGCATTTACGTGTCGGTCATCAACACTCACAGTTTTGGACGATTCTGGCCCGTTTCGTGGACTATTGCTCATTGTTTTGGGGTCCCAGAGTGACTTCCATGATTAACAAACCCCGGGGTGCGTTTACGTGTCGGTCATCAACACTCACAGTTTTGGCCGATTCTGGCCCGTTTCGTGGACTATTGTCATTGTTTTGGGGTCCCAGAGTGATTTCTATGATTAACAAACCCCGGGTTGTGTTTACGTGTCGGTCATCAACACTCACAATTTTGGCCGATTCTGGCCCTTTTCGTGGACTATTACTCCCCGTTTTGGGGTCCCGAAGTGATTCCCGTAGTTGTTGAACCCCAAGGTGCGCTTACGTGCCGGTCATCAACACTCACGGTTTTGTTTGATTCTGCCCCGTTTCCTGGACTATTACTCATAGTTTTGGGGTCCCGCAGTGATTTCCACGATTAATGAACCCCGGGGTGCGTTTCTGTGTTGGTCATCAACACTCACAGTTTTGGCCGATTCTGCCCCGTTTCGTGGACTATTACTCACTGTTTTGGGGTCCCGGAGTGATTTTCATGATTAACAAACCCCGGGGTGCGTTTACGTGTCGGTAATCGACACTCATAGTTTTGGCCGATTCTGGCCCGTTTCATTGACTATTACTCACTGTATTGGGGTCTCTGAGTGATTTCCACGATTAAAGAACCCCGGTGTGCGTTTATGTGTCGGTCATCAACACTCACAGTTTTGGCCGATTCAGGCCCGTTTCGTGGACTATTACTCACTGTTTTGGGGTCCAGTAGTATTTCCGTAGTTGTTGAACCCGAAGGTGCGATTACGTGTCGGTCATCAATACTCACAGTTTTGGCCGATTCCGCCCCGTTTCGTGGACTATTACCCAAAGCACGGGACCCAAGATAAACCGGCAACGCACCTATGGAAGGATTGATTCATTATGCGAGAACTCAAAAATTCAGATATCTTCCGGTATGATAATGGACCGTCCGGCGGTTCAGGACCCGGGTTTCACGGACCGGGTTATGGTGGAGGTAATTCTGGTTCAGGTTTTTAAGGCAACCAAGGTGGACAGCGCAATCAAAGTAATCAGGGTAACCAAAGTGGTTTTAATCAACAGGGAATCAACAACAGCAGCAATGGGTTATCGTGGTAATCAAGCGCGCTTAAATGGTGGATGATATCATGTCTTCACTACTAGTCTATGAAAACGCCATCGAAGCTTCATAAGAGGGCAGTGAACTCCGTTGAACCGGCGGTGCACCGTTATCTCGCGCTGTCCGAACAGCCTATTGTGTGGAGTCATGAAGATCATCTGCCCCGGATTGATAGTCCGGGTCATCTGGCGTTGGTGGTCGCACCGCAGGTTGGGGGTTATAAGTTCACCAAGGTGCTCATGGATGGTGGGAGCAGTATCAACATCTTATATTATGAAACCTTCCGCGATGGGGTTCACAGATAGGAATGTTAAACTGTCGAACACCGTTTTTCACGGTGTGGTGCCTGGTAAATCGGCTTACCCGGTCGGTAAGATAACACTGGAGGTGGTTTTTGGAGATGATCATGATTCAAGATCAGAGACGTTAACCTTTGAAGTGGTAAAATCAGAAGTCCGCATTCATGCCCTGTTTGGACGGGCGGTTTGTGCTAAATTCATGGCAAGGCTATGTTATGTTTATCTGCAGCTCAAGATGCCAGGTCATAAGGGGACCATCACGGTTCATGCCAGCCGCAAGATTGCTCTGGAGTGCGAGGAAGGTGATGCGACTTATGCGGAGTCGGTTTGTGCAACGGAGGAGTTGAAGTTCTATAAGGACAATGTTGATCCGGCAGATATGACTTCTCTAAAGAAGCCCACTACAGAGCATGATCCGGCTTTGAAGTTTAAATCGGTGATGAGACTAAGTTGGTTGATTTTGTTCCTAGCGATTCATCCAAGCAGTTCAAAGATCGGGATAACTTGATTCAAATAGGAAAGCGCTACCATCGGGTTCATCCGTGAGAACCGGACATCTTTGCATGGAAACCTTCCGACATGCCAGTGTACCGAGGAACTCACCGAGCACACTCTTAATATTGATCCCAAGTTCAAACCGTCAAACAGTTCCTTCGCCGCTTTAATGAAGAGAGACGCAAGGCCATTGGTGAAGAGGTAGCCCGGCTATTGGCAGCAGGGTTTATTGTGGAGGTCTTTGACCCTGAGTGGTTGGCTAACACGGTGCTGGTACTTAAGAAGAACGGCACTTGGCGTATGTGTGTGGACTACACAGATTTGAACAAGGCTTTCCCAGCTGATCCCTTTGCCCTCCCTCGTATTGATCAAATCATTGATGCTATGGTGGGTTGTGAGCGTTTGAGTTTTCTGGATGCTTATTCGGGTTACCATCAGATCAAAATGGCAGTTAAGGACTAGGAGAAGACGATCTTTTATAACTCCTTTTGGAGCCTTCTACTATGTTTCTATGCCTTTTGGGCTCAAGAGTGCTCAGGCGACTTATCAGCGGTTTGTGCAGAATTGCCTTCATAATCAGATTGGGTGCAATGTTCATGCTTATGTGGATGATATCATGGTGAAATCCAGGAAAGCAGAGACACTCATAGTTAACTTGGAGGAAACTTTTGATAATCTGAGGGTTTATAAGATGATGCTTAATCCGGCTAAGTGTGTCTTTGGTGTGCCAGCTGGCAAGCTCTTGGGTTTTCTGGTGTCTAACAATGGCATTGAAGCTAATTTGGAGAAGATCAAGGCTATTGCGACCCTGGCTAAACCGGCATGTATCAATGATGTTCAACGGCTGGCTGGTCGTATTGCAGCGCTAAGCCGGTTTATCAGCCGGTTAGGGGAGAAGGCGATCCCTCTTTATCAGTTGATGAAGAAGATAGACAACTTTGTCTGGAGTGATGCTGCTAATGCTGCGTTTGGGGATTTGAGGAGGCAGTTAGCCAAGCCGCCCGTTCTTGCTGCCCCCATCGATAACGAACCTCTGCTGTTATATGTGGCTGCTAATTCCCGAGCTGTCAGCGTGGCTATCGTGGTGGAGCGCAAGGGGGATGGTAAGGAATATTTGGTTCAACGGCCGGTTTATTATATCAGTGAGGTACTTATCGAGTCCAAACAGAGATATCCCCATTGGCAGAAGCTGGTGTATGGCGTGTTTATGGCGATCCGAAGCTTAAGCAATACTTTCAAGGCCATCCCATCACTCTGGTGGGCTCCACCGGAGACATCATTCGAACAAGGAGGCGATTGGGTTGCTAAGTGGGCTATTGAACTTGGGCCTCACGGGTTAAAATATATGCCTTGCATCGCTATCAAATCCCAAGCACTCATGGATTTCATCAATGATCGCAAGCAGAGTTGCGTGCATCGAGGATAAACCGGATAACACATACTAGACTATTCACTTGATGGATCCGCATAATTGGAAGGCTCAGGGGCTGGAGTGGTTCTTACTTCCCCTCGAGGTGTCAAATTTTGTTATTTTCTCCGCTTAATGTTTCCTTGTACTAACAATGTAGCTGAGTATGAGGCTTTTCTCCACGGTCTTCGGGTGGCTAAGGAGATGAACCTAATCCGGCTACGTTGCTTCGGCGACTCCGATTTAGTGGCTCGGCAGGTATCTGGTACATGGGATTCCAAGGATCCACTTATGGCGGCTTATTGACGTGAGGTGGATATCATTGCTGGTCATTTTAAGGGTTACCAGGTCAAGCACATTGATCGGCACATTGATCTGCACATGGGATTCCAAGAATGAAGCCGGCTCGGATCCCAGTGAAACCGGTGCCGCCTAATGTTTTTCTTGATGTTTTGCATAATTCGTTAGTCAAGATACCGATGGAGGAGGATTTCGCTATTCCTGACCCAGAAGCTCAATTGGTGGCGGTTCTTCATGCTATCCCTGATTGGACATTGCCATACCTGGCGTACATGAACCAGGGCGAGTTACCAGAGGACGAAGTTTTGGCCAAGCAGATAATCCGGCGGTCTAAGTCCATGACTATTGTCAATGGCTAGTTACATCATTGCAGTGTCTCAGGGGCATTTCAGCATTGTGTTTCTCCTGAAGAAGGCTGTGAGATCTTGTGTGAAATCCACGAAGGAGATTGTGGTCATCATGCCAGTTCAAAATCCTTGGTGGCTAAGGCTTTCCGGCATGGTTTTTACTGGTTAACAGCTCATGCTGATGAGGAGGATCTGGTCTGAAAGTGTGATGGCTGTCAGAAGTTTGCATGTCGAGCTCATGTTCCGCTCAGGAGTTGAGGATGATTCCAATCACCGGCCGCTTGCAACTTGGGGCTGGATATGGTTGGGCCTTTTAAGAGGTCCAAGGATAAGAAGACCCACCTTCTGGTGGCGGTTGATAAATTTACCAAGTGGGTGGAGGCAGAGCCAGTGAGCAAGTGTGATGCGGCCACGGCGGTTCAATTCATGAAAAAGGAGATCTGCCGCTTTGGTTTTCCACACAACATTAGAAGAGATAATGGCACGAATATCTCCAAGGGAGCTATGGAAGAGTTCTCTCAGTGAGCACATCCGCTTGATGTGTCATCGGTGGCCCACCCCAATCTAATGGTCAAGCGGAGAGAGCTAATCAGGAAATCCTAAAGGGTATCAAGCCCCGGCTTATGGTCCCTTTGAAGCGGACGCTGGGTTGTTGGGTGGAAGAGTTGCCTTCCGTTTTATGGAGCATAAACACCACCCCAATAGATCTAACGTTACACACCCTTCTTCATGGTTTATGGAGCGAAGCAGTTCTCCCAAGTGATATTCGCCATGACTCGCCAGAGTGGCACCTTACGTTGAAGCGGACAATGAAAGAGCACGCCAGATGCATTGGATCTGTTAGATGAACAACGGATATTGAGGCAGCTCGCTCGGCGATTTATCAGCAAGACCTGCGGCGTTATCACAGCCGCTGGGTTAAAACCAGGAATTTCCAAGAAGGTGACTTGGCGCTGCGACTCATCCAAGATCAGGTGAAATGCACAAGTTGTCTCCACCTTGGGAAGGGCCCTTTGTGGTCAGCATGAATCTGAACAACGGGTCATACTACCTCATCGATGTTCGAGAGCACAAAGACTCACGCAAATCAGAGGAGGAGACTCGCCGGCTGTGGAATATAGCTCATCTTTGGCCTTATTACACCTTAGCCACATGCTCCTACTATGTATATATTTTTGACAATGTACATATTATGATCAATAAATAAACCGGCGTCCTTATAAAGCGGGGCCTCTGCCGTTTTGTCCTATATGTTTTCTTGGTTACTGTCGTGGAATAGTCACATCAGATGTCCTCGTGAAAGGACTTAGTTGTGGAGCCATCGCAACTAGGAAGCTTGAAGGGGTTAAATCAGGACAAAGGACACGAGAGGGTTTATACTAGTTCGGCCCCTTACGGTGAAGGTAAGGCCTTCGTCTAGTTGGGTTGGTATTGATGTTTCGATGACCAGGGAGCGAGATACGCTATGCTCGGCTCTCGATGAGTTGTTTCTTGCCCTAAGCCGCCAGCAGGTCGTCCCCTTATATACACGGGTTGATGCCCTATGGCTTACAGAGTCCTTGCCGGCTTATAAACAGTGTCCGGCTCGGTGACTAGTTAAATCTACCATATGTTACAAGTCATGCCATCATGGCGGTTTACTACAACGGGCGTTAAGCCGCCTGTGGGCTTTGGGACCTTTATGAACCGCCATCTTCATGCTTGGCCTTGGCTTCTCTCTGATGAATACTCTTTGCGTAACCTGGCCCCTCCTGGGCGGCTTACACAAATAGTTATATTCCCAACATTAGGCCCCGGATTGATTTGAACCTGTTCATGTCAATCTAAAAAATATTTTCAAAGAGTTAAATCTTCAGTCTTCGACTATATAGAGGGTTTTGTTAACCCGCCATGACGCTCATCTTCTAGATCCGCCTTAACTCGGCGTGGCGCCATTCTCCTTTAACTCATTTTTATTCCATCGAATCCTTCAACGGATCTCTTCTTTCTTGATTGCTCCAAAATCGAGGCGCCGAGGCCACTGGATAATAATGCTTATCTCCTCGCTTCCGCACCATCTCCGCTTATCTTCTCTCTATAAATAGCCGCGACTTAGGTCCTTTCCTTTTACCCTTTCACCATCTTCTTCCTCTCCTCTCTCGCCGCTGAAGCTCCGCCACCGCCGCCATTGACCCCTCGTCTTCATCGACTCAGCCGCTGATCGACCGACTTGACCAGAGATCGACGGCAAACCTCCGCAGCTCGCCCTCATCCGTAAGTTCCTCTCTTCCCTTTCTTAGATCTACCTTGAAGCTCGGCCGAGTTCATCGGTGTTCATCACCGCTAGATGCAAACCTCCTTAGTTTTCACTTCCAAAGCCCTGGTTAGATCGAAAAGACTATGCAAAACTGCTTCGGTAGTTGTTTCTGTTGATCTGCATAAGAATAGATCTCATTTCCCTTGTTTTAGAAACCATCTTCAAGTGTATGAACTTCTCTACCCATTTTTTAGGTCTAGAAAATTTCTCTTTCAGAGCAATACTTTGATCCAGAATAATAGCAGTCATCTGTGAAACTTGTTTCTATCATCCCGCAAACTTCTTCTTCTTCTTATGATCTTAAGAATTCTTGAATTGCTCTTGACACTGCTTAGCGGCTTAAATATGATTGCACAATCTCCCTCATATCATTAGGCCCCTTTTCTTTAAGCCGCCACTTTAAATAATTGTAAATATTTCTCCGGTTGCTTGAGCCGAGCTTTCTTACTTTGTCGAGGCCACTTTGTTGTTATGGTTCTAAGGCTGCCAAGGCCCTTGTGACTTGCAATTGGGTTCCATCCACAAGAACCAAAAGCAAACTTGCCGAGTTTGTAAAGTCCGCCATTTACCAAAGAAGGAAGCCATGTCTTATCGTGCCCCTCACCCATCGGAGGAGATACCTCAACCCAAGGATGGGGAGGTAGTAGTTTTCACAGATCATATGAACCGGGGATTTGCCCCTCCCGGCTCAAAATTCTTCAAGGAAGTTTTGGATTTCTTTGACCTGAGGCCTCAAGACATCGGACCCAATTCCGTGTCAAATTTGTGTAATTTCCAAGTCTTCTGCGAGGTATACCTAGGAGAAGAACCAAGTCTGCTGCTGTTCAGAGAGCCTTTTTACTTGAACCGGCGGAATGAACGTGCCAACGGGCCTAGTCTTCAACTTGGCGGCATCTCAATCCAGAGGCGGAGAGATTGCCTTTTCCCTTACGCGGGGCTGCCGAGTCACCCCAAATACTGGAACCAAACATGGTTCTATTGTCAAGACACCTCTCCGCTAATGAGAAGCCTCTGCCCGCTTTCGTGCCTCAAGGCCTTGAGTCCAACCATCATCCGGCGGACAAGTTAACTGCTGTTGAAAGCCTGCCTCTTAATCCCACCATCCGAAGATCAAAGCCCTTTAGGCAACGGGTTAAATGGCATCGATTTGGTCCGGTCTGGGTCACCTAGCGGATACTACCATTAAGTCATTGCTCCAGCTTAATGTGTACTTACACAGCGCGAAAAGGAAGACCCAATGCGCCATAGCCCCGAGGACTTACCAGATGATGTGGTAGAAGCTACAGATCCGATCGCTATTGAAGGAGGGCATCAGAACCAAGAATACCTTCAGCTTTACTTCCTTCGCAAGAAGAACCTGCTCTGTGTAAGTTACTAATCTTCACAAATACTCTTTAATATGTTACCTTCTGGTACTTATGATTCTTTATCTTTTCCCACAGGCCGATGATAATTTCTGGAAGGTCAAGTATGACCATGAGGCTACCAAACAGGCTGTATGCCAAGAAGACCGAAAGGAAAGCAGCCAGATTTGGCACCTCTAAGAAGAAGAAACCCAGCGCCTCCGATATGTTGAAACTGGATGACTCTTCTTCGGATGAGGAAGAGGTAATATTTTTTGATTTTCTTTAACTCCTTTGTCATTACCTTACTGATATTTGATCCTTTCAGGAGGATATCGAAACACCAAGTATTTGGTGAAGAGGTAACTATAATTTCCTTCGACTCAGAGCCTTTGCCAACACAAAAAATCCGCAGGGTGACCCGAAAAGTAAGGTTTTCACATCCTCTAGCTTACCAAGATCCTCAATTTCTTTTGAAGCAACAACAGCTTGAAAATCGGCGGCAGACTCGGGCCAACCAGGACGCAGAGCTCTCCTCCGGCTTACCCGACGTTACCAGGAAGCGTCGGACCGAGGTTATCTCTGGTTTACGTTTTGTTTTACCCTTGATGGGTTTGATTCGCCAACCTCTCAATTCATCTGACTCTAACTATCAGGATACCTCCCCTTCTTCTGATGAGTCGATGCAATCAAACATGCCGGCTTTCAAAACGGCTCTCGGGTAATATAACCTTTCTTACCTTAAGTTTTTCCATACTTATACTTTGATGCTTATCTTTCCACTTTGATTGACAGCTTGCAAGTAAATCCCAGCAAGAGGGCAAAGAAGAATAAGCCGTCCCAAGACCCGGTGGTTACCGAACCGGTGCTTGACTCATCCGTTCCTGACAGCTCCACTCATCAGCCACCACCTGAACCGGCTTCTGATATTCCGGTGCCAACTTCTGACCCGCCTGCAGAAGACGTTACTCATAACTTGGATGACCCGAAAACTCCTAGCCCGGCCAAGAAAATTGATCCGGAGGTTATTGTCAAGAGCCAATATGTTGAACCGGGCCGGCCTACTACTCTTGCCCAATGCACTGCCAAGGAGGAGTTTGCCCAGCGTCGGAAAGCCAAACAAGACATCACTTATTATTCTCACCTAAGTATTGGTGATATAGTCTCGGGCTATCTGAACCAGGTGCACAATAGTCGTGACCTGGAAATTGACATGGTGAAGCAAATACAGCATAAATCTGAGGTATAACTTATGTTTTCTATTCTAAACCTTACTTACTATACTAGCCCCCAAGTCTATTGCTTATGAATGAATATGCTGTAGACTTAGTAATCGACTTACTATTAGTTTTTGCCGGCTTAAATTGAACATGTTTAACCTGGTGGTAGCATGAAACTTTGAATTTGTGTTACACATTAGCCCCCAAGTGTCAAGTACCTTACCCAAGTTTCCTCATGTTGTTAAATGATAACCCATTAGCACAACATATGCTTGATTGGTTCCTCATGAGTATTAAGTTAATTATGAGCTCACAAATCATAGTAGATTGCAACAACAGATCAAAGAAGAACCACCCTGGTCTCGGTAATACCTATTGCGAAATTACACAAGAACCACTGAGCCCATCTATCCAAGCATCGAACAAAAGAGATTATTATTGTTGTGTGCTTCACAACTTCAACAAGTCATCCATAATTTTATTTTAGCGACACTACCATGCTTATGAGATGTAACCAAAGAACCGCAACGTATAGAGCAGATAACAGTAGTAATAATACCCCAGAACCAGCCCACTCTTCGAAACAGAAATAACTTGCAAATGAACTGAGCCTGTCCATATGGTTCGATTAGCAGCATCTTCCTTCCTAGCTAGACTAAATGAAGTGAAGAAAAGCACAACATGTATAGTTGCAATTTCAGCACCGGATACTACGTGTGTTGATTTCCATCCGTGCGCCGAATTTCATCATACCTAGAGGTCATCGTGTCATATGATGTTTGGTAACACTCTCTGAATTTCTAGGAAACTATTTGCTCACGAACAAACCGAGAGATGTGCGGGACTGAGTTAAAGAAACCATATTAATAGCAGTATACTGTTGTGAACCTCACGACACGTCATCAAATGCGAGCCCGACATGTAATAATCACGGTTAAAATGCCCAGAGCAACCGATCAGTGTTTCTTGCAAAAGATTAGACTGAGAATCAGTGGTTTTTGTCCCAAATTCGTAAACAGGTGTTTTCTTCGTCATTTAGTGGGAAGAAGGCCATACATTGCGACAATAATAGCTTAATAAAGAGCTTCCTCGAAGGTCACAACAACTAGAACAAAAGCAACATAGTTATTTGACCATGACATTGAGGTAGAGGAAGACTTGGAGCTTCTTAAAAATCTAGCAGTGATGGCAGTCAGGTGTCCTCGCGTTGCCCCGAGCGGGTGACCCAAAGGCGATGAAACCCTAGAGCTCGAGAACCCCCCCTCGGCCTCTTCCTCCCTCCCTGCCGCCACCTAAGGTTGTGGCGCGACCTCCAGCGAAAGTGGTGGCAAGGCTCTACTGCCCTGCTTCACTACAGGGAGCCTTGGGGGCCAGGGTGGTGGCCCTGGATCTGGCTGGCCACGTCGACCTCGTCAACGGGTGGCACTGCAGGTGTTGGTTGCCCTTCCGCCACTCGACGGCGGTTGGGCAACGGAGGCGACTCACTTCTTGGATTTTCGGCCTCATTCCCGATGTGGCTTTCCCCTTACTAATCTGGATTCGAGACATTTGGGCTGCCAAATCTTGCTCGGAGGGTGTGACGGTAGAAGCTTGAACGAGGCTATCCTCGGTCGACTCAGATCCACCTCGACAACGACGAGGTGTTGTGGCTTCGATCTTCCCTCCCGAGGGCGTGTTGAACTTCCTCTCCCCGCCCCCTCCTCCCCACCTTTTAGTCCCGGTGAAAACCTAGGCCTATTGGTTGGCCGGCGGGTGGTGCATCGGCGCCGTGGTCCTTCTCGAGAGGCGCTGCCTTGGGGTACGCCTGGGATGGGGTGCTGCAATGTGTGGGTTGGTGGTGGCTGCAGTGCAGTGCGTCCTCGGATGTCCGACGGTGGTGGAGGTGGGGGATTTGAGTATTGTTACCCTTCAGCGATGGCTGCCATGCTTCGCTCGTGCTTTCCGCCAATGAGTGGCATCCTGTCATCGGATGTAGAGGAGTTAGTGGTCTCCTCCGCAATGGCACGACTTTGTTGTGGCAGAGCCAACGGTTTCATCCTACAAGGCTCGATTCTCCTCTTCGCTGCCTGTCCGTGATCCTTGGACTCCCCTATCGGTGTGCTGCTCTCCGACGGCATGGTTATTTTTCCCCTTGTGTTGGCAATTCCGCCCTTTGGCCAGCTTTGTAGTTTGAGCCATAGGTGATCTTTGTCTCTAATTTTTCTGCTTTTCCATGCTCAGCCGTTGTAATAATAAGCACCTTGTATCCTAGCCAGTTGACGGCTTCATTAATTTGAAGTCGGGCTATATGGCTTTTCTCTAAAAAAAACACATATGTTGTGATAATGTTTTTTATTTTTACCATTTTGAGCAAATGTTAATGTTATTTACACATATGGAAGCGTGTCCATTAGTTCCAAGAAAATTTGTAATTGGTTGAACCCACTCATTGGGTAACCATGTATTCGTGTTAGCAATCAATTGTACATCTTCCATATACAAATGGGAAATCATCGTCACATTAACGTATAATTAGCAAATTTGCCCCCATGCTTCGATGAACTAGCCAATATATCTCGTTGAAGCTAGTTCTGGCTGAATATCAGTCTATGACTATTAAGATGCAGCAGCAAATAAACAGTTGTGCGTTTTAATGACTGGTCGCACGGAGCGGGAATAATCACCGACCGACGCAGACTCATGACTGCAAGAGGAGTATCGCTAGCTCTTCCGCACCGGAATCTTGGACTGCAGCAGATGGACTGACGACGACAGCTCCAGCTAGCAAGTGGCCGGCGTGTGATATCGAAGCTCAGCAATTACAGGTTCCAGCCCACGACCACACATCAAAAAGAGATGGAGTAAATGTTAGGAATAAGCCACGCCACGGTGGTGACCAGCTTGTATGTGCGTGTCGGTTGAGTCCGGATGCTGGTACGTGGCAGCCTCTATAGCCGTGGTCAGCTAGCTGTGTCGTGCACGTTGGAGCTAGGAAGCACACAAGCAGCTAGCTTGATTGATGTGATGTCTAGCCCGTGCACCTCTAACTGCGTCTTTCACTGCACAACGATCTGATCCATTATCTTGATGGTTTGCTCTTGGCAGAACTTTTCGTGACTAGCGATCAGAAAGCTGAACGGAAAAAAAAAATTGATGACGCATGCAATTTGCACCTTTTTGGATATATTTACTTTGACAGCACATAACCGACTTACCGTGCTCAAAGCGTTACCGACTATGCGACCAGGGATAGACCAACATGCTATTTTCGGTTATAACCAGATCGTTGACACCTTAACCGTGTGCAAAAAGGAATCTCTCTTGAAACCGAGACAGGTCAAACTTTGGTCTAACTATGTTCCAAGCTCTTGGTCGCTAGCCCTTATATATAGTGCCTCGTTGAGCTCCGAATTTTATCTTCTTTGCTTTTTTTCCTCGTAGCCAAGAAGTTGTTCCCCATACACTTCTTTTTATGAGATCATTGTTGTGGAAAGTAGATTTAACATTCATATAAAAACCTTTCAATCCTATTGTGCCGCTATGGCTAGGAGCAGCCTCGCCGTCTCGAGTTGAGCAACAGGTGCAAACACCTTTTCATAGTTAACTACTTGAAAATCATCAAGACCGAGTTACGCAAAGATGTCTGGTGGCTGGCTTAATGATTTCATTTTTCTCCTATATTTGGTTATTCTTCTGAGGATTCACATGAATATTTTTACTTCAAAGTTCGCCACACCTTAATTTTTTTCGTCCTCTGCCTCCGCTCCCTTGCCTCGGTTATCTGCTGGATCATATAAACTGTGAAGGCAAGCAGTGTTGCATGAAACCACAAATCATTGGGTGTTGCAAGTCATGTGTATCTAGTCACAATTACTCCCTCCGTCCAAAAATAGGTGTCGCAACTAAGCTAAGACACTTATTTTTGGACTGAGGGAGTATCTGTGTTGCTCCAGACTTGTAAGTCAGGGAGAAACAGAGAAACATTAGCCATGTGCCTATACTGATATGATGGCTTTACCTCAGGTGAGTAGTGCAGGACAACGACCAAGCTGCCACTAACTCCATCGTGACCCCAGAACACATACAAATTTGTCCTCGCCAGTACACTGTGTTTGTTTTGTGTGACCAGAACACATACAAATTTGTGTGAAAGCACAAATCTCTCATGCCCATATTTTTTCCTATGTGTGTATGTGTGTTGGCAAATAAGCCACGGCGGGCATGTCCAGTGTGCGTGTGCGCGCACTGGGCATGGCAGGCGCTGGTCCGGGCCGCAACATCTGCACAGTAATATCCCAGTATGGAATGTCGATAGTATAGGATTGCAAGGCATCAGGAAAGAGTTGACCCAGTTTAAAGTTTAGCAAGCCTTTGTGATGAAAGGAACACACTTGGCACTATCTCAGAGGGTGCAAATGATTACATGTTTTCCCCATCAAACCGGAAATGTACTGAGTATGCATGGGCCATGTCCTGCATGCATGTTTAGGTTGCCCATCCTTGAGGTTGCGGAGATGTGTATGCGTCCTTCATCACTGTAAATATTAATTCTTCCAGTGAATATTTTTGGCATTAATTTCAACAAAGATTGTGAGTAGAACAGGCGAGGTGAAAGCACACAACAATAGTTTTGAGAAAGCAAAGCTCTTCGCCCATGACAATGCAATACATGGCTCCTTGAATAGCTCTACAAATCACCCAGGATTCTCTGATACTAAGCAGTAGGTGAACTCCAAGTAATACACACCCCTTGGGTTCTTCCATGGAAAATTGACATTGATATGCACATAATTAACTCGCCATCTCTCATCCTAGTTACATGTGTCAGTGTTGGTAGATAAGATTGTGAGGACTGGGAATCTAAGTGCTACCATAACATTCTTAGACTATACCGTCAATCAGCGTTGATGCCATCCAAATTGAAAGTGCCACGGCTCAAAGAACCAAAAGAGTGTTGCTTGAGCAGTTTTCTGCACCTTGCACTATCATAGCTAGGAGCAATTTTCACAAAGAAGCTAGTTATAGACCATCACCACTATCATAGTCGGCACTCTTGCACTAAGTTTTCCCCTCAAAATTGATCAATAGAAACGAGACATCCTTAAAAAAATTAGTACATAGGGAAGGAAATGTTAAACATCATCCAGCAAAGCTCTCTTTATTTCAAGTTTTGTCCGATTGGAATGGATGGGTGTTCCTCAATTTAGAGGGAAAGAAGGATGAAGGTTTGAGATTAGAAATTTAGCCTCAAATGTTTCTACTATGCTACACCTAGTTTCACTAAAGCAACTGGTTTGATCCGGTGCTGTCATTAAAGACGATGCTCCCATCAGTGCGCCAAGGTTAGTACGCATCAACGCTCCTATTTGTGCGCAACAGCTGACCCCAGTTGGTACGCAATGACACTCCCATTGTTGTGCAACAGAGGCTCCATGTTGGTCTGTGATAACACTCCCATGTGTACATGACAGACACACCAGATCAGTGTGTGACTATGCTCCTGTATGTACGCGATGGAGACTCACCATTGATTCATTACAATATGCCCATGGGTACATGATGGATGATCCACGTTAGTATGTGACGATGCTTATGTAGGTGCATGATGGACGCTCCATGTCAATGTGTGATAACACTCCCATGGGTGTCTGATGGATGCGGAACATTCGTGCATGACGTCCTTCATTTAGGTCACATGTCCATGACAGACAGTCCATGCATTTATTTTCCCTATCGTTGCCGGGATGGATTTCTCCATGTGTTGCAACATCTTTCCCCGACAAATATGAATCCACTTCCTCTATTAAAACAAAGGAAAGGAGCCCTCCAATCCTCACTTTGGTGCAAGTGGAGGCAACCTTTTGAGCATACTTCTCTTCCGATCGAACTTTTTCTCCCACGTGTGCTTGATGTTATCTAGACGAATTCATAACTTAATTATGTAACCTTGTAGAAATACCAGTGTATGAGTAATTTCCTAGTATAACCAAAAAATGCAAACCCCTCCCTGTATGGGTACCACGTGGTTAAACTACAAGGTAGCTCATGTCCACACATGCGTTGGAAATGCTTGGTTTGTTTGGTACCATCGGTACATTAATGTACTTGTACTCAGCAACTCCCTCCAATAAATATTAAAGTGGCGATAAGTAATATGGATCGGAAGGATTATACTACAAAATAATTATGTAGCACATGTTGCACCACTTAGGTATCAGAAAGAAATAATACTAAATGTAGTAAGTTCTGTTGATTTTTACCACATATTGTTTCGTTTATCCATGTCATGGACACAATTTGATTCCCATTTGCTAACAAACCATTCAACATGTTGTCTACGAAGGCATAGCTAGGATTGAGAGGTATTGGGAATCGTTCGGCTATATAATCATGGTACGAACCGTGCTTGCATCACTTGCACATTTCCACACAACCTCGATGAAGGCTTCTAAGAAACGCTCATGGGTTTTTACCACTCTTCAGGGGATGTATGATGACAGCATGCCAGACTCGTGAATTTCCTGTGTATTTAAATGGCAGCATACCGCATACCAGCACATTAGTGTGTTAAGAACTCACTACTAGGGAAAAGCCTATACACAGAATCTTAGCAGCAGCGCGGTTCAAAATAGAGCGCTGCTGCTAAGTAGTTGTAGCGCGGGTTACGTAAACTCGCTGCTGATAAAGATTTAGCAGTAGCGCGCTCGACCAGAAACGCGCTGCTACAAATATCGACCGGCGGTGTTCCCCCAACTCTAAGTAGCAGTAGCGCGGTCGCAATAACAGCGCTACTGCTAAGTACGTAGTAGTAGCGCGGTTTCCTCGAGATCGCTGCTGGTAAGTTTCAAATTGCCACAATTTTTTGTCCCAGTTAGCAGTAGCGCCTTACCGCAAAGCGCGCTGCTGCTAAGTTCTTAGCAGCAGCGCGTTTTATCTCCCGCGCTACTGCTAACCCCACCAACCCCCAACCCGTCCCTCCCCTCCCCCTTCCTTTTTCCCCTCCCCTACCTCCCCCTCTCCTCTCTTCCCTCCACCACATGCTCCCACTCTCACTCTTCTTCTTCTCAATACTTCTCCCCCATTACTCTCTCTCTTCTCTATCCACCTTCTCTCTCTTCATTAGTCCTACATAACTACACCACCTCCATTAATTAATGCATCTCCTTTCTCCTTTTCCTTCCCCCTCCACTAGTTGAAGTTGTCTCCTTCCAAATTAGGTAGCTAGGTAGATGTAGGATTTAGTTAAGTGACCTATTTGCCCCCTAACTAGATCTATCTTTGTCAAGAAGAGCTTTGTGCACTTTTGATCTCCCTACACCATCATCTCCGGCCATCGAGATAGAGGTGATGAAAATTTCATGCTTTTGCAAAATGGAAATGTGTTTATGTGTGTGTGATATGTTTGTGGAAATTGTGTGTGTGGCATGAGTTGACGCCGCCAAATTGTGCTTTTGAGTTGCCTATGTTTTGCCAAAATGTCGATTTATTTCCGTTTCGGCGAATTTCGGGCAAACTCTAGATCCATATATGTCCTATTTTTAGGGAAGGTCATGCCAAATTTTTTTATGACTTTGATGCATGCATGCATTTTTACAATCAATTTTTTTATTATTATCGTGCAGAGTTGACGATGGTCAGTGGAACGATGGTGGACAGGTGGTTGCGGTCGGCGGTGCAAGACATGAAAGAAAATAACCGGACAAAGGTTTTATGTCCGTGTCGAAAATGCAAAGGAATAGTTTGGCTCGACCCCATGACGATGGTCGTGGTCGGCGCGCACCTGCTCATGACTGGTTTCATGGATGGCTATACTCGGTGAATAATTGAAGATGAGGATGACTATGTTGAGGATGCCGACGGGCAGGCAATGATGACACGGGCAAGACGAAGAGATGATCGATAATGGCGGCGGGGAAGAGGCCGGACATGGCGGCGGAGAAGGGCCGGACATGGCAGAGGAGAAGGGCCGAGATGGCGGCGGAGAGAACAACATGGACTCCACGCAGCAGAGTTCGCCGGTACTAAGTTCAATTGTGCGGGACCCTCATGTTCAAGCATTGCTTCAAGGAGACGAATCTTGAGAGAGCTGCTTCTAGAGAGGAGGCTAAGCTGGAGCAACGGTGGTAGACTCGAACACTCCATTGTATGATGGTTGCAATCTGAGGCGACCGGTTGAGTTTCACGCCCAACTCCTCAAGACGAAGGCTAAAAACAAATGGACCGACACTAGCCTCGATGAGCATCTCAAGTACCTAAAGGATGTTCTTCCCGGGTAATCTATGTCCTACTAGTGTTGATGAGGCCAAGAAGATCGTGTGCCCTCTTGATCTGCCACACGTTAGATACCATGCATGCATCAATGATTGCATAATTTAACGGAAGGAGCACGCGAAAAATAAGCTGTCCGGTGTGCAATGCTTCTCGATACAAGAAGGCCGGAAGAAATGTCCCCGAAAGTTGTATGGTACTTACCGATCACTCCCGCCTCGGAGGTATTTTGTAGATCCCAAGGAAGCAAAGCTAATGCGCTGCACGCGGAGAGGAAGAAGCCCGACGATGGAGATGATCCGAAGCTGAGACACGTGAAGGATGGAAGCCAGTGGAGAGCGTTGAACAGCTTCTATCGGTATTTTGAATGTGATGCAAGGAACATCGTGCTCGGCGCGTGTATCGATGGCATGAATCCGTTTGGCAACCAGAACACCAACCATAGTACATGGCCCGTGTTTGTATGGATGTACAACCTCCCCCCTGGTTGTGCATGAAATCAAAGTACATTCACATGAGCATGCTTATTCAAGGGCCGAAACAACCAGGAAATAATATTAATTTGTATCTGGGGCTACTTCAAGAGGAGATAGACACGTTATGGAAAACACCGGCCAAGACATGGGACGCCAGCAAAGGTGAGTATTTCAACATGAGAGCCGCGCTGATCACGACAATGCAGGACTATCTCGGTTACGGATATGTGGCTGGCCAGGTGTGCCATGGATATTGCGGATGCACGCGGTGCATGGATGATACAACGTCTCAGCAGCTAACGCCAAGGAAAGATGGCGGTCTGGGAAAATCGTGTACATGGGGCATCAAGATGGCTTGAACAGACGACCCGTGGAGAAACCGTGGAGATCTATTCAATGGTCACGCTGAGCATCGAGGACCTCCATGTAAGCGGAGCGGTGCCAAATCGATGAGCTGTTGAAAACTGGAATGAGTGCCCCGCCGCCGAAAGACGATGAGAAAGGCGCCGGAGCCGCTGCTGAAGGTATGGAAGACGAGGTCTGTGTTCTGGGACTTGGAGTACTGGCACAAACTCGATACACCTCATTGCCTTGATCAAATGCATATCTGTAAGAATGTCCTTTAGAGCTTGCTCACAACACTGATGAACATGTTGGATAAGACCAAGGATGGGCCGAAGGCAATAAAAGACTTGCAAGATTTGAAAATCAGAGAAGATCTGCACATGCGGCCCCGTAAAATGTCAGACAAGACAGAGACGGAGACAGAGGCACGGGAGAAGAAGGGCAAGAAATTAAAGAAAGAAGATTATTGCCCCCCCCCCCTCTTGCTTCACCTTAAGTCAGGCTGAGATCAATCAATTCTTTAAGTGCCTTACCGGAGTGAAAGTTAGTTCCGGTTACTGTGGCAAGATAAGCAGATATCTAGACACGGACAAGAAAAGGTTCAGCGGGATGAAGTCTCATGACTGTCATGTGATGATGACGCAGATACTACCTGTTGCCCTTAGAGAGATAATGGACAAGCACGTCCGTGACACGCTTATTGGTCTCGCAACTTTTTCGACTTCATCTCTCGAAAGTCGATCGGTGTGAAGCAGCTCCAAAGGCTACAGGAAGAGATCGTTGATATCTTGAATGAGCTTGAGATGTACTTCCCGCCCGTGTTCTTCGACGTGATGGTGCATCTGTGTGTCCATATTGTGGATGACATAATAGACTGGGCCGCCATTCCTGCACAACATGATGCCGCTTGAGAGGATGAATGGGATCATCAAAGGATTCGTTAAGAATATGTCCCGTCCGGATGGAAGCATCGTCGTGGCTATTTGGCACAAGAGTGCATCTCTTTCGTGAGAATTTTCTATATGGCGCAGACCAGCCGCCTGGTGTTAGTGTTGGTTTGCCCGTTAACAAGCACGATGGGAGGCTCGAAGGAGATGGTCACTGCAACGGTCGCAGGGAACTGCACGTGGCATACTCAGATCGATGCAGCGACTTTGACAGAGCAAACTTGGTAGTGCTACAACACCTAGACGAGGTAGATCCTTTCGTGGCACTGCACAAAGAAATTATCGCAAAGAAGTATCGTGACCGGGGGGTATGCAGGACGGACGCCGAAGTTACTAGAGAGCACAACTCCACTTTCCTGCATTGGTTCAAAGAGCATATTATTGCTAATCCCCCGGAGGAGGGCTCTAAGGACGGATTGCTCATATACGCCTTAGCACATGGCCCCTCGGATACACGTTCTACACGGAGGCAAAAGATATGGACAGTGATGATCAGAACTCAGGGGTGACGATGGAATGCATGACCGGCAGCGACAACGGCACAACTGAACGATTTTATGGAAGGGTCGAGGAGATCTGGGAGCTTGACTACTCTGGACTGCACAACACGACGATGTTCCGTGTCAGATGGGCTAAGAATGTCAAAAGATAAAGCCGGATGTTCACTACCATGACTATACCCGACGCCAAGAGCGCTACCGTGAACGCTATCGCAAAAAACGAGCCATGGGTACACGCTAAGCACGTGACACAATGCTTCTTCATAACGACCCGCAAACCCAGCCGTGTTGTCGTGAGGAGAGGCAAAAGGAACATCATTGAATGGATGGAGTCGCCAACGAGGAAGACTATGATCAGTACGGCAACCCAATGAGGGAAGACGACGATGATGATGAAGTATACGTCAAAAGAAGAATCAATACTACATTACCTAAGAAAAATCATACTCCATGGAAAAGGCAAAGTCACAATGAGGGGCTCAATTATTCTTCGACGAACAAGAAGGGAAAGAAGCTGACTCAAAAACGAAAACGTCAGCACTGAGGAAATGTATGTTATGGGTCCAATGATGTGTAATATATATATGTTCCTATTTTGTATACACACTTAGCCATTATTATGCATGGGTCCAATGATGTGTAATATATATGTTCCTATTTTGCATACATATTTAACCGTCAAATGATGCAATATATATCGCCTCCTTCGCTCACTGCCTCGGAAATAAAAGTGGGATAAAATAAAGGAAAAGAAAAGGAAAACTGGCAGATGGCGATGGCAGTAGCAGCTGCTTCCACAAAACCGCTGCTGCTAGATCTTAGTAGTAGCGTGTTTCTCATAAACCGCTGCCGCTTCGCACCATAGTAGTAGCGAAGTTTCCCATAAAGCGCTGCAGCTACAGATCTTAGTAGTAGCGCGCTTCTCAAACAACTGCAGCTACAGAATATAGTAGCAGCGCTTTTGACATAACGCGCCATCGCTACGCCCACTTAACCCAAAATTCTTTCGCCCAGCTTCATCCCGCCATTTCCTCAAATCCCCACTCTCTCTCGGCCCCGCTGCTCCGCCCGCCCGACCCGCCCCGCGCTTCGCCCCGACTCCGCCGGCGCCAGGCGCTTAGCCCTCGCTTCGCCCCATCCTGCCCTCGACCCGACACCGGCTGCTCGCCCCGACCACGCCGCTCGCCCCGACCCAGCCGCTCGCCCCGACTCGGCGCCGCGCTCTCCCGTCTCCCCGCTTCGCCCCGACCCGTCGGCCCTCGCCTCCTCCTCTTCCCTGCCGCCGTCGTCGGGCCTCCTCCTCGCCCTGCACTCTCAGAAACCCCCTCTCTGCTAGGGTTCTTCATGTTAACTAATTAGGTTATTTATTTAGTTATGAATTAGCTGAATTTATATGGAAATTTGAACTGGACATGTGATATGTGCATATGTCATGTTTTGGACATGTCATGTTTGGGAATGATCCGAGTGGCCTATGTTACGCCGAATGTTGATTCATTTCGCTTTGGTGAATTTCAGCGCCGATATGTCCATTTTTAGCAAAGGTCATGCCAAATTTCCGTGAATAAAGGCATGATTTGTGCTACATAGTTGGCATATCGAGTCTTGGCACATAGATTTCTTTTATGTCATTTCTCATTTATTCATACTTTTAGAAATAAATGAGGCCACTTAATCATAGGAAACATGTCGAACAACGAAGAAACCGGGCCTTCACCAAGATGCGCATTTAGATGGATTATGAGGGTGAACAAGAGTACCTCGACTATTTGACTGCTAAGCAAGGTTTGCAGGTCGGCCTCGATGATGGTATCGACGCCGACATCGACGCCGACGGCGCCAAAGACCGATGGCGGCGCCGACACCGTGGGGAAGGTATCAAGGGAAGGTACCGCCCCGATGCCGATACCGAAAAGAGGAAGCATAAGAAGCAGAGGATACGAAAACCTAACAAACTAGGGATTGGACGACTTGTGATCACAAAGATGGCACCTGGCAAGTTTGAGCCGTTAGAGCCGGAAGAACCTCGCAAGTGCTATGGGAACCAAGTAGGATGCATCCTACGGAATGCGCGAGCATCAACGATGATGACTTAAGGAGTAAAGAACATTTGACGCAGTTGCTCCTAACGAAGTTGCACAAGAGATTCAAGTTCGGCCGGGATGATAACATAGAACAACCGTGGGATGATCCGAAGATGAAAAAGATTAACAATCACACCATGGGCATGTTCAGCAATGATTTGGCCTCCGGAAAGGAAGGGTGAAACGAGCTATTGAGGCTGATGAACCCCGCCCAAGATTCTGGAGGAAAATCGACACTTACGGAAGAGGAGTTCGAAAAGATCAAGGACACTTGTGCTACGAGGCAGCCAAGGCTAAGGCTGCGAAATTCAAAAGCCTTCAGCCCGAACACGGAAGCATCGCCGGAAGCCGTGGCTACCTCGGTAAAAGGCCCATATGGGATAAGGAGGACGCGAACGTGAAGCCGCTGGTCTCCTGCACCCTTCGCGAAGTTCACCAACCCCTTGGAGCATGACTTCATCAGGGCCCGCTACAAGTGGGACAAGGAGAAAAGGTTTTTACACGGACAAGATCACGAGGAAATTGATTAGACTATCGGAGAAGCAACACCGCTTGCGCCGAAAGCCCTACTTCTCGATGAGGCCCAAGTGGGACACCCTCTCAACCGGCCTTGAACGAACTTAAGGGACTCCCGCTGGACCAGCGGCCGCAATATGGTCGTGTGCACGGCGCCGGAGACGGCGCCACGGAAGGTGTTTACAACAATGGCCCGGAGGCCAAGAAGCGAAAAAAGAAGTTTAGTCTGGCGGACATCGACGCAAAGGTGAAGCTTGCGGTCGAGAAAAAGCAGCCGAGGACAAATATGAGTTGCTACAGAGAAAATCAATGCAGCAGAATCGCCTGCAGAAATGATTTCACTACTAACTTGGTTCCAGCTTATCATCAATCGGGCGAAGGAAAATCCGCACAAGACGGTACATGATTTCGATGCCCAGTTTAAATCGCGAGCAACTCCATGAACAACAACACCATCGCACCATCACTTGCTCAAGCAACCGGCCTCCTCTCGCAGCCGCCCCGCCATAGCAGCCCGCCCTCGGTCTCAAAGCGCTAGTTGGGCCTTCGTCTTTGGCTGAGCTCGACGCCGTCCACGGTAATTACATGTCGCACCAACATATATATAGATAATATTCCATTTTTGTTGCCTTTTGGTTGTTTTACACCACAGACATATGTGTTTGCAGGCGAAAGAAACCCCATGCACCATACTCTACTTGATCAAAGGCCAGAAGCTGGACGTGGGAAAGGGGATGATAATGGACCCCTCTCAACGCACATTCCACAACCAGCCGATCCCCGCTTGGCACTTCAGGGTTAGCTTGACCAGTGTGAAATCGGGTCACGAGGATTTGCCTCCTCCAGTACAGCATGTGGGAGCGGACGACGAGACCCCGCCACAGATTGGACGCTGCAAGGGTTGGGTGCTGCTATGGCCGAGGAATCTTATTCGTCTAGAGCCGGCCGAGAGCACACCAATAACTACCACACATCAACAAGCATGTGCGGAGACCACCACCCCACCTACGCAATTACCAGCTCCTGTAGTAGTGCCGGGTGAGAGCGGCGGACGACATGATGTAGGGGGTGCAATAGTACTGGCTGATGTAATTTCTCCTGTAGAATAGAGAATGGATGATGAGACGGAGGTCGACCCTATGGATTACCTCAATACAAATGCGTATGACTGCGACATAGATATGATGAGTCAACCATATGACGAATCGGGCTATCAGCTTGCTAATGAGGATATGGATGATATGCCCGGGCAGGGCCGTACCATGGAATGCAAAAAGTCTCTCTTCATGAAATCCTCACAGACACGCTCAAGATGCCGCCTCAACACAGGCTCAACTAGCCGGGCGCGGTCGTCGTGATGATTTAGCCCGGGAACACATGGGCAGGGGTTAAGGAAGGGTCCGGAAGGTGTGCCCAAGAAAAATGAGAGTAAGAGATCGGGAAGGTAATCGCCTCCAAACAAGCCAGAGCACACAGCAGCCAGACGATGCATTCTGAAGAGCGTGTACCCATGAAAGGTGCGGTCATGTTCCATCTCACGGGCGAGCCGATGCTACCGCCGAAACCGCTGGAGGCACTATCGGGATCTCAGAGATCTGCACGACCATGTGCTTGTCGACCGGGAAAAGCCTACTAGCCTCAAAGGATCTAGGATACCCGACATACGCGGCTCGTGTGCCTGAGGGGAAGTGCTACGTCGACACATGGCCCGCGGAGGTGTTCTTCCTGCGGTTTGACCATATCTTTGAGATGTTTCTAACAAGGCGGCTTGATTTTACTATCGTCCTCCTTTTTGCCACATATGAGCTCCGTCGTGAAGAGTGAAGAAGTCTCGCAAATCTGTGTGGGGGATCCGTACTACATGCACGAGTCTTTCTTGAGTCTCGGCGACTTTGAGCGTGAAACTGCTAGGGAGTACCTCCAAAACTTCATGGTACAGAATAAGGACCGGGAAATTGTCCTCGTGTCTTATCATCCAAAGTAAGTCAGTTCGGACAACCCTTTCAGACATTTCAATCATTCCTTCTCTCTCATATGGGGAATCATTTGAGGTGTATTTTCCCCAAGCAGCAACGCGCGCCGTCCTTATCGTTCTTTACCCGCAAGTCTCCCACGCCGTGTATTTTGACCCTTCCAGAGACTACGAGAAAAGGACTACACCCACATAATGAATATTCTAGATGATGCTCTCCAAGGCTTCAGCTTTAGAGGTGGCCACGTGCATATCAGAAACAAAGGAACAAGAAGATGGGTTTCACGATAAAACTAACTTCTCCTGCATCCATGTCCCAAAACCAAGCAAGAAGGATGGATTCTACATCGTCCATCTCATGATTCAGTTCAACACGGATCACCAAAGCTTCATTAACAGCAGAAATGATGATCATATCCACAAGTGGCTAGAATCTCATGGAGAAGCGAATTATAAACTTAGAGATGACTTCTTTCGCATCCAAAGCGACATTGCGACGATCATCATGAAAGAAGTCGTCGATGAGAAGGGGATGTTCCACCATGGCCCTATATCGCGAGCTGACGTCCGAACTCGCATAGGCATGCAACGTCTAGACCTCACGCCGTTCAAGCAGCTAGGGTTCGTCCTCGATGATATGGAAGGATGGAACTTCTAGTGATTTATGATGCCGATGATGATGATATGTGTCGGTTGAACTTGTATACTTTTTGTAGCGATGAAACTTTGTGATGTCCACGGTCCCTGCCGAACTTGCGTAACGCTACTTTGTTAGTTTGCGTACGATGACCTGCGTACCTCTAGTTAATTAATTTGCATACTGTATATGTTGCATCTAGTTGCTAACCTTTCTTTTTCGGTGTTGCTCTAGTATATTTTGTTGCATATATATGATTGTACATCCTCTTCATGAACATGCATCTCTAACAGGTACCTAGTTTCTTGATGGCGAGATGGAAATGCTATGTCGTGTACAAAGGGAAGGTTCCGGGGGTGTACAACGAGTGGCATGAGTGTCAGGCGCAAGTGAATGGGTTCACGGGCGCCAGCCATAAAGGCTTCAAAAGTAGACAAGAAGGAGAAGCTAGTTACTTGAGGTTCACGCTAGCGCAAGAGAGGACTCGTAACCGCCACCTCATGTACTGCATGGTTCCGCTCTCACTCATAGTGATAGCACTTCTTGCGTATACCTTTGTTTAGATGGATGACGTTGTTGTAGTTGCAAGTATTCGAGACTTGCATGTATTGCTATTTTCGAGATGATGACAAGATATCACTTTGTGTTGGATGATGATTATGAAGAGACTATTTGTATGTACATGCTATGATTACATTTGTGGTCTCGCAGGCATTTGTATGTGTATCATGATGACATTTCTATGTGCTAAAGATTCTTCTACAAAGCCGGTTCAAATACAAAACAAATATGCCAAAAAAACTACTTAAATTAGCAGTAGCGAGTGTACAAAAGTTAGCAGCAGCGCCTCAATAGCAGTAGCGCGTCCGGCCAAAGAGCGCTAGCGCTACTAGCGGTAGCGAGCTTCTCATAACCGCGCTGCTGCTACACTTGTGTAGCAGTAGCGCGGGTGCTCACGCGCTACTGCTATGAGTTAGCTGTAGCGCCGTATTAGTAGCGCGGGTACCCGCGCTACTGATACATCTAAAACCCGCGCTGCTGCTAGCCTTTTCCCTAGTAGTGACTAAGCGAACATTCTAAATCGCATTTTGCTGATACAGCTTAGAACCATCGGCTTCTGAAGGAGTTTGGTAGGAAGGGTCTATCTCACAGGATACAAGATAATTGTGAATGATAGGGCTCAAGGTTGCAGAAATTTTGGCAAAAGTAATCGTATGTGATGCTCCATGGTATTCCACATGCGACTCCTTAAGTAAGAGTTTGCGAGCAATAAAATATGTCAAACATTCGTACATGAAAATCATGTGGGATGATAGATCTATTGCAGGCATTATACTGTGACATAACGTTTGCGATGCTACCGACATCATAGATGCTTAATCCACTTGGAACGTGTGCAAATACATGTCTATCACAAACATTTAATCTACCATCTTGTTTGCAAGAAATGCACAATGTGTGCGTTGCTACTATTGTTCCACACAATTTCTACTGTCGAAGCATGTGCCATAGGGCAACCTATCACATGCTCTTCAATAGTCAACTGTTTTCATGCATCCATCAGCACATACGTTTCCAGCAGAGAAGCGTTTGTGCGGTGTGGCCTAACCGCACACATTTCATGATGCCCAAACATGTATCCTATTATGTAATCGTACATGTGTGTGACGTAGGTTTCCATCGCACATGATTTTCGTCGCATGAAACGTGTCTGTTTCCATGCTTCATCACACACATTTATCATTTTGTAACTGTGTGCACCATAATGACCTACATACCTCGGATTTTCCCCATAATTTAATCCCAGCAACTTAAAATTCTCCAGTATTTGCATTCAAAATTCTCAAAGATCGGCATTAGAAAGTAGGGCAATCACATATTTAATATCCACCATACATACCATATTTACATATGTTCAATAACCAATGCATAATTCCAAAAAAGCATTCACAATTTGTTTCATCCCTTCTAGTTCCTAGTGCCTCACATTCATAGGCTCATAGTATGTACGTACCTAATCTCAGTAACTTATTCTAAGCATATATACGTATGAGCCACACAACATCATCTTTGCATACACATGTAGCTAGCTAATTCACTTGGGATCTTGCCCCCCTGGCTTGTCGTGTAACAACTTGAGCGCTGCTCCACTATATATAGGCTCATAATGATGTTGAAGGTGTATTTGTCGGTGCATTTCTCCTAGTACATGGCTGTCCTATAGAAAAGAGATAATAAAGCACAATAAATGTATTGAGCTACTTTTTGTCAACAGTTAACTAAGGAAATGCAAAGACCTTCTCATAACATTAATTCTATACCAGTTTTCTCTAGCATTTTTCATTTTATACAAGGGGTTGCACATACTAATAGCAAAACAGCGTTCCGAAACAGTGACATATGTCTGAAAGCTTAGACAGCTTGCTCGTGGACATTGCAGTGGAAACTATCACAGAGTCGCAACCTGGTGACATCTATTCTGAAATTTTTATGCTTGAGAATTGATTGAGCGGATGACTACTGTTATTTTTGTAAAAATATTCTTGAGAATTGATCAGCGAGATTGCCTCGCTACAATCATTCTCCAGGATTAGGGCACTCCCAGTGCTCCATTTCGTACTATACCTTAATTATGATACCTACGATTGATGTGGCATCCTATTTAATGAGGAAAAGGAGAGTTGCCATATCTTTATCTAGATACAGCTGTTAGCACCAAAACCAAGACAACTGATACTTTCTCTCTAACAAAACAGACTAAACAAGAGCTCTATGAGATAAGACAGTAAGATACAATCCATTGGAAGAGCTATATCTAAATTTATATTTAATACATATGATATGGCTTAACATATAATACACTGAGAGTGCCCTCAATTATAGGCTTCATACATCAGATAGTAGTGAATTAGCAATTGCACTCACTGCTCCCATGATGATAATTCCGCCTCAAGAGAATCATTAAATCAGAAGAGCATAGGAAAAGTAGCCACAGTAACCTTGTCTTGGTGATCTTTTTATAGAATTCTAGTGCCAGACACCAGCCATCAGGTCGAGGCTCCCAACTGACTTGGGTGTGGCTGGTTTTGACATGAGAAACACTGTCACTCATTTTGCAAAGATTCACCGTTAGTAAGGGAATAGCTGACCAGGTGCATTCAACACTCTTGATCCCGTAGGAGTTCAATTCTCCCACCAGAACTTTAGCATAAGCATGGTCAGTAGAAGATAAAGCTTTACACAAAAAAGATCATAATTGAATGATATATGAAGAGTACGAAACTACATGATTTCAGGGTTTTGTCGATGGACCCATCCACCTCCATCGAATACATTTGTGGATGTCCAGACATGTCCATTTAACCCTTTTATTTATGCGTACAATATAGACTTCTTAGTGGAAAGGTTGGAAAATTATCAACAATCATAGTTTTTCATGGAAGGCTATTCTAACAAACAAATATTTGGATAACATCACAGCAAAGACTTGAAATACATTTATTAATGTTGTTACCTAAAAGCTCCTTCTTAGCTTACTCAAGATGGGAATGGGCCGGGTCGGCCCGCTGGGTTGCTGACCCGGCCCAAAAATTCGAGGCCGATTGGTCACATGGGTCGGCCTCAAATATTTTTTGGGTCGGTAGAGCCGACACCAAATGACCCGTTGGGTCAGCGGGACCGGCCCACCTCGTGGTCTCGTAGGTGACGGCAACTATGTCCTAATCGTCGCCCTCGCCGATCTCTGCCGTGCCGGTGCTGCTACCTCCGGCTCATCGTCCCAGTCACGTCCAGCTCGTCATCCGGCTCACCGTCGGCTTGTCCTCCCGTGCGCCGTCCATCTCTCTGGTGCAACTTTGAGACTAGTAGGTAGAGCATCAGTCTGATGTCAACTAGTAGTACTAGCGGCATCCGATGGCTTCACCCGCACAGATGCATCTTTGTACAATGCCTGGAAAGAAACACACGAGCTAACTATGGTCTACGAATGTATGCATGTACAATGCGGATGCAGCAGCTAGACCACTTGAATCTCCACATAATTATTTCTTCTATTCCTAGTTACTATTAGGATTTTAGATATCAACACATCACAAAAAAAAGCAACACACATCACTCATAATTGGGTCGACCAGAAATACCCATCGGGCCAACGAGGCCACTACCATTCATGATATGGGTCGGCCCATGGCCTCTTATGTTTGCCTGAGGCCACTAGGGCCGGGTCCAAGGCCAGGGCCGGGTCGGCCCATTCCCATCCTGATAGGTTACTCGATAATTTATACTAGTAATGTCTCTAATGTTGGTGAAAACCATGTCGACCTCGGTCATGGCGGATGATGTCGGCTCCTTTGGTGCCACCTCCTTGTTGAAGGCAACATCTGTACCAATCATCATCACCTCGGTCCAACTGCTCCGATGGAAACCCTAGATCTAGGAATCCTGGATCAAACAATGAGACGGCCTTCAGGGCCATCCTCCTTCTTCGGGTCATTATCTTGGAGCTAGGGCTGGCTGGAGGGGAAAAGAGGATGAGCGGTGTTGCTTCTACTGTGGCTACGACGACGGGTCTCAACGGCTTGGTGCAGCGGATCGTCGGCGACGGGTGCGTCTTCATGGACATGCGCACGTGGTGGTGTTGTCTGGCGTCGCGGTGGCATCGACGATAGTATGGCCTGGCAAGGTGAATGTGTTGGTCGCTCCTGAAGGTGGTATGTCGGAAGATCGCGACATATGATTCTATAGCGTGTGCATGTGGTGTGGCGATGAGGGCTACAACACAGGTTGGTGGTCTCGGCTTACCGGCAGGCGGCTTCGTGAGGCCACTGGATTTGATGGTGTGTTTACAGGCGGTCGGGGTACATCATCAAGCTTATAGTTGTAGTGACTATGGTTGTCAAGATGGTGGCTTTGGGTTGACCAATGTATTTGTTTTATCAGGTTTTGTTGAATAATTTAATAAAATGGTTATGTGGGTCGCAGTCATAGTTTTTCATGGAAGGCTATTTTAACAAACAAATATTTGGATAACATCACAGCAAATACTTGAAATACATTTATTAGTGTTGTTACCTAAAAGCTCGTGCTTAGCTTAGTCGATAATTTATACTAGTAATGTCTCAATTGTCGCTGAAAACCGTGTTGACCTCGGTCGTGGCGGATGATGTCGGCTCCTTTGGCGCCACCTCCTTGTTGAATGTGTCGTCTGTTGCAATCATCATCACCTCGGTCCAGCTTCTCCGATAGAAACCCTAGATCTGGGAATCCTGGATCAAACAATGGGGCGGCCTTCAGGGCCATCCTCCTTCTTGGGGGCATTATCTTGGTGCTAGGGCTGGCTGGAGGGGACAAGAGGTGGAGCGGTGTTGCTTCTACTGTGGCTACGACGACGGGTCTCAGCGGCTTGGTGCAGCGGATCGTCGGCGACGGGTGCATCTTGATGGACATGTGCATGTGGTGTCGTTGTCTTGCGTCGTCGTGGCATCAAGGACAGAATGGACTGGCAAGGTGAATATGTTGGTTGCTCCTGAAGGTGGGATGTCGGAAGATCGCGACATATGATTCTATAGCGTGTGCATGTGGTGTGGCGCTGAGGGCTACAAGACAGGTTGGTGGTCTCGGCTTACCGGCAGGCGGCTTCGTGAGGCCACTGGATTTGATGGTGTGTTGACAGCCGGTCGGGGTACATCAGCAAGCTTATATTTGTAGTGACTATGGTTGTCAAGATGGTGGCTTTGGGTTGACCAATGTATTTGTTTTATCAGGTTTTGTTGAATAATTTAATAAAATGGTTATGTGTGTCGCAGTCATCGTTTTTCATGGAAGGCGAATTTAACAAACAAATATTTGGATAACATCACATCAAATACTTGAAATACATTTATTAGTGTTGTTACCTAAAAGCTCCTGCTTAGCTTAGTCGATAATTTATACTAGTAATGTCTCAATTGTCGGTGAAAACCGTGTTGACCTCGGTCGTGGCGGATGATGTCAGCTCCTTTGGCGCCACCTCCTTGTTGAAGGTATCGTCTGTTGCAATCATCATCACCTCGGTCCAGCTTCTCCGACAGAAACCCTAGATCTGGGAATCCTGGATCAAACAATGGGGCGGCCTTCAGGGCCACCCTCCTTCTTGGGGGCCTTATCTTGGTGCTAGGGCTGGCTGGAGGGGACAAGAGGAGGAGCGGTGTTGCTTCTACTGTGGCTACGACGACAGTCTCAGCGGCTTGGTGCCGCGGATCGTCGGCGACGGGTGCGTCTTGATGGACATGTGCATGTGGTGTCGTTGTCTGGCGTCATGGTAGCATCGATGATAGTATGGCCTGGCAAGGTGAATATGTTGGTTGCTCCTGAAGGTGGGATGTCGGAAGATCGCGACATATGATTCTATAGCGTGTGCATGTGGTGTGGCGCTGAGGGCTACAAGAGAGGTTGGTGGTCTCGGCTTACCAGCAGGCGGCTTCGTGAGGCCACCGGATTTGATGGTGTGTTGACAGGCGGTCGGGGTACATCATCAAGCTTATAGTTGTAGTGACTATGGTTGTCAAGATGGTGGCTTTGGGTTGACCAATGTATTTGTTTTATCAGGTTTTGTTGAATAATTTAATAAAATGGTTATGTGGGTCGCAGTCATAGTTTTTCATGGAAGGCTATTTTAACAAACAAATATTTGGATAACATCACAGCAAATACTTGAAATACATTTATTAGTGTTGTTACCTAAAAGCTCATGCTTAGCTTAGTCGATAATTTATACTAGTAATGTCTCAATTGTCGGTGAAAACCGTGTTGACCTCGGTCGTGGCGGATGATGTCGGCTCCTTTGGCGCCACCTCCTTGTTGAACGTATCGTCTGTTGCAATCATCATCACCTCGGTCCAGCTTCTCCGATAGAAACCCTAGATCTGGGAATCCTGGATCAAACAATGGGGCGGCCTTCAGGGCCATCCTCCTTCTTGGGGGCATTATCTTGGTGCTCGGGCTGGCTGGCGGGGACAAGAGGTGGAGCGGTGTTGCTTCTACTGTGGCTACGACGATGGGTCTCAGCAGCTTGGTGCAGCGGATCGTCGGCGACGGGTGCATCTTGATGGACATGTGCATGTGGTGTCGTTGGCTGGCGTCGTCGTGGCATCAAGGACAGAATGGACTGGCAAGGTGAATATGTTGGTTGCTCCTGAAGGTGGGATGTCGGAAGATCGCGACATATGATTCTATAGCGTGTGCATGTGGTGTGGCGCTGAGGGCTACAAGACAGGTTGGTGGTCTCGGCTTACCGGCAGGCGGCTTCGTGAGGCCACTGGATTTGATGGTGTGTTGACAGCCGGTCGGGGTACATCATCAAGCTTATAGTTGTAGTGACTATGGTTGTCAAGATGGTGGCTTTGGGTTGACCAATGTATTTGTTTTATCAGGTTTTGTTGAATAATTTAATAAAATGGTTATGTGCGTCGCAGTCATCGTTTTTCATGGAAGGCGAATTTAACAAACAAATATTTGGATAACATCACATCAAATACTTGAAATACATTTATTAGTGTTGTTACCTAAAAGCTCCGGCTTAACTTAGTCGATAATTTATACTAGTAATGTCTCAATTGTCGGTGAAAACCGTGTTGACCTCGGTCGTGGCGGATGATGTCGGCTCCTTTGGCGCCACCTCCTTGTTGAAGGTATCGTCTGTTGCAATCATCATCACCTCGGTCCAGCTTCTCCGACAGAAACCCTAGATCTGGGAATCCTGGATCAAACAATGGGGCGGCCTTCAGGGCCACCCTCCTTCTTGGGGGCCTTATCTTGGTGCTAGGGCTGGCTGGAGGGGACAAGAGGAGGAGCGGTGTTGCTTCTACTATGGCTACGACGACGGGTCTCAGCGGCTTGGTGCCGCGGATCGTCGGCGACGGGTGCGTCTTGATGGACATGTGCATGTGGTGTCGTTGTCTGGCGTCATGGTAGCATCGATGATAGTATGGCCTGGCAAGGTGAATATGTTGGTTGCTCCTGAAGGTGGGATGTCGGAAGATCGCGACATATGATTCTATAGCGTGTGCATGTGGTGTGGCGCTGAGGGCTACAAGACAGGTTGGTGGTCTCGGCTTACCAGCAGGCGGCTTCGTGAGGCCACCGGATTTGATGGTGTGTTGACAGGCGGTCGGGGTACATCATCAAGCTTATAGTTGTAGTGACTATGGTTGTCAAGATGGTGGCTTTGGGTTGACCAATGTATTTGTTTTATCAAGTTTTGTTGAATTATTTAATAAAATGGTTATGTGCGTCGCAGTCATCGTTTTTCATGGAAGGCTATTTTAACAAACAAATATTTGGATAACATCACAGCAAATACTTGAAATACATTTATTAGTGTTGTTACCTAAAAGCTCCTGCTTAGCTTAGTCTATAATTTATACTAGTAATGTCTCAATTGTCGGTGAAAACCGTGTTGACCTCGGTCGTGGCGGATGATGTCGGCTCCTTTGGCGCCACCTCCTTGTTGAAGGTATCGTCTGTTGCAATCATCATCACCTCGGTCCAGCTTCTCCGACAGAAACCCTAGATCTAGGAATCTTGGATCAAACAATGGGGCGGCCTTCAGGGCCATCCTCCTTCTTGGGGGCATTATCTTGGACCTAGGGCTGGCTGGAGGGGACAAGAGGAGGAGCGGTGTTGCTTCTACTGTGGCTACGACGACGGGTCTTAGCGGCTTGGTGTAGCGGATCGTCGGCGACGGGTGCGTCTTGAGGGACATGTGCATGTGGTGTCGTTGTCTGGCGTCGTGGTGGCATCGATGATAGTATGGTCTGGCAAGGTGAATATGTTGGTTGCTCCTGAAGGTGGGATGTCGGAAGATCGCGACATATGATTCTATAGCGTGTGCATGTGGTGTGGCGCTGAGGGCTACAAGACAGGTTGGTGGTCTCGGCTTACCGGCAGGCGGCTTCGTGAGGCCACTGGATTTGATGGTGTGTTGACAGGCGGCCGGGTACATCATCAAGCTTATAGTTGTAGTGACTATGGTTGTCAAGATGGTGGCTTTGGGTTGACCAATGTATTTGTTTTATCAGGTTTTGTTGAATAATTTAATAAAATGGTTATGTGTGTCGCAGTCATAGTTTTTCATGGAAGGCTATTTTAACAAACAAATATTTCGATAACATCACAGCAAATACTTGAAATACATTTATTAGTATTGTTACCTAAAAGCTCCTGCTTAGCTTAGTTGATAATTTATACTAGTAATGTCTCAATTGTCGGTGAAAACCGTGTTGACCTCGGTCGTGGCGGATGATGTTGGCTCCTTTTGCGCCACATCCTTGTTGAAGGTATCGTCTGTTGCAATCATCATCACCTCGGTCCAGCTTTTCCGACAGAAACCCTAGATCTGGGAATCCTGGATCAAACAATGGGGCGGCCTTCAAGGCCACCCTCCTTCTTGAGGGCCTTATCTTGGTGCTAGGGCTGGCTGGAGGGGACAAGAGGAGGAGCGGTGTTGCTTCTACTGTGGCTACGACGACGGGTCTCAGCGGCTTGGTGCAGCGGATCGTCGGCGACGGGTGCGTCTGGATGGACATGTGCATGTGGTGTCGTTGTCTGGCGTCGTGGTGGCAACGATGATAGTATGGCCTGGCAAGGTGAATATGTTGGTTGCTCCTGAAGGTGGGATGTCGGAAGATCACGACATATGATTCTATAGCGTGTGCATGTGGTGTGGCGTTGAGGGCTACAAGACAGGTTGGTGGTCTCGGCTTACCGGCAGGCGGCTTCGTGAGGCCACTGGATTTGATGGTGTGTTGACAGGCGGTCGGGGTACATCACCAAGCTTATAGTGGTTGTCAAGATGGTGGCTTTGGGTTGACCAATGTATTTATTTTATCAGGTTTTGTTGAATAATTTAATAAAATGGTTATGTGCGTCGCAGTCATAGTTTTTCATGGAAGGCTATTTTAACAAACAAATATTTGGATAACATCACAACAAATACTTGAAATACATTTATTAGTGTTGTTACCTAAAAGCTCCTGCTTAGCTTAGTCGATAATTTATACTAGTAATGTCTCAATTGTCGGTGAAAACCGTGTTGACCTCGGTCGTGGCGGATGATGTCGGCTCCTTTGGCGCCACCTCCTTGTTGAAGGTATCGTCTGTTGCAATCATCATCACCTCGGTCCAGCTTCTCCGACAGAAACCCTAGATCTGGGAATCCTGGATCAAACAATGGGGCGGCCTTCAGGGCCACCCTCCTTCTTGGGGGCATTATCTTGGTGCTAGGGCTGGCTAGAGGGGACAAGAGGAGGAGCGGTGTTTCTTCTACTGTGGCTACGACGACGGGTCTCAGCGGCTTGGTGCAACGGATCATCGGCGACGGGTGCGTCTTGATGGACATGTGCATGTGGTGTCGTTGTCTGGCGTCGTGGTGGCATCGATGATAGTATGGCCTGGCAAGGTGAATATGTTGGCTGCTCCTGAAGGTGGGATGTCGGAAGATGGCGACATCTGATTCTATAGTGTGTGCATGTGGTGCGGCGCTGAGGGCTACTAGACATGTTGGTGCTCTCGGCTTGCTGGCAGGCAGCTTGGTGAGGCCACTGGATTTGATGGTGTGTTGACAGGCGGTTGGGGTACATCATCAAGCTTATAGTTGTAGTGACTATGGTTGTCAAGATGGTGGCTTTGGGTTGACCAATGTATTTGTTTTATCAGGTTTTATTGAATCTTTTAATAAAATGGCTATGTGCATTGCTTGATGCAGAGACCAGGCGATATCCTCCTTTTCAGAAAAAATTGACTCTTCCGATCTAAAGCCTCAAAAAAATTGTCGCCTTTCATAAGGAGTGATCCTCACTTGTCAGCTATGTACAAGGTTACAGCCAACGAGACCTGTTGATCACACTGCTGCACAGAGTCGCACATAAACTCATATTTCTGACGTGTCACATTCATAGCTTCTAATATCGAAACTCAACATAAACAACTGATAAGTTCCAACGACAACCAGACAGTAGATGTTGACCCTCCATTGAGACACGCAAAGGTCTTAACACTAAGGATGGATTGCTGTGTAGTAGGAGGATCACGTGTCTATTTACAGCTGTAAAGTGGGGGCAAATAATTGTAATGAATATTGCGCTACCCCTTTGAAGTTTATAAGTATAAAAGAAATCAGCAGATCTTGATTTGCCTCCAGATATATTGAAGTGCAAAAAAATAGAAAATACAGTCTTTACTGTTGGCCTACAATTCAGAAAACTAGTCACATATGTTGGTGCATACATGTAAGAGGTGCAGCTTGTATATTCAACTAGCGCACAGACGGAGGCATTCCTCCCAACAGCTTTCCCGCGGGTTACATCCAGCGCATCACCCGCTCGGCCGGAGTCGCTGAATCCGCACAACACCCGAAAGGAGACAACGAGAGGCGTCAGGCAAAGGAGGGAAGGGGGATTGGCCGTCGCCCCACGCCCTCAGCCGATGCCCATGATGAACATTCGTTAGAAGGAGGACATGGCAGAAATATTTTATTCCACGCCATCTGTGACATCCTTGTCAGCCATATATCAACACTAGGCAAAGTTAAGGCAACCCAAACACTGCTATCCTCAAAGTGCGGTTCCTAGCCCCTCATCTTGTTACTGCTAAAAGGCACCCAAGGCAAGGAGAACCAGCAGCTGACACTTACAAAGGAACCCCAGCCACCTTTCTTCCTAGAGATATTCAGATATAGTGGCCTGTATTACAAACTATTAACAAATTTTGAATATTTAAAACACTTTGATCGATGATACGCTTACATACAATATGTTAGTACTATACCTACATTTTTGTTATCAACTCTAACCCCAACGTCATGACAATAAAAGAATGATCAGCACATAAAAATCTAATTTGTAATTTTGGGTAGAGCATGGTGAAAAAGAAACATAAATTGTACAGAGCTCCCACTAATGGATGATGTATGTAGAAACAGAGGAGAAGCAGAGTATATGCACCCAAAGATCGTGCTAGCACATATGCACTTAATGAAGGTTGCTCATTTGCTCGCGTATAGTAGAGGTTGGCCACCTGCTTGATAGCTATCATGGGATCAACCGAAGCAAATTTGAATTGTGGAGCCCGGTAAACAAGTAATGTCCTCTGTTCCTTACCCTGCTGCTGTAGGCACTGGCAAAACATAGCGTACCTAAGAAGGGGCGGTCTTGTCTTTCTCCTCCAAACCATAGGTTGTTCTGTGTGTATTTCGTTCCCTAATGTTAAGATATGCGATAAAAATGATACAAGTTCATGCCTCATGGTACCGGAGACTGGGACACATATCCTATTCTCATGTACAGCGGCACTGGTCCTATGGACGTTCGTCCGCGAGGCACTGGGGCCCGACTAGGAAGCCCTAAACCTTGTCGAGTACCCCCAGACCAGGGGTAATCACGTCGGGCGACATCGTTACTTATTCTGGCTTATATTTGTGGCGATGTCATGGACTCTTTGGACGATTCATAATCAAATGGTGATTGAGCGGATCTTTCCAAGGCAGGCGTCTGACTCCTTCAAATTTCTTGCTTTTCTGCAGCTCTAGCACCCGTTCTCTAGGCAGGGCGACCATGATCATCTTGGGCTCATGCCGGATGCGCTTATGGCTATAACATGTCTTCTATCGTCTTCGTAGGGCCTCTTGGCGGTAGCTACTAGCTGGCATTTTTTCTCTTTTCTCTTCCTTTTTTGGCCATGATTGCGCTATTGCCCCAGCCGTCGTTCGTGTTTCGGAGTTTTGATGTTAGTTGTATGGATCGTTGCTTTATCGATAAAGCTTGCTGAAAGGCTATTTCGAGGAGTTCATGACTCATAATCATGTAGGCTCCAAATCAGTAGACCAGTAGCAATAGCACAACAGTTTTATTAAAGTTCAAGTATATTCATGGTTATTCAAGGGCTTATCGTGATGCTATGTGTTAGCAAATGCAAATCTTATGCTACAGTGTACATGGTACAATGAGTGTAATATAAAAGAGATTTCTTTCTGAACTTGGATTCTTTCGGTGAAGTACTATGTGTCAAATGAAATTATAATTGACAAGGAAGAAAGAGGTTCACAAGGCCAAGTAGGAAAACGAAGGGAACGCGGATGCAGCTCATCATTACATTGCTTTTAGTTTCATTTTCTGAATTACTTTTTCAGTATGGAGCGCCTAGTGTCACACCGGGAAGATAAAATCTTTTTATGGCCAATGAAATGGTTTTTTAGCAGGATATAAGCCCTCTGATAGAGGGGTTTATGTGGAGGCAACTTTTTCTAAAACAAGCCAAAGTGGTGGCAACTTTTCTACCTCAAGCAATCCAAATCATCCACACTAAGTCACAGGAAGAGGGATGATTACATATTAGTTCGATTGGCCAGAGTGAGGACGAGTAAACCCCTGTCCTATGCATACAAATATAAAAGATGCATAAGGGCTTACGCCGGGGGTTCCTATGTCTCCTGTTTTATTCAACATTGTGGCAGATATGTTGACGGTTCCAAGGATAACTTACTAAACCTAAGATTGTTGGGTAGCTCGCGATGCTGTTTTTGTGACCATGATGAAGATATACAACACCTCTTTCTCGATTGTCCGTTAGCCAAATTGTTTTGGCGGATACTTCATATAGCATTAACGCTACTCCCGCCACGAGCATCAACACGTTATTTGGGACGTGGCTAAATGGTGTGAAATTAAATATTGCGAGACATATTTAGATAGGAATATGCACACTATTTGGGCTATACGGGACTGCAGAAATGATATGATAAATAATATGGCTGCATGCATCATTCTCATGCAGAGGCCGGGGGCATTCCTCCTTTAAAAAAATACTAGTTATTAATCAAGAGCGACATCCCTCAAATTAAAGGACCTAATTGGGGGTGGGTAATTATGCACGATATACTTAGTTAAATTGTTGCACCCGGTAAAATCCGAACAGACCCTAAGATATGTGCTGACCATATCACAATCCAATTAATTCTTGTGTTGTGTTGAGTGAATGAAGCAACTATAAAGAACTCTCTTGCACTCTGTCCTGGACTAAAGACAATATAAAACCAAATTTCCGCCAAACATTACGCTGAATAGATCCATCATTGTTGTCTCTTCGGCGGTGTTGGTGAGCGAGCCCTTGTCGATGGAGGCGTCACATGTCGTAGGTGCTGGCGACACGAGCCACGAGCAATTGGGCCAACTTCTGATCCAGCGGAGCCGCCAACATTGGATCGAGTGTAGGGTAGCCGGCACAGAAGCGCGATCCTGCTGGGATTTGGCGAAGAAATCCATCATGCCGCCAATGATGACGCAAAAACATGCAAATCGGATCGCATCTCCGACTGAAATGGATACCCCTCTTGGAGAAGCCGAGCATCGACGAAGATCGGATCTTCATCCCTTAACGCCTGCTACCCAGTGAGAGAGAGAGAGAGAGAGAGAGAGTTCCAAGTGCCCATGTGGCTGGTTTTTGCCAAGTCAGCTCCTGCCAAATGGGACCTTGTTGTCATAAACATGCTCAGAGAGATCTAATCCACCGATCAGTGGTTTATGAAAAAATACCGTAGGCATGGTGTTTTCTACCAAGGAAATGTAAACTCATGTTTTCTGATAAACTAGGCCTCAATGTGGTGGGTTCATGCAATTAAGTTGCATTGTATTGCTATCTTTGTTGGACTATGTTTGCTTTGGCGGATACTTTATTTATAAAGCGGGCGAAAAAAAAATCGGTACCATTGATCTCATATCCCTAGACGCCGCCATTCCTGGCAACTACGGACTGAAACTTGGTGGGTCTTTTCGTTTACTTATCAGTGAAGGAAGCGCACGCCACAATCATGGGTATGGCGAGCGGCCATATCTCGTCTTCGCACGTGACGTCCGTTAGCTTCCATTTCTTCTAGTTCCTGATTGATCCAACGCCACGCCGGTAAGTGGTTACAATCATTGCAGCACACTGTCTCTCTTTAGCTTGTCTATATATGTCTCTTCTTTCTCTACCCAAATATTAAAGGGAGGATTGCTTCTCTAACTTTTATGGTTTACGATGGGATCCACATGTTTTTTCGTACGTCAGCGCACCCACTTTCTCCGATTTGTTTCTGCCAGAAAAATCATACGACGGACAGAGCCTGAATGGGCCGACTCAATAACGGATCCTGCACCAATAATGAAAATGTCCGACGAAAAATTACCGCTGCAAGGAATCGAACCCTCGCACTATGTTGTACAACGCAGACTGGTAGCCATTGTACTAAACGAGAGTTGGTGCTTACTTGGCAGCGCAACTTCTTAAATTAAGCCAACAGCCGCACCACATACTACGAGCAAATGAAAAACTTTTATTTTGGAAAAAGTGAATAAATTTTAAAACATGAATATTTGACAAAGTTGTGAACAAGAAATTTAAATTCGATTTTTTTAAAAGAAAATAGAATCACTTTTTTAACCTAAATACTTTTTAAGACATGAATTTTTTAAAAACTAGGATGTATTGTAGTGAATGGTTCTTCTAATTTGCGAACATTTTTTAACAACGTAAATATTTTTTGGAATTTTAATTTGATAAAGGCAACATTTTTTCAAAACATGAATACTTTTTTAAAACTAGGAGGTACTATAGCTAACCATTTTTTAATCTATACCTACTAATAAAACTGGGTGAACTATTGAAATATACCATCGGATGCATTATTTTAGTTCAATTTACTAAATTAGGGAGATGGAACGAATCTTTTTCTCCGCCACGTCTTCACGTACGACCAGCCTCGCTCCTGCCACAATGCCTGAGGAGTCCAACTAAGATTTTATGGTCTAGCATACACAAACTATTCAGTTTACATGATAATATGAACATCCCTATTTATATTAGCTGCATGATACAAATAATCTTTGCTCAAAGCCTTGATCTCGTGGTACACGAAGGAGGCTCAATGATCCAGTTACTGGACCTGGCTAACCTTAGTTAGTGACAACTGGTACTGCGACCATCGGAAACGAGGACACAAAGAGGAGAAGCGAAAAACTGGGTCTCAAGTCATATTGAAATGGAAGACATGGACCTGAGGATGAGGTATTCGTCTTGTTTATTAGGGGCATGAGGATGAGGTTTTTAGTCATACTCAGTGCGTAAAGGCGTATGAGGCTGTTTTCACCCGTTGAAACACACGGGCATGTTTGCTAGTTTTGTCTAAAGGCACATATTTACCCTTCCACATGCTTAGTCGCCGAGAAAGTAAGCTTAAGGTACTAAACCTGTGGCAAAACATTGTAGGGTATGTATGTAGTATTGTATAGTCTAAGCCAAAGATACCAACTCAGCTCAATCTTCTGGATAGGTAACATAACTTATTGGTACAACTTCTTCACTCAAATCACGGATATGAGTTCCCATTGCCTCCCGATCCCAGCTAGCTATAATTTCTTTTCGTCTATGAACCCTGGCTAGCTAGACAGCTCAACAGTAACACGAACACTATGGAGCTGCCTTCCTCCGCAGCTTGAGCTCCCTCTCTAATTTATGCACCCTGTGCTAGCTAGTTGGTGATGCTTTTATGAAGCCACGTTACATAAACATGTCTCATGGACGTGTGTCTTCACTAGTTGCAATCATAGCACAGTCCGGTGATGACCCCGTCATTGCCACCATCTCTTCTCCCCTAGGGCGACACCACCTTCTGGCGGGTGTGGCTGTCTTGGGCAAGTTTCTGACCCAATGGTATCGCTTTCTTCCCTTGGCAAGTTTGAGGCCCAAAATGATGACGCTGGCAAGTTTGTGGTCAACGCTTTTAGTGCGACGGAGAAATTAAAGGTATCTAAAAAATGAGAAATTAAAGGTCATCTCTGGAAAAAACCTGAAGGTATCCCACATATAGCTAATCGTGCTTTGTAATTATGGTGAAAAATAAGCAAATTTAGGTTAAGCCCTATAAAAATGGGTGGGAGGAGTACCTAAGTCGAGATTTTGTATCAAACTACATTGCCACTTTCCGTTGAGATTTTATCGTAATTAAAATGGTGGTAGTTACCATCTTATTGTCGGCTGAAACCATTTTGCCAGAAATAGACTTTCCACCAACTCCAAATCTCATATTTGCGCTAGTGCACATGCTGTCAAAATAATCTACAAAATGGAGGATAATGATTTAAATGTTGGACAAAACTTTTATGCAGAAAATTATGCTTTGTGAATACGGGAGACTGTCATGCATTAAATAACTCACATGCTGCATCTTAATTTGAACTGTAAGTGCCAGTATTTCTTTTGAGGCTTAACTCCTAGCTAAGTAAACCAAGAAAGCTAGTTACGTGCATATTATAGGTGGGTGAGTCAAGTACGAGTGACGCATCTGCATGCACTTCTACCGAACTGCGACCGTCTAATCGCTAATGCCACCTAGGCCGGTCCCAAGATTGCAATTATAAATTGGGCCTTCGAGTGCATTACCTTTTTTGGCCAGGCTTGCCAGCTACTAAGCGCGCGTAGTATATTTGAGCAGTTGTCCACGTAGGGCATTGCTTCACTGCATGGTTTGAGTGGCTATAGATGAGCAGGCCAATTATTACTACGTGGCTGAACAGCGTGTGATTGGAAGGTAACAAAAATCTGATTGAGTATTGCAACAGAGTCATCTGCACCAGTTTTCGGCGCACACGTTAAGGATAGTTCGAGAAACGCTAGCAAAAATATGCACCTTGCAGTTCCGCGTGGTTCCCCTTGGTCTAGAAGCAAGCTAGCAACGGTATGATGATTGATGGGAAAGAGCTTATCGGTGAACTTAAATGAGTGACGGGCAATGTGGAGCACCCGGCACAGCTAAGTGAATCAAGAAAGCTAGTTACATGCATATTATAGGCGGGCGCGTCATGTACGAGTAACGCATCTGCATGCGCTTCTACCCAGCAGCGCCCGTCTAATCGCTAATGACAGGTAGGCCGGTCCCAAGATTGCCATTATAAATTTGGCCTCGTCCATGATGTTCGACTGCACTACTTTTTTGGGCCAGGCTTGCTAGCTACTAAGGGCATGGCCAATGCGTCGCCCCAACCAGATGCCCCGCAGGCCAGCTAAGTTCGGGTGTCACGGATGGCTGCCTTGCAGAGTACTAGCTAGTGTAGCCTGCAGAAGAAGCGGGTGCTTCCCAGGAAAATGCCAGGGAAAAGGAAAAAGGTGGGGATTAGCAGCAGGACATTGTTTATCTCCTGGTAGATGCGTACATGAATGAGAAAGGGAATGTAGAATACTCCCTCCGTTCGGAATTACTTGTCGCGGAAATGGATGTATCTAGACGTATTTTAGTTCTAGATACATCCATTTCTGAGACAAGTAATTCTGAACGGAGGGAGTAGATGGGAAAAGTAAGAGAAAGAGAGAGAAACATGGGACCCACAGGTAGATGATGCTTCTATTGGGTGAGAGTTGTTTCAAACGATGGCTTCATGCATATGAGCCAACATGGAGGCCATGAGACCACCATCTAGTGATGCTTCCATTGTTCATGCCCTAAGAGCGCGTAGTATATTTGAGCAGTTGTCCATGTAAGGCATTGCTTCTTTGCATTGTTTGAGTGGCTATAGATGAGCAAGCCAATTATTACAACGTGGCTGAACAGCGTGTGATTGGGAGGTAACAAAATTCTGATTGAGTATTGCAAGAGAGTCATCTGCGATAGTTTTCGCGGAACACGTTAAGGATAGTTTGAGAAATGGTAGCAAAAATATACACCTTGTTGTTCTGCGTGGTTCCCCTCGGTCTAACAGTAACCTAACAACGGCATGAGGATTGATGGGAAAGATCTTATAGGTGAACTCAAATGAGTGGCGGGCAATGCGGGGCACCCACCACAGCTATTTTAAAAAACGAGCAATGGCGGGTGCTAAGAACCGCTCGCAACTGCTAAACACGTAACACCGGCGGACACATTCGCGGACCCGTCACAGCTATACGCTTTCTAATTTCTTCAGGAGCGAAAATCAACAGTGGCAGGCACAAAGTTGTGTCCGCCACTGCTTCAACGTCAAGCAATGGTGTGCGCTTCCGAACGACCGCCACAGCTATATCTGGGTACCCACACGCCAACCGGTTACAAAATTTATCAGTGCCATAGTGGCCAGTTCTATTCGGTGCGAGGCACACTATGTTTTGTCACGTTTCCACCTACCACGCATATATACCTCCGTGTTGCCGAATGTTTCAGCCAGATGAGCAAAGAATCCAGCTCCGTGTTGCGAGTTCACGATGACAGAAAGAGAGAGCAAATTGGAGGTGGGCATGTGCATGCTGCACGGTTTTTTTACTCAGCCGACATAAACATGCTGCACGGATGCAATGCTATTATAGTTCAAGGTTATCGTTAGTTTGCTAGGGCATCGCTAGCCGATCTCCTAAGTTTTAGAGGAGTGAACGGCCGAGTAAAGCTTAGTGGAGTATTTTGCTCTAAATTTTTGTCGTTTCTACATGATCCTGTAAATATAGCCGAGTAGGAAATGAATTCGATGGAAACAAAAACAAATAAGATTCAAGTACTTACTAAACATGCTAAACAAAATTCAGTGCAGATTCATAATATTTTATGATTCCATTAAGTGAAACTTAGTTTACACTTACTAAAATAACCAAAACTAAGTCCTCGACTTATTAAATTTATTCGCTATCGGTATCTTCAGCGACCTCTTTCCACTGTCTACTGGAGAACCGACCGATCGTGGGGTATGTGCCATGGTCGTCGTCTGGGTCGTCATCAAATATGAGACGCCGACGAATATGTTGGTCTCTTCGTTCCTGCCGTCGTCGTTGCCACCTCCCTTGCCGCCTCTGCTGCATTTGTTCCCGCAGATGTCTTCGTCGTCGTTAGCTTCCGGTACAAGCGGCTCTCCCCCTGCACCTTATCCAGATAGAGGCGATGGAGCTCCGCATGTATGCCTCGTCGGAGGCTTTTGCCACCAGCCGCTTCCTCGCTTCCCGGTCGTCCCTACCCTCCTGCGCAGAGACCACAAACGGGTGGATGGCATCCAGAAGTGGAATCTCATCAAACACGCCATTCATAGCTTATTGTAGATGTGTCGGTCTGTTATTTCGGCCACAGACGTCCCCCAGGCCCCCTGCCGCATGCCGATTTATGGCCTCTTTGGCGACAGCAGCGGAGGGAGATCAGATGAGGCGGCGCAGCTGAAGGAAGCGAAGCGGTGGTGGGAGGCAAATGGGGCGGCGCAGAGCTCGTGGCGGCTCAGATCCGCCGTGGGGTTGGGCGGCGGGGGCGGCGGTAATGGGATCCGTTCATATCGGCATAAGTGCGGTTGTTGGAGTGGTGCGGGGCTCTCCGGTGAGGTGTGGCCAGCAGGGGATAGGGTGTGGGAGAGGCAGAGAGGCGTTATTTTTTTGTACTCAGAGGCCGAGTAGAGGAGTAATTTTAAGTGCTTGCTGTCTCTTGGAGTAATTTTCTTAATTCGCTAACCGATTTACCCGTTCGGCCGGTCCCGGCTAGAGGTGAAAACCTGGATTTTTTACCCCTCTAACCGTTTTTAGGGGATCTCCTAGAGATGTCTTAGAGCATCACTAGCAGATCCTGCAAAACAAACTCCTGCAGAAACCGTTTGCGGTATATCGCAACCTTCATTTACAGGACCGTGGCCGCTCGGGCAGAATAGAGCCCTTAAAGGCATACTGCAAATTTAAATAGAAACTTCGCACTAGAACATATTCATCACCAGAGAGTGTTCATACATACGGATGCATAATTCCTGCTATAAATTTAAGCTACATTGACAGAGGCTCACTCGTCGATGCTGAGGTAGAACTTGGCGGCGGTCTTCCAGAGCACATGGGTGAGGTTGTGCTCCTCGGCGGAGGTGAGGCGATCGGCGGCACCTTGTTCTTCGGTTATTTTCTTTTGCAGTTGGGACTGAAAACCCAGTTTCTGGAAAATCTTGAAATTTTCACAACTTCTTTGTTCAAAATTTTCAAACAAATTTTAAATACAAAAATCCAGAAAATAAGTCAATGCAAACCCCGTGCCAATTTTAATTCAAAAACCAAAAAAATGTTTATCCAAACCAAAAAACTACGTTGATGCTCCATCTCACATACACTTACAACTTTTTATTACGAAATTTCTTTGAAAATTTTGAACAAAAACATACCGAAAATTTCAAGATTTTCCAGAAACTAGGTTTTTCGGTCCCTCCCCAAAACAAAAGAGAAATCAAGAAAGAAAACCTTGTTAACATCCCCGTGTTCTGTGTGGTGGATTCAAATATTTTTTTCTGCTAGACCGTCTAAATAGATTATGTCTCTTATAGTAGAATAATTCACGAGTAGCAACAGTGGCTAGCATTTGATGTGTACAGTGCGACATCGTAAGTTGAAATCTGGCTGGGAGCGCTCATTTTTGTTACATTTCTATTTCTTTCTTTGCTACTCACAGGTTGGACCCACACACAGGTATGGACATGGGCCAGCTCGCGTATATTATTTAGCAGAGAGTTAAAGGAAATTTACTTAAACTTACCCAAAACACTAGTTGTATGGTCAATTTGTATTATTTTTCAATTTTATTTATGAATATGTACAACAAGTGCAAGTTTATATATCAAAAGTGTAATTAACTCAAAACAAAAGGAAGATTCAACATGCATTTTAAGAAACTCAATGACAATTAATGTACCCGTCTTTGCCGGTTACACAACAACCATTGAGGCCCAGATGTAGAGATGATGATGTAGTGCGGCTGAGCACGTTATTACACAACAACTATACCACCACCATGGCCAGTCAAATGATATCTCGTCTAGGGGTGCAGAAAAGTAGATACGTACACAGAATCCTTTATATACTAAGTGCAATTCAAAGTAGATACAAAGAATGCTTTGTCTAGGAACTGCTACCAAAAAAAGTTCCCAAGTGCAATTCAAAGTAGATACACAAAATGCATTGTATACTAATCATTATCGACTAATCTCATCAGGACCGTGCCACCTATTATTAAAGACTAGCAAATGTTCTGGATTCTGGCTTAATTTTTCCCTAGCCAACTTGTTAGACATTATTACAGGTTTTCATAGTTATTATAATTGTTTGGCTAATCTGCCGACTTTGAATTGGTCTCAGTGTTCCTCACTGAATTTATCTCTGTCAGTGTTTAGAATTCAAATACTTAAGCTTGATGACAACTCCGGTCTGGCCTTTATTTGTATAAAATGGTATACCGATTGGTGGATTGATTAATTCCCACAAAAAATAGAGTGGTTATTTCAAACTTTTTTTTAGAGAAAAGGCCTTAGCCCGACTTTATAAATAAAGCCACACGGCAGCGTCACAGGCCCGAACATAAACACGAAGAGTTGGCGAAACATCGCAAATCCACCAAACAGAAAGCCTGTGACAGGCGAACGAAAGTTTAAGAGATACATGGCAACCTGCCATACTCGGCACGCAGGCCGGAAGGAGAAAAAGACTAAAACCAGACGGAGCGAACAGCGGTAATCGAGATCATACGGCAGGATCCAGCCCGGAGATGTGGGACGCTGAAGCCCGAATTTTGGCGATGCGCAAGTCCAGGGCATCCCGATCTTCATCTTTAGTCAATAATCTGCACTGCTGCAATAGTATACATGATTTAAAAAGAACGTCAGTAGGCTTAGATGGAAAGGTATGCTCAATAGTAAATTTGTTCCTAATGGTCCATAAATCCCAGCATAAGGCACCCAAGCCGACCCAGAACACCCTCTTGGTGACCCCAACCAAAACTTTGGCTAGGTTTCTAAGCTCGGAGAAGGAAGAGGGTTTCCAAGAAACCTGGAGCCAAGACCTGACACAGCTCCACACCAACTTAGCCAACATGCAGTGAAAAAAGACGTGTCCCGTGTTTTCCAAAGCACCACAAAGGTGACATAACTCCGAGCCCGGCCCATTGCGCTTGTGAATCTGGTCGGCCGCCGGAAGGCGGCCTCTAAAAGCTTGCCAAAGGAAAATCTTAATCTTAGGCGGCACTTTGGACTTCCAGACACAAGAAAGTCTATTCGAGGGGGCACCACCGATAAGCCTAGAGTAAAGCGAATTAACCGAAAACCTGCCAGAAGCCGAATGGGGCCAAACAACAGAATCCAGCGACTCCGAGAGCACAGGGAAGAGGGCAGAGAGACTTTGCTAGTCTTCCAACTCTTCAGGAGACAGGGAACAACGAAACGCCAGATCCCAATTATTCGCCGCCACCTCCATGATGGAGATGTCCGGCTTAGGACAATACGAAAACAAAACCAGGAAACTAACAGCTAGAGGGGCATCCCCACACCACCTGTCCCGCCAGAAGCGAACCGAAGTTCCATTACCCACACTAAATTTAACATGATCCAGGAATATAGTTCTGACTTTGACAAGGTTCTTGCAGAATTGAGATCCGCGTCTAGCGGTGGCAAACAAGGGGCTAGAATGAGGGAAGTATTTGGCCTTGAGAATTGAAAACCAAAGAGAATCTGCCCCGCTAGTCATAATTTTCCACCACCACTTTATTAACAAACATTCATCACCAGCGTGTTAATAATGCCTAACCCCCCGAGGTTTTTAGGCCTACACATAAGTTGTCACTTGACCAGCCTATATTTCCGCTTGTTATCCGCAGCGTTCCAATAGAAAGCTCCCCTATGTTTATCAAAACCAGCATGAACGCCAGCCGATAGAAGATAAAAACCCATCAAGAACATATGAAGGGATGATAAACATGAATCAATTAGAGAAACTTTGCCAGCGTTAGTATTATATCTCCCCCTCCAAGGAAGAACCCTGTTTCCCACCTTAGCGACAGCCGGAGCAAAGTCCTTAGCATGAAGCAAGATAGGAGAAATTGGAAGGCTCAAATACTTGAAAGGGAAGGAGACCAAGGAGCAATTAAGAAGCCTAGCCACACGCAAGGCTTCCGCATCATCAACACCAGTAACTAAGACCTCACTTTTGGAGAAGTTAATCTTAAGGCCTGATACTGCTTCAAAGCATAACAGGATGAATTTAAGGTTGGCAATACAGGCATCGTCCAATCCTACCATAATAATCATATCAGCGGCGTACTACAAGTGAGAGACCCCCTCCGGGAGTAAATGGGAGACCACCGGAATGATATAACCGCACTGGGCCGCCCTAGCGAGAATGCAAGAGAAGGCATCAGCCACAAAATTAAAAAGAACAGGGGAAGCAGGGTCCCCTTGACGAAGGCATCTGCCATTGGCGAAAAAATTACTAATATGCCCATTCACCAAAACGGCAGTATGGCCACCCGAGACCAACTACATGACACGATGCACATAAGCTCCGTCAAAACCTTTCGTGAGCAGGACCTGCTGAAGAAACGACCAACTAGTCATAAGCTTTCTCAAAATCTAACTTAAGAATAATCGCTTTAGAGCTCCGAGAGTGAAGGTCGTGCACAATTTCGTGCAAAGAGAGGATGCCATCTAAGATGAAACGACGTTTGATGAAAGCAGATTGGAAGGGGCTGATAACTCTATGGGCAATAGGGGACAGACGGTTAGCAAAGCCCTTAGCCGGAAATTTGGCAAAGTTATTGATCAAAGCAATAGGTCGGAATTGAGAAATTAATTCAGCACCCTTAACCTTGGGGATCAGGGAAATAACGGCGTAGTTCAAGTGGGAGATATCGATAGTACCAAGACAAAAACCTTGGATAACATCGCACACTAGCTGCTTTAACTGAGGCCGGAATTTCCAAAAGAAAGGAATTGAAAAGTCGTCTGGCCCGGAAGCAGCATTCGGATTAGCAGAGTTAACTACATCCCAGATTTCCTGATCAGAGAGGGGAATCATCAATGAAGCATTTTCCTCAGCCGAGATTTTTAGATCGAGGTTCCAAAGAGATGGGGAGATAGAGAAGCCCGAAGGAGGTTTAGCCCCAAGCAGCGTAGAGAAGTAATCCACCACATGAGCCATAATAACAGACTGGTCCGAAGAATGCACACCATTGGTAATCAGGCTATTGATACCACAGGGTCTCCTCCTCCCGTTCGCGATGGCAAAGAAATAAGCCGTGGGGGAGTCACCTTTCAGAGTCCAGTTGAGTGTGCCCCACTGGCGCCAGTAAATCTCAGCCTGGTGGTGCAACTGCATTAAGGCGGCCTCAAGGTTATACCGCACCGCCCAGCCATCATCGGAAAGCCCAGTAGAATCGGCCGTCAGATCGAGCGCCACGATCTGTGCCTCAAGAAAATCTTTGGATCGCCGATCCTCCGCCGCACGATTGCGAGACCAACCTTTGAGAAATTTCCGCAAGTTGTAGCAACACGAGTGCCAGTCATCCAGAGGGCCGAAAGAGCAAGCATGAGAGGAAATCAGGAGAGATATCTTCGCGGCCAACATATCAATAAAACCATCAACGAGCAGCCAAAAGGCGTCAAATTGGAATCTAACCGGGGGTCTAAGATTAATAGAACCATCGTCAAGAATTAGAGGGGTATGATCAGAACCAACAATGTATTTGGTGCCGAGGGAGGCCCTAGGAAACAGGGAATCCCACCTGGGACATATGAACACTCTGTCAAGAACTGATCTAATAGGACTAGCCTGGTGATTGCACCAAGTAAAGCGGGCTCCAACCCGGGAAGCTCACGGATAGCATTGGCGCTGATAAAGTCGTTAAAGGCATTCGCCAAAAGCCAGGAGAAGATGTTGTTACTTTTATCAGAAGGACAGCGAAGGAGATTAAAATCACCCCCGATAACCATCGGGAGATTGCAAGATTCGATCTTCATAGAGAGCTGATTAAGAAATAAAGGAGACAGAGAATGATCAGCAGGCCCATATACCATGATAAACTCACACAAAGTGTTCAGGGCTTTATGACAAACTACAAAACTAGCCCAAATGACCCCATGATCATAGGCAATAAAATCAAAAATATCTTTATTAGAGCCTATCAAGATCCCACCCGAGTGACCCGAGGAAGGTAACACGTGCTAGTCAAATCTATCCATGCCCGCGATAGCAGAGAGTTCATTAGGGGAAAAAGCTTCCTTAAAGGTTTCAACCAGCCCCACGAAATCAATGTTGTTCGAACGAACCAGATCTTTAATTTGGTCACGGCGCCCCCTAGCACCGAACCCTCTAATATTCCAAAATAAGGCCCTCATTTATAAGACAAATTTTTAATGTGGAGACTCGACCTGCTAGGAGCCGCGCAGGTTTTAGATCGCTTAGTAGTGCCCCTCCTGGAAAAGCTGGGTTGGGGCTGGCCACTACTAGCTTCCACACCCGCCTCCGCACCCTGAATATTACTAGAATCAACAGCCAAGGAGGCAACAACCTCTTTAGCTTTAGAAATGGCCGCCTCAGCCACCTCGTTAGGCCAAATAATTGCAAGAAGAGAACTAGGGGAGCAAACATTAGTATCTACCACCACTCCCACATCCGACATAATATTTAAAACTTAAAAGATGATTATCCGAAAGAGACGGTAATACCAGCCCAACTGGAGAGGAAACAACAGAGGGGACGGGATGAATACCTGGGGTAGGAAGATCCTTCACCGCAGCCCGCTTTTCCGCCCACTCCAAGATAGAGCCGGCCGAGTTAGCCACCTGCCTACCTTTGCGAGCCATGGACGCAGGAGACTGGATCGCAGGCGACCGAGCCGCGGGAGAGGCCGGAGGGGGACCCGAGCGAGACATCGACCCGAGATCCTTGTCGAGGCGGCGGCAGACCCCAGTCATGGATTGTTTCGAGCCCGAAAAATTCCTGCTTTTAGCCCAGAATTTGCACACCGAAGACTTCTTCTTCCTCTGAGACTGGGCTCCCACCACGTCACGAACAGGGGAGGCAGGCAGGTCCTCAATTCCCGAGCGAGTGGGGGAGATAGGACAAACTGGGGCGTTGGAGCAAGAACCAGAAATGGGAGTAGCCGACAGAGGAGGGTTCTTCAGAAACCATAGGATCAGCAGGAGGAATCGCCACAGCCTCGCGGGGAGCAGTACCAGAGGGGGCTTGGGAATGGAACAACTCCTGCTCAGATTCAGCCAAGCCGTCCCACTCGGATTGGGTGAAGCGGAGGTTAGAGCCATCACTCTGATTGTTACCACCCATAGATCCGTCCCCCTCCTTATCACGTTTATCCGAGGGGTTAGAAGGAGGAGGAGGGGGAGGAGGGGGTTGAAAAGCAGCCGCCCCCTCCACCCGCACCCGGAGCCTGATAACATTGGGGGAGGGGAAGACATCAATCGCTCCATGGACACGACCCGGATCCACACACCATATCTTCATCCTTGCTGGGCCAACCTTGTTCAGGAATTCCACATTCACCTCCACGGGCTTCCCAATCAGAACCCCAAACTCCATAAGAAAGGTAGACGAGCGGAGCCCAGCTGGCAAATCATCAATCAAGACTCAGACCTGAGAAAGAGGACCAACCGCCGTACCACTGCAAGAAGCCGGTTTGACAGAGACCACCAGCTGATTGAGGGGCACAGTAAAACTAGTGCATGAGGCAATCATCCGCAAGCACTCCGTGGAAGGAAACACCACCGAAAACTCATACTCAGAGATCTGGACAACTTGCCAATCCCACCCTGCCTCATCCCAGATATGCAGCCCTTCGAGTAGAGTTTGGGATGAGATCTTTTGGTCCTTCACAGAAACGATCGCAGCATTGGAAAGCGAGGGAGCCACCTCCAGGATAGGAAGATCACCGTCAAATGCAAAGAAGGCGCAACCGGGGAGGCCCGAGCCAAACTGGAGAACCGAGGGAGGTTTCTGTCTATTCATGCAATTGACCGTGAGGTGACCATTAGAACGACAGATTAGGCAGAACGGAGGATTGGTGCATCGAGATTGGAAATGACCAGGCTTGTGGCAGGCGAAGCAAGTGAGCGCAAATAGGTTGCTTTGGGAAGCAGAGGTGGGGCAAGGTTGCGGGAGGGACGAGGGAGGAGGCAGCAGCCCATCCCCCACCCCCGACGAGGAAGGGACCCCGGAGAGCGGACCGGAGGGCCGCCGCACCGGCCCCACGAAAGATCGGGGCGGCGGGCGAGACCCTGCACCCGCACCAGTCGGGCGAGGAAGATGGGGAACCGCCGAGCCGTGTTATTTCAAACTTGACCATCTTGCTTTCCTAACTGAAAGTGTATATTTTAATCTCAGCCGTTAATTCAGTGAAGGGTGGTGTACCGAAGCAGAAGTGAATTTTTTTATCTCTTTATTATTGTACTAAGCAGTGATAGTATGTCTTACATTTTAAAGACCATTTGGATGACCGGAGCGACATTTCTTAAGACTAGCTGGAATCCATCAATATTAGATATTTTTGGAAGAGAAAAAAATAGATCTGGTTACAGGTGTCCTTTTCTTTGTCTTTACAACAATGAATGAAAATATTGGAATCGTGCATGGGCTATTATGGATTCATGTTGAATCTGAGTGGAGGATTGACATTTTTTTTTGCCGCCTTCATGCTTGCGTCGTTTGTTTTCTCAATTAGTACTCTAGTCTTACTGTGCTATATTAATGTCCCGGCGACACCATGTGAAATATATATACTTGAAAGCTATTCAGATTTTTTTAGAACCAACGTGTGCGACAAATATGCGTGTAAACCATCTAATAACCAACAAAATTCACTAGTGATTGCACATTTGGCCTTCGAACAACCACGCGAACAGACACTTGGCCTGGCTGTCTCCTCACTAAAGCTAGGGCTTCTGCAACCTCACGAGCTCATCCAAACGGAAGAGAGCTAGATGGTCCCCTGTAACCAGAGGCCCCTCACTAAAGCCGCAGCGGTTCACACAACCACCACACAGCCATATATCTCTAGCTTGATACCCTCGTTTACCCTTTTCTCACTTTAGGGATGACGCATCTAGCTCCTCTGCAGCACTGCAAGCACTAGCATTTTATCGCTATCGCTGTATCCTCGTGCAAATACCTTTATTTTACTGCTATATCAGATTTCTGCCGCCTCACAATCCCACCACCTAGCTATGAATCAATGACGAGCACACATACATAGATAGTATTCATGAAGAAACATGACCATGTAGTGAAGTGGCAACCTCAACCACTAGAGTATAGCTGCCTAGCCAGGTCAAAACTTGTGCAAGCTAACATCACCGAGTAGTGTAAATTTATAATGACCATGTAGTGATGTGAACGATCAAAGCTGGCCGCGGGTGCATGAAGATGCAGTACGGTTTGCAGGAATTGGAAATCTCGTCCTTCACTCACCAACCTTCTGCACGTACCTATTGCTTAATTCGCCTTCCTTCATTTTCACATATTTCCCAAAGCTAGCCCTAAACTCATGTATGCAAAGATATAGAATCTTGGATAAGGAAAACGCCTCGCTTTGCCTCTTCTGGACGACTCGGGGTGGCGACTAGGTTTTCTTCCCTCGTCGCCATGGCCGGTGGCCGCCGGCCGGCCCCTGACGGCAACGAGGCCTCCCTCTCCTCCTCCTCCCATCCACCTGCCAAGCCACCTTCTTCCGGCGCTTCATCGCGCACCCACGCTGCTCTATTCTAGGGGCTTGAGAGGCCACGTCCGGTCATGCAAGAGAGCAGTTTTTTGTAGGACGAGCTACACGGCACCGACTATCTTAACCATCCAAATGTTGGCTCAGGTGCATCTGGATATATGTACAGATTCAAAAATAGGACCTCAAGAAGTCCCGAACGTTCAGAATTTAAGCATGCTAATCCGAACTCTTTTCATGGCAACTTTAATCAAGGTGTTGTTGACAAACATGGCAATTTTCTGACAAAAAATCGAACTGGAACAAAGTTGACATATGTTAACAACTAAAGTTGTCACCTCGCAGCAACTAAAGTTGCCATCAAAAAATGTTCGGGATGACATGCTTAAATTCTGAACGTTCGGGATTTATCTATTCCACAAAAATAAGCCACCGCACCCGGCACTAACCGCTTAATACTCTGACGCCTATGCCAGGGTACTGTACATGACATGATGTACCATGTGTTGCTGCATGCTTTTGTCCACAAGCAACGCACAGCCTCCCAAGCTTTTGTCTTGCATCATCTGTCTTGTGCTACAGCTTGACATTTTAAATCTTGGAACTAGTATGTAGGGCACAACTGTTTAACTCTAGCATGCATGTATATCACGCTATACCATCCTGAACTTTTTTGTTTCAATTGGGCAGGGCACAGCTGCTTCAATTGGGCAGGGCACAATTGTTTAACTCTAGCATGCATGCATGTATATCATGCTATACCATCAAATTCCAGGCGAAGTGGCGCGTGAGCAAGCTTTGCATCTTTCACTGACCAAACCGATGCATAGAACAAATCAACCGCCCAACCGCGACAGTGTTGTCAAATGAAATGCACTGCATGATGTGTCTAATCTCTCGTTGTCGCATGTTGGCTGTGAGCCGTTTTGCAACTCAGAATTTCACATTTTCTTGCTAGCCCCGCGTGGTCCTAAAAAGGAGCAAGATTCCTATTCCCTGGACGTCCTATCACCAGCATGGAGCCCTACTTATTTCCTAATCTATCCATCACAAGCTGCACAGACCGAAGGGATCTGTTCTCTGTACGGTAGGACAGGAGGGGCAGCTGAAAAGATGGTACCGAAGTAACAGCGTGGGGCGACCTGCTAATTACACTGCTGCGAACAGCTACACCACTCGTGATACGTTTTCACCACACAAATTCCAAAGCGAACCAATGGTCCAGATAGTAGGTACTCCCTCCTTTTCAAAATATAGCGCACCCACGCTTTTTGAGGTTCAACTTTGACCATAAATTTAACCAACGAGATCAACTGCGGCGGGAGAAAAAATTGTAAGAGTGAATTCATATAATTTTTGCTCCCACCGCAGTCGGTCTCATTGGTTAAATTTTTGGTCAAAATTGAAGCACGAAAACCGAGGACACGCTATATTTTGGAAAGGAAAAGGAGTACCGTGGAGCTCGAGCTAGGAAGGATCTTTGCAACTGTCTTCCCTTGCCTTCATGCGTGTCTGTCAGCGATGGTGTGAAGATCTCGGCCTGGTGCTTAGACTTGAGCCTCCATCGTTGGCATGGCCAACTGGACCACGGATCTGAAGGGGGGTGATCCATGGCATTGATAGTGTTATTGTGCTGCACGGATCTGAGCAGCGTCAGTTCAGGCCTCGGATGGTCATCGTCAACTGGTGGTTGGTGGTCGTCATTCGGATTTGGTCGGCCGGATGGGGATGATTGCACTGCAATGACCTCCTATGGGTTCGCAACGGCGGTGGTCACCGACATATCTTAAGAAATATTCATCTCAAAAGATCTAGTAATTTGGCTTCAGCGATGAGATACAAATTATGGACGAAGGCGCACTCTCGGTCGGTCGGATGCAAATTATGGGGGGTGATCCATGGCCTTGATCATGTTATTGGGCTGCACGGATCTGAGCGGGGTCAATTCAGGCCTCTGATGGTCATCATCGGCTGGTCTTCAATGAACTGGTGGAATGGGAGGAGTGGGAGTGGGAGGAGGAAGTGCATGCTATATATGCCTATTGAGGGAGTCCTGGACTAGGGGGTGTCCGGACAGCCGGACTATCATTATCCGCCGGACTCCAAGGCTACGAAGATACAAGATTGAAGACTCCGGCTCGTGTCCGGATGGTACTTTCCTTGGCGTGGAAGGCAAGCTTGGCAATACGGATATGTAGATCTCCTAACATTGTAACCGACTCTGTGTAACCCTAGCCTCCTCCGGTGTCTATATAAACCGGAGGGCTTTAGTCCGTAGGACAACACACATTACAACAATCATACCATAGGCTAGCTTCTAGGGTTGAGCCTCCTTGATCTCGTGGTAGATCTACTCTTGTACTACCCATATCATCAATATTAATCAAGCAGGACGTAGGGTTTTACCTCCATCGAGAGGGCCCGAACCTGGGTAAAAACATCGTGTCCCTCGTCTCTTGTTACCATCCGCCTAGACGCACAGTTCGGGACCCCCTACCCGAGATCCACCGATTTTCACACCGACATAGGTTCTTTCATTGAGAGTTCCTCTGTGTCGTCACCGATAGGCTTGATGGCATCTTCAACCAACAACGCTGTCCAGGGTGATACTTTTCTCCCCGGACAGATCTTCAAATTCGGCGGCTTCGCCCTGCGGGCCAATTCACTTGGCCATCTGGAGCAGATCGAAAGCTACGCCCCTGGCCGTCAGGTCAGATTTGGAAGCTTAAACTTCACGGCCGATGTCCGCGGAGACTTGATCTTCGACGGACTCGAGCCACAGCCGAGCGTGCCGCACTGCGACGATGGGCACGATCTAGCTCTGCCGCCGAACAGTGCTTTGGTGGCCGCACACGGATCTGCTTCGGCCATTAGCCCGGAGCCGATCACCCAGATCGAGGGCCGGTGGATAGACGCCGCCCTGGGGGCTTCAACATCCATGGCGATGGAGCCGAACACCCATCTTGTCCCCCGCGAAACTCATGATTCCGAGGCGTCGGAGTCCTCGCCGGACTCCAAACCTCCCGCGCCCCCGCCAATTGATTCGGATTGGGCGCCGGTTATGGAATTCACCGCCGCGGACATCTTCCAATGCTCGCCTTTTGGCAATATCTTGAATTCACTAAAGCATCTCTCGTTATCAGGAGAGTCCTGGCCGGATTATGGCCAGGATGGTTGGGATACGGACGACGAAGAAATTCAGAGCCCACCCACCACCCACTTTGTAGCCACTGTCGACGATCTAACCGACATGCTAGACTACGACTCTGAAGACATCGACGCTATGGACGACGATGCCGGAGACGAACAGGAACCAGCGCCTACAGGGTACTGGAAGGCCACCTCGTCATATGACGTATACATGGTGGATACCCCAAAAGATGGGGACGGCGAAGAAATAGCGGAGGCAGATCCCTTAAAGAAACAACCCAAGCGCCGTCGTCAGCGGCGCCGCTCTAAATCTCGCCACAGCAAGAATGGAGATTCCGGCACAAGAGATAATAATACTGCAGAGAGTGCCGAAGACAATCCCCTCCAGCAAGATTCAGCGCAGGAGGATGCCGAAGCAAGCCCTCAGGAGAGGGCGGCAGACGAAGAGGTTGAGGATCATAACTATATGCCTCCCTCCGAAGACGAAGTAAGCCTCAACGATGATGAATTCGTCGTACCCGAGGACCCCGTCGAACAAGAGCGCTTCTAGCGCAGGCTTATCGCCACAGCAAGAAGCCTGAAGAAGGAAAAGCGGAAGCTCAAAACAGCGGAAGACACGCTCAGAATGAGATAGAGCAAAGTGCTCAAAACCGCAGATAAATACGGCAATGGCCACCAATCGAAGAGCTACCCGAAGCGTAAGCTGCTACCAGAATTCGACGAGGAGGCCATAGAGCCTCCACCGTCAAAAGGCCTAGCCAGGTCCATCTACGGACCCAAAAAGAAGGCCCCAGGAAGCAAGGTAACACGTCAAGTGTCCGATGATAGCGGCACATACAAGTACAGGGGCGCCGCACACCCACTATGTTTCACCGATGAGGTGCTGGACCATGAATTCCCAGCAGGGTTTAAACCCATAAACATAGAGGCCTACGATGGAACAACAGACCCTGGAGTCTGGATAGAAGATTATATACTACATATACACATGGCCAGAGGAGACGATCTCCATGCCATAAAATACCTCCCCCTCAAGCTCAAAGGGCTAGCCCGTCATTGGCTTAAAAGCCTCCCAGAAAACACTGTTGGAAGTTGGGAAGAGCTCGAGGAGGCGTTTAGAGCAAATTTTCAAGGGACTTATGTCCGTCCTCCGGATGCAGATGATCTAAGTCATATAACTCAACAGCCCGGAGAGTCAGCGCGGAAATTCTGGAACAGGTTCCTTACGAAAAAGAACCAAATAGTTGACTGTCCGGACGCCGAAGCCTTAGCAGCTTTCAAGCACAATGTCCGAGACAAATGGCTCGCCAGGCACCTCGGTCAAGAGAAACCGAGGACAATGTCCGCACTAACAAGCCTCATGACCCGCTTCTGCGCGGGCGAGGATAGCTGGTTAGCACGATGCAGCACCAGCAACCCAAGTACATCCGAGATAAGAGATGGAAACGGAAAATCACGGCGTAGGAAAGAGCACCACCGGAATAAAGAGAAAAGCCCAAAGAGCGCGGCAGTCAACGCCGGATTCAAAAGCTCGCGGCCCAATACTAAGACACAGCCTCTTAAGGATGACAGTGACGAATTGTCCAACTTAAACAAAATTTTGGGTCGGATATGTCAAATCCACAGTACCCGGAAGGCTCGCAAATCACACCCACAGGATTGTTGGGTTTTAAACAGTCCGCCGACTAAATGCGAACACAAGGGGCTCGACGCGTCAAGCGAAGAAGATAAACCCCACCAGCAGGGCACCGGAAAACAAAAAACTTTCCCATAAGGGGTCAAAGCAGTAAACTCACTTCATGTGATAACACGGAAAAATAGTGCGGCACTTTCTAAAAAGAGCTTCGCGCGGTCCAACCCAGCAGACCGTAGAGATTGGATATCAAAACCAATCACTTTCGACCACCTGGAATATTTCAGAAGCGTTTGAAATGCGGGACGGACTCCCCTGATATTGAATCCCATAATAGATGGATTACAATTTACTAACGTCTTAATGGACGGAGGCAGTGACTTAAACCTGCTATATTCAAACACAATCCGTAGGATGGGGATAAACCCAACCAGAATCCAACACAGCCGCACTTCCTTCAAAGGAGTGACGCCAGGCCCTTACGCCAAGTGCACAGACTCTATATTACTAGAAGTCGTGTTCGGACCGCCGAACAATTTTCGACGCGAAAAATTAATTTTTCATATCGTCCCATTTGAAAGTGAATATCAAGCACTCTTGGGACGAAAGGCTTTTGTCCGCTTCAACGCCATACCGCATTACGCGTCCCTTACACTCAAGATGCCCGGTCCGCGTGGCGTCATTTTAATGCGAGGGTCACTTAAAGACCCCGGACTCGGATAGACGAATCCGGCTTCAGCAAGCTAGGGGCTCCCCAGCCGCATACCCCTTCACAGGGGGCTGCTTGCACAAACAACTGCGGTTTCATACAAACCCCGCTCTAATTATTTATATTTCTTATTTTACACATATTTTTCACACGATTTATTTTCAAACTAAATGTTCCTCTCTTTTTACAGATGAACAACGTGCATACCCGTCCAGGATAACGGCGCAACGGAGACACAGGCGCAGACGTGCAGTAGGGACCCGTTGTGAGGATTCTTTTCAGATTAAGACCCTGCGTAAACCTTTTTTACTGTCTCTTGTTGTTACACTCCCTTGGTTTCTTCCTATAGCCAAAGTGGAGCCTGACGTTTTGGCATCGGCCGCGTCAGAAGACCATGCCCGTACCTGGACACCAGGGGCTTAGGGCATCTCTGCCCATTATCATAAAGACCGAACACCTTAGGGAGTGTTCGGCGTCTCGAGTTAGGCATTATATGCATCAGCTCCGAATCATGTCTTTGGTCAAATGTTGGGTTTGCCCGGCTCCTGTGTTTTGCTACCTTATGTTCCGTATCATCGGCTAACGCCGCACCAGGAGAACTACTGCGATTGTGCCCCAGTTCGGCTGGGCGAGCACCTCAGTAGAGAAAGCCGAAAACTGACTGTCATGATATAGCGAGAGTCTGGTCAACCACTCGATCGACTATCGGAATGTTTAGAATTCCCCGCTTTGACGAAGGACCGTTTCCCGGTCAGGCATATACGCACCCCGAATCCGGAGATGTGCGGTGCCACCAGGGGCTATATAGTAGCCCCACCCTCGAGCTCCACTGGCTAAGTGAAAGTGATAAAGCATTATAGTCCGGATTGCCTCGTTTGCTACGCTACCACCTCCTTATAACAGGACCGAGACCTCGGATTAAGTGTGAAAACACGCTATTTTTGCGAACACCCCAGCACCTTGTGCGTGGGGGCTGAAGCCGAAGACTGCCATCTTTCAAGTTATACACAAGTATACGTAAACGGCCGCACAGGAGAAGTTTTACTACTTGGATGCACAAGTATATATAAAAAGCAGTTATAACATAATCATCGATTTACAAGCTAATGCGTTCATTTGAACGTTACATTCTCGAGCACTGCGACTCTATTACACGAGCGCCACGCATAACTTCCCCGAAATAGTGCTCGGCAGTGAGCCGGTCCTCATCCGAACCCTGGGCAGCAACAGCGATGGCGTCCATCTCCGGACAATGCGCCTTCACACGGGCAAGAGCCGTCCGCGCGCCCTCTATGCAGGCCGACCGCTTCATCTCCTTTATATGCGGCACCGCCCCAAAGAATTGCTGCAGTAAGCCGAAGTAGCTCGTCGCCTTGGACCTCTCTGGCCAGACATGAGCCACGATGTCAGTCATGGCAAGTCCGGACAATCTATTTAGCTCGGCCCATTCGGCCAACCGGTCCGTCAACGGAAGTGAGCGATCCGGACTATGGAATTGAGACCAATATAGCTCTTCCATCTCGTGATCCTCCTGGCTCCGGAAGTGCTTAACGGCACCGGCCGCACTGGCAGCTAAGTCCATATACGGATCCTCTGGACTCCACAGCCGCTCAAATTGAGCATACCTTGCATCCATAAACCGGCGACGCAGCAGAAAAGGCTTGCCAGCCACGATCTCCCCGGCCTGGCGCAGTTCCTCCTTCATAGCCCGCATTGCAGAGCGGGCATCCTTGGCTTCGGCGGTGGCCCTTCCTCAGGTCTTCCCGCTCCGATAAGCGCTCCTTTTCAAGAGCCTCATAGTGATCGTCAGCATCCTTTACCTTCATGGCCAATTCGGCCACCTCCGCCCTGCTTAGACAGTGCGCAGCCTTTTGAGCTTTCAACTCCTCGGCCGCCTTCGAGGCAGCCGCGTCACTCCTTCGGGCCTGCTCCTTAGCTCGAGCAAGTTCGGCCTGAAGGCTCTCCACAGCAGCAGCACCGTCTGTGCAACCAATATATAATTTATCAGAGGAGGGCTTCGACCCCCTTGAATAAAGCGACTGCAGAGAATTTACTTACCTTGCGACTCGTCAAGTTGCCGGTTGACAAGTGCGATGTCCGCATCCGCCATGTCAAGTTGCCGACTTAATTCGGCAACATCATTAGTCCGGCTGCCCCTCGGACTATCCGCCACCTGCATAGGGACAGCGGAATTCATTCCTTTAGATTTCGATCCTCGGTACGCTGTCGTTTCCGACAACCTACTGAGTCTCAGGGGCTACTATCTATACAGGGCACATTTTTGTGTGCAAAACTGTTAAAAGACAAAAGGATGCGTCATTATTGCATACCTTAAATCCCGCCAGCAAACTCATGGCGGCATTACGCAATCCGCTCTCGGCGGACGAAATCCTTCCAGCCACCATGCGCATCAACGCACGGTGATCTTCTGAAATGGAAGCCCTCTCAAGCAGATTCTTCAGTTCTCCCGGCCGGATACTAATGGGTGCCGAGCTCTCTGGCCCCTCCGGACTCGGGGATACCCTCCGTGACGATACTTCAGGCTCGCCCGCTTTATTTGACGGCGCTGCAGACGGAGGCGTATCACTCTCCATCATCTCCGGAAGCAGGTCTCCCGAAGACAAACTCATCTGAGAAGGCTGCAGATCCGAACTGCAATATAAATGTTTCGGTCACAGAAGCACAAATGAAGGTATTTTCTTACTAATTAACTTCCTCTTTCATACTCACGGCTCGCTGGAGGGCCGATCCTTTGGCGATGATTGTGCGTCCAGATTCTCTCCGGACGCCGGACCCCACGGGGAAGATCTCTTCCCACGCATAGGGGCTTTGGCCTCCGGAACTTCGGAGGCGGTCCTCTTCTCCCCCTGAAGGGAGGGGTTCTTGGTTCCCCCCTCTTCAGTCGCCCCTTTGGGAGAAATATTAGCTCCTCTATTTTCCCCGTCGCCCCCTTCTGTGGGTGCAACCTCCAACATTCTGACCAGCACGGGCTCCAGTGCGGTCTCTGGGAGGGGGGCCGGACACCTTATCAGCCTTGATCGCGCCACCCATTCCTGTAAAGAACAAAGGGTCAGGAGGCGAACTCTAGAAAGGCACATAAACAGAATGTCCGACTCTGAGCTACTTACTTGAGTATCCGGGCGATCGCAGCTTAGGCCCGCATCCTCGGCCAAATCCGGACACGCCGCCTGCGGTCCAAAGAACAACTTGTACATCTCCACTGGTGTCGCACCCATGAAGTGTTGGAGAATCCGAGGTCCCTCCGGGTTGAACTCCGATAGACGGAGAGGACGGCGTTTGCAGGGCAGAAGATGCCTGATTAGCATAACCTACATCACCTTGATCAGGTCGATCTCCCTCGCTTGGAGATCTCGAATCCGGCCCTGCAGTGAGGGCACGCCTTCGGACGGCCCCCAGTTGAGCCCTTGGTTGACCCACGACATCAGTTGGCGTGGAGGTCCCGGGCGGAATGAGGGCGGCGGCTTTTGCCTGCTGCCCCTTGGAGCGGTGATATAGAACCACTCCTGCTGCCACAGTCCAAGTTCCTCTTGAAGGAACCCTCGAGCCACGGGCATCGACCTTCTTGCTTATGGTCGCCCGCCAAGACTCGCTTAGACGCCCCGATCATCTTCGGCTCCACCTTGAAGGTCTTTAGCCATAGGCCGAAGTGGGGGATGACGCGGAGGAAGGCTTCGCAGACGATAATGAATGCGGAGATATGGAGGATAGACTCCGGAGCCAAGTCGTGAAAGTCCAGCCCATAGTAGAACAGGAGCCCTCTCACGAAGGGATCCGTCGGGAAGCCTAAACCCCGGCGGAGGTGGGACACGAAAACGACGTATTCACCGTGCTCGGGGGCTGGCACAGCCTTCCCTTGGGCAGGAAACATGTGCGAAACCTCGTAGGCCAGGTACTTGGCCTCACGCAACTTCAATTTGTCCACCGGCCCTGGAGGTCGGAGCCGGACATGATTGAGGATCCGAAGCGCTCGAATCTGAGGCTCTGGGTGTTGGAACTGGGAGCGGGGAAAAGATTCGATGCGAGATTGAAGAACAAGGGCGAGCCTTGGTCCTCTTATAAAGGGGAAGAAATACCAAGGGCCGTCTCCGTGACCGTTTGGGATTCCCCTTCGATAGAGGAGGCGTGGCGACGGGAACGGTTGGGTTACCCACGCACGTATTGATGAGAATCCCGGAATAAGGGGAACACAATCTCTCTTCGACAAGGCGTGCCAAGGAAACCGCTTCGCTAAACGTGCTGAGGTGGTATGATAAAAAACGATTCAAACAAAGGCTTGGTTGCGGTGTGATGTCACGCCACATAATACGTCAGCAGATTGAGCTAAGTGTGCATTTTATTCTCTCTACGGTGGAATGTGGAATTTATTTTGCAGAGCCGGACACTATCCTGGTGTTCATGATCTTCTCTGGATTATTCAAGGGAGGAACCCGCCTTGCAATGCCGAACATTACGCGCGCCGGACTTATCGTCATTGAAGACTGGTTCAGGGGCTACTGAGGGAGTCCTGGACAAGGGGGTGTCCGGACAGCCGGACTATCATTATCCGCCGGACTCCAAGACTAAGAAGATACAAGATTAAGACTCCGGCTCGTGTCCGGATGGTACTTTCCTTGGCATGGAAAGGCAAGCTTGGCAATACGGATATGTAGATCTCCTACCATTGTAACCGACTCTGTGTAACCCTAGCCTCCTCCGGTGTCTATATAAATCGGAGGGCTTTAGTCCGTAGGACAACACACATTACAACAATCATACCATAGGCTAGCTTCTAGGGTCTAGCCTCCTTGATCTCATGGTAGATCTACTCTTGTACTACTCATATCATCAATATTAATCAAGCAGGACGTAGGGTTTTACCTCCATCGAGAGGGCCCGAACCTGGGTAAAAACATCGTGTCCCTTGTCTCTTGTTACCATCCGCCTAGACGCACAGTTCGGGACCCCCTACCCGAGATCCGCCGATTTTGACACCGACACCTATCTTCGAGGAGCTTTTTATTCAGAGTTGCAAATTGAGGTGTATCCCTCCTGGCCTTGCCACACATGCAAGATCCTTGAAAGAAATAACCATATCCAGCGTCCAGTGCCTCCAGTCCGTGGAGGACTTTGCTTCTATTGCTGCGAAAACTTGAGATCTATTGCTGCGGGAAGCTCGAGTCACTGCAGGAGATGGATGCACTCCAGAGGCTCGTGCTGACAGTTCAGCACAGCGAGAGACAGCTCCCATCTTTCCTGCAAATTGTAAAGCTAGCCAAGCCATTTGCTGCTGGACTGTTGGCCATTCATACTCATTTCCATGGCTTTGGGGAAGTCTAGTTCCGAGTGGGACAAGTTTAGCCGTATCCAAAATGTCCAGGCCTATGCAGATGTTGATGGCATTGAGAAGAGCTGGCACCTATTTTACACAAGGGATCCCTACAGCATGGATACAAACATCGATCTGCAGGTAATATATATATTGCTAATTTGTTGCTCTTTTCCAGTATGTGTAGTTACTATGTCTTTATTAATCTCCTCTTGTTGATGCTCTAATGGTATAGTACTTCATCGGTAACACTAGAGCCTATTGTCTCGTTTTGTTTGTCAGCGTGGTCAAGTATTGTTAGGCTTCTTCAATTATGGGGTGAAGATGGACTGCCTCGTTTAGCTGCCCTGATGGAATCTGCGGATGAAGATGAGGGGGAGGCAGGCAACCCAGACGAAATTGAGGAGGGGCGCATGGGCCAAGGGTGGAAGGAGTAGTAGCAAATTCAAGGAGGAACCAACATGCATGGATCTATCTTCCAAGGATCTGTGTGTATGCTTACTTGCTGCTGCTAGTTATGTACAGTCCAACGTGCTACTTCTCACAACCAGGGACTAGAAAATAGAAATGGAGATCAGCAGGGATCACAGGGTCAAAAGCATCTATAAAACATGTATATTTCTGCTTTCGATTTTCCGTAATGTAGAAAACTAAGTACATGCATCTGCGATGGTTGATTTGTGCATGATGCTATTTGTGTAGTGACTTTCTTGCCACTGAACATTGCTATCTTCAGTTACTGTACAGTGTTTTTCAAAATTGAAATACGAAGGAGCACATGCATATATGATTCTCGATTAAGATTTAAAGAGCATGTAGTACTAACACAACCACTTGTGACTGTATGTCGACCGTACAGGTAATTGTAAGAGACATCGAGAATGATTGATATCCATGACCAAACTGAATCTGTTGTTGTTCTTGTGCATGCAAATGTAGTGCCGGTAGTCGAGTGAAGTTGCAATGTGTGGAAGCACCAAAGTTTGTCCGGATTTAGGTTGAACCTGGAACCCAGCAACTGAATTGCAAATTTGAGTTAGGCAGATGTCTGTATTCATACTGAAAATGATTCTGGCTGGTTATTTTAGTACTGAACCAGCATGCATTGCATGCTCTGTTCTGCAGCTGTGACTGGCTGGTTATGTGTTTGACGGAACACATAGACAACCCAGAACAGAACTGTATATGTATGTCAGTTGTCAGTTTGTTTCTTGTACAATGACTTGAAAGTATGTAGCAAAATAAGGAGGCATATTGCACATAATTCTGACTTGAAAGCTAGTATTACTTACTGTCGATTAAGATCTTATTTTAATTTATTTTTGGCTGCTCTTTGAATTCATGGAAAATAAACAAGCCAGCCAGCAAGATTATCAGGTTCTGAAACTGAAACGGAGCAAAGACAGGGCAAGTCCACAGGTAGCCCTTCCTGGTTTCTTTTCCACTTCCAAATTCATAATTAATTTATGTTCGACCACAACATGGGAATCTTGTCACTTTATTTCTTTCATACATGTTCAGGGTTTTGAAACTTTACACCGATTGACAAAAGTAGCACTCAAACAAAATTCAGACAGGCATGTGACCAGATTCTACTACTGAATCTGTAACCGAATTCACACAAGGAGGCAAAGCGAATTGGATCCTTACTTACTAGCAAGTGCATACATACTACTCCTCGACAGGCCTAAATTTTTTAACAGAGTACACAATTCTTTGTTCATTTTTTTACACGTCAACGGCGAGCTTACGCCGGCCTGAACATATATTAATTCAACAACAACCAATTACAAAGGGTAGCAGTAGTTACAAGGGGATCTCGGGGGTTGAGAGAGCAAGAGAGGGGGGGTGATGGACCAGTTAGTCTACAATCTCGCGGCAAGATGGAAGAACATAGTGGCCCAATCATGTAGCAGGCTAGTGTTTGTACATCTGTTGGGCCACAGAATCAAATCATCAGCCGCCGCCCTGGCGATGCAGTGAAATCCCTGAGTGTCACTGCCGATGGCTTTGGCATTGCGTCTTTTCCAAATGTCTCAGAGCAACGTCATGACCACTATGGAGCGAACCAGAGTACACAATTCTTCGTCCATTGCTTCACAGAACACTTTTTAATATTATACGGATGTAGTTATTCTATATGTGTATCTTACCGGCCATGAACCGATTTCCAGCCGAAAACAAAATGAGGAGCGGAGACCATTATTGTTTACAAGGGTATTTAAGACAGAAACGGTAACACAAACTAGACCTTCTTGAGTGGTTAGCTATCTCAGAAACAATGAGAAAAAAAAATATACACCGCTTACTTCACATTATAACTGTCTCATATACGGTACTTACGTTTTAGTGAGCTGCATAGCTAGTAGCTTCCACCTTGTAAGAAACACAGTGTGATTTGGAAATGGAGAGCAATCCACATTTACTTACTTGCTACCTGACCGCAGGGTTGAGCCGCTGCCCCATGGCTTTCCAACTAAACTAAAATCCAAATGACGTGATTATAAGAACACATTGGGACGAGGAGAAGAGAGGTGGTGCCCCGAGCTCGAGAAAGGGTCTTCCTGTTTTAGAATATAAAGCAACAACCAATCGATACAATCAGCTCTCTGGGGCCGCAACACAAACAAACCCAAAAGAAAAAGGAGAGAAAGAAAAGTGAAACAAATGCCGACACCAGCAACAGAACTAAGCGAAGATGGCCGATACCACTGCACCCTCCGGAGAAGTACCACCGCATGCATAGCATTCCGAAGCCTCGTGTACCAAGTAATACCTTTAGAAAGGAATGCGATGACGACGCCGCTACTGCCCGGATAGGTTGCGGGTGCCGGGGAGCATGTCGGCTGGCATCTCCCACAGGCGTGGCTTTGAGTTCAATGGTCACGGGTGCGGGCGCGGGCGCGGGCGTGGACGGTGCCACCACGCTCAACTCTGGCGAGCATTCCCCGGAGAAGCGGGAGGCCTGCAGATAGACGTGGAAACCGGGAATCGTTTGCATGCCAGACGCGTGGAGCGACTCTGGCAGCACCATCCGAGAAAATGCCGATGAGTTTTTGCCAACAGGAACTCGGCAAACTTTGTTTGAATATTCACTGAGTTCGTGATCAAAGCAACTCGGCAATATTAATGATTGACGGGCCCCATTCAGCCGAGTGAGCTGCGCCGAGTTTGCCACTCGGTGAAGACTTCGACGAGCTGTATATGGGCTCTATGAAGTTTGTACTTCCTCCATTCCCTTATACAAGGCCACTATGAAAAATACAATATGCATCTATACAAGGCCACTAACTGTAATTGAGGCAAAAATTAATGATGTTTTCTCGTACTACCAACTGTTTTAATACTTGCATGCATGTAGTCATAATGACACTATGCCACTTTCTTCTAATTCCTTTCTTGCATGCATGTGGGTGTATTAATGATCCCAGTTAACGAAAAGAAAAGTGGACTTCCAAAGAAGTCATTAAATTTTACCTTGGTACCTGTAATTTGAGTTTGTGGCCTTGTATAAGGGAATGGAGGGAGTATGAAACCCTATGAAAAAAGGCGATTCTAGTAGTGACGGTTGGAGCGTTCTTGGGCACCACATGGCTCAAAGAAAAGGATGAAAGACTCGGAATGTGACCGCGCCTTACTAGTAAGCCCGATTGTCAGGCCATCCGAATGTGGTGGTGCTCTGTGTGTTACTGACTAGCAAAGATTTTCAGCACAAGTCCTTGTCGAGAATATGGCCTCCCTTGTAGTCTAGGCACATAATCAATTAGCATATCCGCATTATTAGCTTAGGGAAGAAAGTGATGAAGATGATTGAAGTATAAATTTGTGATTATTGTATAATGCAATAAGTTGTATTCGTCTTGTGATTACTGGAAATCACAGTTACCTCAGAAATTATGTTTCACAAAACAAACATCAAGTACAGCAGAGCAAGCACTTGGCATCTCGGTTGTTATTTTTCAGCAGAGAAAACGGTGTAAATTGGGACTGGGTGCCTTTATAACTGGACAGGATGTATGATCCAAGAGACACACCTAATAAATAAGCAAACACATGATACGACAATCGTTCCAATTACGGGGAAAAGGTCGCTCCTAACTACGCACATGGCTGGATGTCCGACTTTAACTATATATAAATATATCACCGAGGCTCCAACCTTTTCCTCTGCAACAAGCTAACAACAAGTTCCCACCATGATATGCATGCATGGTCTGTCTTTGCAGTGGAGTGAATGGTGTATGATTGCCTCTAACAACTAGTTCCCACCATGATATGCACGCATGGTCTGTCCCTGCAGTACAGTGAATGGTGTATGATTGCGAGGCATGGGGAATAAAGATATTACATTGAAATAAAACAACCTTTCTGAAAAGACAAAGGCTCGTTCTATCATGCAATGATGAACTAGAGCTTGTGGAAAAGTGTCAAGACAGTGCTCGTGTTATAGATGGGAAGATCACCAAAGAAGTAGTTTGAATTTGACAAGCTGCAATTACTGAGAAGGCAACTGTGAATATGAGCCACAACCCGAGAGCGCGGCATATCTTTGAATGGGATCATCAAAACATGTTATCCTGGTCGTAAGTCCACCTCCTGGGATCGGGCAAATGGGTCCATTTGAGCATATACGAGTTTAGGAAAATGGGGTTGTCTGGCAAAATATGACAAGGAACGGGGATGTATGGTTGTCTCCCGGTCCTCGAGGAGTCATCCCGGTCAACGGAAACACCGAACGCTCTCTCCGAACGAAGGAGCATACAACGGCTCTCGCGGCGGAAGTACAGAGTAGCCTCTCAAGGCAATTCTCGAGTCTGGCTGTTAAGCGACCGGACACCGTCAAGCGCGCCCGGAGTAACCTACAACAAGACCACCTGGCACGTTCCGAGCACGCGTAGCAATGCGGCCCCAACCCCAACCCTCGCAAAATCGCGAGACCAGTACCACGCGTACATCACGACGCTCTGGAGATACCATGGGCATAGGGGGAGGGGCACGACCACGACATGCCCAGAGTGCGGCTCAACCACACCAGGGGCTCCCAAATGTGTCATCTTTTTTTTTCTTCTTTTTCTTCTTATTCTCAGGACTCCGTTTTCCAGAAGCCCTGTCCGGCAGTAGACCTGCCGAACTCACGATGCAACAGCCAGGGAAGCAGAAAAGCTACGACGGGTATCCAGGTGGTCTCCATTACGAGCATTATACCTGTTTTATACACCATTCCGCAGCCTACCCCTGGAGGGGGACATGTTAAATAGTCCCACCCCTTGCTTATTGCGCTATTTCTATCGTTCTGCCTTCATTGCAGTATTTTTCGAATAAACAATGCATCACTTTTTGCCTATCACTGCATTCCTTTTTATATATGTTCACTTATGACATGTTCCACCCGTACGCTTTGGTAGGGCCAAATACACCAGGGACTTAAGTTCCCCAAATTATGGTGTGATAAGTCCGAACACTTTCACAAGTGCGGCACCCCGAACTTATAGCATTATATGCATCAGCTCCGAATCATGTCTTGGGTCAATAGTTGGGTTTGCCCGGCTTCCATATTTTGGTACCTTACGTTCCATTATATCGGCTAAGGTAGCGCTGGGAGAACCACTGCGATTGTGCCCCAGTTGAGCTGGGTCGAGCACCTCAGTGGAGAAAGCTAAAACTGACCGTCATGATAAGGCGAGAGCTGGTCGCTGTTCGAGAGGTCTTTTCGAGTCCCTAAAGACTTATGCCGCTTAGAGCGAAGAGACGGCTTTGTCCGGCCCCAGGCGTGGATAGCGCCCCGAATTCGGTCTTCCAAACACTAGGGGCTTCGCCAAAATTTAAAATTATAGAATTCTATGGCTAAGTGAGAGTGTTCAAGCATTATAAGTCCGGTTGCCTCGTTCGTCGTGTTGAGCGCCTCCCTAGAAGGTCCCAAAAATGGGAACAAGAACGCTCATGTTTATCCCGAACACCCCAGCACTCGTGGCATGGGGGAAGAAGCCAACGACTTGCCATCTCTCAAATTTTATAAACGGCCGCACAGAAGGTAATATTTTAAATTAACAAGCGTTGCTTAGCGCATATGAACAAAGTTTTCAGCGCACAAGATAACAAAATGCGAGTCTACTCAACAATTACATCTTTGGAGCATTCACCCGCAATAAGGCGGGCACCCTTCAGGACACCCTTATAATACATCTCGGGCGTGCGATACTCCTTGCCTGGCGGTGGCGCGTCCTTCACAAGCTTCTCGGCGTCCATTTTGCCCCAGTGCACCTTAGCGCAGGCAAGGGCCCGACCGGCACCTTCAATGCAGGTGGAGTGCTTGATGACGTCAACCCATGGACAGGCGTCCACCAGCCGCCACACTGCATCAAGTAGCTCCTGTGCATGGCTTCTTTGGGCCACAGCCAACTATGAGGCCCTTCATGGCCTGTTCGCCACCTTAGGAGCTCGACCAGCTGCTTCACTGGTTGCTCGAGGCACGGATGTCCGCCACAAAGATATCGAGACCGAACACATTTTCCATCGAGCTCGCCTCCTCAGCTCTGTAGAACGCGTCAGAATCGGACACGCTATGGGGTAGACTTGTGAACTCTCCTGGAGAGCTCCGAATTTGGGTAAGTAACAAGTAATTCACTTTTACATGCTTGCTTTGCATGAAGAACGCCTTACCCGCCGCTATCTTCTTTACTGCCTCAATTTCCTGGAGGGCCTTTTGGGCTTCGGCCTTAGCGGCTTTTGCACTCTCAAGAGACAACGCGAGCTCGGACTCTCGAGTCTTTGAGTCACCCTCCAAACTCTCGTGTTTTTCCACGAGAGCCTGGAGCTCTTGTGGTACCTCCGCCACCCACGCCTCCTGCTTCTCTCGCTCGGTGCGTTCCATGGCCGCATTGCGTTTGGCCGTGGACACCGCCTCCTTCAGGGTCGCCACCTCGTTCGGAGCGCGTGGAGTACCCACGTTATTCCTGTCATTTTTTGCAACCAAAATCCTTTTCTATAAGGTACAACTTTAATAAGGTGTTACTTACCTTCCTTGTCCTCGAGCTGCTTCTTGGCACGGCTGAGCTCGATCTCGGACCGCTCAAGGCTCTGCTTCAAGGCATTGACCTCTGCAGTCAGTGAGGCAGAGGTCAGCAGCGATACCTGCATTACCATATTGACATATTTGTGTTAGATTCCTGCGTATATCTTTTTAGATCCTCAGCGGCTTTTCTTTCCGAACACCGAACTGAGCATCAGGGGCTACTGTCTATGCGGTACTATTTTTAAATATCTTAATCACATACCTCAAAGCCTGTTAGAAGGCTGGTGCAGGCTTCGGTCAGCCCGCTCTTGGCGGACTGAACCTTCTGAATCATCGCACTCATGATAGTGTGGTGCTCCTTGTCGATGGAAGCGCCGTTGAGCGCCTCCAGCAAGTTATCTGGCGCCTCCGGTTGGACGGAGGCCACCGGCGTCGCTGTCTCGCCCTTCTCACGAAGGGGCCACCTGCCGGACTCCAGAACCACCAAAGGTTCCGGTGCTGAGTCCGGTCCAAAGTCCGGGAAGATGCCCTGCGACACGTCCGGGGCCTCCTCCTCCTGGCTGGTCCCCTTCTGGGACCCCACCTCGGCGTCGTCTGTGCCACGGGGGCAGGAGGCGGTCGTAAGTGAAGCGCTATTCACATCTGACGAAACCAGGGACCCGCTCGACGAAGCGGGGAGATCGTCCTTGGGCGGACTACATGGTTGTATTCGGCGTTAGAAAACACTATGCGATGAAAGAAAAATCATGAGTTATTCTTGAATCCGGACACTTACGATCTCGCCAGGGGCTTGGCCCTAGAGGGCCACTCCTCTTCGTTGTCGTCGGCGTTGGTGGAACAGTCCGAAAGAAGGGTCCTTCCCTTCTTGGACCCTTCGGCCTCCCCTGTTGGGGAAGCCTTCCTCTTCTTCTCTCCCCACGCTGGGGGAGAGGCCTCTTTCTTCTCCTCCTCGTCTTCGTGGGAGGAGACCGCCTTGGAGTCATCGGACGATGAGTCCGATAACACCTGGCGCCGGGAACTCCTTCGGGTTCCCATGGCCTTCTTCTTGGCCTTCTTCTCCGGTACCACGTAGGACGCCGGGACCAGCAGCCTCGTCAAACGGGCGTCCGTTGGGTCTTCTGGAAGGGGAGCCGGACAGTTAACCTGCCCGGATGTCTTCTGCCAGGCCTGTTAAAGGTAATGGGAGTTTAGATCCCGCATAGAGTCAAACTATGGAAAACGAGTGTCCCGTAAAGGGTAATATAGCTTACCTCACTAGCCTGACGCTGCGAGCTAAATCCGCGATCTTCGATAGCGGATGCAGGAGCCTCGGCTCCCTTGAACAGCACCCTCCAAACCTCTTCGTACGTAGTGTCGAAGAGCCTACTCAAGGTCTGGTGCTGTGCCGGATTGAACTCCCACAAGTTGAAATCCCGCTGTTGGCACGGGAGAATCCGGCGGATGAGCATGACCTGGACTATGTTGACAAGGTTGAGCTTCTTGTTCACCAGGGTTTGGACACATGATTGGTGTCCGGTCATCTCCTCCGAATCGCCCCACTACATGCCCTTCTCTTTACAGGAGGTGAGCCGTGTGGGGATGCCAGATCTGAATTCTGGGGCCGCTGCCCATTCAGGGTCACGCGGCTCAGTGACGTAGAACCACCCCGATTGCCACCCTTTGATGGTTTTCACGAAGGCGCCCTCGAGCCAGGTGACGTTGGGCATCTTGCCCGCCATGGCGCCTCCGCACTCCGCTTGGAGGCCACCCACTACCTTCGGCTTGACATTAAAAGTCCTTAGCCATAAGCCGAAGTGGGGCTGGATGCAGAGGAAGGCCTCGCACACGACGATAAATGCTGAGATGTTGAGGATAAAATTAGGGGCCAGATCATGGAAATCCAGGCCATAGTAGAACATGAGCCCCGGACAAATGGGTGTAGTGGGAAGCCCAGTCCACGGAGGAAATGGGGAAGAAACACCACCCTCTCATGGGGCCTGGGGGTGGGGATGAACTGCCCCTCGTCGGGGAGCCGGTGCACGATATCGCTGGACAAATATTCGGCCTTGCGCAGCTTTTTGATGTGCCCCTCCGTGACGGAGGAGGCCATCCACTTGCCTCCCGCTTCGTACATGGTTGGAGAAGGTTGAGGTGAGATGTGCGGACTTGGGTGCTGGAGCTCGAGTGCACGGAGATGGGTAAGCAAAGGAGGAAGCAGGCGTAGGTAAAAAGGTGGATCCTTGTCCCCTTATATATGGGCGGACGAAACTATGCGTCCCCACCAGCCCGGTAAAACTCGCTTATCTCCCAAGCGCCGCAATCAATGGCACGGTTGGGTTACCCACGTCCGTATTGATGAGAATCCGTAATTGCTTGAGCAAACATACTACTTATAGCTGAGTGCATATGTTACGAACTGAAATCTTGATACTCAGTACATTCGTGATTCATGTGTACTCTACCTGGAAAGCTCTGGCACATCATAACTGGGTGTCGGATTCTGTTGAAGATGATTCTAATCGACATTATCAATCTTAGTCAATCTGCATTTTCTCTTCAGATTGTCGCTTTTACTTCCGATGCTATCATTCTTCTTTCATATTGCCTCATATGATCTTCTTAACTAAATGCTAGTGCTTAAATCGTCAGTCTAATTCAGGTTAATCTTGTTCTCATTTGTCTTCTCCCTTCGAGTCATATGACATCGCAATAAGACATTACATCATAGTTTATATCTTTACTTAGTTCTCTAACATAGATTCCGTTAGACAGTATAGCATCTTATGCATAGTTCTAGTACCACTTATGTTATCAATGTTTCTACGACCCAAGCGTCAATTCATGTTGCAATTTCCAAGCCGGTGCATCTAGTGGTGCTTATCTTGCCATGGGAATGTATTGTTTCACATGCCGTACTGAATCAGTATTCAGGGCTGTGAATGTACTCATTCTGACAAGTTGCTTCCGTAGTTCGTTGATCTCATGACTTCGATGATTCACGTTCACGATATCGTGCCCTCTCATAGAGCAATCCGATCGTACCTATGCTCTAGGACATTCACTGGAATCATTTTGACTTTCCTCTAGCCATGTTGTCCTCATCATGCCTTCGTCATGGCCTACTCGATCTCGTGATCTACAAGTCTCTCGAAGGCAACGAATTGAGACCACTTGTGCCTGGTCACGTACATCGGCATTTGACGTATATCGGATCGATTGAATCTCAGTGTCATACGAACTCGTACCATGTCAAGAATGCCTGTCCATACGGACCGATTTAAGTGTCATCAACCTGAGTATGAATGCACACAGGATCACAGTTCCTCGTTTACTTGCCTGAACTGACATGATTATCAAGATCCTCCTGGAAAGACTCGACTCGATGTCAAATATCGTTCTATCCGACATCACTATGCTTCAGATCGTCGCCTCTCTCGAGGCTTCTTAGATCCTACGTAAGCTTCTCTGCAGTCGCAAGATTCTGGTGCTCACGTCTATGTCATCGGCATGTCTGCAGCCTCAGTCCTCGTCATTACTATTGAGTGCATACATATGGTCTCATGTCGCAAGTTTCTGTCCGTGCGGTGCTTAGTACCTCTATCCTTGAATATCAGTCAATCAAGATTCATGGCTGTCTCATGTCCGCATGCATGCGACCTTGGAATCACTGCTATCTTCTTGATCTTCTGAATGCTCATGGAGATCGCTTCACTCTCCTATGCCAAAGTTATGACTTTATCATTTGCAGATTGAGCCTTCTACAGCGATGGTCACCATTAGCATTGCCACATGGTCATCTGCATGCTCATTGTGTCACGCGCATACTTATTTGGCATAGTTCTGGTCAATCACAGTCTTAGACATCTAGTCGATGCTAAGTCTATTTTAATATCACATGTTACATGAATGTTCAAAGTCATTAAACCCTGAAGCATGCTACAATTTAACTGGCAGTAACATCAAGTCCATGCCTATTCGACATCTTGACATCGTTAGTTTACTCATTGCTTTGGCATTAGCGATTAAATCTTAAATGCACCATCTGGATTCAATCGGAGTGGAAAGTCTAAGAGATCTATTAATGTCCAAATTTACAGCTTTTAGCTTGACCAGTCAATCAATCAGAATATATTCATCTGATCTATCTCATTTCTTTTGCAAGCAGAAAGCAATGCCACATTGCATGGACGCGTACCGCGTCTACCGTCGCCGACGTTCCACTCGCTCGGTCCCAGCATCGATGACCCAAGTGCCGTGCCCAGGCCACACCCTGTGCCCGACCGAGCCCATCCGTTCGCCGGCCACAGACCTGACCTCTCATCACCGCCCTGCCTGCCCAACGCCTGCCCAGTGCTGCGTGCCCACGCGCCCACGCTCGCCGCGCCTCGCGCGCGATGCCGTCGCCTCGCTGCCTCCAGCCGTCTGACCCCGCCGCTAGCCGTCCGCCTGCCGTCTCGCCGTCGCCTCGGCCCACGCCGCGCTCGCCCGCCGTCCGCTGCCGCGCTCCGACTCCCGCTTCGCCCGCGCCACCGGCGTCGGCTGCCCCCTCCAGCCCGACTCCCCGCCGCCAGCTCACCTCGCGCCCGGCCCTACGACCAGTTCACCTCGCGCTACGCACCAGGTCCCGGTCGCGGCCATCTGTCTCAGCAGGCCCCTGCCTTCCAGCGCCTCCGTGCTGCACGCTCTGACCAGCTCTCGCCTGACTACTGCGCTATGTGCTGCCAGCTTCCACGCACCACCACCCATGCTACGCAGTCGAACCAACTGCTGCACTTCGAGCCCCGACACCAGCTCATGCATCCGAGATGCCGGTCCCAATTGACCCGGCGCACTCTAACCAGTCGTACCGTATCATTCGACACCTAGCTGAACTAGGTTGCAATACACGTAGGCTACAACATAATTGACTGACTCTCGTGATCGCACCTTGCTCGCCTGACAGCTCAGATTCTGTCTGTTGACCAGTCCTGTGACATGCTACTTAGAATAATAGTAGCATATACATACATGACTGAGGTTAATGTTATGCTGTGCGCATTGATACGACTGCTGATCGCCTTTGTCTAATGTATTGCTTAGTTTGATCAAATGCCTACATTCAATTATCATGACTAATGCAAGTGATGACGTCATTAAACATATATCTGAAGCAGTCATTAGTACAAACTGTTGTTTTCATTACGATGATCCATTTGATTACTGATTCATTTATTACATGTGCATCATCACAACTACATGGTTCGATACATGATACATCTGTCATTAATTGAGTGTATATTGTGCTATGCATTTGGCAAGTTGCAGGCATTTATACATCTGTTGGTATGACTCTTCAGTGTCTCGATGGTATTTGATGTGATCAATGCTAGTTCAACTTAGCATAGCCGTACATATCTAGTGACTTCATTCTCAAGTCACTGACCTCAGTCGTATGACGTAGCTTGTGTGATGACCTGATTGCCGTGCTTATCTATGCGACATGCTGACTCTCTATACACTCTAGGACGACATCATGCTGGCTGTTACTGTGTCTTGACTGTCATAGTTTGGTGAGCTAGAGGTACGTCTTTCGAGAGGTCCGTGCATGGTGTAATGGTAGGAGTCAGGTAGTTGTGCCGATGACTCCGTCGATGGTGCAGTGTTACAGTGACTGAGTGACTGTGTAGTCATTGGACATGGGCAGTGCATGTGCCGAAAGGCTTACGCTTAGGGACTTGTCGTGTGTCAGGTTCGTCATTGGGTCGTGAGTTGGTCCTTGAATGTAGGGCATGTGACCGTGGTTACGTTACGTTTTGGAGCTGGTAGCGCCATATCGTGTTTGAGTAACTGGTCAATGCGACTGCGGATGACAGATGCTCAAGGCTGATGGATAATGACTAGGGATGAGTGTTATGGTAGGTCGAGGCGACACCGTTGGGCTTCGCTTCGTACATTTCTAGTCTAACGTAACGTGGTAGCTTTGAAATCTCTTGCGATTACCACTTGACGCTGTTCTGGTAGCGAGTACGTCTGTATTGATCATGGGATTGTTGAGTCTACAGTATCGATCTAGACTTAGGTGATCTTGGAGGCTCGTGAAGTCGGTATTGCTGAGTTGTTCGACTATGTTTGTGTATTACTCGAAGTTACTTGTTTGGATAGACTCAGCCTTCGAATTTGTCAATCCCTGTTGTATGATATCGTGCTCTGGTCTAGACTGTGCATTTGGGTATATTTGATCTCATGTTTATGTTATCGAGATATGATGTTGCATAGCTGTGTGACTACTGTTATTTGCTGCATGTTCAGTCGGCTATGTAGATTGTCGCTTCGACTCTTGTGTAGATGCGCTATGTCTTTAGCTCGTTTGTATACTGTCTCGATGTGCGTTGTGATCTTTGAGCTCCTGGACATTATATCCTTGTCATCAGTGTTTGATGCATGCTGTAGACTATCTGATGTGAGCCTTATCAGTGCTGTTGGATTGCAGCGTATCGTGTGCCTAGCTTGGTTGCTGTCTCTAGCTGGTGCTTGTCGACCAGCATATCTCTTCGGAAAGCTTGCCTGGCCAAGTCAGCGTTTCGATCCGTAGACATCCTCTGAGTGAAGTCACTATGCTGTGCATAACGGTTCTGCAATGAGCGACACCTGGGACTACGTGATCGGACCGGAGTGCATCATTGGTCATCGTCATCATCAGCATTGGGTCTTAGTCGCATGTACACGATTGCTTCGCTACTTGGAGCAGCCAGTATCGGTATCGATGTCAAACTAGGGACATGGTACAAGACAGTCGATCTCTACATGCTTCCGTGTTGCTCATGCATGCTTCATACTATCGGCACATCTTCGCTTCCCGTGGTTGGATACCAACTCTATTTCGAATTTGGCCCATGTGTGGCCAGAGAGGTCCAAGGCGACGAGCTATTTCGGCCTGCTGCAGTCGGCTTGCATCGAGGGCGCGCGAATGGCTCTGGCCCGTGTAAAGGCGCAGTGTCCGGAGATGGATGCCACCGCTGTTGTTGCCCAGGGTTCGGATGGGAACCGGCTTCCTGCCGAACATTATTTCGGGGAAGTTATGCGCGGCGCTCGTATAATAGAGTCGCAGTGCTCGAAGAATGTAACGTTCAATTGAACGCATTAACTTGTAAATCAATGATTATAGTATGAATGCTTTTTATACTTGTGCTTCCAAGTAGTAAAACTTCTCCTTGCGGCCGTTTAAGTATACTTGTGTATAACTTTGAAAGATGCGATCTTGACTTCAGCCCCTTGCACAAGGTCTGGGGTGTTCGCAAAATAGCGTTTTTTCACACTTTAATCCGACGTCTCGGTCCTGTTATAAGGAGGTGATAGCGTAGCGAACGAGGCAATCCGGACTATAATGCTTTATCTCTTTCACTTAGCCAACGGAGCTCGAGGTTGGGGCTACGATATAGCCCCTGATGGCACTGCACATCTCCGGATTCGGGGTGTGTATGTGCCTGACCGGGAAGCGGCCCTTCGTCAAAGCGGGGAATTCTATACATTCCGTGGTCGATCAAGTGGCTGACCAGACTCTCGCTACATCATGACAGTCAGTTTTCGGCTTTCTCTACTGAGGTGCTCGCCCAGCCGAACTGGGGCACAATCGCAGTAGTTCTCCGGTGCCGCGTTAGCGGGTGATCTGAGCGTAAGGCAGCAAAACACAGGAGCCGGGCAAACCCAACATTTGACCAAAGACATGATTCGGAGCTGATGCATATAGTGCCCAACTTGAGACGTCGAACACTCCCTGAGGTGTTCGGACTTTTATGATGATGGGCAGAATTGTGCGCTAAGCCCCTTGTGTCCAGGTACGGGCATTGTCTTCTGACGCGGCCAATGCCAAAGCGTCAGGCTCCGCCTCGGCTATAGGAAGAAGCCGAGGGCGATTAACAACAAGAGACACTAATAAAAAGGTCTACGTAGGGTCTTAATCTGAAAAGAATCCTTGCAACGGGTCCCTCTTGCGTCTGCTTTGTGTCTCCATTGTGCCGTTATCACGGGCCAGTGCATGCGCTTGTTCATCTGTAGAAAAAGAGGAACATTTTAGTTTTTAGAAACAGTTCGTGCGAAAATAATGCAAAATGATAAGTGCAAATAATTAAAGCTAGGTTTATATGTAACCGTGGTTAGTTGTGCGCGCAGCCCCTTATGAAAGGGTGTGCGGCTAGGGAGCCCCTAGCCTGCTGAGTCCGGATTCGTCTATCCGAATCCGGGGTCTTTAAGTGACCCTCGCACTGAAATAGTGCCATGTGGCCCGGGCATCTTAAGTGTAAGAGACACGTAATGCGGTATGGCGTTGAAGCGGACAAAAGCCTTTTGTCCCAATAGTGCTTGATGTTCACTTTTAAATGGGACGATATGGAAAATTAACTTTTCTCGTCGAAAATTGTTCGGTGATCCGAACACGATGTCGAGTAATATCGAGCCTGTGCACTTGGCGTAAGGGCCCGGCGTAACTCCTTTGAAGGAAGTGCGGCTGTGTCGAATTTTGGTAGGGTCTATCCCCATCCGACGGATTGTGTTTGAATATAGCAGGTTTAGGTCACTGCCTCCGTCCATTAGGACGTTTGTGAATTGTAGTCCGTCTATTATCGGATTCAATATCAGGGGAGTCCGTCCCGCGGTTCGAACACTTTTGGAATAATCGGTGGTCGAAAGTGATTGGTTTTAATATCCAATCTCTATGGTTTCTGAGGCGGACCGTGCGAAGCTCTTTTAGAAAGTGCCGCCTGTTTTTCCGTGTCCTCACATGAAGTGAGTTTACTTGCTTTGACCCCTTGTGGGAAAGTCTTTTGTTTTCCGGTGCCTGCTGGCGGGGTTTATCTTCTTAAACTGACGCGTCGAGCCCCTTCGTTCGGCGTTTAGTCGGCGGACTGTTTGAAAACCCAACAATCCTGTGGGTGTGATTTGCTGGCCTTCCGAAGTCTTGTGGATTTGACATATCCGACCCGAATTTTGTGTAGGTTAGACGGTTAAATCATTGTCGTCCTTGATGGGTTGAGCTTTATTGTTCGGCCGTGAGCCTTTAAATCCGGCTTTGACTGCCGTGCTCTTTGGGCTTTTCTCTTTATTCCGGCGCTGTTCTTTTCTGCACCGTGATTTTCCGTTTCCATCTCTTATCTCGGATGTACTTGGGTCGCTGGTGCTGCTTCTTGCCAACCAGCTGTCCTCTCTAGCATAAAAGCGGGTCATGAGGCTTGCTAATGCGGTCATTGTCCTCGGTTTCTCTTGACCGAGGTGTCTCAGCGACCATTCGTCTCGGACATTGTGCTTAAAAGCTGCTAAGGCTTGGCGTCCGGACGATCGACTATTTGGTTCTTTTGGTAAGGAACCTGTTCCAGAATTTCATGCCGACTCTCGGGCTGTTGAGTTATGTGACTTAGGTCATCTGCATCCGGAGGCCGGACATAAGTCCCTTGAAAATTTGCTCTAAACGCTTCCTCGAGCTCTTCCCAACTTCCAACATTGTTTTCTGGGAGGCTTTTGAGCCAATGACGGGTTGGCCCTGTGAGCTTGAGGGGTAGATATTTTATGGCGTGGAGATCGTCTCCTCTGGCCATATGTATATGCAATATATAGTCTTCTATCCAGACTCCAGGGTCTGTTGTTCCATCGTATGCTTCTATGTTTATGGGTTTAAACCCTGCTAGGAATTCATGCTCCAGCACCTCGTCGGTGAAGCATAGTGGGTGTGCGGTGCCCCTGTACTTGTACGTGCCGCTCTCGTCGGACACTTGACGTGTTCCTTTGCTTGTTGGGGCTTTCCTTTTGGGTCCGTAGATGGACCTGGCTGGGCCATTTGACGGTGGAGGCTTTATGGCCTCTTCGTCGAATTCTGGGAGCAGCTTGCGCTTCGGGTAGCTCTTCGATTGGTGGCCGTTGCCTTGTTTGTCTGCGGTTTTGAGCACTTTGCTCCATCTTATCCGGAGCGCGTCTTCCGCTGTGTTGAGCTTCCGCTTTTCCTTCTTCAAGCTTCTTGCTGTAGCGATGAGCCTGCGTTTGCAAAGATCTTGTTCGACGGGCTCTTCGAGTTCGTTGTCATCGGGGCTTGATTCGTCCCCGGAGGGAGGTACATAGTTGTGATCCTCAACCTTTTCTTCTGCCGCCCTTTCATGAGGGCTTGCTTCTACATCCTCCTTCGCTGAGTCTTCTTTGGAGGGTTTGTCTTGACACTCTCCGGTGTTATTATCTCCGTGCGGATTCTCCATTCTTGTTGTGGCGGGATTTAGAGCGGCGCCGCTGACGCCGGCGTTTAGGCTGTTTCTTCAAAGAATCTTCCTCCGCTGCTTTTTCGCCATCCCCTTCCTTCGGGGTATCCACCATGTAGACGTCGTATGACGAGGTGGCCTTCCAGTGTCCCGTGGGTGCTGGGTTCTGATCGTCTCTGGCATCATCGTCCATAGCGTCGATGTCCTCGGAGTCGTAGTCTAGCATGTCGGTTAGATCCTCGATAGTGGCTACAAAGTGGGTGGTGGGTGGGCTCCGAATTTCTTCGTCGTCCGAACTCCAACCGTCCTGGCCATAGTCCGGCCAGGATTCTCCTGATAGCGAGAGATGCTTCAGGGAATTCAGGATATCGCCAAAAGGCGAGTGTTGAAAGATGTCCGCGGCGGTGAATTCCATAACCGGCGCCCAACCTGGCTTAATTGGCGGGGGCGCGGGAGGCTCGGAGTCCGGCGAGGAGTCCGGCGTCTCGGGATCACGAGTTTCGCAAGGGACAAAATCGGTATTCGGCTCCATCGCCGTAGATGTTGAAGCCCCCGGGGCGGTGTCCACCCACCGACCCTCGTCATGGGCAATCGGCTCCGGGCAAGTAGCCGGGGCGGATTCAAGTGCGGCCACCAAAGCACTGTCCGGCGGCAGAGCTAGATCATGCCCATCGCCGCAGTACGGCGCGCTTGGCTGTGGCTCGAGTCCGTCGGAGATCAAGTCTCCGCGGTCATCGGCCGTGAAGTTTAGGCTTCCGAATCTGACCTGACGGCCAGGGGCGTAGCTTTCGATCTGCTCTAGATGGCCAAGAGAGTTGGCCCGCAGTGCAAAGCCGCCGAATACGAAGATCTGTCCGGGGAGAAAAGTCTCACCCTGGATAGTGTTGAAGGTTGAAGGTGCCATCGAGCCTATTGGTGACGACACAGAGGAACTCTCAATGAAAGCACCAATGTCGGTGTCAAAACCGGCGGATCTCGGGTAGGGGGTCCCGAACTGTGTGTCTAGGCGGATGGTAACAGGAGCCGAGGGACACAATGTTTTTACCCAGGTTCAGGCCCTCTCGATGGAGGTAATACCCTACGTCCTGCTTGATTAATATTGATGATATGGGTAGTACAAGAGTAGATCTACCACGAGATTAGAGAGGCTAAACCCTAGAAGCTAGCCTATTGTATGATTGTTGAGATGTAATGTTGTGTCCTACGGACTACAGCCCTCCGGTTTATATAGACACCGGAGGGGCTAGGGTTACACATAGTCGGTTACAATGGTAGGAGATCTACATTTCCGTATTGCCAAGCTTGCCTTCCACACCAAGGAAAGTACCTTCCGGACACGAGCCGGAGTCTTCAATCTTCTATCTTCGTAGTCTGGGAGTCCGGCGGATATTGATAGTCCGGCTATCCGGACACCCCCTAGTCCAGGACTCCCTCAGCTCCCTTTGTAGACGTGCTCGATTTAACTTCCTGATGTGGCACTCATAGTCTTTGTCAACAGGCTTGGGAGCTGGTGGTTGAGCCATACGAATGAAGTGGTCAATCGTTTCCTCAGGCACTTTCTCCCTTGGCGGCGGTGGCGGTTTTGGTGCAAAATGGGCTTCCACCTCGGCCTTCAATATGGCTACGATTTCCTCCTCGAACCTGTCATAAGACCTCTGCGGAAGAGGCGTGAGGCTTGGACCATATCTATATAGCTTGCCTCCGCCTGTACTTCCTGTACTACCTCGACTCGCACCATAGCTGCGGGGTGTCTCTTCTGTGATTGCTGAGGCGGCGGAGACGGCTGATGGGGCTGAGTTGGACGAGGAGGAGTGGCCTGAGGTTGTGCCGGACTTGGAGGAGGAGGGCGTCGTGCTGTGGCGGACTTGGAGGAGGAGGTGGCGACGACACTTTGCGGACATGGAGGAGGAGGTGGCCTGACACTTTGCGGACTTGGTGGACTTGCGGGGAGCGGGAGTCTCTTGACTCGGTGGCGGACTTGACGAGGAGTCGTGGACGCGTGTCGGTGGCCTTGAAGATGATGCAATCCTTTTTCAATAGGATGATACGATGTTTGGCCTCTCCGAGAAAGCGCTCGCCGTCACCTCCAGCAATGTCAAGCTGTAGCTCCGAATATGGTGGGTCCACCACCTCATCAACCAAGACACGAGAATAGCCCGCTGGAATCGGGTTGCAATGGAAGGTTGCCTCGGGGGGATTTGTAAAAGCAACGCCGTCCGCCACCTTCATGGATATGTTCTTCATTTTGACGTGTAGCTTGCAGTTAGTGTTCTCCATGATGTCATCCATGGGGTATCTACCCAGCATTGCGTCGTCCAGGACGGAACCCACGCTGCTTCTCGGCATGGATGGGCTGGTGCTATCCAATGTTGGATCATCCGCTAGCTGCTGCAGCTGCTGAGACCCCCTTTGCTGGGTAAGTGAGTCGATCTGCTCCTGCTGCCGCTGGAATTTGACTGCCAATTCCGCTTGACTTGCTTCTAGGCCTTGAAGGCGTTCATAGTCCCGCTTCCTCTGCTCCTCCTCCATCTTCTTCTTCTTCTCCTCCGCAATCTTCTTTCTCGCACGCTGCGTTACGTAGTCGGTGTTCCATTAAAAAACCCTCATACCACGGAATAGCGCCCTTGCCTCGTGTTCTTCCGGGTGTTCATATTTCCCGAGGCACGCGTAAGCTCGTCGTTCTCTCTGTTGGGCTGGAACACCCCCGATCGTGCCTCTTCTATTGCAACAAGTATCGCATCGTCGGCTCCCTTTAGACTTGCCCTCGTCAAAACATTGCCTGTCTCCAGGTCCAACTCCCCCCCATGCGCATAGAACCAAGTCCTGACCCTGGGGGGCCAGCTCTTAGTAACCGGAGTGACACCTGCATCCTCCATCTCTTTCTCAGACTTATCCCACTTAGGCATTGCCACCGCATAGCCACCTGGCCCCAGCTTATGGAACTTAATCCTTTTTTCCAGCATTCTTCTTGTTTATTCTCGACCGTTCCTTTGCTAATTTCGAATCCTTGAATTTCACGAAATCGTCCCAATGAGCACGTTGGTTCTCTAGTGTTCCCTTGAATAGAGTCTTCCTTCCTCCCTTGACGTACTTGTTCCATTCACGATTCTTGTGGTTCTTGAATGCAACCACCATCTTCCTAAGAGCAGCGTCCTTGACTTTCTGCACATCTGCTTTTCTGAAATGAACTGGTAGGGTGAAATGTTCCATGAGAGTATCCCAAAGAAGATCTTTTTGATTCTTGTCGACAAAAGTAACATCTGGACGTGGCTTTGCTGGCTCTCTCCATTCTTGAAGTTTGATCGGGAGTTGGTCCTTCACAAGAACTCCGCACTGACGAACGAACTTGTACGCAATCTTCTTAGGCGCTAATGGTTCGCCAGTAGGGCTGCATGCCTCGATATTGTACTTTCGCCTGCTTCAACTTTTGTTCGGGCCTCGTTTAGTCATTTTGCCTGAAGATTTGCTCGATCCGGATGGCTGAAAGAACAAAGATCGATTTGTTAATATATCTTCAAGTCATTTAAAACATGTGATGATCACCAGATGCCTGCTTATATAAATATATATACCGCGCCGGTCTTTGTTGTTTCAGGATCAACATGTTCTTCGTCATCGTCATAATCGTAGTTCATGACTTCATCAATTCGGTCATCACGATCGAATATCATATCACCCTCTCCGGTGTTGTTTAGAAATTCGGAGCCGTCATAATCTTCTTCATTCTTATCATCATCTGGCCCGCGTATCATATCGAGCATGGTCTGTTCTCCCTCTCTGTCGGTATTGTCTGCCATAGCTTTTATTTAACTAATCCAAAAGAAATAGAAAACAATTTAGTATTCAAATTACATCGTCTCGAATAATAGATATAATCTCGAATACATCGTCTAGAATAATAGATATAATCTCGAATACATCGTCTTGAATAATATATAATATTGAATAGTACATCACTGGCTAGGTAGCTAATAAAGATCGAATACTACATAAGAATCTAGGACACTCGCGGTTCCATCGGCGCGGGCGGTGGACACCCAAAGAAAAGGAACCCTCACAGGATCATAGCTGAAGTGAGATCCCCAAAGAAACTGCCAGGTATTGGAGAACCTGCAGCCCTCTAACGCAACCATGTAGCGATGGACGTGCTCGTCCTCCTCCCTGACACGGCGACGTACCACCTCCGGCGGGGCCGGGTCCCTCCGCACCAAAACTGGCACACGCGAACGCCACCAAACGAGATCAGGGTCGACGACAGGACCCGGGGCCGGGTTCCTCATCAAGCGGCGCGCCCCTCCAGGCAGCACCTCCCAGTGCCAGCCCGGTGGAGCCCAGTCCCGGACATGGGTCGGCTGGACGTCGTCGCGGACGGGTCGACGGTGAGGATGCGGGCCGGGCATCGTCGAGAACAAATACTAGCTATATGCCCGCAAAAAGTAACATTTTTTTAATGATTGGATTTTGATAACTAAAACTTCTAACATTTCTATATAACACTAATTATGCTATCATTGCATATGTCAAAAATCTATATACTATTTCATACTAATTAAGCATCTAACACTAAAAACAGAAAACACAACTTCTATACATCCATTAAAAAACGGAAAAACAACATTATATAAAAAAATTCCATACTAATTAAACACTAATTATATCCATCTAACATGCATTCATACATATATAATAGTGAAAAAATAATAATCTAAATAATCTAAACTAATTAAACATAAAAAATACGTGTGTGTGTGTGTGTACTAATTAAACACTAATTATCTAAACTAATTAAACATACAAAATAATAATCTAAATAATCTAAACTAATTAAACACTAACTATATCCATCTAACATACATGCTTGTGTGTGTGTACGGGCTCGGGGAGGGGCGGCACCCATGGTGGCCGCCGGGGGCGAGGGAGAGGGGTTAGAGGGGGAGAGCTCACAGCGGGCGATGGCGACGGCGAGGCGACGGCGAGACGACGGCCGAGGCGGCGATGGCAGGGACGACGCAACGGGGACGGGGACGGCGCGACGGGATGGGGACGGCGCGACGGGGGACGGGCCGGGGCACGACGAGACGAGGGCGGCGGCGGGATGGGGCGGCGGCGGCGACGAGCGGCGACGAGAGACGATCGAGGGCGGCGGCGGCGATGGAGACGAAACAGAGGAACAAACAGAGAGGAAAGCGAAATTTTGGACGTGTTGTATATATAGAGGCACCTTTAGTACTGGTTGGAGCCACCAACCGGTACTAAAACCTGTTTTGGGAAGGCCAAGCGGCGGAAGCGACCCCTTTAGTACGGGTGATGGCACAAACCGGTACTAAAACCCCCCTTTAGTACCGGTTTGTGCCACGACCGGTACTAAAGGGGTCTTATTGCAGTGCGATCTTGACAAGTTTAGTCCCACCTCGCCGAGCGAAGGGCAGCCGCACTGGTTTATAAACCCAGCCGCGGCTGCCCTTTCGAACTGCTCTATATAGCAGGCTTCTGGGCCTAACTAGGGCGCGCTGCCCTGTGAGCCTGCTGGCCTTTCTGGGCCTGCATTTGCACACCCTAGGTCTGGCAGGCCCACCGGGCAGCGCCCCTACATTTTTTTATAAATTTTTTTCATTTCTGCATTATTATTTTTTATTTTTTTGCTTTATTTATTTTTGTGTTGTTTTTTGTGTATTTAGAGTTTCTTTGTGAATATTTTTGCTTTAGGTAAAAAAAATTACAAACTTTCTGTTAGTGCCCGTAGTTTTCAAATTTGAATAGTTTAAATTTTGAATTATTTGAAATTAGTGTGAATCACTAGTTTGTGAATAACTTAACTTTGAAAAAAGTTTTTTCAGTGATTATTTTTTCTTATGTTTAATATTAGTGTGTTTTATCATTATATTCAATTTAGTAATGCTTAGGTTATTTAAAAAAATGAAATGCCTTTGTAACAGTTCAGTTTTCGTCGGAAACCCTAATACTTCGAAAGAGATTGTCCATTTTGTACACGAAGTGCATCCAGCTTTTGTCGTAACCCTTTCTACTTTCTTGCACATGCTATTTGTATGAAATTATGATACCATGCTAACTTTCAGCCTTTTCTAAGTTCATTTGAAATGCTTTTCAATTTCAGGGTCATTTAGCTGGAAAAAAAATCAGTAAATGCATGAAAAGAATTTGTTTGCACATAAAATTTCTTCGCGTTTCGAATGCCAAAACACATAACTACCCTAACTATTACATACATTCCCTCCTGGGTGTGAAACACAGAAGAAAGTGATGATAGTGAAGCCGATCACATCCCAGATCTTTGGGTGTGAAACTTTTTCTTTGCGTGTGTCCCTTTGCGCCATAACCATGGAAAATCCTCATCATTTAACGGGATGCTCGGGTCAATATTCACTGTGAATGGAGCAATTTCATCAAACTTTTCATAATCTTCTGACTTGTCTGTCTTGTCATCCACTCCCACGATGTTTCTCTTCCCAGAAAGAACTATGTGCCGCTTTGGCTCATCGTCCGATGCATTCACTTCCTTATCTTTTCTTTTTCTTGGCTTGGTAGACATGTCCTTCACATAGAAAACCTGTGCCACATCATTGGCTAGGACGAATGGTTCGTCTGCATCGCAAGATTGTTGAGATCCTTGTTGTCATTCCGTCTTCGGGTCTTCCGTTACCCGCCTCATGTCATATTGACCCATTTGCACGAAACAAATGGGACCTTTAAACCACGTCGATAGTCAAGTTCCCATATGTCCTGTATATAACCATAATATGTTTCCTTTCCCGTCTTGGTTTCTGCATCAAAGCGGACACCACTGTTTTGGTTGGTGCTCTTCTTATCTTGGGCGATCGTGTAAAATGTATTACCATTTATCTCGTACCCTTTGAAAGTCATTATATTCGAAGATGGTAACTGGGACAGCAAGTACAGGTCATCTTCAATAGGGGTGTCATGCATGGTACGTGTCTGCAACCAGCTGGCGAAACTCCTGGCTTGTTCACGTGTCATCCAGTCATCAGACCGCTCCGGGTGTTTGGAGCGTCGCAAATTCTTGTGTTTATCGATATACGGAGCCACCAAGGTGGAATTCTGTAGAACTATGTAGTGTGCTTCAGTAAGAGAATGTCCATTCATACATATTATTTGTTCCCCTCCTAGCGTGCCATTTCCATCCAGTCTGCCCTTATGCCGCGATTCAGGAACACCAATCGGCTTAAGGTCAGGAATAAAGTCAATACAAAACTCAATGACCTCCTCATTTTGATGGCCCTTGGAGATGCTTCCTTCTGGCCTAGCATGGTTATGAACATATTTCTTTAAGACTCCCATGAACCTCTCAAAGGGGAACATATTGTGTAGAAATACAGGACCCAAAACGTTAATCTCTTTGCATAGGTGAACTAGGGCGTGCGTCATGATGTTGAAGAAGGATGGTGGGAACACCAACTCGAAACCGACAAGACATTGCACCAAATCATTCTCAGTAACCTTGGTATGATTTCGGATCGATTACCTTACGAGAGATTGCATTGAGAAATGCACATAGCTTCACAATGGCTAATCGAGCGTTTTCGGTAAAGCCCCTCAATGCAACCTCAAAGCGATTGCGTCATAATCACGTGGCAGTCATGAGACTTTAGGTTCTGGAACTTTTTCTCTGCCATGTTTAATATTCCCTTTATATTCGACGAGAAGCCAGACGGTACCTTAATACTGAGCAGGCATTCAAAGAAGATTTCCTTCTCTTCTTTGGTAAGAGCGTAGCTTGCATGACCCTGATGTATGCCGTCTTCTCCGTGCATACGTTGCTGGTCCTCCCGTGCCTCAGGTGTATCTTTTGTCTTCCCATACACGCCGAAGAAGCCAAGCAGGGTCACGCAAAGATTCTTCGTCACGTGCATCACGTCGATTGCGGAGTGGACCTCTAGGTATTTCCAATATGGCAGGTCCCAAAATATAGATTTCTTCTTCCACATGGGTGCGCGTCTGTCAGCGTCCTTCGGAACAGGTTGTCTGCCAGGACCCTTTCCAAATATCACCTTCAAATCCTTGAACATATCATGTACATCAGCACCAGTACGGTGGCGAGGCTTCGTCCGGTGATCCGCCTCACCTTCGAAATCCTTGCCTTTCATTCTTACAGGATGCCTTCTTGGAAGAAATCGACGATGTCCCAGGTACACATTCTTCTTACAACTATTCAAGTATATACTGTCGGTATCATCCAAACAGTGCGTGCATCCGCGGTATCCCTTGTTTGTCTGTCCTGAAAGGTTACTAAGAGCAGGCCAATCATTGATGGTCACGAACAGCAACGCCTTTAGGTCAAATTCGTCCCCCATGTGCTCATCCCATGCATGTACACCTGTTCCATTACACAGTTGTAAGAGTTCTTCAAATAATGGCCTTAGGTACACATCAATGTTGTCACATCCCTAGTTCTGACAATGCCTAGTGCATGCATTAGAGTGTTGCATCATGTTTAAATTTCATGAAACTTGAAATGGGGATTGTTTAAACCCTAAGCACCAAATTAATTCAACTAGGGTCAAAATAAAATCTTTTCCATTGAACTCAAAATGCCCTCTAAAAATGTTCAACATTCCTGGTTTGAGGTGAAAGCATCTACCAAAAATGGTTTATATTTTTGCAGGACATATTGGGCTCTGAATTAAATCATACTCTATTTGCATTTGGGCATTTAAATGCTATAAAATATTCCAAATGCCCAAATAATTCTGGAAATAAGTGTAGGCTGTTGGAAATAATCTAAACAGATCCTATGATTATTTTCAGGATTTTTGAAGGTGGCTAACTATTTTTAATAAAGCCCTGAAGTTGCAGAATAATAGAAAAACAAAACAACTAAAAGAGAGAGAGAGAGAGGATACCTGGCCACCTACCCAGCCCAACAGTGCGGCCCACTGGCCCGATTGCCAGTCGTCATCTCCACCGCGCCAGTCGGACGCCGAAGGCGTGCGACGCTACAGCCGGCCGTTGCCACCACGCCACTGCACTGCTGCTGCGTCCCGGGACAGCGCAACGCCGCGGGCCTTCCTCCTCGGTGCCGTCCCGATCGACCCGGCCTCTCATTCCTCCCCCTGCTCTCTCCCTCGCCGTTTTCCCCATCCCACCGAATGCGCCCGCCGCCACCGACGAGCACCACCGCGGCCATCGCCTCTCCCTCGCCTCGCCGACGTGTCCATGGCCTCCGCCTCGACGCCCTCGTCCTCCCCGTCGACTCACCCGACGCCGGACGCCCTCGAACGCCGGCCACGCCGTCTTCTTCAACCTCGGTCCGCCGAGATCGCCATCGCCGCCGCGTTTGCCCCGACGCTTCCCCGAGCTCGCCGTTCGCCTCGTCGCAACCGCCGTGAGCCCCTGCCCCTTCTCCCCCTCTCCGTTTGCCTTCTTGAGCACCACAGCGACCACACCGAGCTCGGCCGCACCGCCGCCATCAAGACGCCGTCGCCGTCGTGGCCACAACCACGTTAGCTCGACTCCGAGCACCCCACCGTCCTCACCGCACCGCGAGCCTGAACCCCACTCCACGCACCTCGCCGTGCCCCCTAGCGCCATGTTCGACCTCGGCCGAACCCCGGCGACCGCCAAGGTCGTCGCCGGCGACGTTCCCGGCCACCCCAGGCCCGGCCACCACCACCACTAGATGCGCGGGAGCAAGGGCTCTCCAACGAGCCCAAGCACGGCCTCGCCCGTGCCCTGTAGCGTGTTTCCGACGGCCGCCACCGTCTCGGGCCTCGCCGGCGGCTAAACGCCGGCGGGATTGCCCCGGTTGACCAGGGATTTGACCCCCCTGGGTCACTGACGTGCGGGCCCTGCCCGGCTAACCAAGTTAGTTGGGGTTAATTTTAATTAGGTTAGTTAGTCTAATCACTGACACGCGGGACCCACAGGTCAGGATTGACCTGGACCGTCTCCGTTGACTGCTGACGTCACGGCGACGCAATGCTGACGCAATAAAGTGTTTTCTGGATTTAATCTTATTCTGAAAATTCCAGAAAATAACCAAAACTTCTAAAATTCATATAAAATCAACTGTAGCTCCAAATCAAACAAATTATATATGAAAAATTATCAGAAAAATTCAAGGAATCCATCTGTACCATTTTCATGCATGTTTGAACAATGTTTGTCCTCTGTTTTGGACAAAACAAATAAAGGGCATTTAAATAATCATATATGGAGTTGGAATTTGAATCATGTATTCAAACCAACTTCATTTAAATCGTAGCTAGGTGCATTAGCTCAATCAACAACATATTGCCTTGACATTATCATGCATCATATTTGTTGCATTGCATTGATGGTGTCCCTCTTTGTTGCCGGTAATTGTCCCCCTCTCGATAGACATGGTTTCGACGACGAGTTCGATGACACCGATGAAGAAGTATAATATCTTCGAAGTGCGAGCAAGCAAAACCCCTTGTTCATTCGATACAATCCTACTCTCTCGCCTGCTCTCTTTTCTGCATTAGGACAACAACGATTCATCTGTTACTTGCTGCGGTAGCTGAACCCCTTTATCCTTTGCATGACTGTCATTCCACAAGAAATAGATGAAACCCACTAGCATGAGTAGGAGTTGTTTGAGCCCTGTTGTGCCTACTCATACATGCCTGTTTGTCATGCCTGCTACTGCTTAGAGTTGAGTCGGGTCTGATTCATCGAGGATGAACCAGAGGTGTGTGTACATGTCCTACCGTGAGTGAGCTAAGTGTGTGAACGCGATTTGGTAAAGGTAGCGGTGAGAGGCCATGTAGGAGTACATGGTGGGTTGTCTCATTGCAGCCGTCCTCAGGAACTGAGTTCTGTGTTTGTGATCCATGATTCAGCTACTACCACGCATTGGGCCCGAAACCAATGGACCCTCTCGGCTTCTTATTCACCCTTGTCCTCTATCCAGGAGTTGCAAGTAGTTTACGGTGTTTGTAGTATCTTTGGAGGCCGTCTTGGCGCTGACCGTAGGGGTGGGCTGTGATCACGGTAGGCACGTGTACGGTGTACCAGGCGCCCGTTTGGTGTCTCGGGAACCCTGTTCACATCGTTTGGGGCTGTGAGCGAAACTTGGCGGAACTCCTCATAGATGGAACCCAAATAGGCGATAAACCTGGACTAGGGACTTGAGTGTTTAGGTAGGTCGTGGCCGACACCCACGTTGGGCTTCCGCTTGAAGGTTGCCGAGTACATGTCGTGTAAACGGCGGTAAGTGGTGAGAGCGTGTGTGAAGAAGTACACCCCTGCAGGGTTAACATCATCTATTGAATAGCCGTGTCATGGTAAAGGACTTCGGGTTGCCTATAACAGTTCATAGACAAGTGAAAGTGGATACTCTAAAATCGCAAGATAAGCGTGAGTGCTATGGATGGCGTTCTCGTGGGGAGACGGAGCGGATCCATAGTGGTGTATTGATATGGTGAATATGTGGACTCGTGTGCGCCACCTCAAAAGAGTTATTTGCAGTCGTAGTTTAGGATAGCCACCGAGTCAAAGCTGGCTTGCTGCTGTTAAACTCCACCACCCCCTTTGTTGATAATGATGCATATGTAGTTAGTTCTGATGTAAGTCTTGCTGGGTACATTTGTACTCACGTTTGCCTATTTTATGTTTTGCAGAGAGACCTCGGTCTCGCTAGTAGTTCCGCGTGGACTTCGACGTTTAGCTTGTTACCTCAGCTACGATCTTGTGCCCTCGGCAGGATCTGGTAGATAGTCAGGCTTCTAAGCCTTTTTCATTTGTAGATGTCTGTACTCAGACATGTTAGCTTCCGCTTGTGCTTTGACTTGTATGCTCTGAATGTTGGGTCATGAGACCCATGTTTGTAATATCTCGCTCCTCGGAGCCTAATGAATAAATACTTGAGTCGTAGAGTCATGTTGTGATGCCATGTTGTATTTGCACATATCGAGCATATTGTGTGTATGTTATTGAAATGCTTGGTATGTGTGGGATCTGACTATCTAGTTGTTTATCTTTAGTAGCCTCTCTTACCGGGAAATGTCTCCTAGTGTTTCCACCGAGCCATGGTAGCTTGCTACTGCTCCGGAACACTTAGGCTGGCCGGCATGTGTCCTTCTTCGTTCCTGTGTCTGTCCCTTCGGGGAAATGTCACGCGTTGAGTACCGGAGTCCTGTTAGCCCGCTACAGCCCGGTTTACCGGAGTCCTGCTAGCCCAGTGCTACAGCCCGGAACTTATTCGCTGATGGCCGACACGTTCGATGCTGGGTCATGGATGCCTGTCCCTGTAAGTCTGTGCCACTTTGGGTTTACGACTAGCCATGTCAGCCCGGGCTCCTTATCATATGGATGCTAGCGACACTATCATATACGTGTGCCAAAAGGCGCAAACGGTCCCGGGCAAAGGTAAGACGACACCCGTGGGAATACCGTGCGTGAGGCCGCAAAGTGATATGAGGTGTTACATGCTAGATCGATGTGGCATTGAGTCGGGGTCCTGACAAATGTCGTTGCCGGGTTGCTTAGGGCCTTGGATGAGCACTGGCATCATAATGAACTTCCGCTTCATGCACAACCAAGGAGGAAGGTTATACAAACATAGAGTCACAAGCTAGGTGCTATGGTTATACAACCATAGAGTCACAACCATACGCTCCTTGCGTCATCTGCAAACTCCTTCCCGTACTTTCTTTCAATTTTTCTCCACTACGACCCGTCAGCGGGTACTCTCAACTTTCCGTCTTTCTTATGGTCTTCTCTGTGCCATCGCATCGCCTTGGCATGCTCTTTGTTTTGGAACAAACGTTTCAACCGTGGTATTATAGGAGAATACCACATCACCTTGGCAGGAATCTTCTTCCTGGGGCGCTCGCCCTCGACATCACCAGGCTCATCGCGGCTGATATTATAGCACAATGCACCACATACTAGGCAAGCGTTCAAATCCTCGTACTCACCGCGGTAGAGGATGCAATCATTAGGGCATGCATGTATCTTCTGCACGTCTAACCCTAGAGGGCAGACAGCCTTCTTTGCTTCATACGTACTCTCGGGAAATTCGTTGTCCTTTGGAAGCATATCCTTTCTCATTACTAGCAACTTTCCAAATCCCTTGTCAGATAAACCATTCTCTGCCTTCCATTGCAGCAATTCCAGTGTGGTGCCCAGCTTTTTCTTGTCACCTACGCAATTTGGGTACAACAATTTTTTGTGATCCTCTAACATGCGCTTCAACTTCTTCTTCTCCAAATCCTTGCGCAGTTTCTCTTTGCATCGGCAATGGCCCGACCTAGATCATCAATGGGCTCATCTGATGCCTCTTCTTCAGCTTCTTCCCGCATTGCCGGCTCAGCTTCTTCCCGCATTACCGGCTCAGCTTCTTCCCCCATTGTTGTATCATCGTATTCAGGGAACCCATGGCCAGGATAGCTGTCGTCGTCCTCTTCTTCTTCATTGTCTTCCATCATAACCCCTCTTTCTCCGTGCTTGGTCCAAACATTATAGTGGGGCATGAAACCGGACTCAAACAGGTGGACATGAATGGTTCTTTACGTAGAGTAATTGCGACCATTCTTACAGCCAGCACATGGACAAGGCATAAAACCATCCGCTCGCTTGTTTGCCTCAGCCGCAAGCAGAAAAGTATGCACGCCCTCAACGAACTGGGGAGAGCATCGGTCATCGTACATCCATTGCTGGCTCATCTTCATTACACAACACCGAATAGACCAAATTAATACAAGTTCATACATAAAGTTCATACAACACTTAAATGCAACAAACAAATAACTCTCTAGCTAAAGCATTTAAATGCAACAACAAATGCGATCAAGATCGCAACTAAGGTAACAATTGATCCAACAGCATAATGATACCAAGCCTCACTATCGATGGCATATTTTCTAATCTTCCTAATCTTCAAGCGCATTTTCTCCATCTTGATCTTGTGATCATCGACTACATCGGCAACATGCAACTCCAATTCCATCTTCTCCCCCTCAATTCTTTTCAATTTTTCTTTCAAGTACTCGTTTTCTCTTTCAACTAAATTTAACCTCTCGACAATAGGGTCGGTTGGAATTTCCGGTTCACATACCTCCTAGATAAAATATCTATGTCAACTTGATGGGCATAATTTGTCATAAACACGAAATGCAACAAATAGTTTTAAAAGAGAATATACCACATCTGAATCATAACAAGGACGAGGGCCGACGGGGACGGATATCAAAACCATGGCACTATGTATAACAAACAACGTACGGGTAAGATAATTATTATACGAGTAACTATATATCAAAATCACGCAAACATCAATTTTTTATATAAAATTTCATGAACAAGAGGCTCACCACAAGGTGGTGCCGGCGACGGGACGGTGCAGGCGATCGACGGTGGTTACGACCGAGATTTAGAAGGCACTAAGTAAACCACACCTACATATGCAAACTAAGTGTTATTTTTGACCTCAAATTGCATATAAATCAAATACTAGCACATATATATATATTTCCTCCCAAATTACTAAACTGACAAATTAATAACTATATAAAGCATTGCAAGAGCTAATCTAGCAATGAGAGATGAAAGGACAAAGTTGCTAACCTTTGTGATCACTTGAATGGATGGGGGCCTTCAAATCTTGACAAATTTTGGGCAAAATGTGTGATGAGCTCGAGGGGAAAAGAGGAAGAACAGAGAGGAGAGGAGAGGGGAAAGGGGGAAGAACAGAGCGAGCTGGACGAAGGGTTTATATGCAGGAGGACCTATAGTACTGGTTCGTGGCACGAACCGGTACTAAAGGTGCTGGAGGGGCCCAGACTGATAACATCCTGCCACCACTCTCAGTAGTACCGGTTCGTGGCACGAACCGGTGCTAAAGGTTAGCACGAACCGGTACTAATGAGAGCGGCCCGGCTAGCCGTTGGAACCGGCACTAATGTATACATTTGTGCCGGCTCTAATACAAACCGGCACTAATGTGCTTCACGTTTGACCCTTTTTCTACTAAGTACTAAGTGTAGTCAGGAATTCCATTGTTCCCCTACTAGAGCCCTCCTGAACTATATAATCAAAGGTACCGTATGCAATATTGTTGCTACGTAATCCTCCTTACGTTGAGCAATATGATACAGGGTAGGGTACTGGACAGCTAGCGGCGTGTCGCCTAGCCATGTATCCTTCGGCTGCAGCTGCAGCTGCAACTGATTCCCTGATTCTAGCCTTTTAAAATCGGAATCTCAAACCAACACGTCGGCTTCCTGTATAGCTTCCTAGATTTTGATTCCAAGAATGAACTACCAGCGAAGGGAATCCGGAAGCCACGATTTTGGTGATTCGGCCGATTCTGCAGCTTCTCACAAAATAACACGGTTCGTTTTGTGCTCTTGCCCCTATTTCGAGTCAAAACTACAACAAAATTGCCACCGCAACCTCATCCAGTCTCCACCCGCTGGCTGTGTCAATGACTCCCAATCCCTCTAGTCTCATCGACCTCCCCATGGCGACCACGACGGCGACCACGATGACAGAGGAGGCGCGCCAGCTGCAGCTGGAGGATTAGGCGAAGCACATCAGTGGCTGCTCCTTGCCCTCGCCCGCATGCTTCACGCGCTTGGCCCTGCCCATGGCCTCTCTGTCCTCAACAACTCTCATGTTGGTCAAGTGGCGGTGGCCGCCATGGACAGCCAACAGTTTCCTGGCAGCCACTCCGCACTCACTCCAGTGCCTTGTCCATGGGAGCCATGGCAGCCACGCCAGGAGACGCCGCCGTCTTGCCTGACGCAGCCGGGAGCAGGGTTTTGACTTTTGGTTTTCGATTTTTTTTGCCCCAAACAGAGATGGCCGAATTTTGGCCGTTTTAAAAAAATTTGGCCGCAATTTGACCAAAATAGAAGTATTTTTGGCCCCTAGCCAAGATGGCTAAAATTCGGCCGAAATCCGTTTTTCTCGGCAGAAATTCAAAACACAGGCCAGGAGACCCCGACCCCGTTGTTTTTTTGGGAGGCGGCGGTCAGCCGGTGATGTCCTCTTCGTGGCCTTCTCTTCGCTGGTAGTTGCTGTTGTTGCGGTGGCAATTTTGTTGCGGCGTCATGGGATTCGTGTTGAGAGAGGACGTACAGTGAGAAGATGCAAAAAGATATTGATTCTCATCAAGTCATCACGTTCTTCCTCTTGTAGCCATCTTGTTTGTATGCTCCCAGAGTGTGTATCAATGAATGAATTTGGTCAGCAACTTCGTCCATTTTTTCTCAGATCAAGTGCATATAATCCCAGCAGATTGTGTATGTATGGATGAACTAGAAGATTTATAATCTGTTTGATAAATGTGATAAGTTTTTGCAAGTTTATGGTTGACCATTTGTGCATTCAGGCCACTGTGGACATTTCACAGCCCTTGTGGTTTTTCTATAGCAGGGTAAACAAACAACGAGTTTCAGATTCTCAAAATCCACAGCCACAACTGATTCTTAGAGTCTAAGCCATCGTTTCTCCTCAGTAATCTGTAGCCCAAACAAAGGGGGCCAAACACCACCGGACGGTTTGGAGATCCAGTGGGACTGGTTTCAAATCGTACACGGACCTTCCTTTGCACTGAAACTCGTATTTCTGATGAATCTCATTCATAGGATTTTAATTCTAGTAAATCTCATCATGGACCACTGAAACGCTCTATTGGCCATCATCCAGGTATACTAGGTTAGACATTCAACCTAACCATGACAACTAGACGAGACATGTTATGTGATGTCGCATGCCAAGGCCTAAAGACAAACCTTGGAGTGTTGTTCTTCATATATATCATCTGACTTAACTGGTACTCCATTTCCCGTACTTAAAGTTCAAAAGAGTAGATCAACATTCAATAGATTTCGGATTGTTTTTCCATACTACTATGGAAAACTAGTATGATTAGCGATACTAGAAATGATATTATACCATGCATGTATTGACGTCCATCGCTTCTTTGAGATTCGTGCCATTGTTTCTAGTTTTTTTTATTTTGTTAGTTAACGTCATGGGGCACTACTACTGCTAGCCCATAGGGTTTAATGCTCGCTGCATTAGTGTGTCACTAAATGAGTCTTGTTGGACCGGTGTCTGCAATGTGCCCTGTTTACGTGGCCGCATCATACAAGAGTTGGTGGTCAGTGGGATCTTACGGTCAAAGTAAGTCCTTTTCTCATTTTCTTTTTCCAGATGATTTTTTCACCCAACTAACTAGTACTTGAATGCGTACATGTATAAAACTTTTGGTAGGAAACCAAGGCAACGCTGCCCTACTTTGCTCTACGAGGAGCTCTGCCGGAGTGAGAAGTACACATCATAACATTCTCCACGCATGTTATCTTGCTTGCAGGTGCATGTTTTCGGCTTGCTCATCCGAGCGCGTCAGAACAACCTATATTTCGAGGACTTGGTCTAGGCTAGGCATCCCACAAAGCTCCATGGTCAATGGCCAAAATAACACGGCACACCTAGGTGCCCTTCCTGCCTAATTCTACAATGCCACCATTCTAACCGTTCTACAATTCTCTATTTTTCGGGCAAGAACCAACGAGCACAACCAAACAGCTAGCATTGCAGCAGGCAATGTCTACATGTAATTATTTTTCATGAAGAGCCAAATGTTGGCAAATTCTAGCCTATTTCCCTCACCTCTTCTCGATCTCTCTGTGTTTCTCTGAAGAACAGCAAGAACAGGAAGTACAGGGAGGTTTTTTTTGCTGCGTAAAACTTACAGCTTTTCTGGTCTTCTTCGTCTCCTTTTATTTCTCAACGAACAAGGAAAACGGGGTCGTGGCCCCTTACATTGCGCCACCACCGATCGTGGTGCTCGTGCCATCCCACGAGCGATCTGGAGGGGCGCAGGACTCGATCAAACTGCTAACAGAAACGAGCTAATCTCGCTGCCTGAAACTACCTGACGAAACTGACGAAACTGAAGAAAGCAAATCGACACTAGCCTAAATCTTCAGACTTGGGGTTTATCCAACAATCACCCCCTAAACCCTAGTCTGCCTACATTATTTTCTTCATCCCAATCTTGTCCCGTAGCTGAATGAATCTGATCCGTCCCAAAGGCTTCGTCAGAATGTCAGCCAGTTGTTCTTCAGTTCTGACATAATCAACCTCCATTTTCCTTTCCTCCACGCACTCTCTGATGAAGTGGTAGCGCAAGTCGATGTGTTTGCTTCTGTCGTGCAGAACGGGGTTTTTGCAGAGTGCAATGGCGGACTTGTTGTCCACTAGGAGTGTGGGTACCTGCGTCTTGTCGCCGGTGATCTCCGCAAGTAACCTGGACGCCCACACTCCCTGACAGGCGGCAGTGGTGGCCGCTATGAACTCCGCCTCGCAAGATGAAAGGGCCACCACCTTCTGCTTCTGCGACAACCATATCACGGGGCTTTCTCCGATGAAGAACAGCGCCCCAGTCGTGCTCTTGCGGTCGTCGATGTCGCCGGCCAAGTCACTGTCGCTGTAACCGAAGAGACTAGCTCCTCCAGCTCCTCGCCGAGGGAAGTGGCAGCCTAGGTTGCGTGTTCCTGCGACATATCTGATGATGTGCTTCACCGCCGTCAGGTGTTCGACAGTGGGTGCTTCCATGAATCTGCTCACATACCCAACAGCATAGGTGATGTCCGGCCTTGTGTGCGTGAGGTAGCGCAGCGCCCCCACCAAGCTCCTGTACTCTGTTGCGTCGGTCGGAGCCGCCGTGCTGCCCTTGCTCAACTTCAGGCGCGCTTCCATGGGAGTTGGACTTGGGTTGCAGCCCGTCAGTCCAGCCCTCTCCACGATCTTGTCGGCGTACGTGCTCTGAGCGATGATCACCCCGCCAGCTTCCTGGCGCACCTCAATGCCAAGGTAGTAGGAGAGCAGCCCGAGATCACTCATCCTGAACGTGCCCTTCATCTCCGTCTTGAAGTTGTCGATCTCCCGCGTGTCTGCTCCGGTGATTACCAGGTCGTCCACGTACACCCCCAGAAGAAGGAGCTCGTGGCCTGACCCTCGTGCGTAGACGGCGTGCTCAGAGTTGCAGCGGCGGAATCCCAAGGCGACAAGAGTCGCGTCGAGCTTGGCGTTCCAAGCTCTCAGGGCCTGATGCAGGCCGTACAGCGCCTTCCGCAGTCGAAGCACCTTGTGCTCCTGGCCAGTGGCGACGAACCCCGGCGGCTGTTGGACGTACACTTCTTCCTCCAGGTCGCCGTTGAGAAACGCCGACTTTACGTCCATGTGATGGATCGCCCACCCCTCGTGCGCAGCGAGTGCGAGCAGAACGCGCACTGACTCCAGTCGAGCCACTGGAGCAAAAACTTCGTCGAAGTCGATCCCCTGCCGCTGTGTAAAACCTTTCGCGACGAGCCGGGCCTTGTGCCTGACGATGTTCCCGATGGCGTCCCTCTTCACGCGAAAAACCCATTTTACGCCGATGGCGTGGTGGCCGGCGGGAAGGTCCGCCAGCTCCCACGTTCTGTTCTCCTCGATGGACCCCATCTCCTCAAGCATCGCCCGCCGCCAGCTTGGATCACGCTCCGCTTCTCTGAAGGTGTTCGGTTCTTCAGCAGAGGCGATCAGCAGCTTCTCAGAGTGCTGCTCTGAGCTTCCAGGCTCGTCGAAGAGATCGGCGACACGGCGGAAGCGGTGTGCAGCGCGGGCGAGGTCGTGCGCATCGAGCACAGGGGTCCCTGAGGGCGGAGAGACGAACTCCATGCCCACTGGAGTGGTGATCGCTGAAGGAGTGCTCTCTGCAGAGGAGGCCGCCTGGCTGCTGTCGGCCGTCGAGGGCGTGCGCGCCGCCGTGGCCGCGGACCCGGCCACTGACAGGACATCAGTGTCAGTTGGGGCCTGCGGCGTCGACGGCGTCTTCGGCTCAGGTCTCTCCTCGCCGCCGTTTTGAGTAATCTGCACCTTGTAGACAGGGTACTGAATGGTGAAGAACTCACTCTGCTCCGTCTGAGCTCCATGGGCGGTGTCCGCCCAGTTCCAACGAGCGGCTTCGTCGAAGACTGCATCCCTGGTGACATGGACACGCTTGGATGATGGGTTGTAAGCTCGATAAGCTTTGCCTCCTTCCTCGTAGCCGACGAACACCATCGGCGTGGATCGATCGTCAAGCTTGCTCTGGTGCGGCTTCACCGTCTTCACGTGCACCACACAGCCGAACATGCGGAGGAAGTGCACTGCTGGCCTCTCGCCGTGCCACGCCTCATACGGCGTCATGCCGATCACTGAGCGCGTCGGCGATATGTTCAGAACGAACACGGCGGTGGTAACGGCCTCCCCCCAGAATTCTCCGGGCATGGCCGTGGCCTTCATCATGCTCCTAGCCATGGCCACCACGGTTTGGTTGCGCCGCTCCACAACGCCGTTTTGCTGAGGCGAGTACGGCGCTGTGAGCTGCCGCTGTACGCCGCGCTCCGCGCAGTAGTCGATGAAGTCGACGGACGTGAACTCGCCGCCGCGGTCCGTCCGCAGGGCACGCAGTTTGCGCCCTGTCTCCGTCTCCACCCGCGCCTGAAAGCGCGCGATCGCGCCGGCCGCCTCGTCCTTGGACCTGAGCACAGTCACCCACATGTACCTGGACATGTCGTCGACGAGGAGGAGGAAGTAGCGACGCCCTCCAGCGGTTGCGGGTGTGATTGGTCCGCACAGATCGCCATGGACCAGCTCCAGAGCATCGTGAGCTCTGAAGTTTGCCTCCGCGGGAAAAGAGTTTCGCCTCTGCTTGCCGGCGAGGCACCCGTCGCACACCTGGTCGACGTGGTCGATGGCGGGCATACCTCGGACCAGCCCTTGCCGAGCCAACTTGCCGAGAGCTTGGAAGTTGAGGTGCCCGAACCTGGCATGCCACTTCCACGCCTCGTCTGTGGCGCATCGTGCAGCCAGACAGATAGGGCGCGCGAGCTGGAGCGTGTATGGGTACAAGCGATTGCCTGCCCGCCGTACCCTTGCGATGATGCGCCGCTGCGGGTCGGAGAGGGTGAAGACGCCATGCTCGATCTCCGATCTGCACCCGACCTGATCCAGCTGCCCCACACTGATAATGTTGCTCCGGAGACGCGGGATGTAGTACACCCCGCTCAGCACGCGGTGCCCGCCGGAGTGGTCGGTGAAGAGCACACTTCCGCGCCCTTTGATGTCGACAACTGATCCATCGCCAAACTTGACCGTGCCGGAAACGCGACGGTCCAGCTCACCGAAGGATCCCTCCTCGCCGGACATGTGATTGCTGGCGCCCGTGTCCAGGAACCACACGCCGGTGTGCTCGTCCGTGGCCAGACCGAGGTGAGCTTCGACGCGCTCTTCATGCAGCTCGACACGATCGCCGTGGTCGCCGACTTCCACGGACAGCTCGCACACCTGCGCCATGAGGAGGTGTGTCGGGTCGGCGTCGTCACCGCCATTCCCTTGCGCAAGGAGAGCCTTGGCGTCTTCATCGCGCTTCTTCTTGCGACAGTCGCGCTTCCAGTGCCCCGGGATGTTGCAGTAGTGGCACCGGTCGCGATCGTCGTCGTTGCCTGCATTGCCCTTGTTGGGGAACGTAGTAATTTCAAAAATTTCCTACGCACACGCAAGATCATGGTGATGAATAGCAACGAGAGGGGAGAGTGTTGTCCACATACCCTTGTAGACCCGAAGCGGAAGCGATCAAAACGTAGAGGAAGTAGTTGTACGTTCTCCTCGCGATCCGACCGATCCGGCGCCGTTACTCCGGCGCCCCGAGTTCTTGACACACGTACAGCTCGATGGCGTCCCTCGTACTCGATCCAGCCGAGTGTCGAGGAGAGTTTCGGCCGACGACGGCGGTGGCGATCTTGATGTTTCACCGGCGCGAGGGCTTCGCCTAAGCTTCGCGGACAGGTATGACCGAGGTGGAATATGGTGGAGGGGGCACCGCACGGCTAAGGAACGATCCGTAGATCAATACTTGTGTGTCCTAGGGTGCCCCCTGCCCCGTATATAAAGGAGCAAGGGGAGGGGCGGCCGGCCAAGGGGCGCGCCCAGGAGTCCTACTCCCTCTGGGAGTAGGATTCCCCTCAATCCTAGTTGGAATAGGATTCCGGAGGGGAAAGAGAGAGAGGGGCGGCCCCTTTCCTAGTCCTAGTAGGACTAGGGAAGGGGAGGCGCCTGACCACCTAGGGCTGGCCCTTTCTCCTTTCCACCAAGGCCCACTATGGCCCATTTACCTCCGGGGGTTCCGGTAACCTCCGGTACTCGATAAATTCCTGTTTTCACCGGAACCATTCGAACTCCAAACATAGGCTTCAATATATCAATCTTTATGTCTCGACCATTTAAAGACTCCTCGTCATGTCCGTGATCACATCCGGGACTCGAACTTCTTCGGTACATCAAAATACATAAACTCTTAATAAGCATCATCGAAACCTTAAGCGTGCGGACCCTACGGTTCGAGAACAATGTAGACATGACCTAGAACTATTCTCGGTCAATAACCAACAGCGGGACCTGGATGCCCATATTGGTTCCTACATATTCTCGAAGATCTTTGTCGGTCAGACCGCATAACAACATCGTTGTTCCCTTTGTCATCGGTATGTTACTTGCCCGAGATTCGATCGTCGGTATCAATACCTAGTTCAATCTCGTTACGGCAAGTCTCTTTACTCGTTCCGTAATACATCATCTCATAACTAACTCATTAGTTGTGGTGCTTGCAAGGCTTCATGATGTGCATTACCGAGAGGGCCCAGAGATACCTCTCCGACAATCGGAGTGACAAAACCTAATCTCGAAATCGCCAACCCAACATCTGTCTTTGGAGACACCTGTAGTACTCCTTTATAATCACCCGATTCGTTGTGACGTTTGGTAGCACCAAAGTGTTCCTCCGCAAGCGGAGTTGCATAATCTCATAGTTACAGGAACATGTATAAGTCATGGATAAAAGCAGTAGCAACATACTCAACGATCGTGTGCTAAGCTAATGGAATGGGTCATGTCAATCAGATCATTCTACTAATGATGTGACCTTGTTAATCAAATAACAACTCCTTGTTCATGGTTAGGAAACATAACCATCTTTGATTAACAAGCTAGTCTAGTAGAGGCATACTAGTGACATGTTGTTTTGTCTATGCATTCACACATGTATCATGTTTCCGGTTAATACAATTCTAGCATGAATGATAAACATTTATCATGAAATAAGGAAATAAATAATAACTTTATTATTGCCTCTAGGGCATATTTCCTTGAGCCTCCCACTTGCACTAGAGTCAATAATCTAGATTACATAGTAATGATTCTAACACCCATGGAGTCTTGGTGCTGATCATGTTTTGCTCGTGGAAGAGGCTTAGTCAGCGGATCTGCAACATTCAGATCCGTATGTATCTTGCAAATCTCTATGTCTCCCACCGGACTAAGTCCGGATGGAATTGAAGCGTCTCTTGATGTGCTTGGTCCTCTTGTGAACTCTGGATTCCTTCGCTAAGGCAATTGCTCGATATTGTCACGAAGATTTTCATTGGACCCGATGCACTAGGTATGACACCTAGATCGGATATGAACTCCTTCATCCGACTCCTTCATTAGCTGCTTCCGGCTGCTATGTACTCGCTTCACATGTAGATCCCGCCACGACGCTTTGTTTAGAACTGCACCAACCGACAGCTCCTCCGTTTAGTGTAAATCGTATCCGGTCTGCGATTTAGAATCGTCGGATCGGTGTCAAAGCTTGCATCAACGTAACCGTTCGATGAGCTCTTTGTCACCTCCATATCGAGAAACATATCCTTAGTCCTTTTCAGGTATTTCAGGATGTTCTTGACCGCTGTCCAGTGATCCACTCCTGGATTACTTTGGTACCTTCCTGCTAGGCTTGTAGCAAGGCACACATCAGGTCTGGTACACAGCATTGCATACATGATAGAGCCTATGGCTGAAGCATAGGGAACATCTTTCATTTTCTCTCTATCTTCTGCAGTGGTCGGGCATTGAGTCTTACTCAACTTCACACCTTGTAACACAGGCAAAAAACCTTTCTTTGCTTGATCCATCTTGAACTTCTTCAAAAAATTTTGTCAAGGTATATGCTTTGTGAAAGTCCAATTAAGCGTCTTGATCTATCTCTATAGATCTTAATGCCCAATATGTAAGCAGCTTCACCGAGGTCTTTCATTGAAAAACTTTTATTCAAGTATCCCTTTATGCTATCCAGAAATTCTATATCATTTCCGATCAGTAATATGTCATCTACATATAATATCGAAAATGCTCTGAGCTCCCACTCACTTTCTTGTAAATACAGGCTTCTCCAAAAGTCTGTACAAACCCAAATGCTTTGATCACACTATCAAAGCGTTTATTCCAACTCGAGATGCTTGCACCAGTCCATAGATGGATCGCTGGAGCTTGCACACTTTGTTAGCTCCTTTGGATCGATAAAACCTTCAGGTTGCATCATATACAACTCTTCTTCCGTAAATCCATTCAGAATGCAGTCTTTACATCCATTTGCCAAATTTCATAATCATAAAATGCGGCAATTGCTAACATGATTCGGACGGACTTAAGCATCGCTACGGGTGAGAAGGTCTCATCGTAGTCAATCCCTTGAACTTGTCGAAAACCTTTTGCGACAAGTCGAGCTTTATAAACGATAACATTACCGTCGGCGTCAGTCTTCTTCTTGAAGATCCACTTGTTTTCTATTGCTTGCCTACCCTCGGGCAAGTCAACCAAAGTCCATACTTTGTTTTCATACATGGATCCCATCTCAGATTTCATGGCCTCAAGCCATTTTGCGGAATCTGGGCTCACCATCGCTTCTTCATAGTTCGTGGGTTCATCATGATCTAGTAGCATGATTTCCAGAACAGGATTGCCGTACCACTCTGGTGTGGATCTTACTCGGTTGATCTACGAGGTTACGTAGTAACTTGATCTGAAGTTTCATGATCAACATCATCAACTTCCTCACTACTTGTTGTAGGTGTCTCGAAACCGGTTTACTGCGACGAACTACTTTCAAGTAAGGGAGACAGTACTATTACCTCATCAAGTTCCACTTTCCTCCCACTCACTTCTTTCGAGAGAAACTCCTTCTCTAGAAAGGATCCATTCTTAACAACAAATGTCTTGCCTTCGGATCTGTGGTAGAAGGTGTACCCAACTGTCTCCTTTGGGTATCCTATGAAGACACACTTCTCCGATTTGGGTTCGAGCTTATCGGGTTGAAGCTTTTTCACATAAGCATCGCATCCCCAAACTTTAAGAAACGACAACTTTGGTTTCTTGCTAAACCACAGTTCATAAGGTGTCGTCTCAGCGGATTTCGACGGTGTTCTATTCAGTGAGAATGCGGCCGTCTCTAGAGCATAACCCCAAAGCGATAGCGGTAAATCTGTAAGAGACATCATAGATCGCACCATATCTAGTAAAGTACGATTCTGACGTTCGGACACACCATTTCGCTGTGGTGTTCGGGTGGCGTGAGTTGCTAAACTATTCGCATTGTTTCAAATGTAGACCAAACTCAGTAACTCAAATATTCACCTCCACGATCGGATCGTAGAAATTTAATTTTCTTATTACGATGATTTTCAACTTCACTCTGAAATTCTTTGAACTTTTCAAATGTTTCAGACTTATGTTTCATTAAGTAGATATACCCATATCTGCTTAAGTCATCTGTGAAGGTGAGAAAATAACGATATCCGCCACGAGCCTCAACATTCATCGGACCACATACATCAGTATGTATGATTTCCAACAAATCTGTTGCTCTCTCCATAGTACCGAGAACGGGTTCGGTCATCTTGCCCATAAGGCACGGTTACGCAAGTGCCAAGTGATTCATAATCAAGTGACTCCAAAAGTCCATCGGTATGGAGTTTCTTCATGCGCTTTACACCGATATGACCTAAGCGGCAAGTGCCACAAATAAGTTGCACTATCATTATCAACTCTGCATCTTTTGGTTTCAACATTATGAATATGTGTATCACTACTATCGAGATTCATCAAAATAGACCACTCCTCAAGGGTGCATGACCATAAAAGATATTACTCATATAAATAGAACAACCATTATTCTCTGATTTAAATGAATAACCGTCTCGCATCAAACAAGATCCAGATATAATGTTCATGCTCAACGCAGGCACCAAATAACAATTATTTAGGTCTAAAACTAATCCCGAGGTAGATGTAGAGGTAGCGTGCCGACCGCGATCACATCGACTTTGGAACCATTTCCCACGCGCATCGTCACCTCGTCCTTTGCGGTGTTAAGCAATCCGTAGTCCCTGCTTTGAGTTGCAAATATTAGCAATGTAACCAGATCAAATACCAGTGCTCTGCGAGCTCTAGTAAGGTACACATCAATAACATGTATATCACATATACCTTTGTTCACCTTGCCATCCTTCTTATCCGCCAAATACTTGGGGCAGTTCCGCTTCCGGGTCGATCGCTTGCGGTAGAAGCACTCGATTTCAGGCTTAGGTTTCTTCTCTGAGCAGCAACTTGCTTGCTGTTCTTCTTGAAGTTTCCTTCTTCTTCCCTTTGCCTTTCTTCTTGAAACTAGTGGTCTTATTGACCATCAACACTTGATGCTCCTTCTTGATTTCTACCTCCGCAGCCTTTAGCATTGCGAAGAGCTCGAGCATAGTCTTTACTAACCCTTGCATATTATAGTTCATCACGAAGCCTTTGTAGCTTGGTGGCGTGATTGAAGAATTCATCAATGACACAATCATCCGGAAGATTAACTCCCAATTGTGTCAAGTGATTGTAGTACCCGGACATTACGAGTATATGTTCACTAATGAACTATTCTCCTCCATCTTGCAGCTATAGAACTTATTGGAGACTTCATATCTCTCAATCCGGGCATTCTGTTGGAATATCAACTTCAACTCTGGAACATCTCATATGCTCCATGACGTTCAAAACGTCGTTGAAGTCCCGGTTCTAAGCCGTAAAGCATGGCACATCGAACTATAGAGTAGTCATCAGCTTTGCTCGCCAGACGTTCTTAACGTCGTCGGTTGCATCAGCGAAGAGGCTTCTGTCACCTAGCGGTGCATCCAGGGCGTAACTCTTACGTGCAGCAATGAGGATGATCCTCAAATTCGGGACCCAGTCCGTGTAATTGCTACCATCATCTTTCAACTTTGCTTTCTCAAGGAACGCATTAAAATTCAACGGAACAACAGACGAGCCATCTATCTACAATCAAACATAAACAAGCAAGATACTATCGGTACTAAGTTCATGATAAATTTAAGTTCAATTAATCATATTACTTAAGAACTCCCACTTAGAAAGACATCTCTAGTCATCCAAGTGATCACGTGATCCAAATCAACTAAACCATAACCGATCATCACGTGAAATGGAGTAGTTTTCAATGGTGAACATCTTATGTTGATCATATCTACTATATGATTCACGCTCGACCTTTCGGTCTCCGTGTTCGAGGCCATATCTGCATATGCTAGGCTCGTCAAGTATAACCCGAGTATTCTGCGTGTGCAAAACTGGCTTGCACCCGTTGTAGATGGACGTGAGAGCTTATCACACCCGATCATCACGTGGTGTGCGGGCACGACGAACTTTGGCAGCGGTGCATACTCGGGGAGAACACTTCTTGATAATTTAGTGAGAGATCATCTTATAATGCTACCGTCAATCAAAGCAAGATAAGATGCATAAAAGGATAAACATCACATGCAAATCAATATAAGTGATATGATATGGTCATCATCATCTTGTGCTTCATGATCTCCATCTTGCAGCACCACCATGATCACCATCGTCACCGGCGCGACACCTTGATCTCCATCGTAGCATCGTTGTCGTCTCGCCAAACTTATGCTTCTCGACTATCGCTACCGTTTAGTGATAAAGTAAAGCATTACAGAAGCGATGCATTTCATACAATAAGCGACAACCATATGGCTCCTGCCATTGCCGATAACCGGTTACAAAACATGATCATCTCATACAATAAAATATAGCATCACGTCTTGACCATATCACATCACAACATGCCTTGCAAAAACAAGTTAGGCGTCCTCTACTTTGTTGTTGCAAATTTTACGTGGCTGCTACGGGCTTAACCAAGAACCAGTCTCACCTCGCATCAAAACCACAGCGATACTTCGTCAAATAGACTCCGTTTAACCTTCTCAAGGACCGGGCGTAGCCACACTCGGTTCAACTAAAGTGAGAGAGACAGCACCCACCAGTCACCTTTAAGCAACGAGTGCTCGTGGCGGTGAAACCAGTCTCGCGTAAGCGTCTGCGTAATGTCGGTCTGGGCGCTTCATCTCACAATACCGCTGAACCAAAGTATGACATGCTGGTAGGTAGTATGACTTGTATCGCCCACAACTCACTTGTGTTCTACTCGTGCAAAACATCAAACCATATAAAACCAGGCTCGGATGCCACTGTTGGGGAACGTAGTAATTTCAAAAATTTTCCTACGCACACGCAAGATCATGGTGATGAATAGCAACGAGAGGGGAGAGTGTTGTCCACATACCCTTGTAGACCCGGCGAAGCGATCACAACGTAGAGGAAGTAGTCGTCGTTCTCCTCGCGATCCGACCGATCCGGCGCCGTTACTCGGCGCCCCGAGTTCTTGACACGTACAGCTCGATGACGTCCCTCGTACTCCGATCCAGCCGAGTGTCGAGGGACAGTTTCGTCAGCACGACGGCGTGGTGACGATCTTGATGTTTCATCGGCGCAGGGCTTCGCCTAAGCTTCGCGACGGTATGACCGAGGTGGAATATGGTGGAGGGGGGACCGCACACAGCTAAGGAACGATCCGTAGATCAATACTTGTGTGTCCTAGGGTGCCCCCCTGCCCCCGTATATAAAGGAGCAAGGGGGAGGGGGCCGGCCGGCCAAGGGAGGCGCGCCAGGGAGTCCTACTCCCTCTGGGAGTAGGATTCCCCCTCCAATCCTAGTTGGAATAGGATTCCTGGAGGAAATAGAGAGAGGGGCGGCCCCTTTCCTAGTCCTAGTAGGACTAGGGAAGGGGGGCCTTGCGCCACCTAGGGCTGGCCCTTTCTCCTTTCCACCAAGGCCCACTATGGCCCATTTACCTCCCGGGGTTCCGTAACCTCCGGTACTCGGTAAATTCCTGTTTTCACCGGAACCATTCGAACTCCAAACATAGGCTTCCAATATATCAATCTTTATGTCTCGACCATTTTGAGACTCCTCGTCATGTCCGTGATCACATCCGGGACTCGAACTTCTTCGGTACATCAAAATACATAAACTCTTAATAAGCATCATCGAAACCTTAAGCGTGCGGACCCTACGGTTCGAGAACAATGTAGACATGACCTAGAACTATTCTCGGTCAATAACCAACAGCGGGACCTGGATGCCCATATTGGTTCCTACATATTCTCTGAAGATCTTTGTCGGTCGGACCGCATAACAACATCGTTGTTCCCTTTGTCATCGGTATGTTACTTGCCCGAGATTCGATCGTCGGTATCCAATACCTAGTTCAATCTCGTTACCGGCAAGTCTCTTTACTCGTTCCGTAATACATCATCTCATAACTAACTCATTAGTTGTGGTGCTTGCAAGGCTTCAGTGATGTGCATTACCGAGAGGGCCCAGAGATACCTCTCCGACAATCGGAGTGACAAAACCTAATCTCGAAATACGCCAACCCAACATCTGTCTTTGGAGACACCTGTAGTACTCCTTTATAATCACCCGATTCGTTGTGGCGTTTGGTAGCACCAAAGTGTTCCTCCGCAAGCGGGAGTTGCATAATCTCATAGTTACAGGAACATGTATAAGTCATGGATAAAAGCAGTAGCAACATACTCAACGATCGTGTGCTAAGCTAATGGAATGGGTCATGTCAATCAGATCATTCTACTAATGATGTGACCTTGTTAATCAAATAACAACTCCTTGTTCATGGTTAGGAAACATAACCATCTTTGATTAACAAGCTAGTCTAGTAGAGGCATACTAGTGACATGTTGTTTTGTCTATGCATTCACACATGTATCATGTTTCCGGTTAATACAATTCTAGCATGAATGATAAACATTTATCATGAAATAAGGAAATAAATAATAACTTTATTATTGCCTCTAGGGCATATTTCCTTCAGCCCTTGCCAGAGCTGGCGCCCCGGCCGCGTCCGCCGCCGCCGCCGCGACCGCGGCCACGGCCTCTCTGGCGTCGGCCCTGTGATGAGCCAGACCCAGAGCCGCCGGCGTTCTGATCGCCGGCCTTGAGGCGGGCGTTCCACTGCTCCTCTGTCAAGAGAAGCCGCCCCATCCCATCTGTGGCCTGCTGCAGCTCGTGGCGCTCCTCCGCCGCCTTGAGCCTCCCGGTGAGTTCCTCGATGGAGAGTGTGTCGAGATCTACCAGAGTTTCGATCGACAGAGTGATCTGCGAGAACTGCTTGGGCACTACCGACAGGAATTTACGCACAATTCTTTTCTCAGGGATTGTCTCACCTAGTTGCTGCATTTGAGCCGCCATCGTCGTGAGGCGCATGGCGAACTCGTCCACGGATTCGCCGTCGGCGAACTTGATGTCGCCGTACTGCCTGGCCAGGGTCGCGAGCTTTGCCTCCCGCACCCGCGCCACTCCAAGCCGCATCGTCTTCAGGGAGTCCCAGGCCTCCTTTGCCGTGGCCTTGGCTGCCAAAGTAGGCCCCATCTCCGGTGGCACCCCCCGAAGGATTGCCTCGAGCGCCAGGCGATCTTCGCTCCGCTCGGCCGTGCCCGTCTGGACGGCGTTCCAGAGGTGTCGCCCCTCCATCATGACCTGCATCAGCACGGCCCAGTCGGTGTAGTTCGTCCGCGTCAGCTGCGGCCACGCCGCGCTACCGGTGTCGCGAGCCACCCGCGCCATGGACCTCTCAGCCACGGCAAGCTCGTTGCCGTCGGAGATCCGTGCCCGCGGCGTTGCCGGCGACTGGCTACCACCTGAGTCGTCTGGTCCCGCCATGCCCAGGGTCTGAAACCTGCTCTGATGCCAATTGTTGGCAAATTCTAGCCTATTTCCCTCACCTCTTCTCGATCTCTCTGTGTTTCTCTGAAGAACAGCAAGAACAGGAAGTACAGGGAGGTTTTTTTTGCTGCGTAAAACTTACAGCTTTTCTGGTCTTCTTCGTCTCCTTTTATTTCTCAACGAACAAGGAAAACGGGGTCGTGGCCCCTTACATTGCGCCACCACCGATCGTGGTGCTCGTGCCATCCCACGAGCGATCTGGAGGGGCGCAGGACTCGATCAAACTGCTAACAGAAACGAGCTAATCTCGCTGCCTGAAACTACCTGACGAAACTGACGAAACTGAAGAAAGCAAATCGACACTAGCCTAAATCTTCAGACTTGGGGTTTATCCAACACCAAAGGCCGAGCTTTCTTTAGAGAAAAGGGGGAGATACAACAAAAGTTCAGGCTCACAGTCTAAGCGCTCTAGAACAGACGCCGCCTCACCATCTTCCCTGTCGGACGCTCTGCTCCGCTGGGCTTACCATTCAGACGAGTGGGTCTGCTTGATAGGCCTAAGCAGAGTGTGACCGTTTCATAGTTCTACTGACGAGCAAGGAAGAGCAGCGCCTCAACAGCAACCTCGGCATCTTCCGACCTCACCCTCGTTTTATTTCATTCTCAGACTCTCAATTCCTATCTACGATAGCACAAATGATTGTGATGTGGCCTTGTTCGGTTCATTATTGCCAAACTGAAAGGTTTAGCAGTTCAGCCAGACAAACTGATAGTTAACACTGAATGTCTGTACTCCAAGGATCAAGATGATAATGTTTGTCAGAATTTGTACAGTCGTACGCATACATTATTCATCACATATCCCTAATTAATCCGACTTCTGCTTCCAACCCAAGCATTGTTTGCAGATGCAACTACACGAACCTGAAACAGTTTTCTAGTAGAAATTTGAGGGTTGATCAATTGCGGGAAACTTGTGGTAGATTAATTGATGGGTGTACGTCGTCTATGCTAACTTATCAGTCATCAACATTTTCTTATCTCAGCCTTTAACTTGAAAACAAACGCAGAGCACACCATGTGTTTGCTGAAGTGAACTGTTGCACAATAACTTATCTTCACAGCAATTGAATAACAAATATTCTGGGCCTCACTAATTTTTATGTGTTGCTTTCAGATACCGAAAATGGGAGTAACAAGTAATATGGTAGAGAAATTTTTTAATGTTTACATGTTACAAATATTTTGGGCCTCACTAATTTCGCTACTACTGTTGCTACATTGTTGAGCTCAACCCGAGAGCGGCGGATCTGATGTCAGGTGGTAAAGTTCTTCCTCAAAGCAACATGGCATTGCTGCCCACATGTTATTACCAACACAGCTGCGTGGCAGGTGCTTGCATTGGCTGGCCTCATGCCCTCTTTTGCACGGATTGGGTGTGTCACGACTAGAAGATCTGACCCGTCCATGTTTTCTCTCTCACAGGCTTTAATCCCATTACGGGCATTACACAGTCAATACGCATTCTGCTAAATGGCTTCAGTGTTCTACAGTCACAGCGTTTCCACCAGGCTTTCATGTTCCTAATGTCTCGCAACCCTACACTCCCTACTACGTATGTACTGAATCTCATCAACTTGTTTTAAAAATATACTCGCCACACAGTATCATCCTTGCACACGCGTGTACCTAGCTCTGGCTAGCTAACTCACTTGGGATCTGGCCTACTTGACTTATGTTGTGACAGCTTTAAGTTGGTCTACTATATACGTAGACGCATTTCCTTATTATGAGGCTATCTTAAAAGGAAAGATAATAACGAGTAACGAATGTGTTGGTCTCCTTTTTGCCTCTTGAAAAAACAGCAAGACAAGCATAGTGAAAAAGTCGGGCTCCAAAATCCCCCCGACGCCTGCGTCCCTCCTCGAGGCGACACGGGGGGAACCCTAGACCGCCGCCGCCGGCCACCCCCCATCTCTTCCCTCCACTTCGCCGCCGCCGTGGACCGCTGCTGGTGGCGGAGGGCCTCTCCTCGGCGCGGCCCCCTACTCCAGGGCCATGGCGCGGTGTCCTGTCGCCGGTGGCGCTTGGTGGCGTGGTGCTACGAAGGCGCGGCAGCGGCCCGACGCGGTGGCTGCGTGGGTGGCGTGTGCCCCATCCGGTTGTGCTGCCTGCGGCTGCGACGGCCTGGGTTCTCCGTCCCTTCTCGATAACGGCCTGGGTTCTGGATCTGGTTGGCCGGGACACAGGTGTGGCTGTCGGCAGGCATGGTGACGCCGGGCCTCCACGACTACTGGGCACGGCGATGGTGCTGGCGGTAGCGTTGGTGGCTCGGTGTGGTGGTGGCCGACGACGGAGCTCAGGAGGACGCGTGGAGATGCGGCAGTCTTGGCGGGGACAACAACAGTGTGGTGAGGCGGACTGGAGGCGGCGGTGCGTACTGAAGGCGGCGGCGCAAACCATCGTCCATGTTGGTGGAGGCGCTGCAATGGCTCACTTAGGATGGAGTTCGTGGCGAGCAGCGAGCCTGGAGCAATTGATAGCCTTTGTTGGCGGTCTTGAACCCTTGCTGGAGGAGTTGGATGGCTGCGGTTCCTTTGCCAGGTCGAAGGTGTTTGTTGGGTGGCGTTTCTCCCTGTAGTGCGGTCTGTCGGTGGTCCTCGGCTTTGCAGCTACGACGGCGAGGTGCTGTGGTGGTGGCGGTGTGAAGCGTCTTGGACTGTGCTACCCAATTCCCTTGATGTGTGGAGATGCACCATGATCGGATGAAAATCTTGCACAACTTTTGCCAGGCCGGTGGCGATGGCGCTCGCGCGCGTGTCGTTCCCCTCCCTCGAGGCGTCATCGAGGTGTATTCGACATTTTCCTCGCTCGTGTGGAGTCAGTTGTTGTCTCCGTACGAAAGCCTTGATTCGGTCGGATCGGCACGATGGCGGTGTTTTCGACGCCGCTCCTCTGTTGGGAGCATCGTGTTCGGGGACATGGCTTTGTTCCTCGTCGCTGTACTCCGGTGTTCGCCGTGGCCCTAATTTGGTCCTCGACGGCGCTATGCACGGCCGTAGGCGGTGCGTCCAAGACGGTGTCTCCCTCGTATCGGATCAAGTCCTGCCATTCACCTGCCACCTTCTCTTAGGCATTCAGGGTGGATAGTGCGTCGACAAGCGAAGTTCTATGGGAGCGGTTGGTCTTCGGAGGTCCCCGGCATGGGTCGAGTCACGGTGTTGTTATCTGTTAGAACAGACGCTTTTGATTTGTAGTTTTGTGTGGTCGTTGGTGGTGTGGTGTTCTTGCTACGCTCGTTGTTTGCAATGAGTGGTGGCTTTCTTGTTCTTACAATTCTGTCTTCTATAAAGCTATGGTATGCCTAAGCGTACTCTCGAAAAAACCCGGCAAGACCTTGTATAAATGCATCTACACAACATGAATTCTACTACAACGACCTTTCGATGAGAATTGTACATTTCCATGTAAAGACATGCACAAATTAATATGGAAGATAAACAAGGACTTGAAATGCTCCCGCATATCAGAAGTTCTCCTAACCACTCGCATCAGTCCAAAACCTGGTATATCACCATCACGTGTTTCTTGTGGACATTGCACTAGGTTAGTGTCACCCATATCATGTAGGATATCTCGAACTCGGGTGACATCTGTTCTGAAATCTAGAGTGTTGAGATATAATCCGATGCTTGTTCTCATTTTTGCAAAAATAACATTATATTTAATGGAAAATAATGCCACAATCCAAAGTTTCATGCACGGAACCTCGCCAGCTTATTTACAGAAAGGATAGGTTTTTCATAGCTCGTGTTCCATGGTACCACATATGAACAGTAAAAGGAAAAAAAGTTAGTAAAGAATCCAAAAATTCTGAAACTTTGTGGGATGGATTTTGATCAAATCTTTTAGGTGCTTGAAATTTTTTGTTTGTCCAAATAAGACTCTAGGAGCTAATACAGAAACAACAAAATTGGTCCTGAAACTTCTGTGCACTGTTGACCATAAATTATGTGTTCTTTTTTTTTGGTTCGAGATTGTCGGGTGTCATATGGACACCAAATTTTGCAAGCAGTAAGACATTTGGTCATAAACAGTGTGACGAATTTTCAGATTTTGTTATTTATTTTTACTTATTTTTCCATTTATCATTCACGAGGGCACCATGGAACTCAAGCTACACTACAGCTTTGTGCGAAAAAATAAAAACATGTGTACAGTTTATCAAATTCAACCTGTACTCCACCATGTTCTTGTTTCATTTATTGAAATTAGATGTATGGACCTTTGGTAAGCTACAAACATGACGACCACTAGCATGGACATACATCTCATCTTCTGCAGAGAAAAGGGAATTTATCAATCAGATAAGATTAATGCATTCAGCATCAGTTACAGGCAAAGTTTTAAATAGCGCTCTAAGCCTCTTAGCGGCAGTCCTTTTTTAAATGCTATAGCGTGCTACAGTGGTGCTATAGCGAGCTATTTAAAATGTTTGCTCATGTGTTTGGACAAAAAAACCTTAGCGCAGGACCTTTTCTAAATGCTATAGCGGAGCTATAGCGGGCTATTAAAACCATGGTTACAGGTCTGCTTTTGATTGCTTATGAAAAAGCATAACATTTCTCTCTGTTTTTGCCATCTGGTTGACATGCCACTATTTAGATGAACAAATCAGAAACTAAACCCAACTATAACCAGGTAAACATTGGAGAAAAAATATATTTTTTCTGAAGATAGAATGACCCACGCTATTGTTTGGGGGAGGAGGGGAGATGCTTGGGGATTTCTGTATGTGTCCTGTCATATGTATGGACTTATGTCACTGGCATGTTGAATGAGACCTTCTGATGGTATTTATTTTTGTGTCTCAGCGCATGGTAGAGTGGAGGGTGTGGTTCACACTTTCTCACCTGGGATCCGGACATCACTGCTCGGTCATAAAACATTCACTTTGCAAGTGTTCTTGGCTGTCCAGCTTCTTTTCCTTGAGGCAAACATAGCAAGAATGACAACAGAGGCTGCCAAGTTTGATGCTTACTGGACTGTAGTTGACTTTAAAAAGGCAGATTGACTTACTGGATGTATTTCCCATTTACTCTACCACATAACAATTTTAAACCTTATATTTCTGTAGTGCACGAGTGAACTGACAAGTACATCTATATATAATAATTTGGAAAAAAATTCTTGTTAATTTTGTACTCAGGTATGTATTCTGAGTTTCCTCACAAAGATAGAGACATGCATACAAATTTCATTAAGCCTACCCGGCATTAAAACAACAAACAGTGTGTACACTGAATTTATGTTCCTTGCAACACCCTAGAAATATTCTAATGTAATATTCCCGCTTTCTGATTCAATCGATGCATATGAAAATCTTTGACCAACACTGAAGCTGGCATGAGTTCACATTCTTCAACAATGTTTTTTAAAACAAAATAGCTAAATGTCACTCGACTGGCTTTAGCTTTCAGATCAGTCAATTTTGAGAAGGACGAAGAAATTCATCGAAGGAAGACCGGAGGGATGGAAGGAGCTCTCCCAAGAGCTATCCATTATGTACCGTTGATGGGAGGGTGGGGGCCACTGCATGGCAGTGGTGGGAGCGACAACACAATGGTGGTGCAATTTCGCTGGAGAAAAAACTGGTCATCGCGCGGGGCTAGAGGGATGGGCGGGGGCAGCGGCAAGACTGGTTGTGGGGGCGGCTCAGGGGAGGGCGGTGCGGCCAGGCCATCCCAGGAGACTACCGAAAGAGAAGGCAGCAGGTAGAAGAAGGTGATCTGGCCATCCATGGTACATCCGACGCCTCTTAAGGATCGACTAACCCAAATTTGTTTCTTCAGGCGACTTACATCTAGCAATTCCCTTTCTAAAAAGACACTAATCTAACACCTAACTTGACCAAAATTCAGCGATCAACTGACCACGAAGTGCCAACGCAGGCATCTCGTCAACCACAGCATATGCATAGCTGCTATTGAGTGTTCACTGCAGCAGGTAGTCGTGCGGAGGTGCATAACCACACACAACGTCTCAAAGGTTGAAGGTGTCACTTGAAGGAGGACTCGGCAGTGGCGCCATGCTGAGCTGAGCTAAGTTGAGCAATGCAGGTAGGACACTCGATCTCGCTTGAAATAGGCTTCAACAAAGCACGTGAAGGCTCCAAGTTTAACTCGACAAACCCTGTGATGTAGGTACTTCACTGCAAATCATCATGGTTCTGGTAGAATCCGGGTTGCAGACTTCTACAACCACTCCTCGAACCTTTTGATGATAATGTTTTTGCGGAATCCAGGTGGCTGAAGTGTAATTATACAAACTCAACTTCACTTCAAGAATGAATCTATCTAAATTTTTGTGGTAGCACTTCTTGCATTTTTAGTATTATGTGAAAGGGTCTTAGTTTGCGCCCTTTTTGGAAACACCACTATTTAGAAGTGGTAATTTCATCCTTGAGCTTTCTGAGACAAGGCGCAAGAAGACCAACCTCAGATAGGCTATTTCGTGGTGTGCTTTTATAGCTAATCTTCAAAGCATTTTATGACCCAACCCTTTATGCAGTAGTGAAATGTCACACTATAGTAGTGTAGGCACATGCTTGATACTTCAGCTGTAGGTGGCTGATGGCACACCCATTGAATTTCATGTTACTCTTTTGCACCTACACACAAGCCAACAGGCTGCATATATATAGTAGATCAGCTCTTCAAATTTTAATTGGAAAATCTTTCTCCTGTTTAGTTGTTACACTTCGGTCGTTGGATATAGAAACATGGTCTTAGCTAGCAACGTGTAGATGATGTCTCGTGTATATGATGATGTTTGTGTGGCATTGTTGCTGTAATAGAAGGGGGGTGCACTGCTAACACAAGTTGAGTAGGTAACTAAGTAGCACGAGCACAGCTTCGAAACGCCATAAGCATGCACAAGCACTCCAGCTAGGAACACAATAGTGCACAAGGTGGAGTGGTGCACGGTGCTTGCTACTTTCATTTGTTGAAAGTAGCAGATTCTACATCATGGTGCTAGTGTGCTATCTCACGCATGCTGGAATTGGATATGGCAAATTGGATTCGTTCTTTTCTCTTCTGTCTCATGGGATCCAGTATATGTTTATTTTCCTTCCTTTGTCGGTAATTTTGGTTGGAAGCTGTAATACGTGGGCTACTGGAGGAAGTGCGTGAGCCGTGGGCCTGGCCAAAGCACGTTCATTGGTTTATGGTTCCCATATACAGGCCGAGGTAACTCGAGTGGGTTCGGAAACATGAATCATGTTTAGTTCAATCCCTACAGATTCCTGAGCGATGTTCTTGTTGTTCTTCGCCTTGTGTGGCTTCCTTGAATGAGATATTGAGGATGAGATCCAGGCAGAGAAGGCCGGCGTGCTGCAGTCAATGTCCCTTGTCGGCCTTGTTCTAACTAGCACCGGGAGCACCGCACACGCCATGCCTGTGGTAATGGCCATTTAAATTTTGCTGCAACTTTTGCCGAGCTCAAACTATTCATGGTTTCATCCATATTTCCCGATACAGAGTCACCTTAAACTTTGTCTAAGGTGACGTCCATAATTTCTCCTTAATAGAGCGATGTAGCAACACGTCTAATAATTTTTTTAAGAGTTGACAGCAGAGAAGAGCAGAAAATATTAATCCAGGACCAACATAACCGAATAAGCTTGTTCTCTTCTCCATATTTCACTATCTTGACATATGAAAATGAAGATGACATAGAAAATTCAAAAGTAACATGTAGATTATGTAGATGAGGTATATGCCACAGTTATTGACTCAGAATTGAGACCTGCACAAAATAAGGTCAATTATAATGAAAACAGTCATAACATAATAAAAAGGACACTCTAAGTCCTCACAGCTAGTATCCAAAATTTGATCCTTGTCGTAGGCTTCCTAATTTAGGAAATATGCTCATATGTATAACATGAAACATCAAGAATAAGGAAAAGAAAGGATATTTGGAACAACCTCTCAAACATTTGAGTTATACATTATAAAACAAAGTGCAATCAACATGATTTTGTACAGGCGAGCTTGAAAATGGTCTTTCCTAATTAACAAATGACAACAATGAGATGATTTTAACAGCTAACACAAAAGGTGATAGTGATGTGTACAGAGACCCTAACAGCAAAAGTTAATCACTATTATGTTTATACTATTTGTGGTAACAACTACTTTGTGCTTGTCATACTTACCTCTTCTTAAAGAAAAAGCTAAGTGATGCTTTTTTAAAGTTTCAACAAGAAATGTTTAGATCAGGTTGTTCTGATTGAGCAGGGCCCTAGTGGCTAGTTTGTGTGAGTTATAATTAGGAAAGAATTGGATCTCACCATGCAGCTTATTTGTGCAGCAAAGCTGACAGCCTTCCCATGAATCTCCAGTTGAAACTTGTAGTTGCTTGACAAAGTCGCCGGTGGGCGTGTGATGATGGACGAGCGCAGGATGGTGATCGACGTTCGCTGGCGTCGTGGTGGCGTCGACGGCAGCTAGACCGGGCAAGGTAGATGCAACAATACAACACTAAAGATGGATTGGTGGCAGGTGGGTGCGGGCGACCTCATACCCGGCAGGCGTCCTGGTTGAGGAGTGCGCCTGACTGGTGGGTGCCCCATACCTTCGTTCGAGAATGCAACCATGAGTCAGTTGCTAATTAAGCCGAACCTAACGCTAATCTGCAAGTCCTGGCTTTTTCTCAGCTAGACTAATCAGTCCATGATGTACCATTCTAGCACCTCTACTGACCTATATGAACGGTCTTGTGAGCGGCGCTAGCCGTATCTATGCAAAATGATCATTCGGCTACTATCGCTCATAAGCTCTTACCTGTTATCCAATGGCTCCCATGCGCTATCCCACGTTGCCATCATGGTCCGATGACAAGTCATCGCACATTCGCAATCGGTACAGTTGCCCTACCTCGTCGCATACACTACGTAGATCGCATCACGCTCCTGGCTCCAGCCACTGCCTCTAGCCCATGACCTAGCGCGGCTTTGCAGTCGCGCGAGTCGTTGTCTCGTTTGAGATCTAACCATCCAATACTTCTGCAATGCTTCCTACATTGTGATATCCAAGTATGTTGTCCAGTGGATCCAGACACATCTGATTGACCTCGCGATTCGATGCCAGCGCTACGATGACAGCCGTGCTTTGCGTGTGATTGCGGCAGCTTTCATGGACAAGGTAACTGACCCTTGGCAGTCGTCTCCACCGACTGCTGGCTCTGTGCTCCAAGCTCTCAGTTGGCATGGTCGCCATGCTCACTGCGGACCACGTAGCAGAGGTCGTGCCGTGTAGTATATGGTTCAGAGAAACCGTCTGCGCATCATGTCGCCTCGTGCGCTTGTTGTTCCGCGTCGTGCAGATTCGCTTGCTCATCTGAGTGCTTTGCACCGTGTGTCATCTGATTCATCAGACTCAGGACGGTTTGGTCTGGAGCAGATTGGCAGTCGCACACTCGTTTGCCATCGCAGATCATCACAGCCATTCCGATGCAGCATCTTGTGTACTGTCACATGGCATCCGTGATTCCGCGTGCGATATGTGGCGCTGCACTGACATGCAGTGTTCATAGTGACCTAATTTGATTCTGTCTATATCGTCTTCTATGCATCGATGTATCAGCGTTAATTACGCTTATAGTCATCACGGAATTCAACCGATGCAGCATCTGCACCTGTATGCTCATTCTCTGGTTCACGTTATGTCTTATCAGTATGATCAGCCTATCTTCGTGGATCATTTTGGAATCGCGCGATTGGTTGCAGCGGCAATTGTGTCAGTGATCTCCTTATGGTGAGCTTGTACAGTTTTTGCATCGATTTCACACATTAGATGTCTCATGGCCCTATGCTGTGGTCAAGCGGCTATGTGTTCATCACATGGCGAATGATCGGACAGTCTTGTCGTACCATGTTCTAGATTAGGTCGTTCTTCAACTATCGAGCCTGGTATCATTCCAGATTGCAGATCATTCTGAGTCTCATGTTCACAACTTGCTTAGACTAAACTTCTTTGTTGAAGCCATGAGCACAACAGCTAGTCATCTGGACATCTCAGCTGTTTGTCGCATCAGCTTCAGGTGGCCACTTGCTCACGTCTAGTTTTGATTCTGAGTTCCAGCAGCAGAGCTCATGGCTGAATCTGTAGTAAAGTCCTAGTTCTCTGCTACGTGACTCCTGTGCACCGTATGAAGGTCGAAGACCCAGATCGTAGCCATCGGTGCACTGTAGGCAGCATATCTAGAGTTCACTCTAGCTACTGTACTCCTCATGCGAGAATCGCTCATCAACTCAGATTCTCAGTCTCGAAACTACCACAGCATTCGTAAATGTCTAGCTCGTCTTGCCTCCATCGCCATCATACGTGTGTTACTTGCCAACTGCACCGAGATGCGAGTCCATCTGTCGCATCCACGTGGCTATAGATCGTTGTATCACGGTCGTTCTGCATGTATGCATTCTGCATTCGCATGAGATCAACAGTTGCGATGTCATAGTCAGGTAACTGTCTGTCATTCTCCATGGCATCCTACGTCGATGTGAGCGCTAGCATCCATAACTTCGCGACAGCATGCCTCATTGCCATTGCCCGAGCTCCGTAGACGGAAATGTGCCGATGCTCAGCATACGTTCATCGTTCGATGTGAAGGTGTCATGTGCGCAGACCGTGTCTATCGTCTGGTTGCTCGTGGTTAGGCCATGAACAGCATGGTGACATGCCATTCCCTGGCTGCGATCTGGCACTACTGCCTCAATGCGCACGTGAGCCTTCGGACGTTCACCTCTCTTCGTGCAATGAACTAGGGCGAAGACGTGTACTTGCCAGTATGCCATCTCGCCATCGCCGTACTGAAAGCCATTCGGCAGATCTAGCCTCTACCTCCATCTCTGCGAAGTCACGAGGCTGGTTCTGCCATACAGTCTTACGATCTCGCGTGGCATTGTATCTTGCTCACAGGAATGCGGTATGTCGGCGTCACTGCCAACGCTCTGTCCGCTGTTGGCTGCACCGACAGGTGCGTCGTGGTTCAGTGAGCGATGGTTTTGCACGTAGGCAACCCTTGTTCGTCACTTCTGGTAATGCCATCGCCTTGTTCCCACTGTACAGCAGACCACGAGCTCCAAGTTGCCTATCGCAGCGTCCTCTGATTACGAGCCTACCCCAGACTGTGGCAGGCCTCCGGGTTCCGAACCCTCGACGATGTCCTCGAGGATGTACAAGGCTCTCGTGCTCAGTACCGTTCGGCTCGTTCTCGTCTCGCATGTCAGCGAATCAGGCTGGTGGCTACTTGCCCTGGATGCGGCTAGGTCATGCCGCCGCTGGTAGTGCGACTGCGGCCATGACCCTCGCGCTGACTGACTCACTGTATAATCCGGCCCATTGGTCCATTCAACTGGGCGCCATTGCTGGCCTATTTCGTGCTCCTCTCGAGCCACCTCGCCATTGCTGTCGCATGACCACTGCGTTCGCTCGCGTGGACGCTCTGATCGTCTTGCGCGCTTCCCATTCCCATCCTGCACATCTCCGAGCTGGCGCCTCGGTGCAAGTCGAGTGCGAGCAGGCTCGTGTTAGCGGCACTTGCGCGGTTGGTCCTCGATTCTCGCGTGTGTCGCGGCTGACTTCGCCGATCGTAGCAGCCGCCCGTGACAGGGCGATGGGTGCAGGCCCTGACTCTCGTGCGTCGGTGATACGGGCGCCGCTCCGGAGCGCCATCGCGTGGCTGGCTCCGGAGCTCGGAGCGACTTGGCAGTCTTCGTTCAGCGTTGCCTTAAAGGGAGACTTGTGTGGGCTGTCCACGCCTGTCGCGGAAGCTGCCTCTCGTGCGCCTACATTCGAGATGTACTAGCCGCAGTGGTCTGATGCTTCCGTACCCAAGCCTCCGTGGAAGCTCTCGAGCTTGGTCGACTGGTCAACCTCGTCGTTTCGCCCAGCCGTCGCTGTGAGAGCCCGGTGCTGGCCTCTGCGCCGTACTCAGCCATCCGTTTGTCGCGATCAGGCGCCCGGCGACTGTGGCCACTCTGTGCGCCTCTCCAATTTGCCGGCTGCCGGCTTGACTCGCCAGCTCCCTCCGTTGGTTCGTCGCACGGCTGAGGTGAGCCTAGACTCCGCTCTGAGGCTGGCCGCACGTAATCCGTGACGGCCGAGTGCATGGCGCAGCGCGCGTCCCTGTCGAACACGTCCAGCGTGGCCGCGGGTCGCCGCTCCAGTCCTGGGTTCCGAGGCATGCTCCTCGCGAGCGAGCGCCTGCCGCGGTCTGGGCGATCACTGTGTCCGGTCGCGAGCATTCGATGGTCGGAGCTGCCCGCGGCGCTTGACGGACGGGTTCGTCGCATGATTGTCCAGCGGTCTCGACGGAGACGACCTGCCTGTGCGGCTTGTCGAGCTGAGGTTGCCCGACAACCACTTGAGCCGCGATGGCTCTCGTCCAGTGGCTCCGCGCGGCGTGGCGTCCGACTTGCCGCTCCGCTTCGTCCGGGGTGGCTGTCACGTCGCTCCGCTGCCGCTCCGCGTATGCCGTGAAGTCGATGGAGCGTCGCGAGCCTTCGCGATCGCATCGCCCGCATCTGGGCACCATGCATGGTCGCTAAGGTGTTTGGGCGAAAGGCCTGCTTTGAGTTTATAAGTTTTGATGTACCGAAGTTTGTTCGAGTCCGGATGTGATCACGGACATGACGAGGAGTCTCGGAATGGTCGAGACATAAAGATTGATATATTGGACGACTATATTCGGACACCGGAAAGGTTCTGGGAGTTTTCGGAGAAAACCGGAGTGCCGGGGGTGGCCTAGGTGGGAAGAGAGAGGGGTGGCCAGGGGATTCGTTGACTAACTTCCCAAGTCTACGTCTTTTGCATATAGAATCGGCAAATATCGCTGCACTTGTTGAATCTGTGTACCAACTCAAGCATTTGAGATATTTGGCATTAAAGAGGACTGATATTTGTAGACTACCGGAGAACATCCATGAGATGAAATTCCTACAACATATTAACCTTGAAGGTTGTGAAAGTTTTATGGAACTTCCTGATAGCATTATCAAGCTGCAAGGGTTGAGATATCTTGATATTGATGACACACGTGTATGTAGTATTCCTAGGGGTTTCCGAGCTCTTACAAATTTGAGTGCACTATATGGGTTTCCAGCCTATACTGATGGTGACTGGTGTAGTTTGGAAGAGTTGGGGTCTCTTTCCCAGCTCAATGAACTTTCACTAGAGAGCCTAGAAAATGTATCTAGTGCCTTATTGGCTGCAAAGGCAAGGATAAATGCAAAGAAACAACTTACCTATCTTTGTTTGAGATGTGGTGGTAGAGTTGGAGATGGGTTGGTCCAAGGAGAAGTCTCTGATTCTGTGAAGCAAACAATTGAGGCAGTGTTTGATGTGCTATGTCCTAAGCCTTGCATAGAATACATCAGCATAGAAAGATATTTTGGTCCTCGGCTCCCAGGATGGATGGCGTCCACAGCTATGGTGCCTCTCGAGAGCTTGAAGATTCTAGTCCTCGAACATCTGCCCTGCTGCACCCAACTCCCAGATGGCTTGTGTAGGCTCCCGTATTTGGAGTGGCTAAAAGTGATGAATGCTCCAGTAATCAAGTGTGTCGGTCCTGAATTCCTCCAACAGTACAATCAGAGGCACCGTCCTTCATCTCAGTTGGCTGCTACGTTTCCTAGACTCCAGAAGTTGAGTTTGTTTGGAATGGAGGAATGGGAGGAGTGGGTTTGGGAGACAGAAGTGAAAGCTATGCCCTTACTGGAAGTACTTCGCATCAGTCGTTGCAAACTGGGACGTATGCCTCCAGGACTTGTGTCCCATGCAATGGCTTTGAAGAAGCTACAAATATGGAACGTCCAAGGTCTCCACTCTCTAGAGAACTTTGTTTCTGTAGTTGAGCTCGAGTTGGCTAACATATCCGAACTGGCCATGATCTCCAATCTTCCAAAATTACAAAAGCTTGAAATCAGTTACTGCAGAAATCTCAAGACACTGAAGGACCTGGATGCACTCCGGAGACTCCATCTGAGAGTTTTCCGCTGGGAAAATCAACTTCCAGTCTACCTGCAAACTGTAAAGCCAAGTCATTTGCTGCTGACCTGCAACCTAGAAGTACTCACTTCCATGGCTGAGGGTGAATCTAGCTCCGAGTGGGACAAGTTCAGTCATATCAAGCAAGTCGAGGCTTATGCAAATGACGGTGAAGATGAGAAGAAATGGCACGTGGTCTACACATCTGAATCCTGCAACATAGAGACAAATATTCATCAGGTAATACTTTGGTCTCTCCCTCTTTCAATCTAGCTAATAATAATATTCTTCCTTAATGTATTTTTTTGGTTCCATGCATATTGTTATCATCAGTATGACATAGGATAGCTGAATGTATCTCCCACTATTCTGTTTTGCTTGCCAGGGTCGATTGGTGGAAGAAGAGGACTAGGCTGCAACTCTAGCAGAACGAGGAAGGGTATATCATTTTAGGCGAAAGGACCATATGATGCAAGGATATATGTACGTCTGCTGTTACAACTTCTACTAGTTTTGAGTATTTTTGCTAATAATGCCATGACCATTGGAAGCTCATGTTTACATGATGATCGAATCCATACAGGGATACGGGGAAAGCATCAGCGAAGTGAGGCATCAACTTCTACTAGTCATATACACTTACCTGCAGAGATTCAGACACCACACTAATTTCTTGAGAAGTGTGACATATACATTTATGAATTTAGAGAATTTAGTTTCCTCACTATCTAGCAATTGAAGAAACATGGTGATCTTGGCAAGGTTGTCGTTTGTGCAGTGCAAGCAACCATTGGAGTTTAGGCTACTCTGCTCTGCTCTGCTCTGCTCTGCTCTCTGAAAGCAGCTCAGGTTACAGGTCGTCTGAAGCAGTTGCGCTTTTCTTTTTCTTTCCCGCAGGTGTCTTGCGTTGGAGTAAATAGCACTGGCGGTCTAAGAACTTGCACGGCGGGTGCACTTAAGTCACACTACTTGAAAACCGGAAAAACCCGTCGCAGAACTTGCGTTGCGGGTGCAATCAAGTCACAAGCACCAGCTGAACCGCGCCGGCGCCCGGTTTTTTCTGTTTCTCAGTCACGCGCCGCGCACGTGAGGCCTCTGGACTGCAACGTTTTTTTGCACAAAGACCCCTGGATCCAGGGCAAAAGGCGCATAGCCCCCTATCCTCTGTTCTCTGCCTGTTCGTGTTCTTCGCCGATGGGAGAGGAGACAGGGGGCGCCGCTGGCGCGGCGAGCTGGTCGGCGGCAAGTCAGTCGTCGGCGACGACGGTGGATCCGGTGATGGAGTTGCCGATCCTGAGGACCGAAGCGCATGGGAGGCCGATCTATGGTAAGTTTTTCCCCAATTTAGTTAGGGTTTTCTCCCTTCGGCAATTTTGGGGATGGCAACTAGGGTTAGTAGTGTCTGTTTTGAATGTATTTATTGAATGCATTGTCCATTGTTGAATGTAGGTTATGAGTCGGTGAAATTCAGTGTTGAGGTGCATCATGGTGGGTTTTTGTGGGGAAGGATTGAATCGACATATCCGGATGAGAAGATATGTTGGTTTGACAATCTAGACAGAAGAACTTTTCGCAATGATCGCATCTACTACATGCTAGCACAATTGAATTATCCCGATCATGAGAAAAGTATGTATTGGTGCCCACCGAAAAACACTTGCGGATATGGTGGAAATCATCCCGAAGTATTTGTCGTCAAGATGGCCAAAGCCTCTGTTCACTCAAAGGTACTGGTTTTGTTTGTCAGACATATCAGAAAACGTGAGATGCAGGAGGAAGATGACATTGTGTTCAAAGGTTGCCCTGTTCTACCCAAAGTTATATTTAGTCCACTTAGAAAGGACAAGAAGATGAAAACAGAGAAACTGTCAGAGGAGGCAGACAATTCAGAGCAACCAAAAGATGCAGCTGGTACAGAGGAGGCTGAAAGTTCAGATATATCAGAAAATTCAGAAGTTTCAGAAGAAGAGTATGAATGTGATTCAGACATAGATCCTACTTGGTATGACAGTGACTATGGAATGGAGGAGGATGATGAGGAGTATGACAAGAATGTAGATGCTGTTGTGCATGATGCTTTGATTGAGAAAGGCAAAAGTATTGGTGCTGAGTACAGGCATGTTCCTGGGACAGATGATGTGGTTGAAGATGATTTGCAGCTGCCAGAAGAGGATGACTGGGAGAGAAAACATAAAAGTGACTCTGATGATGAGGAGTATAAGAAGAAAAAAAAGAAGGAGAAACCCATTTATAGGTTTAAATCATTTAACCCAGCAGTTGACATGGAAAACCCTCAATTCAAGCTGGGCATGGTTTTTGATTCTGTGGAGCTCCTTAGGAAAGTAGTAGCACAATATGCAGTGAAGAACAGGGTGCAAATTAGGAAGAAAAGAAATAATAAACAAAGATTTGAGGCAGTGTGTGAAGAGGGTTGCCCTTGGAAACTAGTGGCTGTTAATGACAATAGGACACAGTCTTTTCTTGTGAAGACTTTAATTGCAGAGCACACTTGTGAGAAGGTCTGGGATGTCAAAGAACTAACAGCCCCCTTTCTTGCTAGCAAATATGTGGAGAAGTTCAGAGATAATGAGAAGATTTCTCTAGCTACATTTTCAAGGAAAGTTAGGAAGAAATATAACATGGAAGTTAGCAGACACAAGCTAGGTAGAGCTAGGAAAGCAGCATTGGAAGTGGTGCATGGGGATGAGGTGAAGCAGTACTCTTTGCTTTGGAGATATGCAGAGGAAGTGAGACATAGCAATCCAGGTTCATCCTTCTATCTAAACCTGGAGAATGGGCTGTTTAGTACTTGTTATTTTAGTTTGGCAGCTTGCAAAGTAGGCTGGCTGAAGGGATGTAGGCCAATCATATGTATTGATGGCACATTCATAAAGACAAAGTATGGTGGCCAATTACTCACAGCAGTAGGCATAGATGGAAATGATTCAATATATCCAATTGCAATGGCAGTGGTGGAGACAGAATGCTATGGATCTTGGGCATGGTTCCTTGCTACATGAAGCAGGATCTCAACATAATGAACACTAGCACATTCAAGATTATGAGTGATAAATGAAGGTATAATAAGTTGTTAAGTTACTGTTTAGATTCATTTTAGGTTTTGGTTTTTACTTGCACTAGTGTAATAATTATGTTGTTTTCTCAAATAGGGGCTCATAAAAGCTGTGAATGAACAGTTCCCTGAGTCAGAGCATAGGTTTTGTGTGAGACACTTGTACCAAAACTTGCACTCAGCACACAAAGGTGAGACAATCAGACAACAACTATGGACTTGTGCCAAATCAACCACTCCAACCTTGTTTGAAATGAATATGGAGAAGATGAAGGAAGATAATCCAGAAGCTTATGCTTGGTTGGAAGATAAGCCTCCAAATCAATGGTCAAGGGCCTTTTTTGATGATTTTTCCAAGTGTGACATTTTGTTGAATAACACTTGTGAAGTTTTCAACAGGTAATTCCACTAAATCCTGTATATGAATTTTGTCTGAAAATGAACAGTATCTGAATTTTGTCTGAAAATGAACAGTAACTGAATCTTGTCTGAAAATGTGGTGTTCTAGGTACATTTTAGAAGCTAGAGAACTACCTGTGTTGACCATGCTTGAGAGAATTAAATCACAGATAATGCATAGGCATATGACAAAGAAAAAGGAGGCTACTGAGAAATGGACAGGCAACATAACTCCAAGAATTAGAGACAAATTAAGAAAAAATGTAGAGTTGTCAGCCAATTGTCACCCTGAAGCTTCAGGGATGGGTGTCTTTGGTGTCTTATCAAATGGCAAGACATACATAGTGGAGTTAAATATGTATGCATGCACCTGCAGAAGGTGGCAACTCACTGGAATTCCTTGCAGCCATGCTTGTGCCTGTTGTAGACATGAAAGGATTAAACCTGAAACCATGCTGTCTTCTTGCTACTCTGTGCAAACATACTTGTCAGCTTATGGAGTTCAAGTATATCCTACAAGGGACAAAGATGAGTGGCCACATGTAGATGCAGTACCTATATTGCCACCACTATATGAGAAAAGAGCTGGAAGGAGAAGAAAGAATAGAAGGCAGCAACCAGAGGAGATAGAAGATGGCACTAAACTCAGTAGACATGGGGCTATTATGCACTGTGGCTATTGCAAAGGAGCTGGTCATAACAGAAGTGGTTGCTCAAAGTTGAAAGCTGCTGTACTAAGAGAAGAGGAAGATCAACCTGATCCACATGAGCATGGCAGAACAGAGAATGTTGAAAGTGATCAACCTGATCATGGCAGAACAGAAAATGTTGCAACTGAGCAGCCAGAATCACATAGTAGGAGGGGAAGGAAGAGAAAGCCCACTGACAAAATGAGGGAGCAAATAGAGCAAATGAGGGAGCAAGCTAAGAAAAAGAAGTCAAAGATGGTTATTGATGAAAATGGGGATATTGACTTCCCTATAATTCTAACTGTAAGTTTACATTAGTAATTACTAAAACAAAAGAAACATAACAATAACTGACATGTTCTTGTATGATGTGCAGCACATTCGTAATGAACTTTGAGGCCGATCTTGACCCAACACAGGTTGAGGAGAGCATGGTACATATTTTATCACATGAGGTACTTGTGCCACTATTTCACAATGTTCTATTCCTTCAAATTGCATGTTCATGAAAAATTGACATGACACCATTGTTTTTTTGTATAGGGAACAACACAAGGAATTCCTGTTACTAGGATACACCAAATTCCTGAGGAAAGTGAATTTGTAGTTGAGCACAGGGCCAACATAGCAGCTAGAGGAAGAGGAGTTAGAGGAGCTGCTGCTTCTGCACAAGCACCAGGCAGAGGAAGAGGAGCAGGAAGAGGTGCTGGTTCTGCACAAGCACAAGAGAGAGGAAGAGGACCTGGAAGAGCTAGTGCTTCTGCACAAGCACCAGGCAGAGGAAGAGGAACAAGAGGGAGAAGAGGAACAAAAAACAAGAAAACAAAAACAAAGGGACTGAAGTGGCTGCTACTTGGAGAAGGGTCTAGCAGATGAAGAATGAGTTGGAGAAGTGCTACTACAATGCATTTGTTTTGGTATTTTGTAACTCAAGTACTATTACTATGTACTGAACTAGTTGGTGTGGTCTTTTGCATGCTACCAGTCTGTCTAAACTTGTTCATGTAAGACAGCAAGCATATGTGAGAGTAGACTGGTTCAACTTGACAGCAAGTATAAACAAATTGCAGAACATTGTTTTACACACAACACAATAGCTAACATTACAACATTATAACACTGATGTTCAGAAAACAGACTGGTTCATCAACCAAACATTACAAACTGGTTCTGGCAATAACCAAACTGATAGAAACTGACAGAAACAGGGTACAAGCAAAGCTAGTTCAAATTACAATGAGCAAACTGACAACACATATTAAGCTTGGCCATATTGACCAGGGCCAGTGCCATCTATCTTGCCGCGCCATGTGCTGAAAGTATGCTTGCGGGTAAGGTCTTCATCTTCATCAGGGAGAAATTGTTCAGCCAAGCCTTCAGTTAGCAAGGGGCCACTGTCGACGACCTCTTTCACATGCACAATCACTGGAAAATCTACGGTTGCACGCTCTGTGGGAGAATTTGGAGCCGGTGGTGAATGTGCATTCTCGTCGTCGGAGTCTGGCTTCCATGGCCCCGTAGGACTTGCAGGAACTGACACGGTGAGCAACTTTGGCACACTAGAAGGGTTGCGTAGCCACGCGGTGACTGGCAACACCCACTTGTCGGTGGCCGGGAGCATGTCAATGAGCTCGCCGTGGACACCGGCGAGAACCAGGTTGACAGTGTGTGCATCCCAAGCCTCCTCCGGCAGCCCCTCCAAACTTAGCAACGCCTTGTACTCGAGCTTCCCCGGCTTGCCACGCGAGAAGCTTGACCACCTCTGGAAAGAAATCCAGCTGCCACAACAACGGTTGCTCCGACGCGTGCACCACACGAGTGCAATCATCTGTCGAGTCGAAGCGAATGAAAAAATGGAATGGTGGGCAAGTGACCTCCACCTTAGTTGTCGTCCGTCGGACAGCACAGTGAGACTCCATCGCCGCCGCTAGTGCCTCCGGCGTCACCACGCTCCGCGGCTGTCCAATGATGGTGGCATACAGGACACGGCCATAGAAATCTTGCTCTATTGCCGCCATGCCAGCAGTGCGAGCGATGACAACCCGCCCGCGCTCCGGCCGCAGCTCCGGCTCGCCACGCTGCCACACCTCTTGAGGAAACATACGCGAATCCCGGATGCGAGGCCATGCCACGGCGGTCACCGAAGACCTGCCATCGCCGACGCCGGCGGCGGCTCGGCTCTCCAGCGCCACGCTCTCCTCGCTGCCGCCCGCGCCTGCCATACTGCCCGCCACGATTATGGCGGCACCACGGCTACTTCCGCTGCCGCCACCGCTCGAGCTCCCGCTGCCGCCGCCACCGCTCGAGCTCCCGCTGCCGCCGCCCATCTGTCTTGCGTTGGTTCTCTGAAAAACTATGTGTTTTTTTTTGATAGATCAACTGGTATTCCAGATTGTAATTTGTACTGCAACAACACAAATGACTGTCTGAAATTGCAAGAAGAAATAGGTGTGTGGTGACTTAATTCCTCACCTGTCTTGATTCCAGCGAGCCTATGTACGTCCAGGATTTCCTACAACAGCAAAGAGGTGACGCGCGCCGTGCTAGCTGCTGCTTTGCCACTAGCTGACGGTCATCACCTTCTAAAGGGGTTCCCCAAAAATTATGACTGATTTATCATACGTTGTCGGCAAAATCTAATCAATCAATGACATAGTTCGTTTCGTGCATCTACTCTATTCCAATTGTAAAAAAGAATCGAATTGCAAAGGATGAATGAAGTAGCTGTATGCCGAGAAAACCCTTTTTTTTTTGCCGCACCACGACGCATTGGCCTGGCCCAAGCCCAAGCCCAAGCGAGATTGATGCAGCGAGGGCCGCGTCCTCTGATTCTCAAAAAAAAAAAAAAAAGGACCCGCCTCCTCTGCTTTATCGAGGGGTTGGCCAGGGAGGCCCCCGACGGCGAGGCAATCTTCCTCCTCCGCCGCATTGCGTCCATCCTTCCTCGCTCCATAGCCGTAGGACCGCCGTGGAGTGGCACGCCGGCCGGCCAAGTTGCTGGCGTCCTCGAGGGGTTGGCCCGGGAGGCCGCCGACGACTAGAGAGGACGAGGGAGCATCAGCTGTATTGCACTTCGGTGGGATGGTTTTTTCCTCCCTTTTCGGATGCAATTGACAAGTTTTCATCCATGATAAGCAGAGCGCACAACGGAGCTTCCCAAAATGGAAGGAAAGGTTTGTGTCGCACCACCTCATTGGAGCAGCCTGAGAAATGATATGCTACAGTAGATACATACGGCAGAGGCTTTGTGCCTGGAAGCTTGCAAGTTTTCAGCTCTAGGTATCTTCTTCATAGCCTTCCCTCATCCTGCAGCATTCAGATCGAGGGGCTCGGCTGGATAGTGCCGGTCGGGAGGAGATCGAATTTGCCAACGCAGCTTCAAGAAGTACCTGACTGTCAGATAGCAAGGTGTAGTGGGTTTTGTGTTCTGAAGCAGCACACCCAGTCCCTTTACATTGATACAGAAGTTACATAGTAACGCTAAATAGTACTCCCTCGGTCTCACAATGTAAGACGTTGGGAGTAATACTCTTGCTATGTGCTGCCATAGTGTTAGAAAACATTTAATGGGTGATAATGGCAGAGGATTCCAGAATTCCAGAAGTAGAGAGAATATTATGACCTACCCCCTACCCCCTAGTGTAATTATGGATGGTTTTGTAAACAAAATTGTCTGACGGGTCTGCTCTGAATTGTGGGCCAATTAGTTCTCAGGCAAGCAAAGATAGATCATTTTTGACAAAAAAAAATAGGGGGAATATTTAGTTTGTCTGACGGGTCTGCTCTGAATTGTGTCTCTTGCTGCACCAAGTAAGAACACATTGCTTTGCCAATAGGCAGCTCCTTGATGCACACCATGCATGGCTACATTGTACTCCCTCCATTCCCAATTATTTGTCTTTCTAGATATTTCAACAAGTGACTACATACGAAGCAAAATGAGTTAATCTACACTCTAAAATATGTATACATACATCTGTATGTTGAGTCCATTTGAAATGTCTAGAAAGACAAATGTTTGGGAACGGAGGGAGTAGCTAGCACGACACAGACGGACACATCTCCATGTGTGCACACTACCGCAGCTAGTACTACCTGCATGACTCAAAAATATTCATGACACAAAATATGATGAAAACTAAATAACAAGGTTAACGCTAACAGTGTCATCATAAAAATTTCCTATGTGACATGTGTTACAGGGAACTGACTCTATGCTGTCGTACATGGCCTAATGGGTTGAAAACCAAACTAACGTGGATCATGGCAAGCCGAAGGGAGGTTGGGGTGTCGGTGGAGCAAAAGTCACACAAAAAAACTTACTCCACAAGTCTTGCCACTTGTTGTTTCGTTGGTACACCATGTGATGTCAGTATTTGATGGCGTCAACAGGGATGAGTCGAGCACCATGCATGCATGATGTGTCATTTTAGTACGTCATGTGCATATATATAGCTAGGTTGGTGTTGGTTCACATGTGCATCATAGATAGATACACTCACCCGTGTTTTGATTCGTTCACATGATCCAACAGGTTGACATTGCAAAGGTCAGTAAACCGATTATTCATCCAAGTACACCAAGTGGTGGATCCTAGGCACCACTTGAGTACCAGCTAAACTGGTCGACCCGAGAAAGAATCCAAAAGGTTAAGTCACATACTACGTTCATTCCTCCCGTGCGATTCGTCATAGGATCGATGGAGTTCCCGAGAGATGCTGATCACCACCTAGCTAGCCGTGTTGTCGATCCGATCAATCAACGAGGCCATCGCATGCTCCCATGCAGATTCCTCGGATCCATCATGTACGTGGTCACAACTTGAAGATGCTCCTAATGTTGAGTCGTTAGATCTGGCATTAACTGGAACTTAGATAGACTCGCTGACCTCAAATGAACTCGTCAAAACTTCGTTAAGCTCAAGGTGTTGACATGCTTCAATTAATTCATCCTTACATACAACAGCACTTGCATACATGTTACCACACAGACAGAAACTGACATGGCATCTAACAGCGCAAGTAGTACTGTATATGTATGTATTGAATGGAGCAGCTACTTGTCTTCAGTTCAACTTTAGTAACATGCATGGGTAGCTACAAGTTGCATTTGGACACTGATGTCGTCCATAAATAGCGAGGATAGGTACTCTATCCCATGGACACTGAGGTCGTCTTTTCCCTAGCTCTCTGCCATATACAGTACTAATACTAGCTAGCTAAGCTGCCCCTTGCAAGTAACTAATGGCGCCTTCACCAAGTAGCAGTGCAACTGTGTTGGCCGTGATGGTTGTCCTCGTGCTGCTGGGGATGGGATGCCCGGCGGCGGGCATGACGGTATGCAAGGACTGCAAGCCGCAGTGCAACTCCACGTGCAGCGTCACCAACTTTGCCGGCGCCGGGCCATGCGGCGTGGACTGCAGCCCGACGTCGGGATGCTCGGGCTGCCTCTCCTACTACCAAGGCAAGTGCATGTCAGGATGCTTGAGGGCGTGCAAAGCCCAAACACCGGGTGCATACGACTGCGAAACCACTTGCAAAGGCAATTGCAGCGACGAAAGCAGCTTGTGCGGCGCCGTCTGCGGCGAGTCGAGGACGTGCACCGCCTGCAAGGAAAACTACTCCCGTGGGTGCACATCCTGCTGCACCGCCTACTGCAAGTGCCACTGTGTCTAGCTAGCTCCATCGATTCAAGGTATCAGATTCGTCTGCAATGTACTAAGGATTCAGCGAGTGCAAATCCTTAATTACGTGCTATAAGGTTGTGAAACTTAGGAGCTTCATTTTCTTCACCAAATAATCATTAGGGGCAACATGTTTTCCCTTTAGCATCTTGATAGGTTTTCCCATTGTGTTCTTAATTTCTCGTTTCAATAGTTGCCGGGTTACTAATTAAGAAATTATCTTATTCTATTTCTTATATCTTTGGAGTATATTTTAATTTTGTTGCTTCAATTTGCAAATGACAGAATCTATATATGTCATTCCCCTCCAAGTATATTCCTGGAGATCATCTTTATCCAACTTCTCTGTATGTCATGACCAAACTGTATATACCGTACCCCTCCAAGTAAGTTCGGAGATCATCTTTATCTAACTACTTGGTATGCTAAGACTGAATCATGAGTACATGCATGTGATTAGACAGAAGACGCTTGATTAGGACTGGCATTAAAAACACAACACACACACCCTTAGGGTATATTTACTACAGTCTCCGTTTTTCTTTAGTCCGCATATTAACTTTGACCGAAGTCAAACTTCATAAAGATTTACCAAGTTTCTAGAAAATAATATAAACATTGACAATAAAAAAAATTATACACGCGGAGAATATATTCAATGATGAATCTGATGCTATTGATTTGATTTTGTATATGTTAACGTTTTTCTCTTTAATCCTGGTCAAATTATGTAAAGTTTTGTTGGGGAACGTAGTAATTTCAAAAAATTTCCTACGCACACGCAAGATCATGGTGATGCATAGCAACGAGAGGGGAGAGTGTTGTCTACATACCCTCGTAGACCGAAGCGGAAGCGTTGACGCAATGTAGAGGAAGAAGTCGTACGTCCTCCCGGTCCAACCGATCCAAGCACCATTACTCCGGCACCTTCGAGTTCTTGACACACGTACAGCTCGATGACGCACCCCGATCTCCGATCCAGCAGAGGCGCGGGGAGGAGTTCCGTCAGCACGACGGCGTGGTGACGATCTTGATGGTCTCCTGTCGCAGGGCTTCGCCTAAGCACCGCTACAAATATGACCGAGGTGTAATATCGTGGAGGGGGGCACCGCACACGGCTAAGGAACGATCTCAATGATCAACTTGTGTGTCTATGGGGTGTCCCCTGCCCCCGTATATAAAGGAGTGGAGGAGGGGGAGGGCCGGCCCTCTCTATGGCGCACCCTAGGGGAGTCCTACTCCCACCGGGAGTAGGATTCCCCCTTTCCTAGTCCAACTAGGAACCCTTCCATGTAGTAGGAGTAGGAGAGAAGGAAAGGGAAGAGAGAAGGAGAAGGAAGGAAGGGGGCGCCCCCCCCCTCCCTAGTCCAATTCGGACTAGTTCAAGGGGAGGGGTGCGGCCACCCTTTTGGCCCTTTCTCTCCTTTCCCGCAGGGCCCAATAAGGCCCAATACTTCTCCCCAGCAAATTCCCGTAACTCTCCGGTACTCTGAAAAATACCCGAATCACTCAGAACCTTTCCGAACTCCGAATATAGTCGTCCAATATATCGATCTTTGCGTATCGACCATTTCGAGACTCCTCGTCATGTCCCCGATCTCATCCGGGACTCCGAACTCCTTTGGTACATCAAAACTCATAAACTCGTAATATAACTGTCATCGAAACCTTAAGCGTGCGGACCCTACGGTTCGAGAACAATGTAGACATGACCGAGACATGTCTCCGGTCAATAACCAATAGCGGGACCTGGATGCCCATATTGGTTCCTACATATTCTACGAAGATCTTTATCGGTCAAACCGCATAACAACATACTTTGTTCCCTTTGTCATCGGTATGTTACTTGCCCGAGATTTGATCGTCGGTATCCAATACCTAGTTCAATATCGTTACCGGCAAGTCTCTTTACTCGCTCATGTACGTCATCTCATAACTAACTCATTAGTTACATGCTTGCAAGGCTTAGGTGATGAGTATTACCAAGAGGGCCCAGAGATACCTCTCCGACAATCGGAGTGACAAATCCTAATCTCGAATTATGCCAACTCAACATGTACCTTCGGAAACACCTGTAGAGCACCTTTATAATCACCCAGTTACGTTGTGACGTTTGGTAGCACACAAAGTGTTCTTCCGGTAAACGGGAGTTGCACAATCTCATAGTTGCAGGAACTTTGTATAAGTCATGACGTAGCAATAGCAGTATACTAAACGATCAAGTGCTAGGCTAACAGAATGGGTCATGTCAATCACATCATTCTTCTAATGATGTGATCCCACTAATCAAATGACAACACATGTCTATGGTTAGGAAACATAACCATCTTTGATTAATGAGCTAGTCAAGTAGAGGCATACTAGTGACCATAGTTTTGTCTATGTATTCACACATGTATTATGTTTCCGGTTAATACAATTCTAGCATGAATAATAAACATTTATCATGATATGAGGAAATAAATAATAACTTTATTATTGCCTCTAGGGCATATTTCCTTCAGTCTCCCACTTGCACTAGAGTCAATAATCTAGTTCACATCGCCATGTGATTTAACACCAATATTCATATCTGTATATGATTAACACCCATAGTTCACATCATCATGTGACCAACATCCAAAGGGTTCACTAGAGTCAATAATCTAGTTCACATCACTATGTGATTAACACCTAAAGAGTACTAAGGTGTGATCATGTTTTGCTCGTGAGAGAAGCTTAGTCAACGGGTCTGTCACATTCAGAGCCGTATGTATTTTGCAAATATTTTGTGTCCACAATGCTCTGCACGGAGCTACTCTAGCTAATTGCTTCCACTTTCAATATGTATCCAGGTTGAGACTTAGAGTCATCTGGATCAGTGTAAAAGTTTGCACTGATGTAACTTTTACAATAAACTCTTTTATCACCTCCATAATCGAGAAACATCTCCTTAGTCCTTACTAAGGATATTCTTGACCAATGTCCAAAGGATCTACTCCTAGATCACTATTGTACCCCTTGCCAAATTCAGAGCAAGGTATACAATAGGTCAGGTACATAGCATAGCATACTTTATAGAACCTATGACCGAGGCATAGGAAATGACTTTTCATTCTCTTTCTATTTTCTCTCGTGGTCGGATTTGAGTCTTACTCAATTTCATACATTTGCAACACAGCAAGAACTCTTTCTTTGACTGCTCCATTTTGAACTATTTCAAAATCTTGCCAAGGTATGTACTCATTGAAAATCTTATCAAGCGTCTTGATCTATCTCAATAGATCTTGATGCTCAATATGTAAGTAGCTTTTATCGAGGTCTTTTATTTTTAAAGAACTCCTTTAAAACACTCCTTTATGCTTTGCAGAAAAATTCTACATCATTTTTGATCAACAATATGTCACTCACATATACTAATCAGAAAGGTTGTAGTGCTCCCACTCACTTTATTGTAAATACAGGCTTCATCGTAAGTCCATATAAAACTATATGCTTTGATCAACTTATCAAAGCATATATTCCAACTCCGAGATGCTTGCAACAGTCCATAGATGGATCGCTGGAGCTTGCACATTTTTGTTAGCACCTTTAGGATTGACAAAACCTTCTGGTTGCATCATATACAACTTTTCTTTAATAAATCCATTAAGGAATGCAGTTTTGACATCCATTTGCCAGATTTCATAAAATGTGGCAATTGCTAACATGATTCAGACAGACTTAAGCATCGATACGAGCAAGAAAATCTCATTGTATTCAACACCTTGAACTTGTTGAAAACCTTTCGCAACAAGTCGAGCTTAGTAGATAGTAACACTACTATCAGTGTCCGTCTTCCTCTTGAAGATCCATTTATTTAACGTGCTTGCTGATCATCGAGCAAGTCAATCAAAGTCCATACTTTGTTCTCATACATGGATCATATCTCAGATTTTATGGCTTCAAGCCATTTCGCGGAATCTGGGCTCATCATCGCTTCCTCATAGTTCGTAGGTTCATCATGGTCTAGTAACATGACTTCCAGAACAGTATTACCGTACTACTCTAGTGCGGACTGTAATTTGGAACACCTACGAGGTTTTGTAGTAACTTGATCTGAAGTTTCATGATCATCATCATTCGCTTCCTCACTAATTGGAGTAGGAATCACTGGAACTGATTTCCGTGATGAACTACTTTCCAATTCGGGAGAAGGTACAAATTACCTTATCAAGCTCTACTTTCCTCCCACTCACTTCTTTCGAGAGAAACTTCTTCTCTAGAAAGGATCCATCTTAGCAACGAATAATTTGCCTTCGAATCTGTGATAGAAGGTGTACCCAACAGTTTCCTTTGGGTATACTATGAAGACGCACTTCTCCGATTTGGGTTCGAGCTTATCAGGATGAAACTTTTTCACATAAGCATCGCAGCCCCAAACTTTAAGAAACGACAACTTGGGTTTCTTGCTAAACCACAGTTCATATGTTGTCGTCTCAACGGATTTAGATAGTGCCCTTTTAATGTGAATGCAGCTGTCTCTAATGCATAACCCCAAAACGATAGTGGTAAACTGATAAGAGATATCATAGATCGCACCATATCTAGTAAAGTACGATTACGACGTTCGGACACACCATTACATTGTGGTGTTCCAGGTGGCGTGAGTTTGTGAAACTATTCCACATTGTTTTAATTGAAGACCAAACTCGTAACTCAAATATTCGTCTCCATGATCAGATCGCAGAAACTTTATTTTCTTGTTACGATGATTTTCCACTTCACTCTGAAATTCTTTGAACCTTTCAACTATTTCAGACTTATGTTTCATCAAGTAGATATACCAATATCTGCTCAAATCATCTGTGAAGGTTAGAAAATAACGATACCCGCCGCGAGCCTCAACACTCATCGGATCGCATACATCAGTATGTATTATTTCCATAAGTCAGTTGCTCGCTCCATTGTTCCGGAGAACGGAGTTTTAGTTATCTTGCCCAAAAGGCACGGTTCGCAAGCATCAAATGATTCGTAACCAAGTGATTCCAAAAATCCATCTTTATGGAGTTTCTTCATGCGCTTTACACCGATATGACCCAAACGGCAGTGCAACAAATAAGTTGCACTATCATTATTAACTTTGCATCTTTTGGCTTCAATATTATGAATGTGTGTATCACACGATCGAGATCCAACAAACCATTTTTCATTGGGTGTATGACCATAGAAGGTTTTATTCATGAAACAGAACAACAATTATTCTCTAACTTACATGAATAACTGTATTGCAATAAACATGATCATATCATATTCATGCTCAACGCAAACACCAAATAACACTTATTTAGGTTTAACACTAATCCCGAAAGTATAGGGAGTATGCGATGATGATCATATCAATCTTGGAACTACTTCCAACACTCATCGTCACTTCCCCTTCAACTAGTCTCTGTTTATCCTGTAGCTCCTGTTTCGAGTTACTAATCTTAGCAACCGAACAAGTATCAAATACTCAGGGGCTACTATAAACACTAGTAAGGCACACATCAATAATCTGTATATCAAATATACCCTTGTTCACTTTGCCATCCTTCTTATCCACCAAATATTCATGGTATTTCCGCTTCCAGTGACCATTTCCTTTGCAGTGTAATCACTCAGTTTCAGGCTTTGGTCCAGCTTTGGTCTTCTTCACGGGAGTGACAACTTATTTGCCATTCTACTTGAAGTTTCCCTTTTCTTTCCCTTTTCCCTTTTCTTGAAACTAGTGATCTTGTCAACCATCAGCACTTGATGCTCCTTTTTGATTTCTACCTTCGTCGATTTCGACATCACGAAGAGCTCGGGAATCGTTTTCGTCATCCCTTGCATACTATAGTTCATCACGAAGTTCTAGTAACTTAGTGATGGTGACTAGAGAATTCTGTCAATCACTATCTTATCTGGAAGATTAACTCCCACTTGATTCAAGTGATTGAAGTACCCAGACAATCTGAGCACATGCTCACTAGTTGAGCGATTCTCCTCCATCTTTTAGCTATAGAACTTGTTGGAGACTTTATATCTCTCAACTCGGGTATTTGCTTGAAATATTAACTTCAACTCCTGGAACATCTTATATGGTCCATGATGTTCAAAACGTCTTTGAAGTCCCGATTCTAAGCCATAAAGCATGGTGCACAAAACTATCAAGTAGTCATCATATTGAGCTAGCCAAACGTTCATAACGTCTGCATCTGCTCCTGCAATAGGTCTGTCACCTAGCGGTGCATTAAGAACATAATTCTTCTGTGCAGCAATGAGGATTAACCTCAGATCACGGATCAAATCCGCAACATTGCTACTAACATTTTTCAACACAGTTTTCTCTAGGAACATATCAAAATAAACATATGAAAGCAACAACGCGAGCTATTGATCTACAACATAATTTGCAAAATACTACTAGGACTAAGTTCATGATAAATTAAAGTTCAATTAATCATATTACTTAAGAACTCCCACTTAGAAAGACATCTCTCTAGTCATCTAAGTGATCACGTGATCCAAATCAACTAAACCATGACCGATCATCACGTGAGATGGAGTAGTTTTCAATGGTGAACATCACTATGTTGATCATATCTACTATATGATTCACGCTCGACCTTTCGGTCTCCATGCTCCGAGGCCATATCTACATATGCTAGGCTCGTCAAGTTTAACCTGAGTATTCCGTGTGTGCAAAACTGGCTTGCACCCGTTGTAGATGGACGTAGAGCTTATCACACCCGATCATCACGTGGTGTCTGGGCACGATGAACTTTGGCAACGGTGCATACTCAGGGAGAACACTTCTTGATAATTAGTGAGAGATCATCTTAAAATGCTACCATCAAACAAAGCAAGATAAGATGCATAAAGGATAAATATCACATGCAATCAAAATATGTGACATGATATGGCCATGATCATCTTGCGCCTTTGATCTCCATCTCCAAAGTACTGTCATGATCTCTATCGTCACCGGCACGACACCATGATCTTCATCATCTTGATCTATATCAATGTGTCGTCACATGGTCGTCTCACCAACTATTGCTCTTGCAACTATTGCTATCGCATAGCGATAAAGTAAAGCAATTATTTGGCACTTGCATCTTATGTGACAAAGAGACAACCATAGGGCTTCTGCCAGTTGCCGATAACTTCAACAAAACATGATCATCTCATACAACAACTTATATCTCGTCACATCTTGACCATATCACATCACAACATGCCCTGCAAAAACAAGTTAGACGTCCTCTACTTTGTTGTTGCAAGTGTTACGTGGCTGCTATGGGCTGAGCAAGAACCGTTCTTACCTACGCATCAAAACCACAATGATAGTTTGTCAAATAGACTCCGTTTTAACCTTTTCGCAAGGACTGGGCGTAGCCACACTCGGTTCAACTAAAGTTGGAGAAACTGACATCCGCCAGCCACCTGTGTGCAAAGCACGTCGGTAGAACCAGTCTCGCGTAAGCGTATGCGTAATGTCGGTTCGGGCCGCTTCATCCAACAATACCGCTGAACCAAAGTATGACATGCTGGTAGGCAGTATGACTTATATCGTCCACAACTCATTTGTGTTCTACTCGTGCATATAACATCAACGCATAAAACCTAGGCTCGTGTGACGCCCCCGATTCAATCGTACACTAATCATGCACGCAAACGTGTACGATCAAGATCAGGGGCTCACGGGAAGATATCACAACACAACTCTAAAAACATAAATAAGTCATACAAGCATCATAATAAGCCAGGGGCCTCGAGGTCTCGAATACAAGTGCTCGATCATAGACGAGTCAGCGGAAGCAACAATATCTGAGTACAGACATAAGTTAAACAAGTTGCCTTAAGAAGGCTAGCACAAACTAGGATACAGATCGAAAGAGGCGCAGGCCTCCTGCATGGGATCCTCCTAAACTACTCCCAGGTCGCCGTCCGATGCACTTGCGTATTAGTAGGCACCTCCAGTGTAGTAGTCGTCGTCGACGGTGGCGTCTGGCTCCTGGGCTCCAGCATCTGGTTCCGACAACCAGAAAGAAAGGAAAGGGGGAAAAGGAGGGAGAAACGTGAGTACTCATCCAAAGTACTCGCAAGCAAGGAGCTACACTACATATGGATGGGTATATGTGTAAGGAGGCCATATCAGTGGACTGAACTGCAGAATGCCAGAATAAGAGGGGGATAGCTAGTCCTATCGAAGACTACGCTTCTGGCAGCCTCCGTCTTGCAGCATGTAGAAGAAAGTAGATTGAAGTCCTCCAAGTAGCATCTCCAAGTAGCATCTCTAGTAGCATCGCATAGCATAATCCTACCCGGCAATCCTCTCCTTGTCGCCCTGTTAGAGAGCGATCATCGGGTTGTATCTGGCACTTGGAAGGGTGTGTTTTATTAAGTATCCGGTTCTAGTTGTCATAAGGTCAAGGTACAACTCCGGGTCGTCCTTTTACCGAGGGACACGGCTATTCAATAGATAAACTTCCCTGCAGGGGTGCACCACATAACCCAACACGCTCGATCCCATTTGGCCGGACACACTTTCCTGGGTCATGCCCGGCCTCGGAAGATCAACACGTCGCAGCCCCACCTAGGCACAACAGAGAGGTCAAACATGCCGGACTAAATCATATGCGCGCAGGGGTCCGGGCCCATCGCCCATTGCACACCTGCACGTTGCGAGGGCGGCCGGAAGAAGACCTAGCCTAGTGGCGTTCCAGTCCAATCCGGCGCGCGCCGCTCCGTCGCTGACGTCAAGAAGGCTTCGGCTGATACCACGACGCCGGGATACCCATAACTACTCCCGCGTAGATGGTTAGTGCGTATAGACCAAATGGCCAGACTCAGATCAAATACCAAGATCTCGTTAAGCGTGTTGAGTATCCGCGAACGCCGAACAGGGCCAGGCCCACCTGTCTCCTAGGTGGTCTCAACCTGCCCTGCCGCTCCGCCACAAAGTAACAGTCGGGGGCCGTCGGGAACCCAGGCCCACCTCTACCGGGATGGAGCCACCTGTCCTTTCAGCCCCCTCATCAGAATCACTTGCGGGTACTCATCGAGCGGACCCGACTTTAGTCACCATCTGTAATATGTATATATGTATAGTATATACCCATGATCCCCTCCCAAGTGATCACGGCCCAATAGTATAGCAAGGCAGACCGACAAGAATGTAGGGCCGATGATGATAAACTAGCATCCTATACTAAGCATTTAGGATTGCAGGTAAGGTATCAACAGATGTAGCAACAATGTCAGGCTATGCATCAGAATAGGATCAAAGGAAAGCAGTAACATGCTACACTACTCTAATGCAAGAAGTATAGAGGAGAATAGGCGATATCTGGTGATCAAGGGGGGGCTTGCCTGGTTGCTCAGACAAGAAGGAGAGGTCGTCGGTGACGTAGTCGACCACAGGGGCATCAGCATCGTCACGGGGTCTACCGGAAAGAAGTAACGGAGGGGGAACACAATAAATAACAGAGCAATCAAAGCATCACAAAGCGTAACAAGACAATACACGGTGTTCGGTGTGCCCTAACGCGGTAGTAGGAGATACCGGTGAAGGGGGGAAACATCCGGGAAAGTATCCCCGGTGTTTCGCGTTTTCGGACAGGTGATCCGGAGGGGGAAAGTTGTGTGTTCGCTATGCTAGGGATGTGTGGCGGACAAACGGGCTGCGTATCCGGATTCGTCTCGTCGTTCTGAGCAACTTTCATGTACAAAGTTTTTCCATTCGAGCTACGTTTTATTTTATATTAATTAAAAAAGATTTAATTCATTTTTAGGATTTATTTAATTATTTAAATTCAACATTATCTAGAACAGTGCACGCTGACGTCAGCATGACATCAGCATGACATCAGCAGTCAACAAAGGCGTTGACTGGTCAACTGACATGTGGGTCCAGTGGGGCCCACCTGTCATACTCTGATTAGTTTAATTAGGGATTAGCTAAACTAATTACTGTTTAATTAAACTAACAAGTTAATCAGATTAATTAAATAGGATTAATTAACTTAATTAATTCACTAATTAATTAATTAACTAATTATAATTTTTATTGATTCATTTTTTAATAGTTCTGGGGCTGGGCCCCGGCTGTCAGTGGCCCCAGGGGCCTAAGCGGGCGCAAGGGCTTGCGGGCTAACGGGCGCAGGGGCGCCTGGCGCGAGGCGAGCCCAGAGGCTGCTCGGGCGAGGCCATGGACGAAGCCGCCAATGCCCACGACGCCGGCCAGGAGAGGCGGCGGAGGGCCGAGGGTGGCGCGGTGGTGGAGGTAGTGGCGGGGCTGGCCGGAGCGACTCACAGAGGAGGGGAGGTGAGGCGAGGCGCGCGGCGGGAGTGCGAGCCCGCGTGCGCACGATGGCTATTGTCGCGGTCGTCGAGCGGGAACCCAGGGGAAGGAGGAGGAGAGGTGCTCACGGGGGGCGTGTAGGGTCCAGGGCATCGGGGGGCGAGGAGGAGGACGGAGACGATGCGGCGGAGGGGAAGCAGGCCGGCGGTGAGGTCCCGGTGAGGTGTGGGGCTCCGGGCGGCAACGATGGCCGGCGACGGCGGGGCTGAGGAGGAAGCCCAGCACGGGGCAGCGTCGTTCGGGGGGAGGTGCTGGCGTCGGTGTCGAGCGGCTCCAAGCTCGGGGCGTTTCCGGCGACGGGGCCGCGGGTGGTGGCCCGGGCCGGGGTTGCCGAGGCCGACGCGGGGAGGCGAGGTGGCGGAGGAGGTGGCCGGCCAGGCGGCGGCTGACCGGCGAAGGGCATCGGGATCGACGGTATCCCGATCGAGGGCGACAGGGAGGAGAAGGGGATCGGGGGGGGAGTGGGTCGCGGCGACTAGGGTTCGTCCCCGGGGGGGGGGGACTTATGTGTGAGCGGCTGGGCCGGCGGGCCAGTCGGCGCAGTGGACAGCTGGGCCTGGCCCGTTAGGGCGGGGGGTTGTTTTATTTTATTTTTGTTTTGTCTTTATTTATTCTTTTAACTTCAGTTTTAAATGTTTTAATATCAAAACAGTTTTATCAAACTATAAAACCCATACCTAAATTAGTAAGGTAGCATAACTCACTGTAATAAAATGTTCACACATTATCTTAACTAGCTTACAATTACCTATATACATAAGAGCATTCATTAAGTATTTTCAAATATTGTTTTAATTATTTTAGTGCACATAAATATTTTATAAAAGTGTGGTTTCATCACCTACCACTACTTATGGATTAATCGACACACTCCGAGCATTTTAGTTTTAATGTTTGAAAACTTCATCGTTTGGTTTGATTTCGAATTTGAATTCGATCGGGTTTGAATTAACACGAGATTAACAATAGTGACTTCGCTGACGTGGCATCATTAGTAGAGGTTACTGTAGCATGATTACCCGGGCGTCACAGCTCGGATGCCACTATTGGGGAACGTAGTAATTTCAAAAAAATTCCTACGCACACGCAAGATCATGGTGATGCATAGCAACGAGAGGGGAGAGTGTTGTCTACCCACGTGAGACCAAGCGAAGCGTTGACGCAACGTAGAGGAAGTAGTCGTACGTCCTCCCGGTCCAACCGATCCAAGCACTGTTACTCCGGCACCTCCAAGTTCTTGACACACGTACAGCTTGATGACGCACCCCGATCTCCGATCCAGCAGAGGCGCGGGGAGGAGTTCCGTCAGCACGACGGCGTGGTGGCGATCTTGATGTTCTCTGTCGCGCAGGCTTCGCCTAAGCACCGCTACAATATGACCGAGGTGTAATATCGTGGAGGGGGGCACATCACACGGCTAAGGAACGATCTCAATGATCAACTTGTGTGTCTATGGGGTGCCCCCTGCCCTCGTATATAAAGGAGTGGAGGAGGGGGAGGGCCGGCCCTCTCTATGGCGCGCCCTAGGGGAGTCCTACTCCCACCGGGAGTAGGATTCCCCCTTTCCTAGTCCAACTAGGAACCCTTCCATGTAGTAGGAGTAGGAGAGAAGGAAAGGGAAGAGAGAAGGAGAAGGAAGGGGCGCCTCCCTAGTCCAATTCGGACTAGTTCAAGGGAGGTGTGCGCCACCCTTTGGCCCTTTCTCTCCTTTCCCAGGCCCAATAAGGCCCAATACTTCTCCCAGCGAATTCCGTAACTCTCCCAGGTACTCAAAAAATACCGAATCACTCGGAACCTTTCCGAACTCCGAATATAGTCGTCCAATATATCGATCTTTACGTATCGACCATTTTGAGACTCCTCGTCATGTCCCCGATCTCATCCGGGACTCGAACTCCTTCGTACATCAAAACTCATAAACTCATAATATAAGCATCGCCGAAACCTTAAGCGTGCGGACCCTACGGTTCGAGAACAATGTAGACATGACCGAGACATGTCTCCGGTCAATAACCAATAGCGGGACCTGGATGCCCATATTGGTTCCTACATATTCTAGGAAGATCTTTATCGGTCAAACCGCATAACAACATACTTTGTTCCCTTTGTCATCGGTATGTTACTTGCCCGAGATTTGATCGTCGGTATCCAATACCTAGTTTAATCTCGTTACCGGCAAGTCTCTTTACTCGTTCTATAATACGTCATCTCATAACTAACTCATTAGTTACATGCTTGCAAGGCTTAGGTGATGAGTATTACCGAGAGCGCCCAGAGATACCTCTCCGACAATCGGAGTGACAAATCCTAATCTCGAATTATGCCAACTCAACATGTACCTTCGGAAACACCTGTAGAGCACCTTTATAATCACCAAGTTACGTTGTGACGTTTGGTAGCACACAAAGTGTTCTTCCGGTATACGGGAGTTGCACAATCTCATAGTTGCAGGAACTTTGTATAAGTCATGACGAAAGCAATAGCAGTATACTAAACGATCAAGTGCTAGGCTAACAGAATGGGTCATGTCAATCACATCATTCTTCTAATGATGTGATCCCACTAATCAAATGACAACACATGTCTATGGTCAGGAAACATAACCATCTTTGATTAATGAGCTAGTCAAGTAGAGGCATACTAGTGACCATAGTTTTGTCTATGTATTCACACATGTATTATGTTTCCGGTTAATACAATTCTAGCATGAATAATAAACATTTATCATGATATGAGGAAATAAATAATAACTTTATTATTGCCTCTAGGGCATATTTCCTTCAAGTTTGACTTCAAACAAAGCTAATATGCGGAGTAAATAAAAATGAAGGGAGTAATAGGTTCTATTTAAGTGTGTTGGTAAAAATAATCATGTCATGAGCCAACAAACTGTACATACAACTACTCCAATAGAGTTTATGTACCTTGTCCAATGGGAAGTGAGAAAATAAATATGGTTGCTCTCTCATCTCAGGCTATTCATAGTGGGGAGTATCATATACTAGTATCATGCATATAATACTAGTGTATGATACTACCTCCATAGTGCATATATAGTATCATAAAGTAGCATTATAGATGATCATATTTATTGCCATGCATGATAAGTAGCATAACATTTAACATGATATGGTGTCTATCTACGTTACTCTAATCCTCTCTCTCTTCTTTAATTATGTGTCACATAAGCATGTTTGCTAGTCCCAAGTGCATGTTACTGCTTATTTTACTCCCACTATGGCCAGCCTCACAATTGAGCTCGTGCAAACTTTACAGGTTCATGTAAAAACAACCTCATTATCTCTTTGCATTATTAAATGCCACATCATAAAAAACCATACATGATCCTAGCATGCGATATAAAAAAGACTTCCTAAACTGATAAATTCTACCAACAACCATCTTACAACTATTGGACATGACCTAATATACTAACCCGCCATCAAGGTGCACTTTGTTTTGTGCAGGTGAAGATCCAGTGGGGGCTGGCATGCCACCCTCTTCTAAGGTGCATATTTAACCTAGGAGATGCAGTCTAAATGGATAAACAACCTAGTCACTCCCTCAACAACCACATCCACATGTGTCCTTGTTGAGAGAGAGAGAGGAATGGAGGGAGAGAGAGAGAGAGAGAGAGAGAGAGAGAGAGAGAGAGAGAGAGAGAGAGAGAGATCTTGTTTCTTGAGTCGAAACCTAGTATTCTTATTTTGAAAAGGACGATTACCCCCGGCCTAAGCATCAATATGATGCATGCAGAAATATTATTAAGAAGAGATAATTGGTTCTATGCCCCTAGTTGTGTAGCACTCGACAGCATTGCCCCTAATTTCCAAAAGCCATCGGTTCTGTCCAACCCACTTTGGTCGTCTTGTTCTTTTGCCCTTTGATCGTTTGACTGCCACTTTGAAAACTTCATAACTAATTCATACTAAATCAGAAAAATGCAAGTAAGATACCAAAATGTTCGAAAAAACATTACATGTATGTCAATGTCACTTGCATTAATGACAAAAGTGTTGGTAAGTGCCCATCTGAGTTTTAGCTCTTATCACAACACCATGAACAGTAAAATCTTAAAAAGTTAAAAAAATCCAAAAAAATTTGGTGTCAAAGAATGAAAAATGTTTTAAGTGCTTGCCAAATTTCATGAAGGATGACATTTGTGGAAGTCATGGGAAGAAAACAATCTATTTTGGTGTGTTGATTGTTTTTTTGCCAAGACTTCCACAAATGTCATTCCCTGATGAAACTTGGCAAGCACTGAAATAATTTGTCATTCTTTGACACCATTTTTTTGAACTTTTTAAGATTTTACTGTTCATGGTGGTGTGATAAGAGCTAAAACTCGGATGGGCACTTACCAACACTTTTTTCATGAATGCAAGTGACATTGACATACATGTGATGTTTTTTCGAACATTTTGGTATCATATTTGCATTTTTCTGATTTAGAATGAATTAGTTATGAAGGTTTCAATGTGACAGTCAAAGGGCAAAAGCACAAGACGACCAAAGTGGGTTGGATAGAACCGCTGGCTTTTGGAAATTAGGGGTAATCCTGTCGAGTGGGAGACAACTAGGGGCATAAAAACAATTATCCCTATTAAGAAAACAGCGAAAAGGTTTGTCGTATGGTACAAGCTCGCAAGAGGACTTGAAATGTAATAGATCAAGTGTGTGGACCCTAACATCTAGTGGATCTCCGCTGAATGTTGGCATATGTGCGCATAAATGTCCAGAACGTGAGTAGAGCGTGGGCTAGGCCGAGTTGGGCGCTACCATCTGGTATCATAGCTAGCATCGCCATGACTTCTTGTGGGGCATCACAAGGGGATGGTATGTTATGGCTGCTGGCCGGTGAGGCTCGCTCAGGTTTAGTCCCACCTTGCTTACGGGAGCAGGCCACAACTAGCTTATAAGGGGGAGATTCCTTCCTACCTTCTGTATGGACTTTTGGGATGGAGTGAGCTCTCCGCTGAATGTTGCACTATTAGGGAAAAGCTTATAGGTAGACATTTACTAGTAGCGCGGGTTTATACCCCTCGCTACTGCTACCACTAGTAGAAAAAGGGTCAAACGTGCAGCACATTAGTGCCGGTTTGTATTAGAGCCGACACTAATGTATACATTAGTGCCGGTTCCAACGGCTAGCCGGGCCGCTCTCATTAGTACCGGTTTGTGGCTAACCTTTAGCACCGATTCGTGCCACGAACCGGTACTAATGAGGGTGGTGGCAGGATGTTGTCAGTCTGGGCCCCCTCCAGCACCTTTAGTACCGGTTCGTGCCACGAACCGGTACTATAGGTCGACGTACATAAACCCTTCGTCCACCCGAGCCACTCTTTTCTTCCCCTTTCCCCTCACTTCTCCTCTGTTCCTCCCCTTTCCCCTCGAGCTCCTCACAAATTTTGCCCAAAATTTGTCAAGATTTGAAGGCCCCCATCCATTCAAATGATCACAAAGGTTAGCAACTTTGTCCTTTCAACTCTCATTGCTAGATTAGCTCTTCCCATGCTTTGTATAGTTACTAATTTGTGAGTTTAGTAATTTGGGAGGAAATATATATATGTGCTAGTATTTGATTTATATGCAATTTGAGGTCAAAAATAACACTTAGTTTGCATATGTAGGTGTGGTTTACTTAGTGCCTTCTAAATCTCTGTCGTAACCACCATCGATCGCCTCAAGACTGTCCCGTCACACGGCACCACCTTGTGGTGAGCCTCTTGTTCATGTAATTTTATATAAAAATTGATGTTTGTGTGATTTGGATATATAGTTAATCATGTAATAATTATCTTACCCGTCGTTGTTTGTTATACATAGTGCCATGGTTTTGATATCCGTCCCCGTCGGCCCTCGTCCTTGTTATGATTCGGATGTGGTCTATTCTCTTTTAAAACTATTAGTTGCATTTCGTGTTTATGACAAATTATGCCCATCAAGTTGACATAGATATTTTTATCTAGGAGGTATGTGAACCGGAAATTCCAACCGACCCTATTGTCGAGGGGTTAAATTTAGTTGAAAGAGAAAACGAGTACTTGAAAGAAAAATTGAAAAGAATTGAGGGGGAGAAGATGGAATTGGAGTTGCATGTTGCCGATGTCGTCGATGATCACAAGATCAAGATGGAGAAAATGCGCTTGAAGAATAGAAAGATTAGAAAATATGCCATCGATAGTGAGGCTTGGTATCATTATGCTGTTGGATCAATTGTTACCTTAGTTGCGATCTTGATCGCATTTGTTGTTGCATTTAAATGCTTTAGCTAGAGAGTTATTTGTTTGTTGCATTTAAGTGTTGTATGAACTTGTATTAATTTGGTCTATTCGGTGTTGTGTAATGAAGATGAACCGACAATGGATGTATGATGACCGATGCTCTCCCCAGTTTGTTGAGGGCGTGCATACTTTTCTGCTTGCGGCTGAGGCAAACAAGCGGGCGGATGGTTTTATGCCATGTCCATGTGCTGTCTGTAAGAATGGTTGCAATTACTCTACGTCAAGAACCATTCACGTCCACCTGTTTGAGTCCGGTTTCATGCCCCACTATAATGTTTGGACCAAGCACGGAGAAAGAGGGGTTATGATGGAAGACAATGAAGAAGAAGAGGACGACGACAACTATCCTGGCCATGGGTTCCCTGAATACGATGATACAACAATGGGGGAAGAAGTTGAGCCGGTAATGCGGGAAGAAGCTGAGCCGGCAATGTGAGAAGAAGCTGAAGAAGAGGCATCAGATGAGCCCGTTGATGATCTAGGTCGGGCCATTGCCGATGCAAAGAGAAATTGCGCAAGTGATTTGGAGAAGAAGTTGCAGCGCATGTTAGAGGATCACAAAAAATTGTTGTACCCGAATTGCGTAGGTGAGAAGAAAAGGCTGGGCACCACACTGGAATTGCTGCAATGGAAGGCAGAGAATGGTGTATCTGACAAGGGATTTGGAAAGTTGCTGGTAATGATAAAGGATATGCTTCCAAAGGACAACGAATTGCCCGAGAGTACGTACGAAGCAAAGAAGGCTGTCTGCCCTCTAGGGTTAGAGGTGCGAAGATACATGCATGCCCTAATGATTGCATCCTCTACCGCGGTGAGTACGAGGATTTGAACGCTTGCCCGGTATGTGGTGCATTGCGCTATAAGATCAGCCGCGATGAGCTCGGTGATGTCGAGGGCGAGCGCCCAGAAGAAGATTCCTGCCAAGGTGATGTGGTATTCTCCTATAATACCATGGTTGAAACGCTTGTTCCAAAACAAAGAGCATGCCAAGGCGATCGATGGCACGAGAAGAACGTAAGAAAGACGGAAAGTTGAGAGTACCCGCGACGGGTCGCAGTGGAGAAAAATTGAAAGAAAGTACGGAAGGAGTTTGCGATGACGCAAGGAGCGTATGGTTTGGTCTAAGCGCAGATGGCATTAATCCTTTTGGGGAGCGAAACAGCAACCATAGCACCTGGCCTGTGACTCTATGTTTGTATAACCTTCCTCCTTGGTTGTGCATGAAGCGGAAGTTCATTATGATGCCAGTGCTCATCCAAGGCCCTAAGCAACCCGGCAACGACATTGATGTGTACCTAAGGCCATTAGTTGAAGAACTCTTACAACTGTGGAATGGAACAGGTGTACATGCGTGGGATGAGCACATGGGGGAAGAATTTGACCTAAAGGCGTTGCTGTTCGTGACCATCAATGATTGGCCTGCTCTCAGTAACCTTTCATGACAGACAAACAAGGGATACCGCGGATGCACGCACTGTTTGGATGATACCGACAGTACATATTTGAATAGTTGTAAGAAGAATGTGTACCTGGGACATCATCGATTTCTTCCGAGCAGGCATCCCGTAAGAAAGAAAGGCAAGCATTTCAAAGGTGAGGCGGATCATCGGACGAAGCCTCGCCACCGTACTGGTGCTGATGTACATGATATGGTCAAGGATTTGAAGGTGATATTTGGAAAGGGTCCTGGTTGACAACCTGTTTCGAAGGACGCGGACGGACGCGCACCCATGTGGAAGAAGAAATCTATATTTTGGGACCTGCTATATTGTAAAGACCTAGAGGTCCGCTCCGCAATCGACGTGATGCACGTGACGAAGAATCTTTGCGTGACCCTACTTGGCTTCTTGGGCGTGTATGGGAAGACAAAAGATACACCTAAGGCACGGGAGGACCAGCAACATATGCACAGAGAAGACGGCATACATCAGGGTCATGCAAGCTACGCTCTTACCAAAGAAGAGAAGGAAATCTTCTTTGAATGCCTGCTCAGTATTAAGGTACCGTCTGGCTTCTCATCGAATATAAAGGGAATAATAAACATGGCAGAGAAAAAGTTCTAGAACCTAAAGTCTCATGACTGCCACGTGATTATGACGCAACTGCTTCCGGTTGCATTGAGGGGGCTTCTATCGGAAAACGTTCGATTAGCCATTGTGAAGCTATGTGCATTTCTCAATGCAATCTCTCAGAAGGTAATCGATCCAGAAATCATACCAAGGTTACAGAATGATTTGGTGCAATGTCTTGTCAGTTTCGAGTTGGTGTTCCTGTTGGGGAACGTAGTAATTTCAAAAAATTTCCTACGCACACGCAAGATCATGGTGATGTATAGCAACGAGAGGGGAGAGTGTTGTCTACATACCCTTGTAGACCCGAAGCGCGAAGCGATCACAACGTAGAGGAAGTAGTCGACGTTCTCCTCGCGATCCGACCGATCCCGCGCCGTTACTCCGACGCCCGAGTTCTTGACACACGTACAGCTCGATGACGTCCCTCGACTCGATCCAGCCGAGTGTCGAGGGAGAGTTTCACAAGACGACGGCGTGGTGACGATCTTGATGTTTCACGGCGCAGGCTTCGCCTAAGCTTCGCGACGTATAACCGAGGTGGAATATGGTGGAGGGGGCACCGACACGGCTAAGGAACGATCTCACGATCAACTTGTGTGTTCAAGGTGCCCCCTGCCCCGTATATAAAGGAGCAAGGGGGAGAGGGCGGCGGCCAAGGGAGGCGCTGCTGGGAGTCCTACTCCCTCTGGGAGTAGGATTCCCCCAATCCTAGTTGGACTAGGATTCCTGAGGGGAAAGAGAGAGAGGGGCGGCCCCTTCTCCTAGTCCTAGTAGGACTAGGGAAGGGGAGGCGCGCCCCACTAGGGCTGGCCCTTTCTCCTTTCCACTAAGGCCCATCGAGGCCCATTTACCTCCGGGGGTTCCGTAACCTCCGGTACTCGATAAATTCCGTTTTCGCCGGAACCATTCGAACTCCAAACATAGGCTTCCAATATATCAATCTTTATGTCTCGACCATTCCGAGACTCCTCGTCATGTCCGTGATCACATCCGGGACTCGAACTTCTTCGGTACATCAAAATACATAAACTCATAATAACATCGCCATCGAAACCTTAAGCGTGCGGACCCTACGGTTCGAGAACAATGTAGACATGACCTAGAACTATTCACGGTCAATAACCAACAGCGGGACCTGGATGCCCATATTGGTTCCTACATATTCTACGAAGATCTTTATCGGTCGATCCGCATAACAACATACGTTGTTCCTTTGTCATCGGTATGTTACTTGCCCGAGATTCGATCGTCGGTATCCAATACCTAGTTCAATCTCGTTACGCAAGTCTCTTTACTCGTTCCGTAATACATCATCTCACAACTAACTCATTAGTTGTAGTGCTTGCAAGGCTTCAGTGATGTGCATTACCGAGAGGGCCCAGAGATACCTCTCCGACAATCGGAGTGACAAAACCTAATCTCAAATACGCCAACCCAACATCTGCCTTTGGAGACACCTGTAGTACTCCTTTATAATCACCCGATTCGTTGTGACGTTTGGTAGTACCAAAGTGTTCCTCCGTAAACGGAGTTGCATAATCTCATAGTTACAGGAACATGTATATGTCATGGATAAAAGCAGTAGCAACATACTAAACGATCGTGTGCTAAGCTAAGGAATGGGTCATGTCAATCAGATCATTCTACTAATGATGTGACCTTGTTAATCAAATAACAACTCCTTGTTCATGGTCGGAAACATAACCATCTTTGATTAACAAGCTAGTCTAGTAGAGGCATACTAGTGACATGTTGTTTTGTCTATGCATTCACACATGTATCATGTTTCCGGTTAATACAATTCTAGCATGAATGATAAACATTTATCATGAAATAAGGAAATAAATAATAACTTTATTATTGCCTCTAGGGCATATTTCCTTCATCTCCCACTTGCACTAGAGTCAATAATCTAGATTACATAGTAATGATTCTAACACCCATGGAGTCTTGGTGCTGATCATGTTTTGCTCGTGGAAGAGGCTTAGTCAACGGTCGCAACATTCAGATCCGTATGTATCTTGCAAATCTCTATGTCTCCGTCTGGACTAAGTCCGGATGGAATTGAAGCGTCTCTTGATGTGCTTGGTCCTCTTGTGAAATCTGGATTCCTTTGCTAAGGCAATTGCTCGATATTGTCACGAAGATTTTCATTGGACCCGATGCACTAGGTATGACACCTAGATCGGATATGAACTCCTTCATCCGCACTCCTTCATTAGCTGCTTCGAAGCTGCTATGTATTCCGCTTCACATGTAGATCCCGCCACGACGCTTTGTTTAGAACTGCACCAACCGACAGCTCCTCCGTTTAGTGTAAATCGATCCGGTCTGCGATTTAGAATCGTCCGGATCGGTGTCAAAGCTTGCATCAACGTAACTGCCATTTATGAGCTCTTTGTCACCTCCATATACGAGAAACATATCCTTAGTCCTTTTCGGTATTTCAGATGTTCTTGACCGCTGTCCATGATCCACTCTGGATTACTTTGGTACCTCCTGCTAGGCTTATAGCAAGGCACACATCAGTCTGGTACACAGCATTGCATACATGATAGAGCCTATGGCTGAAGCATAGGAACATCTTTCATTTTCTCTCTATCTTCTGCGGTGGTCGGGCATTGAGTCGACTCAACTTCACACCTTGTAACACGTGCAAGAACCCTTTCTTTGCTTGATCCATTTTGAACTTCTTCAAAACTTTGTCAAGGTATGTGCTTTGTGAAAGTCCAATTAAGCGTCTTGATCTATCTCTATAGATCTTAATGCCCAATATGTAAGCAGCTTCACCGAGGTCTTTCATTGAAAAACTCTTATTCAAGTATCCCTTTATGCTATCCAGAATTCTATATCATTTCCGATCAGTAATATGTCATCTACATATAATATCGAAAATGCTCTGAGCTCCCACTCACTTTCTTGTAAATACAAGCTTCTCCAAAAGTCTCAGACAAACCCAAATGCTTTGATCACACTATCAAAGCGTTTATTCCAACTCCGAGATGCTTGCACCAGTCCATAGATGGATCGCTGGAGCTTGCACACTTTGTTAGCTCCTTTTGGATCGATAAAACCTTCGGTTGCATCATATACAACTCTTCTTCCGTAAATCCATTCAGAATGCAGTCTTTACATCCATTTGCCAAATTTCATAATCATAAAATGCGGCAATTGCTAACATGATTCGGACGGACTTAAGCATCGCTTCGGGTGAGAAGGTCTCATCGTAGTCAATCCCTTGAACTTGTCGAAAACCTTTTGCAACAAGTCGAGCTTTATAGACGATAACATTACCGTCGGCGTCGGTCTTCTTCTTGAAGATCCACTTGTTTTCTATTGCTTGCCTACCCTCGGGCAAGTCAACCAAAGTCCACACTTTGTTTTCATACATGGATCCCATCTCGATTTCATGGCCTCAAGCCATTTTGCGAATCTGGGCTCACCATCGCTTCTTCATAGTTCGTGGGTTCATCATGATCTAGTAGCATGACTTCCGAACAGGATTACCGTACCACTCAAAAGCGGATCTTACTCTGGTTGATCTACGAGGTTCTGCAGTAACTTGATCTGAAGTTTCATGATCAACATCATCAACTTCCTCGCTACTTGGTGTAGATGTCTCAGAAACTGGTTTCTGCGACGAACTACTTTCAAGTAAGGGAGAAGGTACTATTACCTCATCAAGTTCCACTTTCCTCCCACTCACTTCTTTCGAGAGAAACTCCTTCTCTAGAAAGGATCCATTCTTAGCAACGAATGTCTTGCCTTCGGATCTGTGATAGAAGGTGTACCCAACTGTCTCCTTTGGGTATCCTATGAAGACACATTTCTCCGATTTGGGTTCGAGCTTATCAGGTTGAAGCTTTTTCACATAAGCATCGCATCCCCAAACTTTAAGAAACGACAACTTTGGTTTCTTGCCAAACCATAGTTCATAAGGTGTCGTCTCAACGGATTTCGACGGTGTTCTATTCAGTGTGAATGCGGCCGCCTCTAGAGCATAACCCCAAAACGATAGCGGTAAATCTGTAAGAGACATCATAGATCGCACCATATCTAGTAAAGTACGATTCGACGTTCGGACACACCATTACGCTGTGGTGTTCGGGTGGCGTGAGTTGCTAAACTATTCCGCATTGTTTCAAATGTAGACCAAACTCGTAACTCAAATATTCACCTCCACGATCGATCGTAGAAACTTAATTTTCTTGTTACGATGATTTTCAACTTCACTCTGAAATTCTTTGAACTTTTCAAACGTTTCAGACTTATGTTTCATTAAGTAGATATACCCATATCTGCTTAAGTCATCTGTGAAGGTGAGAAAATAACGATATCCGCCACGAGCCTCAATATTCATCGGACCACATACATCTGTATGTATGATTTCCAACAAATCTGTTGCTCTCTCCATAGTACCGGAGAACGGTGTTCTAGTCATCTTGCCCATGAGGCACGGTTCGCAAGTGCCAAGTGATTCATAATCAAGTGACTCCAAAAGTCCATCAAGATGGAGTTTCTTCATGCGCTTTACACCGATATGACCTAAACGGCAGTGCCACAAATAAGTTGCACTATCATTATCAACTCTGCATCTTTTGGTTTCAACATTGTGAATATGTGTATCACTACTATCGAGATTCATCAAAAATAGACCATTCATCAAGGGTGCATGACCATAAAAGATATTACTCATATAAATAGAACAACCATTATTCTCTCGATTTAAATGAATAACCGTCTCGCATCAAACAAGATCCAGATATAATGTTCATGCTCAACGCAGCACCAAATAACAATTATTTAGGTCTAAAACTAATCCGAAGGTAGATGTAGAGGTAGCGTGCCGACCGCGATCACATCGACTTTGGAACCATTTCCCACGCGCATCGTCACCTCGTCCTTTGCGAGTTCACTTAATCAGTAGTCCTGCTTTGAGTTGCAAATATTAGCAACAGAACCAGAGATCAAATACCAGTGCTACTACGAGCTCTAGTAAGGTACACATCAATAACATGTATATCACATATACCTTTGTTCACCTTGCCATCCTTCTTATCCGCCAAATACTTGGGGCAGTTCCGCTTCCAAAGACTAGTCGCTTGCGGTAGAAGCACTCGATTTCAGGTTTAGGGCCGACTTGGGTTTCTTCTCTGAGCAACAACTTGCTTGCTGTTCTTCTTGAATTCCCTTCTTCTTCCCTTTGCCTTTCTTCTTGAAACTAGTGGTCTTATTGACCATCAACACTTGATGCTCCTTCTTGATTTCTACCTCCGCAGCCTTTAGCATTGCGAAGAGCTCGGTATAGTCTTTACTAACCCTTGCATATTATAGTTCATCACGAAGCCTTTGTAGCTTGGTGGCGTGATTGGAGAATTCATCAATGACACAATCATCCGGAAGATTAACTCCCAATTGTGTCAAGTGATTGTAGTACCCGGACATCTTGAGTATATGCTCACTAATGAACTGTTCTCCTCCATCTTGCAGCTATAGAACTTATTGGAGACTTCATATCTCTCAATCCGGGCATTACATTGGAATATCAACTTCAACTCTGGAACATCTCATATGCTCCATGACGTTCAAAACGTCGTTGAAGTCCCGGTTCTAAGCCGTAAAGCATGGCACATCGAACTATAGAGTAGTCATCAGCTTTGCTCGCCAGACGTTCATAACATCTGGCGTTGCTCCAAAGAAGAGCCTGTCACCTAGCGGTGCATCCAGGGCGTAGCTCTTACGTGCAGCAATGAGGATGATCCTCAAATTACGGACCCAGTCCGTGTAATTGCTACCATCATCTTTCAACTTTGCTTTCTCAAGGAACGCATTAAAATTCAACGGAACAACAAAGACGAGCCATCTATCTACAATCAAACATAAACAAGCAAGATACTATCGGTACTAAGTTCATGATAAATTTAAGTTCAATTAATCATATTACTTAAGAACTCCCACTTAGAAAAACATCTCTCTAGCCATCTAAGTGATCACGTGATCCAAATCAACTAAACCATAACCGATCATCACGTGAAATGGAGTAGTTTTCAATGGTGAACATCTTATGTTGATCATATCTACTATATGATTCACGCCGACCTTTCGGTCTCCGTGTTCCGAGGCCATATCTGCATATGCTAGGCTCGTCAAGTATAACCCGAGTATTCTGCGTGTGCAAAACTGGCTTGCACCCGTTGTAGATGGACGTAGAGCTTATCACACCCGATCATCACGTGGTGTCTGGGCACGACGAACTTTGGCAACGGTGCATACTCGGGGAGAACACTTCTTGATTATTTAGTGAGAGATCATCTTATAATGCTACCGTCAATCAAAGCAAGATAAGATGCATAAAAGGATAAACATCACATGCAAATCAATATAAGTGATATGATATGGTCATCATCATCTTGTGCTTCATGATCTCCATCTTGCAGCACCACCATGATCACCATCGTCACCGGCGCGACACCTTGATCTCCGTCGCAGCATCGTTGTCGTCTCGCCAAATTTATGCTACTACGACTATCGCTACCGCTTAGTGATAAAGTAAAGCATTACAGGGCGATTGCATTGCATACAATAAAGCGACAACCATATGGCTCCTGCCGATTGCCGATAACCGGTTACAAAACATGATCATCTCATACAATAAAATATAGCATCACGTCTTGACCATATCACATCACAACATGCCCTGCAAAAACAAGTTAGACGTCCTCTACTTTGTTGTTGCAAATTTTACGTGGCTGCTACGGGCTTAAGCAAGAACCAGTCTCACCTACGCATCAAAACCACAATGATACTTCGTCAAATAGACTCCGTTTTAACCTTCTCAAGGACCGGGCGTAGCCACACTCGGTTCAACTAAAGTGAGAGAGACAGGCACCCACCAGTCACCTTTAAGCAACGAGTGCTCGCAGCGGTGAAACCAGTCTCGCGTAAGCGTCTGCGTAATGTCGGTCAGGCCGCTTCATCTCACAATACCGCTGAACCAAAGTATGACATGCTGGTAGGTAGTATGACTTGTATCGCCCACAACTCACTTGTGTTCTACTCGTGCAAAACATCAAACCATAGAAAAACCTAGGCTCGGATGCCACTTTGTTGGGGAACGTAGTAATTTCAAAAATTTCCTCGCACACGCAAGATCATGGTGATGTATAGCAACGAGAGGGGAGAGTGTTGTCTACATACCCTTGTAGACCCGGCGGAAGCGATCACAACGTAGAGGAAGTAGTCGTCGTTCTCCTCGCGATCCGACCGATCCGGCGCCGTTACTCCGACGCCCCGAGTTCTTGACACACGTACAGCTCGATGGCGTCCCTCGTACTCGATCCAGCCGAGTGTCGAGGGAGAGTTTCACAAGACGACCTGACGGCGTGGTGGCGATCTTGATGTTTCACGGCGCAGGGCTTCGCCTAAGCTTCGCGACGGTATAACCGAGGTGGAATATGGTGGAGGGGGGCACCGCACACGGCTAAGGAACGATCTCACGATCAACTTGTGTGTTCCAAGGTGCCCCCCTGCCCCCGTATATAAAGGAGCAAGGGGGAGAGGGCGGCCAAGGGAGGCGCATACAGGAGTCCTACTCCTCTGGGAGTAGGATTCCCCCAATCCTAGTTGGACTAGGATTCCCGGAGGGGGGAAAGAGAGAGAGGGGGGCCGGCCCCTTCTCCTAGTCCTAGTAGGACTAGGGAAGGGGGGGCGCGCCCCCACTAGGGCTGGCCCCTTCTCCTTTCCACTAAGGCCCATCGAGGCCCATTTACCTCCGGGGGTTCCGTAACCTCCGGTACTCGGTAAATTCCGTTTTACCGGAACCATTCGAACTCCAAACATAGGCTTCCAATATATCAATCTTTATGTCTCGACCATTCCGAGACTCCTCGTCATGTCCGTGATCACATCCGGGACTCGAACTTCTTCGGTACATCAAAATACATAAACTCATAATAAGCGCCATCGAAACCTTAAGCGTCACGGACCCTACGGTTCGAGAACAATGTAGACATGACCTAGAACTATTCACGGTCAATAACCAACAGCGGGACCTGGATGCCCATATTGGTTCCTACATATTCTACGAAGATCTTTATCGGTCGAGACCGCATAACAACATCGTTGTTCCTTTGTCATCGGTATGTTACTTGCCCGAGATTCGATCGTCGGTATCAATACCTAGTTCAATCTCGTTACCGCAAGTCTCTTTACTCGTTCCGTAATACATCATCTCACAACTAACTCATTAGTTGTAGTGCTTGCAAGGCTTCATGATGTGCATTACCGAGAGGGCCCAGAGATACCTCTCCGACAATCGGAGTGACAAAACCTAATCTCGAAATCGCCAACCCAACATCTGCCTTTGGAGACACCTGTAGTACTCCTTTATAATCACCCGATTCGTTGTGACGTTTGGTAGTACCAAAGTGTTCCTCCGTAAACGGAGTTGCATAATCTCATAGTTACGAGAACATGTATATGTCATGGATAAAAGCAGTAGCAACATACTAAGCGATCGTGTGCTAAGCTAAGGGAATGGGTCATGTCAATCAGATCATTCTACTAATGATGTGACCTTGTTAATCAAATAACAACTCCTTGTTCATGGTCAGGAAACATAACCATCTTTGATTAACAAGCTAGTCTAGTAGAGGCATACTAGTGACATGTTGTTTTGTCTATGCATTCACACATGTATCATGTTTCCGGTTAATACAATTCTAGCATGAATGATAAACATTTATCATGAAATAAGGAAATAAATAATAACTTTATTATTGCCTCTAGGGCATATTTCCTTCAGTTCCAACCATCCTTCTTCAGCATCATGACGCACATCCTAGTTCCTATGCGAAGAGATTAACGTTTTGGGTCCTGTATTTCTACACAATATGTTCCCCTTTGAGAGGTTCATGGGAGTCTTAAAGAAATATGTTCATAACCGTGCTAGGCCAGAAGGAAGCATCTCCAAGGGCCATCAAAATGAGGAGGTCATTGAGTTTTGTATTGCCTTTATTCGTGACCTTAAGCCGATTGGTGTTCTGAATCGCGGCATAAGGGCGCATCGATGGAAAAGGCACGCTAGGAGGGGAACAAATAATATGTATGGACGGACATTCTCTCACCAAGCACACTACACAGTTCTACTGAATTCCACCTTGGTGGCTCCGTATATGGATGAACACAAGAATTTTCTACGCTCCAAACACCGGGCGCGGTCGATGAGTGGATTACACGTGAACAAACCAGAGTTTCGCCAACTGGTTGCGCACACGCACCATCCATGACACCTCTATTGAAGATGACCTGTACTTGCTGTCCCAGTTACCATCTTCGAATATAATGACTTTCAAAGGGTACGAGATAAATGGTAATACATTTTACACGATCGCCCAAGATAAGAAGAGCACCAACCAAAACAGTGGTGTCCGCTTTGATGCAGAAACTAAGACGGGAAAGGAAACATATTATGGTTATATACAGGACATATGGGAACTTGACTATCGACGTGGTTTAAAGGTCCCTTTGTTTCGGTGCAAATGGGTCAATATGACACGAGGCGGGGTAACGGAAGACCCGCAGTACGGAATGACAACAGTGGATCTCAACAATCTTGCGTATGCATATGAACCATTCGTCCTAGCCAATGATGTGGCACAGGTTTTCTATGTGAATGACATGTCTACCAAGCCAAGAAAAAGAAAAGATAAGGAAGCGAATGCATCGTACGATGAGCCAAAGCGGCACATAGTTCTTTCTGGGAAGAGAAACATCGTGGGAGTGGATGACAAGACAGACAAGTCAGAAGATTATGAAAAGTTTGATGAAATTGCTCCATTCACAGTGAATATTGACCCGAACATCCCGTTAAATGATGAAGATTTTCCATGGTTACGGCGCAAAGGGACACACGCAAAGAAAAAGTTTCACACCCAAAGATCTGGGATGTGATCGGCTTCACTATCATCACTTTCTTCTGTGTTTCACACCCAGGAGGGAATGTCTGTAATAGTTAGGGTAGTTATGTGTTTTGGCATTTGAAACGCGAAGAAATTTTATGTGCAAACAAATTCTTTTCATGCATTTACTGATTTTTTCCAAATAAATGACCCTGAAATTGAAAAGCAATTCAAATGAACTCAGAAAAGGTTGAAAGTTGGCATGGTATCATAATTTCATGCAAATAGCATGTGCAAGAAAGTAGAGATGGTTACGGCAAAAATTGGATGCACTTCGTGTACAAAATGGACAATCTCTTTCAAGTATCGGGGTTTCAACTTAAAACTGAACTGTTACAAAGGCATTTCATTTTTAAATAACCTAAGCATTACAAAATTGAATATAATGATAAAACACACTAATATTAAACATAAGAAAAAGAATCACTGAAAAACTTTTTCAAAGTTAAGTTATTCACAAACTAGTGATTCACACAAATTTCAAATAATTCAAAATTTAAACTATTCAAATTTGAAATCTACCGGCACTAACAGAAAGTTTGTAATTTTTTGTACCTAAAGCAAAAATATTCACAAAGAAACTCTAAATACAGCAAAAAAACTCAAAAATAAATAAAACAAAAATAAATAAATCAATAAAAAATACGAAAATAAAAAGCCCGCCTACTGCGCCATAGCGGCCTGCATACGACTAGAAACCCAGCCTGTAGTTGGGCCAAGATGCAGGCCCGCAAGCCCAGTAGGCCCACCGGCAGAGTAGGAGAGGTAGGCCCAGAAGGCCTGCTATTGAGAGGAGTTCAATGCAGTGCCCGCGCCGGGGCTTATAAACTGGTCCTGGCACTCCTAAACTAGCGAGGTGGGACTAAACTTCTGCGCCCCTCGCCTGGCAGCGCACACTCTTTAGTACCGGGTCGTGGCTCCAACCGGTACTAAAGGGGGGGCCTTTAGTACCGGTTTGTGCCACCACCCGGTACTAAAGGGGTCGCTTCCCGCTGCTTGGTTAAAAGAGACCTTTAGTACCGGTTGGTGGCTCCAACCGTACTAAAGGTGCCTTCTATATAAGAAAACACTTCAAAATTTCGTTAGTTTCTCATCTCTCCTCTGCTTCTTCTCCTCCGCTTTCGCGCCGCCCCGCCCCGCCGCTCCATATCCTCGGCGCCGCCCGCCGCCTGTCGCCGCCCATCCCCGCCGCCGCCGCCCGTCGTCCCGTCCCGTCGTCACCGCCGCCCGTCCGGCCGCGTCGTCACCGTCCCTATCGTCGCCGCCACCCTGCCCGTCGTCCCGTCCCGTCGTCGCCGCCTGCCCCGTCGTCCCGTCCCGTCGTCGCCGTCCCGCCCCTGCCTTGCATCCGTCGCCTCTCACCTCGCCCGGCCGGTGAGCCTTTTACACACACATACATTTTAGTTATAGATTTTTCTGTTTTAAGAAATTGTTAGACATTTTTTGTTTTTAGAAATAGTTAGAAATGTTAGAATTGTTAGAATTGTTAGAAATGTTAGAAATTGTTAGAAATTTTTCTGTTTTTAGTTATAGAAATAGTTATAAAAAGTTAGAATTGTTAGAAATTTTTCTGTTTTTAGTTATAGAAATAGTTATAAAATGTTAGTTATATATAGAGAAATGTTATAATTTTTTTCTGTTTTTTAGTTATAGAAATATTAGAAATGTTATAGAAATGTTAGTTATATATAGCATTGTTAGAAATGTTATAGAAATGTTAGTTTTATAGAAATGTTAGAAATTTTAGTTATCAAAATCCAATCATTAAAAAAATGTTACTTTTTGCGGGCATATAGCTAGTATTTGTTCTCGACGATGCCCGGCCCGCATCCTCGCCGTCGACCCGTCCGCGACGACGTCCAGCCGACCCATGTCCGAGACTGGGCTCCGCCGGGCTGGCACTGGGAGGTGCTGCTTGGAGGGGCGCGCCGCTTGACGAGGAACCCGGCCGCGGGTCCCGTCGTCGACCCCGATCTCGTTTGGTGGCATTTATGTGGGCGTTTGGTGCGGAGGGACCCGGCCCGCCGGAGGTGGTACGTCACCGTGTCGGGGAGGAGGACGAGCACGCCCATCGCTACATGGTTGCGTTAGAGGGCGGCAGGTTCTCCAATACGTGGCGATATCTTCGGGATCTCACTTCAGCTATGATCCCGTGAGGGTTCCTTCTCTTTGGGTGTCCACCGCCGCCGCGGAGGAACCGCGAGTGTCCTAGATTCTTCAGTAGTATTCGATCTTTATTAGCTAATAGCCAGTGATGTACTATTCAATATTATATATTATTCGAGACGATGTATTCGAGATTATATCTATTATTCTGGACGATGTATTCAAGATTATATCTATTATTCAAGATTTGAATACTAAATTGTTTTATATTTCTTTTGGATTAGTTAAACAAAAGCTATGGCAGACAATACCGACAGAGAGGGAGAACAGACCATGTTCGATATGATACGCGGGGCAGATGATAATCAGAATGAAGAAGATTATGACGGCTCCGAATTTCTAAACAACACTGGAGAGGGTGATATGATATTCGATCGCGACGATGAAATTGATGAAGTCATGAACTATGATTTTGACGATGACGAAGAACATGTTGATCCTGAAACAACAAACACCGACGAGGTATATATATTTATATAAGCAGGCATCTGGTGATCATCACATGTTTTAAATGACTTGAAGATATATTAACGAATCGATCTTTGTTCTTTCAGCCATCTGGATCGAGCAAATCTTCGAGCAAAAGGATTTAAACGAGGCCCGAACAAAAGTTGAAGCCGGGCGTAAAGTACAATATCGAGGCATGCGGCCCTCTTGGCAAACCATTAGCGCCTAAGAAGATTGCGGACAAGTTCGTTCGTCGGTCGCGGAGTTCTTGTGAAGGACCAACTCCCGATCAAACTTCAAGAATGGAGAGCGCCAGCAAAGCCACGTCCAGATGTTACTTTTGTCGACAAGAATCAAAAAGATCTACTTTGGGATACTCTCATGGAACATTTCACCCTACCAGATCATTTCACAGAAGCAGATGTGCAGAAAGTCAAAGAGGCTGCTCTTAGGATGATGGCGACTGCATTCAAGAACTACAAGAATCGTGAATGGAACAAAAGTACGTCAACGAAGGAAGGAAGACTCCAGTATTCAAGGGAACACTGGAGAACCAACGTGATCATTGGGACGATTTCGTGAAATTCAAGAATTCGGAATTAGCTATGGAACGGTCGAGAATAAACAAGAAGAATGCCGAAAAAAAGGATAAGTTCCATAAGCTGGGGCCAGGTGGCTATGCGGTGGCAATGCCTAAGTGGGATAAGTCTGAGAAAGAGATGGAGGATGCAGGTGTCACTCCGGCTACTAAGAGCTGGCCCTCCAGGGTCACGACTTGGTTCTATGCGCATGGGGGGGAGTTCGACCGGGAGACAGGCAATGTTTCGACGAGGGCAAGTCTGAAGGGAGCCGACAATGCGATACTTGTTGCAATAGAAGAGGCACGAACGGGGGTGTTCCAGCCCAACAGAGAGAACGACGAGCTTACGCGTGCCCTGGGAAATCCTGAACACCCGGGAAGAACACGAGGCAAGGGCGCTATGCCGTGGTATGAGGGGTTTTCAGACTGGAACAACGACTACAGAACCCGTGCGAGAAAGAAGATTGCGGAGGAGAAGAAGAGGAAGATGGAGGAGGAGCAGAGGAAGCGGGACTATGAACGCCTTCAAGGCCTAGAAGCAAGTCAAGCGGAATTGGCAGTCAAATTCCAGCGGCAGCAGGAGCAGATCGACTCACTTACCCATCAAAGGGGGTCTCAGCAGCTGCAGCAGCTAGCGGATGATCCATCATTGGATAGCACCGGCCCATCCATGCCGGGAAGCAGCGTGGGTTCCATCCCGGACGACGCAATGCTGGGTAGATACCCCGTGGATGACATCACGGAGAACACTAACTGCGAGCTACACGTCAAAATGAAGAACATATCCATGAAGGTGGCGGACGGCTGTGCTTTCACAAATTCCCCCGAGGCAACCTTCCATTGCAACCCGATTCCAGCGGGCTATGCTCGTGTCTTGGTTGATGAGGTGGTGGACCCACCATATTCGGGGCTACAGCTTGAAATTGCTGGAGGTGACGGCGAGCGCTTTCTCGGAGAGGCCAAACATCGTATCATCCTATGGAAAAAGGATGGCATCATCTTTCCAAGGCCACCGACACCGCGTCACCCGAGTCCTCGTCGAAGTCCGCCACCGAGTCAGCAGACTCCCACTCCTCCAAGTCCGGCAAAGTGTCAGGACAATCCTCCTCCTCCAAGTCCGGCAAAGTGTCAGGACAATCCTCCTCCTCCAAGTCCGCCACAGCGTCAGACGTCCACTCCTCCTCCAAGTCCGGTACAACCTCAGGCCACTCCTCCTCGTCCAACTCAGTCCCGTCAGCCGTCTCCGCCGCCTCAGCAATCGCAGAAGAGACACCCCGCAGCTATGGTGCGTAGCGGTACGAGTCGAGGTAGTATAGGAAGTACAGGCGGAGGCAAGCGATATAAATATGGTCCAAGCCTCAAGCCTCTTCCGCAGAGGTCTTATGACAGGTCCGAGGAGGAAATCACAGCCATATCGAAGGCCGAGGTGGAAGCCCATTTTGCACCGAAACCGCCACCGCCGCCAAGGGAGAAAGTGCCTGAGGAAACGATTGACCACTTCATTCGTATGGCTCAACCACCAGCTTCCAAGCCTGTTGACACAGACTATGAGCGCCACATCAGGAAGTTAAATCGAGCACGTCTACAAAGGGAGGCGAGCACATCTACATCGGGATCGAGCAAACAAGAAGCAGCTGCCAAAAAATGCGGGAAAACCATTCCCCAGCTGGGAGAACAGACGGCGCAATCGATCCCCTCGCTTGTTGTGCCAACAACAGGTGACAGTACGCGCCCCCAATATTATTGTGGGAAAACAGTGCATGTTCCTGAGGTGGGCAATGTGGTAATAACGGAGGAGCATATAATGCAGGCTGATGTTCTCAACATCACTGTTGGACAACTCCTCGAGATCGAGCCCATGCCTTTGCTTAGAGAGGATGAAGTAAAACGGAAATATGTCCGGGGCCAACCTTTGGTCGCGCCAAACAAGGTCAAGAACCTCCCAACGAGAATGTATGAATTGCATCAATGGTACATGAACATGACCAAGATTTCAGATCGAGTGTCCCTCATGGTGAATGTCAAGCAGGACTATTACTACCATGAGAAAGCTGGGTCTGTTGAGTATTCAGAACTGTTTCAGTTATACAATCAAGACGCACTTGACAAATCTATCGTCAGTTGCTATTGTCTGTAAGTGATTTCTTTCTATAATTTAAGTCTCAAGCTAGCTGTAGTGATCCTTTTGAGATCAATCATTACCTGTAATTATCCTCACTCTATATTCTTTTCTGTGGTATTATGCAGGATGAAGATATATGAAATGAGAAAAGGTGGACGCTATGGCATTGGGTTCATTGACCCAAACACCGTTAATGAATACACATGGAAGATAAATGAACGTCTTGCAAAGGAAGTAGAGGACATCATGCTAGAGTTCTTGAAGCGCCTCAAATACAATGAAGATATACTACTTCCTTACCACTTCCAGTGAGTCACACTGTCTTGTACTACAAATTCTCTGTTTTTGCCTACTAGCTAGCTACATGTTTTTGCTTACATATGCCCGCTCAATTAAGACATGTAAACACGTGTGCATGCAGATTTCACTGGGTCTTGTGTATCATTAAAGTTGACGCCAGAACAGTTGAAGTACTGGACTCACTAGTCTAAAAAAAAACTGACTTTAACATCTTGTATGGGATAGTCAACAGGTAATTTCAATCATTATTAACTATATATCTCGGCCTATTTATATAGTTCGTCATTTCATGATATAAACTATTTAATAACCCCTTTATTCATTTTCTTTGTCAGCGGGCAGGGCTTGAGCAAGATTCATCAGCGTCATAGAAGGTGAATGGAAACAAAAGCTTCAATGGTTTCGACCCAAGGTAAGTAATTAAGTAGTACTAGCTAGCTAGCTAGATGTCATCTCTTTAATTATCATGCTTGATTAATTTTTATCTGACCAAATTCCATTCTCGTAAAGGCCCTGAAGCAGGCGCAGGGGACTGATCTGTGTGCATTCTGCGTTTGCGAGAACATTCGCATGATGGCGTCCGAAAGGAGCAGATCTCAAAGACAGCAATGGGTACGCTTATCAGAATACTATTCACAATTTTTACACCATTATCGATATCTAGTCACACAACTAATACACATGCATATTGATCTCCTTCTTAACAGTTCAAAGAGGTGCGGGAGAAGCTCATAGAAAGGGAGCGCGTAGAAGCACTTCAAGAGGAAATAGCGGGATTTTTGCTCGACCAGGTCATAAATCCGAATGGAGAATTCTATTACCCGCTACCGCCCCCATGAAAAACACTTTCAATTGTCATCGTGCTCCCAAGGCACAAATTAGGCTGATGCCACTGGCTCCGAATGGAACATTCATATGTAGGAGAAATTGTATATAGCTATACATGTGTGTATGTGTGAATTAATTAATATGGTAGTTTAATTTGTGAGACATTGATGTGATATATATATGATATATATATATATATATATATATATATATATATATATATATATATATATATATATATATATATATATATATATATATATATAATGTACAATGTGTAGCATCGTAAAATACCAGCAAACGAAAAAAGAATTAAAATGGAAACACAAAATTAAATGAAAAGAAATCATAAAACTAAAACCCCCAAACCTTATAGTACGGTTGGTCTTACCAACCGGTACTAAAGGGCTCCAGGTCCCCGGAGCTGGCTCGTGCCACGTGGTTGCCCTTTAGCACCGGTTCGTGCTGAACCGGTACTAAAGGGGGGGCCTTTAGTGACCACAAATTAGTGCCGGTTATGTAACCGGCACTATAGGGCCTTACGAACCGGTGCTAATGCCCGGTTCTGCACTAGTGTACTTACTAGTAGCGCGGGTTTTTAACCCCCGCTACTACTAAGTTGATAGTAGTAGCATGGGTTTATAATCCTCGCTACTAATAAATGGTGTCTGCCTAGCCCCCCCGGGACATGCCATAGTAGTAGCGAGGGTATAAACCCGTGCTACTACTAATTTGATAGTAGTAGTGCGGTTTATAACCCTCGCTACAACTATGTTGTCGCTACCGTGCGCCACCCAGGACATGCCATAGTAGTAGCGAGGGGTATAAACTCGCGCTACTACTATCGACCCACCAAGACATGTGTACACATAGCGTGCGGAGGCCCGAGTCCAAACCCGCCACACTCTTCTGATTCCCCTTCTCCTCCCACCCGCGATTCCCTTCCTCACCTACCACCACTGCCGGCCTCGCACCTCGGTGCCACTCACAAATCCGGCGACCTCCTCTCGCACTGCAGACCCCCCATCCATCCTCCTTCTTCTCCGTTGTTGGAAGGAGAGGGAAACTAGGAGAGCGTCGTCCATGGCGGCTGCCAGATCCGCCGTGGACGCAACCACTTGCACCTCCTTGCCGGATCAAGGGTCCCATGACAAGCAGCAGCAGGTCACCGGGCTTCGTCTAGAGTTTCGGGCGTTGGCTCCAACTCTGACAGCCACCGGTGAGTTCCTCCTCCTCCTGCTCTCTATCTCTCTCTTCCTCTTTCTAATAATTTTCTCTTCTTTTGTAGCAGCAGTAGAAGAGAGGTGCGGGCACAAGTTGGGTGGGGAAGCACCATCGCCATGGAGAACTTCATCCCCTCCAGGACCAGTAGCAGCCATGGATGGAGAGGACGATGATGCCCAGCAGAAGCAGCTGCCATGGATGTAATTTAATTTTTTTAATTCTCAATTAGTTAGTAGTAGCGCCGGGACCTGACCTACGCTACAACTAAGTAGTAGTAGCGCGAGTGGCAATCGCGCTACTACTACTATAAGTAGCAGTAGCGCATCCCCCCGCGCTACTGCTAGGCAATTACCCCACGCTACTACTAGGTTTTTCCCTAGTAGTGTTGGTCTATGTGCGCAGAAACATCTAGAACGTGAGTAGAGTGTGGGCTAGACCAAGTTGGGCGCTAACAAACTCTATCTTCATTGACTAGTCTATCTAAATTGACGGGTACAAATGCATGTCATAGAATTAAGGCCAGCCATAATAATGGCCACTAAGGCCCCGGTTGAGAGCCCTGTAACTTATTTACAATGGTTTATAATTACAGTTTTATATTAAAAAATATCTTTTTCGCCTGTAATGCCCTAACAATCCTTTGGTCTACTCCCTCCGTCCGCGAATAAGTGTACATATAGCTTTTCTTCTAAGTCAAAGTTTTAAAACTTTGACCAACTTTATAGAGAAACGTACCAACATTTATTGCACTAAATTAGTATCGCTAGATTCGTTTTCAAATGTACTTTCATAAGATATCAATTTGATGTCATGTATGCTACTATTCTTTTTCATAAAGTAGGTCAAAATTTTAAAACTTTGATTTAGTACAAAAGCTAGATGTACACTTATTCGCGGACGGAGGGAGTATGTTGGGTCGCCTTAATCACCACCGCAGCCCTAAGCGCTCGCCGAGTGAACAAGGAGGCCGAGCCCAAGACCGATACTCCACTACCGCACATGGACCTGAAGACTATGGTGCCATGGATGGCACCGGAAGTGTTGTCTCTAGGCCACATCAGCGGGGGAAAAGGTTGTACTGGTCGCCAGACTCTAAATCATCGCTTCCACAAAAGAAAGTCGTAGGACAATCCTAGATCCAGCGCATCCACCGTCCACTGTCCACCAGTCAGCCCTCATCAACTAGAAATTAGTACGGCCGATACTGTCTAAAGCACCGCCGGGTGCATGTACTGAATTTATGCTTCAGTCAATTACTCCAAAAGTATGAGCTAATGAAGAGAAGAGGGAATATATTTCAACAATAGGGGGAAGGCTAATTCGTGCACCAGGCGGCTGGATCAAGTCTCCATCGCCTAGCTTGTCACAAAAGACTCACTCACCCGCCTTTTATTTTTCTAACCACCCTCCACCTGTAAAGTTTACGTCTGTAAATAGGCCAAATACCAAGTTTGGCTGTCAAGTTTACATGTGGAAGAGGAAAATAAAATGCCAGTCTAATCACTCGGTTCGAAGAAAGAAATGGGTCCTTAATTTGCGTTGATATTGATGATTGAAATGACAATACAAGCGCATCCTAAGGGCATGTGCAATTGTTCTATCTCACAAGTTGGGTCATGTCTATACTAGGATTTGGGGCATGCAGGTCCCAGGGCATGTGGAATCTATGCCCTCGATCTGCGCCGAGATCGACGACATGTTGGGTCATGTCTATTCAGAGTTCGATTTGTCCTTTTGTGTGTAATCCATTCGTATATCATATTGATCTACCTGTTGGTGTGGGTTCCGATACCTGTTGCATGTGGTTCCTTAACAATGTACTTACAAAATGGATGAGTAAAAACGATTCAGCAGTCCAAACGGGAAGAGAGAGACAACGAAAAAACATGCAAAATTACGTCCGCCAGAATTTAGCAAGAAGGAATGTGGGTTTCAGGACAGGCATTTTAGAACTTTGAGGGTTCATTCACCATGGAAATCTTAGTGCGATAATATACATATCTGCAATGGGTGTAGGTCTAGTGCTGAGAATGTACTTATGTGCAGGGAGCGAGTAGTGCACACCATCGACCACCTACCACTAGTGCATTATCTTGTCACTATGAAAAGTTAAATAGACAACATGTCTGTATTGAATGTTAAGTTTGTTAATTAATATCTGAATCTTTTATGTTAAAAGTACAGGCGGAGCTTCGCTATACCCTTCGCTATATCTGAATCACACAACTTGTTTTCGTGAAATTGAATCTACTTTAGTATGTAGGAGTTGCACGTATTTTGAACAGAAGAATCACTAGCTTATGTTTGAATGTCTAGTCAATCCTCACATGATTAGCTTGGACCCAAACCAAGGCAGGGCACCATTGCGAGCAGACGGTGATTAATGGTAGAACTGACCACTGATCCAGCTGCGCACGAAGGATCTTCTCGTCTATCTGAGGATTTTGCATCGCGTGGTGATGCTCCTTCTCAGGTGGTGTTTCCTTTTTCCATCACTGCCTTTGATCATCTCACCGGCATCAGTTGTTGGCAGTTAAGGGCAACTGCGTAAGAATCAACTACTACCCATTTGAATCCTGCCGGATTTCTTATTCCCGTTGCATCACATTCCTAGGTTCCTAGTAAGTACGCACTGAGTCTAATAAACTTGTTCAAACAAATTATACATAAAGCCACAACACATCATCCTTGTGTATAAGTTGTGCTATCGCTGTGGTGAGCGGGGTCACTTCATTACTGAATGTGTGACCGAGTTATGTGATACTTGCCTCAAGCCAGCGCATGACACGGGTGAGTGCCCGATATTGCATGATCAGATGCCAAGTATTACTATTTATGGAGTCTGTTGTGCCGAGTTGATGTTCTTCGAGTCTCCGTGTGCGATGGAGGTCCCAGAGGAGGCCCAGAGCACGACTAAGAGGGTGGTCAAAGTCACGAAGGGTGACGTATCTGAGGCTCAGATTTTGCAGCGGCTTAGGGAGTTAGCCCCAGGAGATTTTCAGTGGGAGCTGATTCGACTTGAGGCCAACAACTATAAGGTTGACTTCCCGACTACTAAGGATTTGGAGCGTCTCCTCAGCTTTGGGCTTTGCAGAGTTCCTGGCACAGAGTGCATTCTTGAGTTCCACAAGTGGAATAAGGTTGAGCCATAGGGTATGCCTCTCACTCAGGTCTGGTTGCGTTTTTCGGGAGCTCCGTCGAAGATGATTCGGGATGCTCGGGTTGCTGCAAGTTTGGGGATTCTGGTTGGCAGAACTGAGAGAGTGGATATGGCCTTTACCCGTGCTAAAGGGGTGGCCAGGTTACTGGTGAGTGTGCTAGACATTGAGTTTGTGCCTGACGTGGTCAAATGGACACATAAGGGCCTCGTGTATGACCTTGATATAGAGTTTGAGGATTCTGAGTACTTCGCAGAGGCTCTGGTAGGGATGGATGTGGACAGGCATGATAAGAATGATGGTTCGGGTAACTCGGAGGGGCAAGGGGGGGGATACTGGGCATGAGTTACCCAATGGCCCGGATACTGACCCTCAGACGCCCGGGAATGGGGTTGCACCCTCTACGTCAGTGCCAGTGAGTACTTTGAGATTTCTTTCTTTTCAGCCAGCTTCCGCGCCTCCTAGGCTGTGGACTCTGAGGACGTGTTAGAGCGCACGTTACCTCCGCTGGACTATCCTGAGGCAGCGGGATCTCTGGAGGAGAGGGACGGTCTTCAGGTGACCTCCCGTTCTCCCTCTTCTATTGCTGGTTCAACGCTCGGGAGGACTTCGTCGGGACTGGCCGCCATGGTGACGGTGCCGTCGCGTGGTGACTGGGCTAGTTTTGGAGGGGGACCCAGGCAGGAGGCCTCGGTTCCCTCCTCTCCAGCGGTGGTCGGGCTGGCTGAACCTGCGGCGCCGGTTGACCACCTGACGCCGGCTGGGTTGGTTTCTCGGCCCAAGTCGAGTCCGACTCTCAGGTCGGGAGGGGTGCGGAGCCAGGAGGCCCCCGTCCTCTCTTCTCCTCACGGGTCTCCGGGTGGGTAGCATGGGCAGGCGGCCCGACCCTCGCTTGCGGATCTCCGACTCTTCTAGCCGGGCCGTGCGTTGGGGGTGGGGCAGGAGGCCTTACCCCAAACGGGGCGACCCGGGAGGAGGTCATCGCCTTTGAAAGTATTCCGGAGCTTGTGTCTGAGGGCAGACGGATGAGCTGTCGCCTTCAGGACCAGATGAACGTTGATGATATGCAGCTGAGGTGCGTCATGCGGGCGGCCAAGCTTCATGACATGGAGGTCACGACTATTATGTCAGTCAACACTTCCAATTCCATTTTGCACTTTTCTAATGATGAGATTATTCGCAATGCAAACGAGTTAGGAGTTTCACTAGGTAGTAATGATAGTGAAATCTCTAAATCTGTTAATGACATTTTGGACTTGGATGCGGAACATGCCTTAGAGTTGATTCGTAACTTAGCAGCGGTTAAACCTATGAACGATTCTGACATTGACGCTTTGGGAGTTAGGGTGCTAGATATGTTTTGTGCGGATCTTTCCCCATCTATTGCTGAGACTGAGGAGGATGATGGTTGTACACCTCCTGAGGAGAGTGTCCCGGTAGAGGGTCAGGAGGTTAGATCTGAGGACCCCGGTTGTGAGGACCGGGGAGAGGATCAGAACAAGCCTAAGCGAAAGTGGAGGCATAAGATACATCCTGCATCCGCGGTGCGTAGAAGTGCTAGGGTCCGTACAACCAAAAAATTCCATGATGAACTATGAGAGGAATCTTTTGGTATAGTTGAGGTCTGATGGACTTGGCTAAAAGAAGGTTTCTAGCAGATGCTTCAATTGAATATAGATTGGATTTTATTGCCCTTTCCGAGACTGGAAGCGACAATTTCTCTCCTCAGTTTCTAAGCACTTTATCTGGAGGTGTCGATTTTGATTGGCACTTCCTTCCCCCAAGAGGAAGATCAGGGGGGATCCTACTAGGGGTGAGATGCAATGCGTTGGAAGTCCGAAATGTGGTTATGGGTGACTTCGCTGTCAAATTTCGGGTCAGATCCAAAGATAATGGTTTTAATTGGGCACTGGTTGCGGTGTATGGGGCCGCATAGCCGGAATTAAAACCAGACTTTTTGGCGCACCTCGTCCGTATTTGCGGGTCTGAACAGCTACCAATCCTGGTTTGGGGCGATTTTAACATTATTAGAAGGAGAGAAGAAAAGAACAATGATAGTTTCGACGCTAGGTGGTCGTTTATGTTTAATATCATCATTGAAAGCTTGGATCTTAGAGAGATAGAGCTTTTGGTTAGAAAATTCACTTGGGCTAATAGCTTGCAAAATCCGACGTATGAGAAGCTAAATCGAGTCCTAGCGAGCATCGACTGGGCACAGAAATTCCCCCTGGTTCTAGTCCAAGCGTCATCCCGCGGTATCTCTAACCACACCCCTCTGTTGGTTGACTCTGGTGAGGCAACATATGTGGGAAATAAAAATACCTTCTCTTTCGAACTTGCATGGTTTGAAAGAGAAGATTTCCTGGATCTGATAGCTAGGGAATGGGCGATAGATGCAGGAGGAAGGTCGTCTATGAAGAGATGGCAGAATAAGATTAGAAATATGAGAAGTTTCTTGCGATGGTGGGCTAAGCATCTCAGCGGGATCTATAAGGTTGAAAAGGAAAGGCTCCTTACACTTATCCAGTCCCTAGATGTAAAAGCCGAGTCCACAATTCTGCAATCCTCGGAGCTTCATGCCAAATAGATGAGGAGATGCGATTGAAAGAGGTATTGCGGGAAGAGGAGTTGAAGTGGGCTTCGCGAGCTAAGGTTCGCAAAGTCATCCAAGGGGACCCTAACACTCAATTCTTTCATATGATCGCTAATGGCAAGCATAGAAAGAAAAGAATCTTTCAGCTTGAGCAATATGAAGGGACGATCATAGGGCAGGAGAACTTAAAATTATACATAACCAATTATTACAAAGGATAATTATGTGTCCTTGGATGGGCCTCCAAAGGATAATTATGTGTCCTTGGATGAGTCGAGAATTGAGGATGTACCTCAACTGGCTGCTGATGAGAATGATGTATTAATTGCACCATTCTCGGAGAAAGAGTTCTTTCAAGCGATTTCGCGGATGAAGAATAATAATGCTCTGGGGCCGGATGGATTTCCGGCGGAGTTTTATAAGAAATGTTGGCACATTACTAAAGGAGATCTGTTACCGATGTTCCATGATCTCTTCTCCGGACACCTTCAGTTGTTTCATTTAAATTTTGGAACAATAACCTTGCTCCCGAAGAAAACAGAGGCTGTGAGAATTGAGTAGTTTAGGCCTATCTGTCTTCTTAACGTTAGTTTCAGAAAAATTCAAAGGTTGGGACTAATAGACTCACACAGATTGCGCACTCTGTGATGCAGCCGACCCAAACTCCTTTCATGCCGGACAAAAACATCCTCGAAGGGGTTGTGGTCCTTCATGAAACGCTCCATGAAATCCATACGAAAAAGCTAGACGGGGTTGTTTTTAAAGTGGATTTCAAAAAAGCGTATAATAAGGTTAAATGGCCATTTCTGCAACAGGCTTTGCGTATGAGGGCTTCGACCAGGCTTGGAGGAACCAGGTTGAATCCTTCACGCAAAAAGGGAGTGTTGGAATCAAAGTGAATAATGACATAGGTCATTATTTCCAGACACACAAGGTCCTGAGACAAGGAGATCCGATGTCACCTATTCTATTCAACATTGTAGTTGATATGTTGACCATTCTAATAGGTAGGGCAAAGGATGCTGGTCAAGTAGGTAGCCTGGCAACTCATCTAGTTGATGGAGGGGTGTCTATCCTACAGTACGCTGATGATACTATCATCTTCATGGAGCATGACTAGGCAAAAGCAAGAAACATGAAGCTAGTGTTATGCTTAGTCGAACAATTGACCGGGTTAAAAATTAACTTTCATAAGAGCGAATTGTTCTGCTTTGGAAGAGCCAAAGAGGAACAAGAGGCTTACAAGCAATTGTTCGGGTGTGAACATGGAAATCTACCTTTTACGTATTTGGGTATACCAATTCACCATCGTAAGCTAACAAATAGAGAATGGAAGTGTATTGAGGATCGATTTGAAAAGAAACTGAGTTGCTGGAAGGGCAAGCTAATGTCGTGTGGGGGCCGTCTAATTCTAATTAATTCGGTACTCACGAGCATGCCTATGTTTCTTTTGTCGTTTTTCGATATACCAGTTGGAGTTCGGAAAAGACTGGATTTCTATCGATCCCGTTTTTTCTGGCAGAGTGACGACCTGAAAAAGAAGTATAGACTCACTAAATGGGATATTATTTGTCGACCGAAAGACCAAGGGGGTCTAGGTATCGAAAATCTTGAGGTGAAAAATAGATGTCTTCTCAGCAAGTTGTTGTATAAGTTATCTGTAGAGTCGAAGGCCACGTGGGCGCAGATTCTGCGTAATAGTACCTTCATTCCAAAACTTTGTCACAGGTGACAGTGAGGCTGACGGACTCGCCTTTTTGGAAAGGGCTGATGAGAGTTAAAGCAGCCTTTTTCAACAGAACAAAGTTTATAGTCGGAAACGGTACTTCCACGAGATTCTGGGAGGACACATGGCTAGGGAAAACCCCTCTCGAGCTTCAATATCCCTCCCTTTATTGCATTGTGCAACGAAGAGATGCTTTCGTTGCTACCCTGCTTCAGTCCACTCCCCTCAACATCCACTTTAGGGGAAAAGTTGCCGGAGCCTGTTGGGAAGCCCGGCTCCATTTGGTGAGAAGACTGATGGATGTGCAGCTTTCTCCACAGCCAGACACATTGCGATGGATGTTAGCCAGGAATGGAGAGTTCACTGTTAAATCTATGTATTTAGATATGATTAACTCTAGCTGTATTCCTACTTCAAAGCACGTTTGGAATGTCAAGGTACCTTTGAGAGTTAAAGTGTTCATGTGATTTGTACACAAACAACTCATTTTAACTAAAGACAATTTGATAAAGCGCAACTGGACTGGTTCCCGAGATTTAATTTTTGTGATCGTGATTAGACCATCAAACACCTCTTTCTTGACTGTTCGATGGCTAAGGTTCTATAGCGGACTATTCATATTGCTTTAATGTTACTCCTCCGAAAAATATCAACACATTTTTTGGGACGTGGCTGAACGGGATAGAATTCCAAATAGCGAGACACATTCGCGTAGGAGTATGTGCTTTACTTTGGGCAGTCTGGAACTGCAGGAATGATTTGGTTTTTAATATAACAACAAATTCTCATTTTTTGCAGGTTATATTCCGAGCCACTACTTTGATCCGTATGTGGTCGTTACTAACTCAGACGGAGACCAGGGAGCATTTGGTTACTGGATCTACCCGATGGGAGATGGTAGCTCGGGCTATATTCATCCGGTTTGGATGGCGGTCATGTAATAGAATAGGCAATTAGTTTTCCTATCTTTCTTTTGCCTGCCGGTTGTGGCTTTTATTCTCTGCTCTTCATGAGCATTTTTGTGGTTCGCTTGTTTAAGACCTCGTGACTGGTTTTGAACTTATTTGCTTTCTAATAAAGGTGGCCGTATGCATCGTTCTGATGCAGAGGCCTGGGTTACGCCCCTTTTCCAAAAAAAAGCATCCTTGTGTATGCATGTACCTACCTCTGTCTAGCTAGCTGAATCACTCGGTATCTACCCGGCATCCCTGGCCAGTGCCGTCACAGCTTAGTTGCTCCACTATATATGAGGTCACATAGATGTTTAAGAGCAAATGTATGTGCATTTCTCGAGTTACGCCGACTTCATTTAGGAAAGAGATAATAAAGTCTAATGAATGTCTTGAGCTACTTACTTTGAAACAATTAAGAGGAAAAACGTGAAGACCTTCTAAAGTCGCCTCCTGATAATGGGTCGCACAAATTACATAAAAATGAACCCGAAATGCCCAGGCAGAACAAAGGAGCATTCCTAAACAATGGAATCGGTCAGAAAGCTTGTAGAGCATCACTTCTTGCTTTTAGACATTGCAGTGGAAACTGTCACACATCGGGCTCACAATTGATCTAAATGCTGCTGTCATTTTTCAGAAATTAACCCTCTATATGTTATATTCATGTATGGAATCGGACTCACACATCGGGCTAAGAATTAACTTGCATTCCACCCATATGTTAGTTTCATGTATTGAACTTCATTGTTATATTCCCTATAAGAAAAATTACCAAGCTTAACGGGCATCCACTCTGTCTAAGTTTCATCTAAGGAATTTGGATAAAAAGATGCATATATGATGAACATCAGCACCCACGTATCTCTTATATGTTTGTGGGCGAAAATGCATTATATTAATCAGATTGGTTTGATGCATTCATCATCAATTGTATGATTTACCTCTACACATTAAATCACCACCAAGTATCTAGTTTGCGTTCGTAATATATCCAACAAGTTCATGATTATCGCTATTATGATCTCTAGCAATGCAAAATCTAAATTAACTATTTCCTGCGTCTAAACTCCAAAAACTATGGATTTGTCTTCCTTTAATTTTGAGATAAATGGATTTGTCTTCCTCCCGACCAGTAATAACCAAGACTGCCTCCCCACAAACAACCCCCAAGACTATAGGTTTGAGACACTAGTGCATCCAGTACAGGAAGATACTACAATGCCGAGTAAATAACCTCGTCGGCATCTTTGCCGGGTCTTACACCCAGCGAACATGGCTCTGCATGCCAATGTCGCAAAGCCAGGTAAAACACGCTCCTTTTTTCAGGCACTCAGCAGATATGTTGCGGAGCATAAATAGCTTGTACTTGGCAACATAAAGGTGTATGATGGCCGGCCAAGGAAATGGAGGTGCCACGTGGCAGCTTTGTTGCCGATATAACCACTTACTAATTTCCAGATGGTTTGAGAATGACCGTCTTATGCTGATATGGTCACGTGAAGTGCTTCAAAGGCCTACACAACAACACTTTGCCTTCCTGAAGCCGCGACCGGTGCTCGTCCTCCACCTCATACTCCTCCCCCTCAGCCAACCCACTGGAACAATAGACCGAGGCCTGAATTTTTATCTTCATCCTTGAAATTAATTTGGCATGGACTGAACCTGCTGAGGTCGAACCTGATTTGGCCAAATACAAAAAATTTGGACGCCGCTAACTGCCACACGTGTGGGCGTTAAGGAATCTGCCCACACGTTCTGTGTGGTGCCTAAGAGGGCAAAACAACTAGCGCTCACACGCCTCTTTTTTCCCCTCCCGGTCCCTCTTACACGCGTGCGTGTGGGCGAAATAGATAGCGTCCACACGCCCGGTATGTCAGGCCTCGTACCTCATGGTCCCGCACGCCCCACGTGACACTTTACCGCGCGCCCCGCAGTTGCCATGGGCCGGACCCTCGTCCATGTTCGTTTAAGTGCAGTTGCCATGTCGCTGAACAACGGTTGCCATGTCGGACAACTACAGTTGCCATGTTTGCTCAACTGCAGTTGCCATCTCAGGTCAAAGTTCCAGATTGCCATTTTTTGGACAACTATCGTTGTTGCCGTGTGTGGTCTGGTCTACTGCAATTGCCATGATTTCAAAACTTTAAGAGTTGCCACCTACTAACACTAGGCAGTTGCCATGTAGCGCTACAAAAAAATGCAAGCAAAAAACATGTTTAGGTAAAAAGAGAGAGTTGCCATATGCTCACAAGCACGCTAGGGCAGTTGCCATTTAAAAAACAAAGAGTTGCCATCTGCTTACGTGCACGCTAAGGCAGTTTGCCATGTTTGGGTAAAAAAAAACATATGGCAACTGGCATATTCGGGTAAAAAAAAGAGTTGCCATCTGCTTGCAATCACACTAGGGCAGTTGCCATGTACACTGCAAAACGCATGGCAACTAGTAGCTTGGGTGTGGGAGAGGAGGCGGGTGTGTGTGCGAGATGGCAAACTGCCCACACACCGGTTGCCATGTGTGGTCATAGGACATCTTATCCTTTTACTAGTCCTTCAGCCTTACAGGAGAGGCTCCCTCCCGCTACCGTCTTCTCCCACCCACTAGGGTTCCGCCGCCGCCGGCGGTGGCGCCCTAGCCCCCTCCCGCCGCCGACGGCCGCTGGCTCGCGCGCCCCGACCCTCCTCGCCCCCCTCTTCCCCCTCCCCATCCCGTTCCCATCCCTGCACCGCCTCCCCGGGAGGTGGCCGGGGCGGCGTGCCCCTCCTTTTCCCTCTGCCGCCACCCCCGTGAGCTCTCCCCCGCCGCCGCCGGGGGTGCCCAGCCTTCTTGGTGCTGCCGGCGGCGGGCCCTTCTGTACCCGCGCGTTCGTCTCCCTCCCGGGGCTGGTGACGGCCGCGGTGATGCTCGGTTGGGCGGTAGCCGGCGGTAGGCGCGGTGGCGGTGCTGCCCTTGGCAGCAGGGCGGCATGGTGGCGTGCGGTGGCTGGCGGCGCGTCCCCGGCCCAGATCTGGGCCCTCCCGGCCCCATCTAGGTCCTAGCGGGCCGGTCCCTGGCGTGGCTTCGTCGTCGTCTGTGTGGTGAGGAGGAGGAGCGGCTCGGATGGGGGGCGGCGATGCCGATGGCGTGCCTGCTGTAGCGTGATGGTGGGAGCTTTCCGGGAATGGAGTTCCCGGCCGGGCATGTGGGCACACGGGCCTGGTAGGCTCCTGCTAGTGTGTCCGGTCGGCTACCGTCGTTGACGGTGGAGGTTGTGCCCTCCCGCGTGCCGACGGTGCTGCGGCCCCTAGTCCCGGCTCCTATCCCTTGTTGTGCAAACCTCACCTCATGGTGCTGTGGTGAGACGGCATGGAGGCTTCTTGACCATGATGGCGCAAGATGGTGGTTGGTTTGGTGGCAGGCTCTGGAGCACCCGAGGTGAAGGTTGGGATCGGGGGAAACCCCTGTCGGCATGTCCGACACCGACGCGGCGACGCTGGTAGGTGCCGCCGAACCTTCCTGGAGGGCGTCGGGAGCGACCCTTCCTCTCGCCTCGTCGTGTACCGGGGGAAACCCTTGGCAGCAGCGTCATCTTCGTCGCGGTCCTTCTTGGAGGTGTTGATTGGTACCGGTGCTTCAGAGCCTTGGAGCTTGGTGGGAGACCTTCGGTGGGCGCAGTGGTCGTGAAGCTTCTTCGTTTCCGTCGATCCGCTGTTGTCGGCATTATTTTCTCTTGTTGTTTCTCTTTCGTTTCTTTTTGGTGTGATTGTGCTGCTTCCGCCCCAGCACCTATCTTTGGATATATCGGTTGGTTGCTTTGGAATACAAAGCGGGGGGAAACCCTTTTTCTCAACTGCCCACACACCAGCCCTTGTGCGTGACTGAAACTGGTGTGTGGGCGAACTACTAAACGCCCACACACCGGCCCCTCCGTGTGGTAAAACGGATGTGTGAGCGACCTCTCTGACACACCACACACACGAGTTGTCCTACATGGCATACAAAATCAGCTAATTCGTGCCAAGATTCGTGCAGAAGTTACTGGACGGTGATGGAGGCGTGTGGGTGAGTAGGCTAACGCCCACACATCTGGGAGTTAACATTTACCTGGCTGTCAGTCGTTCTTCAGTTCAATTAAGCCTTTGCAGCACTCTTATTTTCAGTTCACTCCAAACAGCACTCTCTAGGATTTCATTCATTCATGGATACAAACAAGCAACCTTTTCCGGTTCATAAACTGTATTGTATTTGATCACGCTAACACTAGGTTGCTAGACATGTTAAAATTAGTAGTGTGTGAGTGAGAAGAGGAGGGATGGTAGCTGAGGTTCTGAAATTGCATGCACGGGCACTTGTTCATTTAAGATCAGTCCAGTCAGCAAAAACAATACTCTCAGAAGCAAGGCAGCCATGTCCTGGCTATTCGTCCGCATCATGCTTGCAATGCAACCCCATTAATTGATTATGTGACCTATATACATATGCAGCGCACAACATGTTCATGATGGTCTCTCTATCTTGCGATAAGTCGACCACACAATTCTTTGGATGGAACATGATCGGAATAAGGCTTATAACCTGAAACTATTGTCTTTAGCATTTGAGCAAATGTAGGGTCATAAAATAAACTTCCATAAAAGTGAACTATTATGCTCTGAAGAAGTTGTTGAAGCACCGGCCGATATGCTGGCCTATTGGTTACACACATGCCCAATTCTGAATTAAAATATCCGGGAATAACGATTCCTTACCGGTGCCTCACCATTACGGAATGGGACATAGAGAGGAGCATCTAGAGAAACAGCTGAGCAGTTTGGAAAGGCAAGCTGCTCTCAGTTGAAGGACGGCTGATTTTGATTAACTATGTCTTCACAAAGATGGTTCTCTATATGCTTCTTTTCTTCCAACTCCCAAAAGATGTCCTGCAAAAACTAGACTACTCTAGATCCAAATTATTTTGACGAAGAGATGGCGAGAAGAAAAAAAAATACAGATTGGCCACATGGAGCGTGGTTTGTAGGCCGAAAGACCAAGGTGGCCATGGAATTCATGACTGCAGGTCAAGAATGAGGTGCTAGTCACTAAATGGTTGTTCATATTTCTTACTAAGCATGTCCTTTTGTAAGCCATGCTGCGCAACAAGTATTTTGGACAAGTATTTTGGAAACGTGGTGACTCGCACTTTTGGGCTGGTCTAATGGTAGCAAAGAAATATCTCTTCGCTTTATGTCTTTTTTGATAAAGGATGGGTTAGAGATTCATTTATGGGAAGACATCTGGCTAGGTAATGCAAGTCTCCGAGAACGATATCCAACCTTATAGAACATTGCTCGTGATAAGACTAGTACTATTGCGCATGTGTTCAATTCATCTCCGCTGGATATTTCATTCAGGCTATATTTGATTGACCACCGACTCGTGTCATGGCCTAATCTTTTATCCCAGATGGATTCGATTGACCTGACACGGGGCCAAGATATGTTTTGCTAGAACGTTACTACTTTAGGATCTTGCATTGTAGACTACGTAGTGTGTGCTCACATATTCTAAGGTACCGAGTAATAATAAGAAAATTTGGAAGTCCAAGATTACACTAAAAGTGAAAATCTTCATGTTGTATCTTCGTAGGGGAGTTGTGTCAACCAAATACAATCTCGCACGACACATCTAACAAGGGAGTAAGAAGTGTTGTTTTTGTACTCATGATAAGGAAATCAAATACCTCGTTTTTTCAATGCTAGTTTGCACATTCTATCGTGGTCAGTCATCCAAATAGCGTCAAATTTGTATTAGCCCACAAGTGTTGCCAATATTTTTTGTCATAGGTTGGACAATATTTCAAATAGGTCCAAGAGACTAATAAGGGTCGGAGCGTATGACTTAGTTGGGTTTTTAATGAGTAATAAGGCTCTGGATATCTACAAATGATTGGGTTTTTAATGACAAAAATACTTATTCCTTGCAAGTTATTATCCTGTATACGCACTCGCTTCGTATATGTTAGATGCTACAACAAGCGGAGTACTAATCGTTGTTTAAGACAGTGTGTATGCGATTGGACCATGTGGATGTTGAGGTTTCCAACATGGATGGCAGCATAACTTACGGATTGATTCACCACGTCTTTCGACATAGGTATAGTATCGGTCTCGAGGACTCTACTATTGTCGATTTGTCGTTAGACTTATGAGTTTGGCTTTGGGCATCCTGGCTATACAGAGGCTGGTGTTACTCACAATGTTTTGCATCCGCCTGATGCTACATTTTAAGATAATAAATGCAGCAGCGCTTTTTAGTCTACATGGTATAAGCAGAAGCCGACAGAGAACCTTGTGCAATGCACTGACTCGTCATTGCGTGGTGAGAAGAGAAGAGCATAGCACTCGCCGACGGAGAATTGGGGATGCTGAACTACATGCTCTGTTCTTCAGTTGAGTCCACGTTGGGTGATAGAGCAGAGAACTTGCCGACAGCTGCCAGCGATGATTAATTCAGTTCAAATCAATCAAATTGAATCCTTTCTTTGGAGAGAAGCCATGTCTGTCCATCTCTAGAAGCACGTGCACCTCTAGGCCTAAACTCCCACTGCACGTAGTCATTTTCTGGGTTCCGGACGAGTCACTACTAACGGTTTTGAAGACCCGCCAGTGGCTTTCTTTCCATTTCTGAACTTCGGGGAAGTTTGGTTGCATGCTGGAATTGCCTGCTGCATGCTTGGTTGATGTCCACGAAATGAGGAAGTAACCCTGGCCTGGGCAACAAAACAATGTAGTTAGCCTTGTCGAAAATGAGCCAAGACGATTAGCCGGGTTCCAGACGAGCTTTTTTGGATGCCTGGACGTGCCTGGTGCAGCAGACTGGAAGTAATTGCATATATTAATCGATGTGGTAGAGAAAACAAGGCAAACATGGAGCAAACAATGAGGGCCAAGAATCCGCAAGGCCAAGCCATGAACAAAACACTCCTTCCATATGCTAGCCTGACCAGGCAAGCTTTTATTCAGATTCTCATGCCAGGCCTGGTAGAAAATTTTCCCAGGCCTGGACTTTAGGACATGAACCAAACTGCCCATAATATCAGGTATCGGACACATCAGTGTAGATAGTTAAAGACCAGTCCATGGCAATGTATTCAACAGTTGAGTTTTGATCATCTACACTTCTTTAATTTTCTAGGTGTTTTCCAGTTCCCAGTGCTTCACATTCCTATACTCCTAGTAAAGGCGTACCGACTAACATATTCTAACAAGGCATATGTATGAACCATACAACATATATAAACTTTGCTAGCGCATCTATGGCTAGTTATGGCTAGCAAACTCACATGTGATCTTGCCTCTGTAACCTGTGTTTGTGGCACCTTGAGTGCCTCCGGTATATATGATGTCACACGGCTCATGCACATATATACAAATTATTCGGGAGGAGCACAGTCATGGCCTGCTTTTATCCGCTCAACGTCTTGTTGGTGCCTATTCACTAGGAGGCTGTTGAACTAATCAATGTTATCTAACTAATCAACTAACTAAAACTCAAACTAGGGTATGTACGACAGTGGTGTCTGATTTATGTGGTATTTGCAGTTTAGATCTATGCACCAACGACTTGACTTGCATCATTGTACAGAAAGCATCATGTGTATAGCATCATTGTATTAATCTTTCTTTGAAACAACAGGCTGCTGCCGCCAATTTCCATTAAAGAAACCACCAACAGTTCTACACAACTTATTACAACCCAAGAGGAGATATAGAGAAAATAGCAAGAGCAAATAAGCTCTTACAGGCATCTTAAACACCAATTGTAAAACATGTCACGGTCTACAACGGCTTGATTACCCAGCAGAGCGCGAAATAGCAACTGGTCATGCTAAACACACAGCAGCGAAACACCGCCCAGCATCACATAAGAACACAGAAAGCACACGAATAGAAGCACACAAAACGAAAAATAAATATCAGAGCCCCATGATTCTTCTGTCATGGGCGCCCAGCTAAGCTTGCATGACAGAACCTCCACGATCAGCTTCTTAATTAATTCGACTCCAACTTCAGCTTTTTTCGCCCTTAGTCCTTTTGCAGAATACCAAAGTGTTAAGGTGGCCAAGGCGAGTTTCCGGGCCTTCAAGGCCCGAGTTGCTGCATTCCTCATGGACCCTGGTCCCGCACCGTGAGTAATCCAGCCACCCCCACCATGAACGTGGACACAACTAGTTTGTTGTAGGCTACTTAGTTTTAAGCAGATACTAGTTGTTCTGCGAATCAAATGAAAGTCATAGTGTGACTAATTTTCCACCCAATTTTACGGATATGAAAGTGATGCATATGTGTTATACGAATCCAATTTTTTTTTCTAAATTCTGGATCATTGGGGAAGAATCCATAATCCAATGACTAGTGGTTCATACTTGCAGGAAATTTAGGAGCATGCTCCATACGCATTATGGCGATTGCAGATATGTCGACTCTGCTAGAGTTGTTCTTGTCTCGTCCATAGCTCTTCTCTCTATCAAGTCTTCCTAATGGAGCTAGACACCATGCTACTGTAACTGAGGTTGTCCTTTCCCCGTAAGATCAAGATGAGTGTCTTCGACACGAGATTCGAGCCATCTTCTTTCAGATTCAACATGTGATTTGCATGCCACTCGAACTCCTTTTCCCCATGCATCTCACTCCTATGTGGTCTATATATACCATTCAGTCTCGCCCAGCTGATAGCTAGAGTTAATCTCGCCTATGCATCTTACAGGGCTATGGTAAGTGTACAAGAGATGGACAGAGCTTGAAGTTCAATTGCAATGTTTGGTGTTGAGCTTCTGAACATTTAAGAAGGCCATGCTATGAGGTTGTTTGTAGGTGTGTATCTCAAATTTTTATGGCTTGTTCAAGCTACCTAGTGTTGTGGTATTTACCATGTGACATGTTTTATGGAGATGGCATGTATTGAATTCTCAGTTATGTTCTTTATACTTAAATTACCAGAAAATAGTAAGGCCTCTAATGAAATGAATTAGTTGCGCACCCCTAGGTGTTTTTTTTTACCAAAATTGTTCTATCTCTAGTAGGGATTTCTTTTATTTGTTTCGTTCTGTCACTGGAATATTAAAAACATCTCAGTCCTTACATTACTCAGGTTAACATGGATCTGATATGAAATGATGGCATATGGAAATATCAGTCTATGGCCCACTGCTTAAATGACATGTCCGACTCGTTGGGATCTGGTCCTCCTGCTTTCCCTCTTTTCATTTTTTATATTTTACGTGATTGATAGTTATTTTCTCATATGGACTAATTGGGGCCATGATCCCTATTCATAGCCCACTAGAGCAGGTATAGGCAGTCCTCGGCACTTGCGCACACAATTCCCAGCCCAGATAGTTGCCAATACATGGCTGGTTCCTAGCCCAGAAACAGTGCGTGTTTTTTTCTTTTCAGGCAAGCTTCTTTTTCGTAGCAGCCTTTCCGGCTCGATCTCAGGTTCTGCTGAGGCTTCTTGCAAGGCCTATAGCCTGTTTCCATGGCTCCTGGTGATAATGGTTAGAACACTTCATTTCCCCATTGATTTCAATAACCCCACTAATATATTTGAATATTTTTGGTGGAACAATATGCATTTTTATGATTAGCTCTCTGTGTATGTAAAGGTGCTGGAACGGAACGGAACGGAACGAAACAGAACGGAACAGAATGATAGATAACTCCATTGGTTCTGAACAATTGTACGCTACCATGAACTCAAATACCATTCACAATAGTTTCTTACATGACAGAAGATGCCATGAAGTGTCTGTTGGATATTTCTTATAGGATACGACTCCATGAACTCGAATACCATTCACAATAGTTTCCAGCCATGTCTTGCTGATCGGAGTTACTCCCTTACCACCAAAGTAGAGCCCTCAAAGTCAGTTTCATGTTTATGAAGACTTCATTCGTAACAAGAAGCCATGGCCACAAACCACTCCTCCACCACTGGCGTCTATGAAGACTTCATGTCCAAGTGTTCATCCTAACCTATCAGAAAGTTGTAGTGTAGCTCGAGTTCCATGGTACCCACATGAGCAGTAAAATCAGGAAAAAAAAGTAAAAAAAAATTACTGAAATTTAGTGACATTATTTATGACCAAATGTCTTACATGCTTACAAAGTTATGTGTCCATATGACATCGGACGAGCTCAAAAATAAATAGGCTGCTAGAAAAGACTTTTATTTTCTTGCATTGATGATGGAAACTATAAAGCCGAATGTCTCGTTAGTTTACCCAGATCGATTTGTTTTCTGCCTCTGCAGGGATTATTGGATGATGATACGGCAGCTAAACGAAGGCACTGAAGCATAGCTCTACAAAATGATGAACACTAATAGTGGCAGGGACTAATAGTGTTTAGATTACTAAAGTAATGATCTAAACGCTCTTATATATCTTTACAGAGGGAGTACAAACTGACTACACGCATGTGGGTGGCGAGTTGTTGGCGCGTTTACAGAGGGAGTTGCTGAGTTGGAGAGCTTACATGTCGAAAGAAATGGGATAGTGGAGATGACGAAATCGGTGGCGAAATGAAGTGCTGCAACCATAAAACACCAAGAGCCATGCAAAACGGATTTGCAAGAACACCCACCAGAACCTGAAGAGAGTATGGAGCCGAAAAGGCTGCTACGAGAACGAAACTTGCCAGAAAAGAAAACGCACACACACTCCTTTACCGGCAACAGAGGTCCCAACAAAACGTGCATGCTATTTAGACAGCGCGTCATAGGCTGTTAGTTCCAGATACCATCAAAAATCTTAGATCCATGTTAACATGACAAATGTAAGACTGAGGTATTTTCGCAGTCGAGTGACAAAAAAATACATTTTGTGAAATCCCTACATGAGATAGATCAATTATGGTTAAAACAATAGTGGTGTACAACTAGTTCATTTCATTAGAGGCCTTACAGTTTTTCTTGTAATTTAAGGACAAAGAAGATAATCGGGCGAAGCTCGACCTGCTCCCGTGACGGCAGAGGCGGGGTGTTTCTTCGGCTAGCACCGGAACGCAGGGTTGAACTGGTCCTGACGAGTGATTGAGCTTGCGAGGCGCTCGCGTTCCTGGCTAGCTACGCTAGATGCACTGGTTGTGGTCGTGAGCTGTTTGTACAGCTACGCTGGATGGTGGCAGCGGGCTTGGCCGGCTGGTCTTCCGCCTACTCCCATGGTTGGTGACCTGGCACTGGCATGTCAGTGGCGTCCTGGCCCATGGCGCTGCAGTGTGCGGCATCGGCGACACGTCGCTCACCCGCATGGGGGATCTGGTTGGTGCGCTCCGGCTCAGCTCAATCTGTCCGGTGGCCTCTGGCTAGGCTTGATCTGGCAGGTTCAGGCCCCATCTAGTCCTCCATCAATCCCAAGGCCCGACGGTGGTTCGAAAAACTGGACCAGCTGCTCTAAGCTAGGAAGTAGACCGTGGTGGCGAGGTGCGAAGACCGATTGAAGCTCGTGATTCAGATCTGATCGACCGAGTGGGCTAACTGCAGACTATGCTGCAGCTAGCGATCTTCTACGGCTCCACGACGGAAGTGGCCATCGAAAGGCCTTGAAGAGTGTTCAGCACTCAACATCCAGCGGTTGACTTTGGCGGTGAGATACAAATTTTGGACGACGACTTAACGCGGAGCGAAGGTTGTGCAGTCGCACCAGACGTATCGCATGTAACTGCTAGAATCATGGAAAGGTGGTGGCGATAACACTTGAGTGACTTCGATGGTTGTGCTACTTGAGCACCCGGACACGTGCTCCCGGGTGAAAGCCTAGGTGTGACCAGTGATGGTAATACCTGGCAATGACGATGTTGTTACGTCGTTACCTTGTTGAAGGCATTGCTCGGATATGTTCAGATTGATTCTTCGGGGAAAGCCTAGATTCTGGGTGGATCTGGTGATGGCGACGCTTGATTGTCGCTACTTGTTGAAGGCGTTGCTGTTGAAGTACCTCGTTGTCTCCATGATGTCATGAGATGGTTGGTGCGTATATGGTCTTTGTTTTAATTTGCCAATCAAGGATCTAATCGCTTTATATTTTTTCGCCTATGCATAGTTGTGGCCACGACCATGGTCAATAAGGTGTGCAGCTCAGTATATTTTTTCACAATAAGGTTGTGGCCACGACCATGAGACGGCATATTTTTTCGCTTTATATTTGCCAATCAAGGTTGCATGTTCGCTGAAGCAGCTGCATTGGATTTTTAACTGAGTTATCTTAAAAAAACTTTGGTTTTATGTTTGGATATACTGGTATTTCAGTTGTCGTATTGCAGCATCCCAAATGGCTGTCAATAAAAGGGGGTTAGTCTGGCTCCAGGCTGCTGAATTGTTGCTGTATGGCAAAGGAATTTGTGAGTGATGTGTACATGATCAATCAAATGATGAGGAAGTCTTGGATAAGATGATCAAATTCACAGCACGTGAGTCCACCACGAAAAGATGATTACCTGTTTGCTGGATGGTCTAGCTGTCTATTGTTTCTTCAAGACAATCAAATTAAGTTCAGGTTGCTCTGTTCTGAATAGGTTGGGTTTCAGGTTCTGGAACTGGATTACTAACTAACTAGTAGAAGCACGGAGCGAAAATCCCAATCAAAATGTAATCATTGCGTACTATGTACTAATTAAAATTGTGCATTTTTCTAGTAGAAGAACGGAGCGAAAACCCCAATCAAAATTATGTTTTGAAGCTGTCGCTATCTGAAACAGAGCAAGAGAGTACAAGATAAGTTGAGGGGAGGGCAAGAGAATCAGATGGAGTTGGGGTAGCAACGAATTCCATCTCGATCATCAGCATGTAGATATATGGATAGAGAAATGGTGTACAGAATCAGGTGCTGCTTGCAGGAAGGTTAGGTAGTGGATATGCGCGCGACAGATTGATGCATACATAGGTGCCTTGCACGAATCATACGCATGGTATTTTCTTGTTTTTCTGTTGATGATTTCCATATCCCATATTCTCTATGCCTATTGATAGATCGTCTCAAACAGATGACCTAACTGTCGCTATCTAAAACCTAATTGTCTCAAAGAAAAACCTAATTAACCCAGCATACATGGATATATCGTCTACAAAGTAAGCCCCACTGCCACCAGCTTGCTAGTCCCCAATTAGTGTTTGGATTGAGTATTCTTGTTCTCCATGGTTACATCCACGTATGAATCCAATTTTAGCATAGGAGTGTTGGTGTGGTAGGTAGTAATAATTAAGAGGACGAATTTTATTACACATGCATGTTTTCAGTTGTACCTCGAGACAACAAACAATGCAAAACAAAGCAGGGGTCCTGGTTCCTTTGGCATCCTATGGGCACCAGCATGCTCGCCGAGATGGGCAGATATGAGGTGGGCATGCTGATGCTGACCAGGGTCTCCGGCGAGATCAACGACCTGGGTGTCAAGCTCAGAGACCCCAAAAACTTCCTTCTCGGTGATAATAGGAGGAACATCACCAACGAGAGCATGGGAGGTGTGTGGAGGAATTGAAGGTTGTCATGTACGACGACATCACCAATATCCTCGACCCAAACAGCGAGACACATTCGTGTAGGAGTATGTGTTTTACTTTGGGCAGTGTGAACTGCAGGAATAATTTGGTTTTTAACAAAGCATCAAATACTCATTTTTTGCAGGTTATCTTACGAGCTACTACATTGATCCTTATGTGATCGCTACTCACTCAGACGAAGGCCAGGGAGCATTTGGTTACTGGATCTACCCGATGGGAGATGGTAGCTCGGGCTATATTCAGCCGGTTTGGATGGCAGTCATGTAATAGGATAGGCAATTAGTTTTCCTATCTATATCTTTTTGCCAGCCGGTTGTGGCTTCTCTTTTCTGCTCTTCGTGAGCGTTTTTTGGCTCCTTTGTTTAAGACCTCTTGACCTTATTGAACTTATTTGCGTTATAATTAAGGTGGCCGTATGCATCGTTCTGATGTAGAGGCGGGGTTCCACCCCTTTTCCAAAAAAAAGGTCATGGAGTAGGATCCATCCAAAGACATGCTCTCTTGCATGTGGAATCCCCTCGACGCCCTAAATCACCAGACTTGTAGAAAGTGATCAATTGGTCCTTTGTTAGGCAATGTAATAATGTGGGGACCATATATATAAAAGAGCTTATTATGCACACCCAATCCTTATTCTGCACACCACCTAAACCACAACCCCGACCCACGAAACAAAAAAAGCGGGTCAACCCCAGCCGAAGCCCACCCGCCCACCCCACTCCCCATCTCCTCATGTCCACCCACCCCATCCCGCCTTCTTCCTCTATCCCCCTCCCGACCATCCCACCACCTGCGCCGCCGGGCCACCACCTCCAAGCGCGCCGCCCACAACCACCCCTGCCCATCAGAACCACCTACCGACGGTGGATCCGGGCCGGCAACCGCCCCCAGCACACCTCCTGCTGTGGATCCGGGCCGGCAACCGACCCCTATCCTCCCTAGCCTCTTCCCAAAGAACTCCGACGCACCGCTACCACTGCCTCGGCACCCATCTGGGCAGCACCAGGCCGTTCACTACTGGATCCAGGCCCTCCACCACCCTCCTTTGTCGTTCCCGCGCCGCTCACCCCACCCGCTGGTGCGAGGCGTCGGCGGCGGGCTGTGCAGCTCCTCCTCGTCAGGCGGGCAGGCGGGCAGATGCTCCAACCCCAGCCGATCTGCTAGAAACCGGTGACCCATCCTGCCGAGTTCCGTCGCCGCCTCCTTCTTCTGGCCGCCGACAAGGTCAGCCCTCTCCTCCGTCCCCTTCTTCCACCTCACCTCCTCCTCTCTTCGGCGGCTGCAGCTGCCTTCCCTCCTCCTTCCACCTCCCCTCCTCTATCCCAGAAGCACTGCCGACAGCGCTGCGCCGGGCCCCGTACTTTAGCCTGTTGGACTGCTCAACTGGGAGGACGCCGCAGTTCGCTAGTGTCGGGCCCGTGGTGCGGTTGCGCGGGCGTTGTAGTGCTCGGCTCCTCCTGTGACGAGCTGTAGGGCATCTTCTCCCAACAGCGCGGCCACCCTCTGCCCTGACCCCCTCTCTAGTACTTCTCCTCCCCCGCAGTGCACGAGAAGAGCCCCCGACGGTCCCAGATGAGTCCCTCTCTCTGTTTGACTTCATCCGCCGTGGAGCAGTGCCCGCAATAGCCTGATTGCAGTTCATTTTGAATTTTTTTGAAGCTCGCTAAAGTTTTGTTTAGCAGTTCGCCGTGAGATCCATGGCGCTAGCCACACTGCGCCTTCTCCCGCTGCTCCATCTAAGGTCAGGAAGGGCTCTGCCGCCCTGGGAACCAGGGTGTGGCGTGATCCCGGTGATTATGCACGTGCTGGTTCTCTAATTCCCCTACAGAAGAAACTGCGGTGCGAGTTCAGGCATAATCTTGTTGCTTTTTCACATTTGGCTTGGTCGTAACAGTGCAGTTCCCCTGGTCTGCAGTACACCGGCGAGACTTGTTGCTGTCGATGCCATCCCCACTATAGTACAGTGTGCTCATGATGGTTTTGTGTGTATGTGTGTGTTTTGCGTGGTAGCCGGTCGAGAGGTTCCTGTACAATGCAAAATAGTATGAAAATGAAGTGTTGTTGTATCCAAGTTTCAATTCCCCTTCAAAATACATTGGACATGCAAAAAAAACTGTGCCGAGAGGTTCATTTTTGTCCAGAGAGAGGCTCAGTTTTATTGTGTGGAGAGGTTCGCTCCATTATACTATGCACTTTTTTAGAGGTTCGCACCACTGGACTATGCATTTCTTTTGGTCTTAAACAATAACAAAAAGAATCGTGTGCAATCCTATGTGATGACATTGCAGTGCACTTCCCGTATGATGCAGCACACTAACATTGCAGTGCACTTTCACTACCTACCGTTATGAAGTGCAAAAAATGACATGTAAACGACAAAAAAATAATGAGGTTCACTTCTTGGTACTGTTGTGGTTCACTTATGTTCGACGTGAAGCGCGATTCACTTGCTCGTCTTAAAAAAATTTATGTCTGACAAGAGAAATCATGAAGTACGCTTGCTTGTCGGATGACGTGCGGTTTTTCGTCTGAAGCAGTGCGGTTGGCCGTATGATGTTGTTCATCCCGTAAGTGCAAAAAAAATTGTTACGGAAGCGAAAGAGAGTAATGTGGTTCACTTTTTGATAGTGATGTGGTGCATTTACACCCGATCTGACGTGCACTCTACTTTCTCGTCCTTGAAAAAATTACGTTACAATAAAAGAAACCATGCAGTTCTCTTATCTATCTAATGCAGTGCGGCTTTTCGTCCGTTGCAGTGCGGTTTTCAGTCGGATGAAGTACCCACGTCGATTTGGGTGTCGCGAAAAACAGAGTCCGCATTTCGGTAAATTCTAAATTCATCTTAAACCGTAAAGAATTAGAGAGAGTGTTCTACATAAAAGAGTTGCGTATCATTGATATCTTTCCAACGGCGTATCGTTTGAATCATTCCGACCAGCGGTTCGCAAAAATTTCACGAAAAACGGCCGCTGCCACTCGTCATGCGCCGCACGATTATCAAAAATAACTTAAAACCGTAAGGAATCTCAGAAATATTTCAACATATGAAAGTTGCGCCTCGTTCGTAGCTTTCCAACGGCGTATAACACGCCTCGTTTCGACAAATGGTTCAAAAACTAGAGCGAAAACAGTACTGAAAATTTGAAAAAAATTGAAAAACAGAATTCCGCGATTTAGTAAATTTGAAACTGCTCTTAAACCGTAACGAATTAGAGAAACATTTATATATGAAAAAGATGCGCCTCGACGATATCTATCCAACGGCGTATCATTTGCTTCATTTCGACAAGCGGTTTAGAAAAAAACGTGAAAAAACACTCGCTGCCACTCGTCATCCGCCGCACTATTTTCAAAACTGCTCTTAAACCGTGTGGAATCTCGAAAAGTGTTCAACATGTCGAAGTTGCGCCTAATCCATAGCTTTTCAATGGTATATTACACGCCTCATTCCGATAAACGGTTAAAAAATTAGAGCAAAAACAGTACCGAGAAAACACCGCGTGCAAATTTTTTCGACATGAAGTTCACTAGTCTCTATTGCAGTGCTCGTCGTCAAAATGATGCAGTGCGATTCTGTTGAGCGTGCAGTGCCGAAGTGGTGTGCAGAATAGTTATTCTGCTAATATTAGCAGAATAGACCGTATGTATATATATATATATATATATATATATATATATATATATATATATATATATATATATATATATATATATATATATATATATATATATTCTGCCATGTTGACAAACGAACCAAGCGAATAGCGGCATCCACAAATCAACCATCGAGGAGTACCTGTACTTTGTTCCTACATTACACAAAATCAAAAGTGGAAGTATATAATTAGCTTTTAGACCATGTGATCCCTTCCAGGCTGGTCTCCATTACTATTTTCGAGTGCCCGGCCAGCTGTGCTGAGTACCAACCTACTGAACATAACTAGCAGCAGCAGCAAGTTAGCTAGTCCTGGGGAGATCCATATGCGGAGTACCAACCTCCTTCCTCACTTAGCCCTCCTCTATTGTCTCTGCAACCTCCACTTCTTGATCCGGTATTCTTGTAACTTCACCACCTGATTAGAAGCCTAACAACATTTGGCCACACCACATCTTTCACACCACTGGAGATAGACCGAGTCCGGAGGAGAGAGGTTGACTGCTTGAGGTCCTGCCCGTCGCCTTCTGGTCCTTGCATAGCCGGTCGGCAGCACTCACACCTCACAGCGCGCGGAGCTGCGATGCAACCTTACAAAACAGGCTTTTACCTCGCTTTACAGATAAAGCTACAAACCCAATACAAAGTACACGGCCGAACCATACAAGATGATGAGGTAGTCCTCATACAAGCAGATTTTAAGATGCTCGGATCACGTCTAACACAAGCGACTGTGCTACCGAAGAAGAATACAGAGAAGTCTGAGAAAAATGCTACAGTACACGCCCTAGGACACCTAAGTTCCTCGACAGCGCTGTCGGGAAGGAAAACGGCGCAAAGCGCCGTCGCTGCCTAGCCACACCGGAATAGGGTCCTCACTCAGAACTCTGGAGCACGGAGGAGATCCACAACGACGTCTTCAAGAAGAGAGCTGCACCCGCGAGCGTCGTCATTGCCGGTGCAAAAGCACAGAGCTTTCGCTCATCATCTCAATACTACTAGGGAACTGTGTTTTGATTTTCGTTTTGTATTTTTTTTCGCCCCTGACCGAGATGGCCGAATTTCGGCCATTTCAAATTTTTCGGTAAAATCTCGGATGAAATTGCAGAAACAAAATTTGAATTTTTGGATAAAATTTGTCTGAAATTCAGCCAATTTCAGCCGAAATTTGAGCAAAATCTGAATCAAATAGGGCATAATTATAGCAGCACAACAGTCCTTAATCTAAAACAGCACAAGAAAAGCAGAGCCGCATGGCCAAATTGCTGAAGAACCAAAACTGCATACATACTTCAAGTAGGAAGGTATAAAAGCATCCAGAATTAAGATTCAATCAAGCGGCCACCCACCATGCTGCTGCCGCTGCTCGATGCTCCTGCAGTCCTGCCTCCGTTGAACTGGTCAGCTCGCGCTCCACCAGCTCCTTTGCCGCAGCCGTCGAGCACCATGCCTCAATCTTGGAGAAGCAACGCACATGTAGTGGATGGGGTGGAGGCGAGGAGACGTGGAGGAGGGCAGGAGGGTACGACCGCCTTGGCCGAAGAAGCCACCATTGCGTGAGATGTGCCCTGTGCGCAGCGGCGGCGCCACACACAGGAGGATCGAGAGGAAAGGGATATTCTAGGGTTAGGGCATGTGGGCTCGTGGTTTTCTCTCGGTCGAAGCCTAACAGAAACGCTCTAGAAGCTGGGCCGGGCCACAAAATTCAAATTGGGCCAAAATTTTCGGCCGAAAGGGCCATGTACCGGGCCATGGCGAGATGGCCGAAATTCGGCCGAAATTAGTTTTTTTCGGCCGAAAATCAAATCACAGCTAGGGAAAACCTTAGTAGTAGCGAGGGTTTGTCGCCCAGCAGTAGCACAGAGGAGATCCACGAGGATGTCTTCAATAAGAGAGCGGCGCCAGCGAGTGTCATCATCGTCGGCGCAAAAGCGCGGAGCTTTCGCTCGGCGCCTCGCCGTGACACCACGAGGCCCCAAGGACAACGCGGCATGCTCAGACCCTCCAGATCAAGATCTGGGCGATGCCATAAAGGGCACGCCCGAGCCACCATAAGATACCCCTCTCATCGCCTACATGACTAAGAGGGTAGCCACCACCGCCACTATGATGCCTGCCGAAGAGCCAACCATCAGTCGGTATTTATCTTTGGTGGGTTTGCGTGGATCCGCTTTCGTTTTTCTATCCTCATGTTGGATCTTTCCGATCTACGCTTCTCTTCATCGGCGGCGGTTACTATTTTGGTGAGTTGGTCCTTTCCGGCCGTAGAACGATAACTTCCCGAATGTCTATTACAACATGGTTTGCCCAGCTTTGAGGAACGGGGTTGGGGGTGGGGGAGGGGGGTTGATGAGAACGACACACCTTCTGCTCACTCCAATGCTTGGAGTCACCATACGGGTGAGTGTATGGGCATGTACGTGGGCGTTTGTATTGTGTTAAAAAAACCTTGCTTAGGTGGTGAATTTGGTCGGTTAATGGAAAAGAATATTTCTCCCGGTCTTTGCATATGAAATAGCGGTCCTTAGATATCTCTTCCTCTAAAATAAACTTTTATTAGATTTATTATGTTGTTTTCTTATTAGTCATTCCTGCCTTTGCTTGGTGCAAAATTTTCTATCTACTTAATAGAAGATCCTACAATTTGTCGGTTTGCAAAGATTCATGTGCCCGCTACATCACACCCACGGGTGGGTGGCCAACCTTTTCCCCACAAATGCTCGGTATTTTCAATAACTTAAACTGGACATATTTATTTCATGCTATATCGATATCCTGTCCTAAGCATATGCAAGCTATAAATAGGAGTACTGCCGCTACATGCGGTTGAGAAGACTCACTTCCAAGCCCCTTCTTGCATGCCCACACGCACACACCAATTAACCACAAAATGGGAATACCCGTACATCTGTTGACCCCATGACTAGTTTGGCTTTCATCTATGTGTGTGTGCCTTCATAGCTGGCTAACTCGCAAAATTGTAAGAGAAAATTGTAGTATGTCCATGCTGAAATTCTTTTCTAGTGTTCTAGGACTGGGATGCATTCAGAATTGGAATTTTAGTAGGATCGAGCACAGTAGAGAAAAGGCAGTGGAGGACCTGCAAGGTGGACAGGGTAGTCCACAGCCCATTGTGGGAATTTGGATCGGGCTATATACGCCTCAGATAGCCCAGTTGTGTTGATCGCTAACTACCCTCACATAAACACAATTTCTTTGGTAGATACCCCTACTCAAGTTCTTTGGTAGATAGCTACAAAATCGTAAAATTAGCTACTAGCCTCTGCACTGTATTGGCTTTCTGTTACTAAGTTTGGCCTGCTGATGTACTATAGTCCCTCCGTCCGCGAATAAGGCTGATGTACTATACTCCCTCCGTCCGCGAGTAAGTATACATCTAGCTTTTTTCCCAAGTGAAAGTTTTAAAACCTTGACGAACTTTATAAGTATATATCTAGCAGCATTTATGGCATGCAAGTAGTATCACCAGATTTGTTTTGAAATTTACTTTCATAATTAACCAATTTGATGTCATATATGCTGCTGTTATTTTCTATAAAATTGGTCAAAATTTGAAAACTTTGACTTATAACAAAACATAGAAGTACACTTATTCGCGGACGGAGGGAATAGATATGATAGGCTGGGGTTATATGTGGCTTTATGTTGCGTAGACGGGTGACACCGTGACATGGGGGTGAGATTAGCGAGAGAAGTGCGTAATTAGTCATCTCATAATCGTTATTTAAGGAAAAAAAAGGTCATTAGGGTGGTACCCCCCGGATTTGTACCTGCTTGCCAAAGGGGACACTATATATTGTACCTCCCATGCAATTTTTTGTCGTACAATGATTTATAAAGCAGGGCCACAAGGGGATAATTCTGTTTACATATCCATCCATAATTGCAGTACAAGGTGTTGAGAGCTACTCCCTCTTGTTTCTAAATATAAGCATTTTTAGAGATTTCAATACGAACTACATACTGATGTATATAGGCTTATTTTAAAGTGTAGATTCACTCATTTTGCTCCGTATGTTGTCCATATTGAAATCTCTAATAGGGCTTATATTTAGGACTGGAGGGAGCAGATATTGTTAGACTAATATGGGAGGAAGGTCGTCAACAAAATCGTATGAGGCAGTAGGAGTTGGTCGTGAGGAGGCAAAGGGAAACGAGTTTTTTTTCCAAAACGACATGGCGAGAATTATTATGCAGTTTGTGGTGAGAATCATGCAACAGTATCCATTGTGGTGAGAATAGTAACCGAGAAAAATAAAAGCACTAGAACGAGGGACAGTTTGTGTCCCATGGTGGATCTTGGTGTTAGGATAGCGAAGGCTACCGGAAACGCAAAGAGATGAATAGGATGGATGGGTGATGTATAGTGCTAAGTATGGGAAGGAATAGACCACGCCTGGGCCTTTCCATTTTGTCTTAATTGTATAGACAAGTATATGCAATCCTGTCTAATCTTAACCATATATGGGAGATCACAATATATTCGATTCTCCTCGGTTTAGGGGATTAGGAGTATATCACGATCCCGTGATATATTAGTCTGACAGATATGAATAAAAGATTCTAGGATGGATATTAGGTAATGATTCATGTTCAGTACATGTTTATTATCGACAGCCACCGACTTTACTTGTTCTGGCCAGCAACTGATGCTCTTACCAGTGTTGATAGCAGGTTTATATTGAATGATTCACGTTGCACTTCATATTGAATTCATGTTTCATCCAACTCATACAAAAGACCAAACTACGGGAGAGGGTTGGACACTATACTACAAAACTCCCCCTCACGTCTATGCTCCTCTGAATCATATGATGTGGGCCGCAAAGTTGAACTGATAGATTGAGGACCTCCTCCTCACGTTTAGGCTTTTTTAGTCTTTCTACGTGGGATCGATGAAGGATGCATAATCATTTTTTAATCTTGCATTGCAGTGTCTTGAAGTCAACACCTTTGGGCTCGGATACCATATTGAATTCATGCACCAGCCAACTCAGTCAAAAGTCCAAACGTGGGAGAGGGACGTACATTATACTCCAACATTCCACTACATGGCTCCATCATCCTTTGTTTTCTTGTGCGTTGGTTCCGGCTTTCATGCTGATCGGCTATAAAATTGAAATAGTTAGAACCTGTATATAAACAGTTCTCATGTGTAGTAGTCTCTCCCGGTCTTTGCATATGAAATAGCGGTCCTTAGATATCTCTTCCTCTAAAATAAACTTTTATTAGATTTATTATGTTGTTTTCTTATTAGTCATTCCTGCCTTTGCTTGGTGCAAAATTTTCTATCTACTTAATAGAAGATCCTACAATTTGTCGGTTTGCAAAGATTCATGTGCCCGCTACATCACACCCACGGGTGGGTGGCCAACCTTTTCCCCACAAATGCTCGGTATTTTCAATAACTTAAACTGGACATATTTATTTCATGCTATATCGATATCCTGTTCTAAGCATATGCAAGCTATAAATAGAGTACTGCAGCCACATGCGGTTGAGAAGACTCACTTCCAAGCCCCTTCTTGCATGCCCACACGCACACACCAATTAACCACAAAATGGGAATACCCGTACATCTGTTGACCCCATGACTAGTTTGGCTTTCATCTATGTGTGTGTGCCTTCATAGCTGGCTAACTCGCAAAATTGTAAGAGAAAATTGTAGTATGTCCATGCTGAAATTCTTTTCTAGTGTTCTAGGACTGGGATGCATTCAGAATTGGAATTTTAGTAGGATCGAGCACAGTAGAGAAAAGGCAGTGGAGGACCTGCAAGGTGGACAGGGTAGTCCACAGCCCATTGTGGGAATTTGGATCGGGCTATATACGCCTCAGATAGCCCAGTTGTGTTGATCGCTAACTACCCTCACATAAACACAATTTCTTTGGTAGATACCCCTACTCAAGTTCTTTGGTAGATAGCTACAAAATCGTAAAATTAGCTACTAGCCTCTGCACTGTATTGGCTTTCTGTTACTAAGTTTGGCCTGCTGATGTACTATAGTCCCTCCGTCCGCGAATAAGGCTGATGTACTATACTCCCTCCGTCCGCGAGTAAGTATACATCTAGCTTTTTTCCCAAGTGAAAGTTTTAAAACCTTGACGAACTTTATAAGTATATATCTAGCAGCATTTATGGCATGCAAGTAGTATCACCAGATTTGTTTTGAAATTTACTTTCATAATTAACCAATTTGATGTCATATATGCTGCTGTTATTTTCTATAAAATTGGTCAAAATTTGAAAACTTTGACTTATAACAAAACATAGAAGTACACTTATTCAGGACGGAGGAATAGATATGATAGGCTGGGGTTATATGTGGCTTTATGTTGGAGACGGGTGACACCGTGACATGGGGGTGAGATTAGCGAGAGAAGTGCGTAATTAGTCATCTCATAATCGTTATTTAAGGAAAAAGGTCATTAGGGTGGTACTTCAGCGGATTTGTACCTGCTTGCCAAAGGGGACACTATATATTGTACCTCCCATGCAATTTTTGTCGTACAATGATTTATAAAGCAGGGCCACAAGGATAATTCTGTTTACATATCCATCCATAATTGCAGTACAAGGTGTTGAGAGCTACTCCTCTTGTTTCTAAATATAAGCATTTTTAGAGATTTCAATACTAACTACATACTGATGTATATAGGCTTATTTTAAAGTGTAGATTCACTCATTTTGCTCGTATGTTGTCCATATTGAAATCTCTAATAGGGCTTATATTTAGGACTGAGGAGCAGATATTGTTAGACTAATATGGGAGGAAGGTCGCAACAAAATCGTATGAGGCAGTAGGAGTTGGTCGTGAGGAGGCAAAGGAAACGAGTTTTTTTCCAAAACGACATGGCGAGAATTATTATGCAGTTTGTGGTGAGAATCATGCAACAGTATCCATTGTGGTGAGAATAGTAACCGAGAAAAATAAAAGCACTAGAACGAGGGGACAGTTTGTGTCCCATGGTGGATGCGGTGTTAGGATAGCAAGGCTACCGGAAACGCAAAGAGATGAATAGGATGGATGGGTGATGTATAGTGCTAAGTATGGAAGGAATAGACCACGCCTGGGCCTTTCCATTTTGTCTTAATTGTATAGACAAGTATATGCAATCCTGTCTAATCTTAACCATATATGGGAGATCACAATATATTCGATTCTCCTCGGTTTAGGGATTAGGAGTATATCACGATCCCGTGATATATTAGTCTGACAGATATGAATAAAAGATTCTAGGATGGATATTAGGTAATGATTCATGTTCAGTACATGTTTATTATCTGACAGCCACCGACTTTACTTGTTCTGGCCAGCAACTGATGCTCTTACCAGTGTTGATAGCAGGTTTATATTGAATGATTCACGTTGCACTTCATATTGAATTCATGTTTCATCCAACTCATACAAAAGACCAAACTACGGGAGAGGGTTGGACACTATACTACAAAACTCCCCCTCACGTCTATGCTCCTCTGAATCATATGATGTGGGCCGCAAAGTTGAACTGATAGATTGAGGACCTCCTCCTCACGTTTAGGCTTTTTTAGTCTTTCTACGTGGGATCGATGAAGGATGCATAATCATTTTTTAATCTTGCATTGCAGTGTCTTGAAGTCAACACCTTTGGGCTCGGATACCATATTGAATTCATGCACCAGCCAACTCAGTCAAAAGTCCAAACGTGGGAGAGGGACGTACATTATACTCCAACATTCCACTACATGGCTCCATCATCCTTTGTTTTCTTGTGCGTTGGTTCCGGCTTTCATGCTGATCGGCTATAAAATTGAAATAGTTAGAACCTGTATATAAACAGTTCTCATGTGTAGTAGTCCATCTGCTTGGTATGCTAGCTGGCACAACTGCTTCTCTGTATATTGACTCTGATAGAGGTACAATATATGTAGTTGTACAACAGCGAAGTGTGTGTTTGTGAGAGAGAGAGATACCTAACTAAATGGATGGATGGAGAAAGAGAGATACCTAACTAAATGGATAGTTGGAGAGGGACAAACAATATGTGCCTCACTCATCCCTAGTGTCCGCTCACATCTCCCTCACAGTATTGGGCCCCTCATGCGCGTAGCGGAACGGCGGCCGCATCGACGTTGCGGGGAGGTGGCAATGTCATGCCCCTATCGTGTCCTTAGCACGTATGGGGGAAGGGGGGAGACTCCCTCACATGAATATTTATCACCTAGCCAAATCATGAATTGAGACCATACGTACTTTACGTTAACATATTGAAGAAAAGAGAAAAGAAAACAACAAGATGCACCACTAAACACATAGGAAGTGTGTAGTGGAAATGAAATTGGCCGGCCGCAGTGTATTTGTTATCCAATGTTATTTACATGAATTTTGTCACAGCACACGACCAAGCTACCGCCAATTCAGAGGTAGCCTAGAATTAATTTAATAATCATCACACATATATAAGACAGAAATCGACATAAGATGCAAACAAATCAAAGTTACCTGTTCAAGTCCATATGTAGTCTACTTCAAAATGACTTATTGATGATGGATGACATGTTCTATTTCTTCTGAAATTAGAATGCTATATTATGATGGAAAAGGAAAAAACTGTAATAGCATTTTTTCAGGGTCATCATTTCATAAGGCGTAACCTAAACTTTAAAATAATTAAAGATATTGCCCATGATGGAATGCGGGCGCTGTGCTAGTTATTATTAAAAAAGGTATAAGATTCTAAAAAGTAAAAACCAAACAATTGCTTGAGGAAAAAGGGTCCCCCTCTTTATATTATAAAGCAATAACCACTTACAACCAAAGCATCGATACAAACGCACACCACACATACCCAAGGCGAGATAGAAGGAAGCCGGGCAACGAAACACACCCTCAACGACAACCAAGCACCTACAAGATGTGCAAAAAGGGACCGCTTAGCGCCGATGGAGACCACCAAGAGAAATCGTCAGGGAGGGTGTGTGACGAACCACACCGGACAGAGGGCTCCGATGCCTCCAAGAAGGGTACGACCACGGAATGTCGCCACCGTCCGATCCGAAGATGAAGTTTTCACCTGGAGTGAGATGAAGGCGAGGGAACACCACGACGGAGCCTACAAGGAGGAACATCACATCCACGAATGGCTCCACCATCGCCAGTGTACGAACTGGACTGGTGATGAACCCCGGTGCTTCAATTCCTTCATCGATCCCCGATCCCCAACCACTGCATCCATGCCGCCCAAGCAGCCATGACTGCGCCCGAACGGAGAGCGCAGTCCGCCCGACATACATGCCTCGGCTTTCATCTATGTGTGTGTCCTTCATAGCTGGCTAACTGCAAAATTGTAAGAGAAAATTGTAGTATGTCCATGCTGAAATTCTTTTCTAGTGTTCTAGGACTGGGATGCATTCAGAATTGGAATTTTAGTAGGATCGAGCACAGTAGAGAAAAGGCAGTGGAGGACCTGCAAGGTGGACAGGGTAGTCCACAGCCCATTGTGGGAATTTGGATCGGGCTATATACGCCTCAGATAGCCCAGTTGTGTTGATCGCTAACTACCCTCACATAAACACAATTTCTTTGGTAGATACCCCTACTCAAGTTCTTTGGTAGATAGCTACAAAATCGTAAAATTAGCTACTAGCCTCTGCACTGTATTGGCTTTCTGTTACTAAGTTTGGCCTGCTGATGTACTATAGTCCCTCCGTCCGCGAATAAGGCTGATGTACTATACTCCCTCCGTCCGCGAGTAAGTATACATCTAGCTTTTTTCCCAAGTGAAAGTTTTAAAACCTTGACGAACTTTATAAGTATATATCTAGCAGCATTTATGGCATGCAAGTAGTATCACCAGATTTGTTTTGAAATTTACTTTCATAATTAACCAATTTGATGTCATATATGCTGCTGTTATTTTCTATAAAATTGGTCAAAATTTGAAAACTTTGACTTATAACAAAACATAGAAGTACACTTATTCGCGGACGGAGGGAATAGATATGATAGGCTGGGGTTATATGTGGCTTTATGTTGCGTTATAGACGGGTGACACCGTGACATGGGGGTGAGATTAGCGAGAGAAGTGCGTAATTAGTCATCTCATAATCGTTATTTAAGGAAAAAAAAGGTCATTAGGGTGGTACTTCCAGCGATTTGTACCTGCTTGCCAAAGGGGACACTATATATTGTACCTCCCATGCAATTTTTGTCGTACAATGATTTATAAAGCAGGGCCACAAGGGGATAATTCTGTTTACATATCCATCCATAATTGCAGTACAAGGTGTTGAGAGCTACTCCCTCTTGTTTCTAAATATAAGCATTTTTAGAGATTTCAATACGAACTACATACTGATGTATATAGGCTTATTTTAAAGTGTAGATTCACTCATTTTGCTCCGTATGTTGTCCATATTGAAATCTCTAATAGGGCTTATATTTAGGACTGGAGGGAGCAGATATTGTTAGACTAATATGGGAGGAAGGTCGTCAACAAAATCGTATGAGGCAGTAGGAGTTGGTCGTGAGGAGGCAAAGGGAAACGAGTTTTTTTTCCAAAACGACATGGCGAGAATTATTATGCAGTTTGTGGTGAGAATCATGCAACAGTATCCATTGTGGTGAGAATAGTAACCGAGAAAAATAAAAGCACTAGAACGAGGGGACAGTTTGTGTCCCATGGTGGATGCGGTGTTAGGATAGCGAAGGCTACCGGAAACGCAAAGAGATGAATAGGATGGATGGGTGATGTATAGTGCTAAGTATGGGAAGGAATAGACCACGCCTGGGCCTTTCCATTTTGTCTTAATTGTATAGACAAGTATATGCAATCCTGTCTAATCTTAACCATATATGGGAGATCACAATATATTCGATTCTCCTCGGTTTAGGGGATTAGGAGTATATCACGATCCCGTGATATATTAGTCTGACAGATATGAATAAAAAGATTCTAGGATGGATATTAGGTAATGATTCATGTTCAGTACATGTTTATTATCTGACAGCCACCGACTTTACTTGTTCTGGCCAGCAACTGATGCTCTTACCAGTGTTGATAGCAGGTTTATATTGAATGATTCACGTTGCACTTCATATTGAATTCATGTTTCATCCAACTCATACAAAAGACCAAACTACGGGAGAGGGTTGGACACTATACTACAAAACTCCCCCTCACGTCTATGCTCCTCTGAATCATATGATGTGGGCCGCAAAGTTGAACTGATAGATTGAGGACCTCCTCCTCACGTTTAGGCTTTTTTAGTCTTTCTACGTGGGATCGATGAAGGATGCATAATCATTTTTAATCTTGCATTGCAGTGTCTTGAAGTCAACACCTTTGGGCTCGGATACCATATTGAATTCATGCACCAGCCAACTCAGTCAAAAGTCCAAACGTGGGAGAGGGACGTACATTATACTCCAACATTCCACTACATGGCTCCATCATCCTTTGTTTTCTTGTGCGTTGGTTCCGGCTTTCATGCTGATCGGCTATAAAATTGAAATAGTTAGAACCTGTATATAAACAGTTCTCATGTGTAGTAGTCCATCTGCTTGGTATGCTAGCTGGCACAACTGCTTCTCTGTATATTGACTCTGATAGAGGTACAATATATGTAGTTGTACAACAGCGAAGTGTGTGTTTGTGAGAGAGAGAGATACCTAACTAAATGGATGGATGGAGAAAGAGAGATACCTAACTAAATGGATAGTTGGAGAGGGACAAACAATATGTGCCTCACTCATCCCTAGTGTCCGCTCACATCTCCCTCACAGTATTGGGCCCCTCATGCGCAGAAGGAACGGGCGCCGATCGACGCTTGGGAGGTGGCAATGTCATGCCCCTATCGTGTCCTTAGCACGTATGGGCCGGGAAGGGGGAGACTCCCTCACATGAATATTTATCACCTAGCCAAATCATGAATTGAGACCATACGTACTTTACGTTAACATATTGAAGAAAAGAGAAAAGAAAACAACAAGATGCACCACTAAACACATAGGAAGTGTGTAGTGGAAATGAAATTGGCCGGCCGCAGTGTATTTGTTATCCAATGTTATTTACATGAATTTTGTCACAGCACACGACCAAGCTACCGCCAATTCAGAGGTAGCCTAGAATTAATTTAATAATCATCACACATATATAAGACAGAAATCGACATAAGATGCAAACAAATCAAAGTTACCTGTTCAAGTCCATATGTAGTCTACTTCAAAATGACTTATTGATGATGGATGACATGTTCTATTTCTTCTGAAATTAGAATGCTATATTATGATGGAAAAGGAAAAAACTGTAATAGCATTTTTTCAGGGTCATCATTTCATAAGGCGTAACCTAAACTTTAAAATAATTAAAGATATTGCCCCGCAGTGGTGCGGGCCGCTGTGCTAGTTATTATTAAAAAAGGTATAAGATTCTAAAAAGTAAAAACCAAACAATTGCTTGAGGAAAAAGGGTCCCCCTCTTTATATTATAAAGCAATAACCACTTACAACCAAAGCATCGATACAAACGCACACCACACATACCCAAGGCGAGATAGAATGAAGCCGGGCAACGAAACACACCCTCAACGACAACCAAGCACCTACAAGATGTGCAAAAAAGGGACCGCTTAGCGCCGATGGAGACCACCAAGAGAAATCGTCAGGGAGGGTGTGTGACGAACCACACCGGACAGAGGGCTCCGATGCCTCCAAGAAGGGTACGACCACGGAATGTCGCCACCGTCCGATCCGAAGATGAAGTTTTCACCTGGAGTGAGATGAAGGCGAGGGAACACCACGACGGAGCCTACAAGGAGGAACATCACATCCACGAATGGCTCCACCATCGCCAGTGTACGAACTGGACTGGTGATGAACCCCGGTGCTTCAATTCCTTCATCGCATCCCCGATCCCCCAACCACTCGCATCCATGCCGCCCAAGCAGCCATGACTGCGCCCCCGCAACGGAGACGCGCAGTCCGCCCACGACATACATGCCTCCCACCACCAGGACCGCTGCCCTGCCACCAGACCACCGCGACAGCCACCAAAGAGCACAACTTTGACCAGATCTACGCCCCTAGCCGATTCAGAAGCCACCGGCGGACACATCGCCACGAGAGGAACCGCGACCATATGCCGGTCCGGGGAAAGGAGGAGGTCACGGGGCAGCCCAAGGCGAAGACCGGCAATGGGGCACATGGAAGAGCCCCCGCCCACCAGCCAGCCTCCCGAAACCATGGTTGCCCCCGAAGACACAGGCCCAGACTAGTCGGAGTGCACCGGCTGCCACTGCACACCGAAGAAGGGGAAGGGGAACCAGATCGACCGCTATCGCGCCCAAGGGAAGCCAGCAGGTGGGTCTTCCTGTGTCGATTGCCAACGCCCGCCGCAAGGGGCCCGGCTGGACAGGGATGCCCACTGCCACCGCTGTCGCGCCGCCCCCTCCCCAATCAGAGCGACGGAGAGATGGCCACCCGCGACCCGGTCGAACTCGACTCACAGTGCTAGAGGCGACGCCGAGGCGCTGCAAGGGAGCGGCCGCCGTCGACACCACCCATCGGCCTGCACCACCTCCTTGCCGCTTTTTCACGCCGGTGCCATGCCACCGTCGCTGGCCCACGCCGGATCGCCGCTGCGCCGCCGTGCCCGGCAACGGGCACCACGTCTCGGCCCGATAGATCCAGGCTGCACCGTTCCCCCACGCGAGGAGATAAGAGGGCCTCGCCGCCGCCGGCGACGACTGGGCTTCGCCTGCTCACGCCTCCTGGCGGCGGCGAGGGTGGAGGAGAGGAGGAGGGGAGGGTGGGCTTGCAGTTAACCTTGCACCTCAGAGAGAAAGCCTCCCTAGCCTTCTTCTCTCTCTCCTTCTTGCATTGCCAACCTAAGCCTTCTCAGTGTCAGGATCAGCTTGTTCATGGGATTCACATTCAAGGTCGTCTCCTCCTCACTCCGTGTCTCTGTCCACCAGAGAGGAAGGCATAATCCTCTGGAGAGTTCGTATCACATACTCAGCAATGACCTTCTTGGCATCGCAACCAAGATTGATCACGTTGCGCTTCAGAAGGGTACCCTTAAGGTGAACAAGTTGTCCGCTGAAAGCCTTGCAGCGGGCTGCAAGGACCAACTCGCTGCCATAAGCACGGTGGTCAATGTCATAAGGTCCATTGACAATATATATCTATAATACCTAAATAGTTCATCCCCACTAACCTATTTCTCTTCACATGCAGCCTATCCACCTCAGCAATTTGCCATGTCATCATCATCAGTTGTTTTCTCTTTTAACCAATTTATATTTCTAATGATATTTAGATGTGCTGTGGCGTCCTCCGTTTCCAGTATTGAACTACCGACTGAAGCCCAATGGTCTCCTGAGAAGAAGCCCAACCGCATGCTTTCGGTTTCAACCTCACGCACGCATCCATTCATCTCATCGTCTAACCCCCACCCAATGCTTTAATGCAACATCGTCTCCGTCTCCTCCCCTCTGCACATCTCTGTACTTCACCTCTGACCCTTACCACCCCCTCTGCTTCTCCTGCAGTGCCATACCACCGGCTGCCTCAAGCATCGACAAGGCACATGCTTCGCCTCCTCCGGATCCACGAGGTGGTGTGGAAGGAAAGATGGCATCGAGGATTCGAGTTGCCTCTGCATCCATCGATTTGCAACAAGGAGATTTGGCTGGAAGCAAAATTCTGATCACCACCGTACGCGTGAAGGTCCTCATGGCGGAAGGGTCATCCAAGGCAACAAATGGTGGTCGACGAGCAACAGCGGCGTTAGCACCAGCACCACTCCCAGCGATTCTCCATCACACAAGACCACCGGCAACGTCGGTGCCCGAGTTCGCCACGAGGTAACACGGCCTGAGCCATCCCACTATCGACGACGCGCACCTCCACTTGAAGCGCAGCCCGACAGCAACAACACTGCCCTCCCCGGCGCGCGTCGACGCGGTGCCCTCCGGCGTATCCACCTACCACACGGCTGCCGACGGCAGCGGCGTCGGATAGCAAGGTCTTGGCGTGGCGGCGACCTTGACACGGTATGCAGAAATCAGCCCCTGCACATCCGCCCACGTCGGTGGCCCAGACGTCCAACGTCCATAGCCGCTCTGGTGGCCCTCGGCCCTGCACTGCTCCCAACGAGTCCCGTCCTGCGGCATGGCTGCCGAGGACAGCGTTGGCGCATGGCCCCGGAGTGACGACATCTCCACCGCGCACAGGTCTCTCTCTCATCCGTAGATGCCTTCAACTCTTCGCTACCCCAATGACCAATACTCTGCATCTGATCTAACCTGGCTGACCCCCGCGATCGCTGCTTTCATCGGCAAGGATCGCCGGCCGAAGGTGAGAAAAAGATATGATATTTTTTAATGCTGCATCATTGGATGATTTGATCTCAAATTTGTTTGGTATTTTGGAATCGTGAGCATCTAGAGTTTGATAAGTTGAGAGATCTGTTAATTTATTTTGTTGAAGGCATTTTGTTCAAAAAAATTCACCATGGGATTTTGGACAATGTCAAAATTTAATTAGAAGAAGATTCTTGCTCAGGTAGTACTTCACGGAATACCTCTATTCAATGTAAAAATCAGGTTTTGCTGAATACCTCTATTCTGGAGACAATATTGCGTGGTGTGGTGGTCCTTCACGGAATTAATTAGGTGGTGTCTAATTCATGTACTCCTGAATGTGAGGGTGCTTGAATTATTTAGGTGGTGTCTAATTCATGTGCGGTGGTCCTTCACCTCCCAGTTTTCCACCATGGATGGTTAATCATTGATAAGTTTACATTGTGAGATATAATAATCTAAGCATTTTCTATGCAGGGTTGGTTTTCAAAATTTTAAGCCTGTTTAATTAGCTTCAAGAGGTATGCTATTAAGAACTGTTAAGTCGTCTTACTGGATATTTCTATTAGAGAAATTATGATATATACTTTTGTTAAGCATGCTTCCAATTCTCTTGCATTTCATAGATTTGACTTGATATATATGTTATTTCAAGAGGGAGGGAGGTTTAGATGTTCTGTCTTCACAATGTTAGCTGCGCCTGCATGGCCATAGAGTATTAGTTTCTCAGTTCACTGTGTGACGATAGTAGGATTAGTAATTAAGTAGGTATCATTGAGCTACGTACTGAGATGATGTTGTTTTCACTCTGGTGGTGTAGTCACGCCATCCAAAGATTTGTAGGTAGTTTTCTGCATCCTTCTACATTGTCACTTCATGTTGTAATCTGAAAGTGCACATAATTGGTCTCTCCATGTTGTATTTGCTTTGAAGCATGGAGATTATGTTTGTCCTTCTCAAGTTATGTTTCCATGCTAATTGTACTAAAGGGTTGTAGTTTCTCTTTCCGTAGTCATGTTGTCAAGGTACGCAGAAATGGTTTAGGGCCAGTGATTTTATGTATGGATTTTTTTCACATATATTTCAGGGGGAAATTACACAACAAACAAGAAAATCCTTTTTTATCATTATAGACGCAACTATTATTTTGAGATTCATAAACAACTGAATTTGTTGATGATTCAGGAGCTATACTTTAGTTTTGATTGCACAAATTAGGAACCTAGCCAATATTTTCAAAATAATCCTATTCAAACTTGCTCAAATTTGTAAAACAAATATTAACCAAACATCCCGCAGCAACGCGCGGGGTTTCATCTAGTTTCATATATTGCCACAACCATAAGGGTGGATTTTGAAAAAGGTTATGATAAGGTCAAATGGCCCTTTCTCCAACAAGCTATGCGTATGAAGGGGTTTGCCGAATCCCTGGCGGAAACATGTGGACTCTCTCTTTCCAAAAAGGTAGCATGGGGATCAAAGTGAATGATGACACTGGTAATTATTTCCAGACCTATAAAGACTTAAGAGAAGGGGATTCAATGTCCCCGGTCTTGTTCAACATCGTGGTAGACATGTTGGCAGTCCTGGTAGTTAGGGCTAAGGATAATGGCCAGGTAGGTGGTCTCGTCGCTTATCTTGTTGATGGGGGCACATCAATTTTACAATACATGGACAACACTATCCTATTCATGGAACATGACCTTGCAAAGGCTAGAAATATGAAACTGATCCTTTGCCTCTTCGAACAATTGTCAGGTCTAAAAATCAATTTTCAAAAGAGTGAAATATTCTGCTTTGGCTGAGCTAAAGAGGAACAAGATGCCCATAGGCAGTTGTTGGTTTGTGAAGTGGGTCTTTGCCATTTCATTACCTAGGGATTCCAATCACCATTGAATACTTTCCAATAAAGAATGACAATGTCTTGAGGGTCGTTTAAAAAAAACTAAGCTGCTGGAAGGGCAACCTCGTGTTAATAAATTCGGTGTTAACAAGTATGCCTATGTTTCTTCTATCTTTATTTGAAGTGCCTTTAGGGGTACTTAAAAGGTTTGATTTTTATCGATTTTTTTTCTTCTGCAAAGTGATGAGGTTAAGACAGAGTATAGATTAACCAGGTGGGATATCGTTTGCAGAACCAAAGACCAAGGAGGCCTAGGGATTGAGAATTTGGAAATTAAAAACAAATGCCTACTTAGCAAATGGCTTTATAGGTTGTTTACCGGTTTGAGGGTAAGTGGGCACAGATCCTTCGTAACAAATACCTCAAGACTCAATCCCTAGCCCAGGTAACCGTAAGACCTATTGACTCGCTGTTCTGAAGGGGCTGATGAGAAAGAAAGACACCTTCTTTCGTAAAGTAAAAAGTTAACGTTGGAGACGGTAGAACTACCAGATTTGAGGAGGAGACCTGGCTATAAGATCTGCCCCTGGCACTTCAGTATCCTATGTTATATAATATTGTACAATGTAAGCAGGCTTACATTCCTCTAGTATTACACTCATCTCCATTGAATATTCAATTCAGGAGATCCTTTATGGGGGAACGCTAGACTTCCTGGTTACATCTGGTATGAAGGCTGATGGATGTTCAACTTTTGGACCAGCCAGACGCATTTCAATGGAAGCTAACTAAGAATGATACATTTATATTGAAATCTATGTACCTGGATTTAATTAATTATGGCCCAATCCCGAGATCAATGCATATATGAAAAATAAAAGTACGGCTAAGAATCAAGATTTTCATGTGGTTTATCCACAAGGAGGTGATTCTTACGACGGATAATTTTCTACGGTGAAGATGGGTTGGTAGTCCTCGATGTTGTTTTTGTGACCAGGATAAAACAATTCAACATCTCTTCATTGACTCCCCCCTAGCTAAGCTCCTCTGGAGCACCATTCATATAACCTTTAACATTAAACCATCAATTAGCATTGATATGTTGTTTGGGACATGGCTAACTGGGGTAGAGGCTATTAACGCGGACGATCTGGATGGGAATATCGAATGACTATGGAGGGAGGGTGGGCTTGCAGTTAACCTTGCACCTCAGAGAGAAAGCCTCCCTAGCCTTCTTCTCTCTCTCCTTCTTGCATTGCCAACCTAAGCCTTCTCAGTGTCAGGATCAGCTTGTTCATGGGATTCACATTCAAGGTCGTCTCCTCCTCACTCCGTGTCTCTGTCCACCAGAGAGGAAGGCATAATCCTCTGGAGAGTTCGTATCACATACTCAGCAATGACCTTCTTGGCATCGCAACCAAGATTGATCACGTTATGCTTCGAGGGTACCCTTAAGGTGAACAAGTTGTCCGCTGAAAGCCTTGCAGCGGGCTGCAAGGACCAACTCGCTGCCATAAGCACGGTGGTCAATGTCATAAGGTCCATCGACAATATATATTTCATATATTGCCACAACCATAAGGGTGGATTTTGAAAAAGGTTATGATAAGGTCAAATGGCCCTTTCTCCAACAAGCTATGCGTATGAAGGGGTTTGCCGAATCCCTGGCGGAAACATGTGGACTCTCTCTTTCCAAAAAGGTAGCATGGGGATCAAAGTGAATGATGACACTGGTAATTATTTCCAGACCTATAAAGACTTAAGAGAAGGGGATTCAATGTCCCCGGTCTTGTTCAACATCGTGGTAGACATGTTGGCAGTCCTGGTAGTTAGGGCTAAGGATAATGGCCAGGTAGGTGGTCTCGTCGCTCATCTTGTTGATGGGGGCACATCAATTTTACAATAAATGGACAACACTATCCTATTCATGGAACATGACCTTGCAAAGGCTAGAAATATGAAACTGATCCTTTGCCTCTTCGAACAATTGTCAGGTCTAAAAATCAATTTTCAAAAGAGTGAAATATTCTGCTTTGGCTGAGCTAAAGAGGAACAAGATGCCCATAGGCAGTTGTTGGTTTGTGAAGTGGGTCTTTGCCATTTCATTACCTAGGGATTCCAATCACCATTGAATACTTTCCAATAAAGAATGACAATGTCTTGAGGGTCGTTTAAAAAAAACTAAGCTGCTGGAAGGGCAACCTCGTGTTAATAAATTCGGTGTTAACAAGTATGCCTATGTTTCTTCTATCTTTATTTGAAGTGCCTTTAGGGGTACTTAAAAGGTTTGATTTTTATCGATTTTTTTTCTTCTGCAAAGTGATGAGGTTAAGACAGAGTATAGATTAACCAGGTGGGATATCGTTTGCAGAACCAAAGACCAAGGAGGCCTAGGGATTGAGAATTTGGAAATTAAAAACAAATGCCTACTTAGCAAATGGCTTTATAGGTTGTTTACCGGTTTGAGGGTAAGTGGGCACAGATCCTTCGTAACAAATACCTCAAGACTCAATCCCTAGCCCAGGTAACCGTAAGACCTATTGACTCGCTGTTCAAAGGGCTGATGAGAAAGAAAGACACCTTCTTTAAGTAAAGTAAAAAGTTAACGTTGGAGACGGTAGAACTACCAGATTTGAGGAGGAGACCTGGCTATAAGATCTGCCCCTGGCACTTCAGTATCCTACGTTATATAATATTGTACAATGTAAGGAGGCTTACATTCCTCTAGTATTACACTCATCTCCATTGAATATTCAATTCAGGAGATCCTTTATGGGGGAACGCTAGACTTCCTGGTTACATCTGGTATGAAGGCTGATGGATGTTCAACTTTTGGACCAGCCAGACGCATTTCAATGGAAGCTAACTAAGAATGATACATTTATATTGAAATCTATGTACCTGGATTTAATTAATTATGGCCCAATCCCGAGATCAATGCATATATGAAAAATAAAAGTACGGCTAAGAATCAAGATTTTCATGTGGTTTATCCACAAGGAGGTGATTCTTACGACGGATAATTTTCTACGGTGAAGATGGGTTGGTAGTCCTCGATGTTGTTTTTGTGACCAGGATAAAACAATTCAACATCTCTTCATTGACTCCCCCCTAGCTAAGCTCCTCTGGAGCACCATTCATATAACCTTTAACATTAAACCATCAATTAGCATTGATATGTTGTTTGGGACATGGCTAACTGGGGTAGAGGCTATTAACGCGGGACGTATCTGGATGGGAATATGCGAATGACTATGGGATATATGGAACTACATAAATATATGATTTTTAATAGAAACAACTTTTTTAACTTTTAGTAGGTTATCTTCAGAGCTACTGCTTGGATCCGTACGTGGTCGTTACTCATTCATACGGACTGCAGGGAGCTGTTGGTTACTGGGTGCAACCGGTGGATGACGGTAGGACGGGATATATACAACCGGTTTGGACGGCGGTTCACTAATAGGATTGGTATTTAGCCATCTAGTCCTATGTTTCGCCAGTTGTGGCATTAAGTTACTTTCAGATTTTCATTTTTGAGTATTGCTCCTTCTGTGAGCTATACTGGATTTCAGACCTTGTGTCACTTTGTTTCGTTTAAATAAAATGGACGTATGCATTGCACTCACGATGCAGCACCAGATCGCGTCTCCATGGCATGAGCCCCTTGGCGGCCATCGCGATCAAAGGCATCTACCCCTCCGTTCGGAATTACTCGTCCAAAAAATGGATATATCTACACGTTGTAGATACATCCATTTTTTGAACGAGTAATTCCGAACGGAGGGAGTACAAACCATCACGCATACATACGAGAACAATTGCAACTTAGCTGGAGGAAAATCTGAGACGTCCCTAAGTTCTTGAAGAGAAGCTAAATGTTGTCTAACCTACCCTAAAATGTCAGCCAACGACCATTCCCCATCTCCAGTCGGTCATGTGCCCCAAAAATGAAGGTCTGCCTCCACCTCGTGGCTAATGACTCGACGATGATCACTCCGCCAAGCTTGGCTTCAGCAGGAGTGAAAGAGTGGTGGCGTTCCTAGGACCGGGCGCTGGCGACCTCCCATGCTCAACTCCTCCTCACGGCCACCGGTGCTCACGAACGCACGAGCTTCGTGGTTGTGGCGGCGAGGCGCGGGCATGGCAGTGTTGTTGATGTCCTCCTCGTCCCCCACCCCCTTGTCATAGACTTCACCCGCCACCTTGTCGAACTCCTTGAAGGTGGCTTCTAGCTCCGCAAGATGCTGGTGGTACCGCCAATAGTCGTAGCAGATTTCGTGGCCAGTGAGATAGGAGACGACAAGCGCCCCCGGTCGGCCACATCCGTGTCTGCCATGATGGCTATGCACGCGGAGAGTAGGCTTGGTCGGATTGCTCCTACCAGAACGCGGCCTCCCGCTCCTCCAGCACCATGTCTGTGTAGTGGGCGTGAGACTTGCCCATGGTGATGCCGGCATGGACCAGTGAGGAGGGTGACGCCGACTCATCGTCGACTGCATCCTCGATTGGGATGTCAGCATCGACGACATCATTGGCGGCGATCTCCTTCTTCAGCTCGAACGAAAGCGATGTCTCAAATGGATTTGAAGCAAGCGGAGGCCGTGACGGGTGTCGTGCAAAAGGAGAAAGGGAGCGCAGGAGGAATGATGCGGCTATGGCGGGGTTGGAGTTTAAATAGCTGGAGGTAGATGGCAAGGCAAGCGGGTAGGTTGTTAATGGTGGTCGGCAGATGGGCAGACGGGTGGCGTCGGAGTAGGTTCCCCGGCAACCAAACATGCATAAAGGAGGGAGGCAGAATGACGGGTTATCGTTTGAAGGCAAAGCAGTCGCACACACTAGGAAACGGCGCGAGATGTGCTCTCGATCAGCGCTTGGTTCGATGCTGGAGCGCTAGTGATAGCTCCGTCGCTCGACCTGGCAAGAATGTGGCACTAATGGTCTAGAGCGGCGCCGACCGCTTAGGGCAGAAAGGGCCGCGGGCGCGGTAGAGGGGTTTTGGTGTGTCAGGGTAGTCAGAAGCGGGGGTGCCCCCTTTGTTTTCGGTTCACAAAAAAACACGATGGCCGGCCCCCCTGCAAAAGAACATGGTAGTGAGGTTGAAGCTTGCGCTAAGCACATCCGTCGCCGCCTATGACAGGACCTCTTTATGGTTCGAAGAGCATTGGTCCAAACAAATCTCACGTCTTGTTAGGTAAGTTTTAATTGGCACCACTGAGTTGTCTCAGAAACTGCAAGCTTAGAATGTCCAGACTATGTCTCGGGAAAAAATCGCACACCTCCGATTCCAAAACATACTTCAGGATTTGTTCATGTACGGAACATTGGTCTTTGGTTACTGCTTGAAACTCGATGTCCAGATTAGCATGCATCTGCAAGTGTAGCTTGGTGGACAACACCACAGCACAGTTTGGAGATCCAGTGGGAGTAGTTTCAAATCATACACACACCTTTCCTTGGGCTGGAATTTGTATTTCTGATGCATCTCATTCATAGGATTTTAATTCTAGTAAATCTCATCATGGACCACTGAAACGCTCTATTTGCAATCATCCTCGTATACAAGGCTAGGTAATATCTCTTCTATATTTATGCTAACCATGACGACTAGACAAGACATGTTATGTGATGGCGCACTCCAAGGCCTAAAGACAAACCTTGGAGTGTTAGTCTTCGTCTAGAGCAACAACTTAACAATGCAAGCATATATCATCTGACTTGCCTAGCACTGAATTTCCCGTACTGAAAGTTCAAAAGAGTAGATCAACATTCAATAAAAATAGTACTTGCAGGTGTACATGTATAAAACTTTTGGTAGGAAACCAAGGCTGCCCTACCTTGCTCTACACGGAGCTCTGCCGGTGTGAGAAGTACACATCATAACATTCTCCACGCATCATGCCAACCTATATTTCAAGGACTTGGTCTAGGCTAGGCAAACGATGCTCCATGGTCAATGGCCAAAATAATTCTAACCATTCTACAATCCTCCAGTTTTCGGGCAAAGCACCAACGAGCACAAACAAGCAGCTAGCGTTGCCGGGGCAATGTGAAATTCTTTTTCTACTAGAGCCAAAGGCCGAGCTTTCTTTAGGGAAAAGGGGGAGATACAACAAAAGTTCAGCCTCACAGTCTAAGCACTCTAGAACTGTAAAACAAGCGGTGTCGCTTGTGCAGAGCCGACGCCGCCTCAGCATCTTCGCTGTCGGACGCTCTGCTCCGCCGGGCTTGCCATCCAGAGGAGTGGGTCTGCTGGATAGGACTGACCTATAAATACTCTGACTAAGCAGAGTCTGACTCATTCACAGTCCTACTGATGAGAAAGCAAGAGCAGCGCCTCAAAAGCAATATCGGTATCTTCCGAGCTCACCCTCATTTTATTTTATCATGAGATCTCACCTTTCAATCATTCTCTCTCAGACTCTCAGTTCCTATCTACGATAGTACAAATGATTGTGGTGTGGACTTGTTCGGTTCATTATTGCCAAACTGAAAGGTTTAGCAGTTCAGCAAGACAAACTGACAGTTAACACTGAATATCTGTCGTCCAAGGATCAAGATGATATCGTTTGTCAGAATTCGTACCATCGTAGGCACACATTATTCAGCACAGCTTGGCTCCCTAATTAATTCCTCTTCTGCTTCCACCCAAGCATTGTTTGTAGATGCAACTACACCAACCTCAAATAGTTTTCTGGTACAAATTTGAGGGTTGATCAATTGCGGGAAATGGGTGTACGTCGTCTATGCTAAGTGGTCAGTCATCAACATTTTCTTTTGTTAGCCTTTAAGTTGAAAATAAACACAGAGCTTCTTTAGACCATCCGTTAGCTGAAGTGAACTGTTCCACAATAACTTATCTTCACACGAATTGAATAACTAATATTTTGTGCCTCACCAATTTCTATGTATTGCTTTCAGAAACCGAAAATGGGAGTTGCAAGTTATCTGGTAGAGAACATTTTGAATGTTTACATTTTATAAATTGGGCCTCACTAATTCCCTGCTACTGTTGCTACATTGTTGAGCTCAACCTCAGAGCGGCGGATCTTACGTGAGGTGGTAATTTATTTCCCGGAGAAGCATGACATCGCCGCCCACATGATCTACCCAACACAGCCACGCGGCAGGTGTGAGCATAGGCTGGCCCCCACGCCATCTTTTACTCGCCTTAGGTGTATCACGAATGGAAGATCTGACGTGTCAGGAGTAGCACTACACCCATGAGGGTAGATGGATCTGTCAGAGAATACGCATTCTGCTAAATGGCTTCGGTGTTCTACAATCATAAAATATCATCCTTCAATATGTGTGTACCTATCTCTGGCCCGGGTGGTAGCGGGCGCCGCCATGTTCAGGCCGGATGCATCTGGATCTGGCGCTTGGATGTTGTCGGCAGGTGCAGGGTGGTGGTCTACGCCACTGACCTCGTCGGATCGTTGGATCCGGCGCCTGGAGATCTACTGCGGATGTCCCTCTTGATCCTCCTTCCTGGTGGGTTGAGCCCCATGGCACTTGCATCTCTGCTGTGGTCTGGGTTCGTCTTGCTGTCGGATCCGGAACAGTCGGAGGTTTGTTGGTATAAGTTTGGGACCTGAGGAAACTTTGGCTGGCTGGTCCTGCCCGGCATCGGCGGCGTCCCACGACGCCGTTACCTACTTGGACGCGAAGCCGAGGTCCCTCCTATACACATCTGAACCCCTCCCGGATGAAAGTCCAAAATTCAGTCTGGATTGGGCGGCGGTTGCGCCCTGCGCGTCGTAATCTCCATGGAGGCGCCGTCTTGGGAGGCTTAGTTGGTCGGGCGAGAGATGCTATGGGTGGTGGGCGACGCGTAGCTCCAGCAGCGGAGACGGTGTGAGCTCTTGGAGAAACCCTAGATCTGGGTCTACCGGATCGTACGATGATGGCAGCTTCGACGTCGTTGTCCCTCCTGGGGGCATCGTTTTGGAGCACACGTTGGCTGGAGGGGACAAGAGGAGGAGCGGTGTTACATCTGCTGCGAGGCCGACGACGGATCCTGGCGGCATGGCGTCGCAGAGGTCCGGCAATGGGCGTGTTTGGAGATGGACTCGCGCGGGAGGAGGAAGCTGTCTGGCTTCATGGTGGTGTTGATGGCAGAGAGGCCTAGCAAGGTCGATGCAACAGTTTTGCTCTGAGGATGGACAGAGCGATGATGGAGGTGACGATCCTTGCAGCATACGGTGCACACTGGGAGTGTGCCTGACCGTTGTGGGACTTAATCCAGGTAGTGGCTTGGAGGGGACACCCAGCTTTAGATGTTAGGCTTTAGTGCGATGCCTGTTTGGTATTAGGCCCGGACATTCGGCGCGCCTTCATCAAGGGGATAGGAGTAGCAACGATGTTGCCAAGATGGTGGCTTCAGGCTGATTGATGAATCACCTTGTATGGTCTTTGTGAATAATTAATAAGATAGCTGCATGCATCGTCGAGATGCAGAGGCCGGGGTACATCCTCCTTTTCTAAAAATAAATAAATAAATAAATAAGCTCTGGCCAGCTAACCCACTTGGGATATGGCCTACTTGACATGTGTTGTGATAGCTTTAGTTGGTCCGCTATTTATGTAGGAGGATTTCCCTGTTATGAGGCTATCATAAAGAGAACAGATAATAAAGAGTAATGAATGTGTTTCTCTCCTTTTTACAATGTGAAAAGATGGTAAAACCTTATATAAATGCCTCCCAATAACACGAATGGTACTACAATGACTTCTCGATGAAATTGTACATTTCCATTTGAACACTTTCACAAATTAATCGGAAAAATAAACAAGTACTTAAAATGGTCCCGCATAACAAAAGTTGTCCCAAACACAGGGATCGGTCAAAAAATTGGTATATCATCATCACGTCTTTCTTGTGTAGTTTGCAGAAGCTTACTGTCACCCATATAATGTAGGATTTCTGTAAATCGGTAACTTCTGATCTAAAATCTAGAGTGCTGATATTCGATCCGATGCTTGCTCTCATTTTTTGCGAAAATAACAATATATTTTATGGAAAGTCAACCCACATTCCAATGTTGTATGCACGGAACCACATCGACATATCAAAAAAACATATGTATAGTTTATCAAACTCAACCAGCATTCCACCATGTTCATGTTTCATCTATGGAAATTAGATATATGGAACTTAGCTAAGCTACAAATATGACGATAGCAAGCATGGACATATATCTTATTTCCTGCACAGAAAAGGGACTATATCAATCATGCATCAATACAAGTTTGCTTTTGATTGAATACGAAACATCATGATATTTGTCTCTGTTTTTGGCAGCTGGATGAAGAATGCAATGACATGACACGATTAAGATGAACAAACCAGAAGCTAAACCTATCTATAACTAGGTAAATATTGGAGAGAAAAAATATCTTCCTTCTGAAGATAGTATTACTTCACGATCAAGTGGGCTAGCATGTCAAAAGTAATTGGCATTGTGGTTTTGAGCGAGTGTTTTACAAGGATTTATGTATGTCTCCTGGGAAATGTGTCGAATTCTGTTACCGGAAAGTTGAATGAGAGCTTCCAATGCATAAAGTGACATTTCTTTTATATTTCACCTAAACTCATGCTTCCAATGTATCCCAGTTCTACTACAAACATCAGTGGCACTCAACCAACATCCTCCTCATACACAGCTAAGCCAAAACCTTGATTGTGCATCTAACTATAACATTTTTTGGTGTTGATTCACCGTGGAGGTTTTATACAATGCGGGCTCAAACTATGGTTCGGATTTCCATGGTGTAGCATAAATGTCCTACCTACCATCACCGTACTTATGGTGTGACTATGCTCTTCTGGAAAGTTGATATTCCATGAATGAATACTATATTTATGATATCCCGATGTGCTTAATAAAAAAATCCATTGAATGCTGAATTCTTCACTTGAACTTCCTTGAAGTTGGATCAATGTTAGAAAATACATTGCACACGAATCTTATTTATACTAGTAAGCTTGAACGTGCAATGCACGTCTATGCTCCTTTCAAATATATGTCTACTACAAATCACACGTGCTCCTTCCAAAGATACACCTACTAGAAATTGCACTGGTATAAGTAAACCACGACAAATGTGAATTCAAAGATCAGTGGTGTCCATGAGGTCCAATACAGATGACAGAAGATACTACAAGCAGAAAATAAATATAACGTAACTAAACAAATAATTGTTAAAAGAAGTACAACCACAAATAAAGCATCTATAATGGTGGATAAAATGGAACATAATGTATTGGACAGCTGTGCCAAACCATGTTATGAATTTTGTAGAGTAGCTTAAAAAATTGCAAGGAAAAGTAAATTCAAATTTGAGTGTGAGATATCATCTATTCCAAGTTGATAATGCATAAAAATACACCGTTGAGGGAATAGAGACATGAAGCAATAAAATTGGCTATTGCTCTAGTCTAATAAATTTACTTGTACAACATTGTCCCATCTCCTTTGAAATGTCTTGACCAAGATACATTCGCAGTAAAATAGAAAATAGCAAAGACACTTCACAAGCATGTCTCATATTACAATATAATTATAGTATTTGCTATCAGTGTAAGAAAATAACAACAAAAAACAGCCAAGATCATGCTGAAATATCACACTACTTTGCAACTTCGTTTTGCTAGCTGACAACCTGAAACTATGGATATAAATTGAAATAAGATGTGTCTTGTACCATCAAAAGGGTACCCTAATCCCTGAAAAATAGGTGAACTGTTCTGTCACTGTCAATATATTCAAATCACATACAATGAGGGCATGATAGCTAATTAAATGAGCCAACCATTTCCACCCAAAAATAGTGTAAGCATGCAAGGAAAGACCTTGCCAGCTCACACATGAGTGAAAATGATAACTCAAGATATCAAAGGGCTGTACTCAATAGCCAGGTATTAGAGAATTAATGTGAGTTCTTCTCTACAAAAGATGTTGCCGGTGGTGAAACAAATAAAAATAGTTTCACTTACCCAAGATCCGTCGGGTTCATCTCCGACATCGGTTTTGGAAAGGATCATGTGACCGCTATGTAGGGGGTCAGCATTATAGTGATGCCGTATCGGTGTACATATGCCCTCATAGATGACACGGTCCTTCGAGTCGTCAATGACGCGTCTTGCAGTTATGCTATCAATTGATGTTAGATATGTTCTTCTTGTGGACGGGGGGTGGCATTGTGTTGGTGATGACCATATTGATGAAGACTTTGGCAATGAAGTGCCGATGTTTTCATTGCGGGTGTTGACGATGAAACATCATTTGAAGGCGTCCTTTACAGTGACGAAGTGTCCATGCTATGTCCTGCCAAGAAGTCTAACGAGCAGCTATGTGTCGCTCAACACCTGCCAGAGGCATGGATGGTGCATGCTGAACTCGCTTCTCATAGTGCTCGATGAAAACTTTGTTTCTTCTTGGGTGTAATCGTAATCGGTCAAGTGCAGGAGTTGCCGTGGCGTCCATTGCTGGTTAGGTGCAGTCGTGGGTTTGCTTTTTAGTGCGTATCCCCGCGTTGTACACACGGACGGTGCCTCATGAACAAACCTGCAAGAGATAACGTGCATGCATGCTGCCGTGGTGCTTGCAGTGCATAGTGACCGTCGCGTCTTCATGTCAAATCAATTCCTTATATACATGGTCGGATTTACCGACCGTGCATGACCAAGATGCATCCTTGTGTGCCTTGGGCGTAGCTGACCTCTTCGTGTCGGCTCAATCGATGCTGGAGTCCACATCCGGCATGTCGCCGGAGTCCAGCCCGTGGGTCGACCTGTCGCCCGACCTGCTTCTCGACATCTCCAGTCGCACGCACAATGTTATAGACTTCGTCCGCTTCCATGCAATTGCGGGGCTCGCTCCTCCGCGACACGCCTCATGTTTTCACCATGGCTTCTCGGGTTGTGCAAAAACCACGTCATTCACTGCCATGTCAACTTTCCATGCATCTCTGCTTCCAAAGCTTCGAGGGACCGCGACTTCATCGTAGAGGTGCCGCGGGGCACTTCTTCACTCAGCGGAAGCAACAATATCTGAGTACGCACATAAGTTAAACAAGTTTGCCTTAAGAAGGCTAGCACAAACGGGATACAGATCGAAGAGGCGCAGGCCTCCTGCCTGGATCCTCCTAAACTACTCCTGGTCGCCGCCGGGCTGCACGTAGTAGTAGGCACCTCCAGTAGTAGGGGTCGCCGCCGACGGTGGCGCCTCGCCTCTGGACTCCAAATCTCTGGTTGCGACAACCGAAAAGAAAGGAAAGGGGAAAAAAAGGGGAGAAAGCAACCGTGAGTACTCATCCAAAGTACTCGCAAGCAAGGAGCTACACTACATATGCATGGGTATATGTGTAAAGGGCCATATCGGTGGACTGAATGCGCAGAATGCCGTAATAAGAGGGGATAGCTAATCACGTCAAGACTACGCTCGCAGCCTCCGTCTTGCAGCATGTAGAAGAGAGTAAACTGAAGTCCTCCAAGTAGCATCGTATAGCATACTCCTACCCGGCGATCCTCCCCTCGTCGCCCTGTTAGAGAGCGATCACCGGGTTGTCTGTGGAACTTGGAAGGGTGTGTTTTATTAAGTATCCGGTTCTAGTTGTCATAAGGTCGAGGTACAACTCCGGGTCGTCCTTTTACCGAGGGACACGGCTATTCGAATAGATAAACTTTCCTGCAGGGGTGCACCACATAACCCAACACGCCGATCCCATTTGGCCGACACACTTTCTGGGTCATGCCCGCCTCGGAAGATCAACACGCCGCAGCCCCACCTAGGCACAACAGAGAGGTCAACACGTCGGTCTAAATCCTATGCGCCGCAGGGTGCAGGGCCCATCGCCTCGAAAGCACACACGCACGCTTCGTCGCTGCCGGTGAGCGAGACCTAGCAACCTCCATTACAAAGGAAGTTGCGTTAACGCAGTCCAACCCGGCCGCTACTCGTCGGCCGACGTCAAGAAGGCTTCGGTGATACCACGACGTCGGGATACCCATAACTACTCCCACGTAGATGGTTAGTGCGTATAGACCAAATGGCCGACTCGGATCAAATACCAAGATCTCGTTAAGCGTGTTAAGTATCCGCGAGCGCCCGAACAGGCCAGCCCACTGCCTCCTAGGTGGTCTCAACCTGCCCTGTCGCTCGCCACAAAGTAACGATCGGGCCGTCGGGAACCCAGGCCCACCTCTACCGGGATGGAGCCACCTGTCCTTTCAGCCCCCTCATCGAATCACTTATGGGTACTCAATGAGCTGACCCGACTTTAGTCACCATCTCATAGTATGTATGTATGTATAGTATATATCCGTGATCACCTCCCAAGTGATCACGGCCCAATAGTATAGCAAGGCAGACTGACAAGAATGTAGGACCAATGATGATAAACTAGCATCCTATACTAAGCATTTAGGATTGCAGGTAAGGTATCAACAGATGTAGCAACAATGTCGCTATGCATCGAATAGGATCAATCGAAGCAAGAACATGCTACACTACTCTAATGCAAGCAGTATAGAGGAGAATAGGCGATATCTGGTGATCAAGGGGGGGCTTGCCTGGTTGCTCTGGCAAGAAGTACGAGTCACCAACACCGTAGTCGAACTAGGGGTCGCCGGCAGTCTCAAGGTCTACCGGAAAGAAGTAACGGAGAGGGAACATAATAAATAACAGAGCAATCAAAGCATCACAAAGTGTACAAGGCAATACGCGGTGTTCGGTGTGCCCTAACGCGGTAGTAGGTGATACCGGCGAAAGGGGGAAACAACCGGGAAAGTATCCCCGGTGTTTCGTGTTTTCGGTCATATGAACCGGAGGTGAAATGTTGCAGGTTCACTATGCTAGGGACGCGTGGCGGATGAACGGGCTGCGTATCTGGATTCGTATCGTCGTTCTGAGCAACTTTCATGTATAAAGTTTTTCCATCCGAGCTACGGTTTGTTTTATATTAATTTTAAAAGATTTAAATTGTTTTTAGAATTTTAATTAATTTAATTTAATTCAACATTATCCATAACAGTGTTTGCTGACGTCATCATGACATCAGCATGACATCAGCAGTCAACAGAGGTGTTGACTAGTCAAACTGACGTGTGGGTCCAGTGGGACCCACCTGTCATACTCTGTTTAAGTTAACTAGGTTTTAGTTAAACTAATTACTATTTAATTAAACTAACTAGTTAATTAGGTTAACTAAACACGATTAATTAACTTAATTAATTCACTAATTAATTAATTAATTAATACTTTTATTAATTATTATTTTTATAATATATTTTTTTTAACGCTCCTGTGGGCGTGGGTCGATTGTCGATGGGCCCATAGGCCATCGGATCGGCTTGCCGTTCGGGCAGATCTGGGTGACGGGCGCCAACCCATCGGGGCGCCTTGCCCAAAGCCAGCAGGTGTGCCACGGCCAAGGACGGCACCAGCGAGGCTGCCGCCGCCTGAGAGTAGGCCAGTCTGGCGGTTACCGAAGTCGGGCGCGGGTGGAGGTGGCCGTGGACGGCCGTGGCGGGCCGGCGAGCACGCATCAAGGCGACGGGGCTCGCGCAGGCGCCGGTGGGTGCACGCGAGGTGAGCGGAGGAGGACGGGTTCCGCGGCGGCCAGCGACACAACTGGTGGTGCGGGTGTACGCAAGCAAAAGGGGCTGCCGGCGAGCGCCTGTGCGCGGTGGCGCCCGAGCGTGGCGAGCAGGGGAGGCCCAGACGGCGCGGGGGCAGGGGGAGAGAGGAGGATCGATGTCCTCACCGCGGGCGTAGGGTACGGGAAAGTGTGGTTGAGGAGGTCGACGGAGTCGACGCGTTGTGGAGGAGGCAGACCGATGAGGAGGTCCGACGAGGTCCTCGGGCGGCGGCGCGGGCTCCGGGCCGCGCCGGCGACGGGGCGCACCATGGCTTGGGGATGCCGTCATGGGAGGTGACGAGGAGGCGGCGAGGTCCGTGATGGGCAGCACCATGACGGGCACGGTGGAGGGTCGGCGTGGCGTCGAGCGATGGGGTGTCCGCGATGGGGGTGCTTGGCGTCGCGAGGTGGGGGGAGGGCTCGTCCCCGATCCAGATTGGATCGGGAAGTGGAGAGGAGAGACGTGGGGAGTGGGGGGTGCGATCGGGGGGTTAGGGTTTCGGTACCCCCGGGAGTGGAGGGATAAGGGAGTGGGGCGCGGGGTGGGCGGCCATTCGGTGGCACCAGGCCGAGCCCAGTGGGGGTGATTGCTTTTCTTTTCTTTTCTTTTGGTTAGATTTGTTTTCCCTTTTGTTTTATTTATTTCCCTTTTCTGTTTTAATTCAATTTAAAATATTTATGCATTTTATAAAAATGTGTTTACTACACCATATTTACCTATGTAATATTTAGTACAAACCAAACATTTTTATTTTAATGTTTGAAAACTTTTATTGTTTACCAAACTTTGAATTTGAATTTTGGACCGGTTTTGATCTAACGATAGATTAGCAGCAGTAACCGTGGTGACGTGGCACCATTAGCGTGGGATCACTGTAGCTTAATTATCCGGGCGTCACAATTCTCCTCCACTACAAGAAATCTCGTCCCGAGATTTAAGAGGTAGAGAAGGGGGGGGTGAAGGTCTAGTTACGAAATTCTAACGGATCTTCTCGGCCTTGGTTGCTCCTCTCGAAGAGGTCGATCCATTACATTGATGTCTGCATTTCCCTGCTTCAGGTCATCATGATGAAGTTGTCGTCCTTTTCTTCAAGAACCCCATCGTACTTACGAAAGAATAAAGGGTGGGCATACCGGGAGAACAGACCTCTGCAAGGTCGACAATCTGTTCGATAACATCGAGGAAGGTGGCGAAAGTAACTCTCGAATTGAAACTTATGAAAATATCGAGAGCAAAGTAAGAAGGTATCATGGGAAGTTTCGAGCAGGCAGGCAATCGTTCGATGCCTGAAATAGGGCGTGAAAAGGGTTTCAAAGCAAATGGGAATAAGTATTGCGTCCGATACCAGAATTGATGATCTCTCGGAAGGTGGCTCGTGAATCACATACGAGGCCAAGTACGAGGAATTAACTTTGGAAACCGGGGGTGTATAGGAGAGTCAGGTTTCGATCCTGTGGAACTGTGGGTTATGGGCCCACCATGTGGGTTAAAGTAAGAAGGGCGTTGACATCTTGCACGGTCATGATAGCAAGACATGTCAGAGGGTAGGCTATCAGTTATGTTGGCAACAATGTCGGTACCAAGGGCGAGGGATGAAGAGAACCATTTTCCTGCTCGTTAAATGAGGCGAACCAATTGGTAAAGTTATCACCCATCGGTGGTTACCGGAATGTCATCAACAATAGTAACAGGATCTTACAGACAGAGTGGTACAACAAGGTGCCTACCTAAGCAGGGAATTATCTCTGCTTAGTTAAGTTAGATTCAGGAAAGATTAAACAAAGAATGGAAAGGAAAACGCGATTATCAGATTAAACAGAACAATGGAAAGGAAAATTGTGATTACACCCAATTATTAGGACAATATCCTTTCCATGTACAAGCAGAACATGATATCATGTCAGGATATAATTTAGAAAAACCCTTTAGGTAAGGGGAGAGAAATTTCAAGACATTACCCATACAACAGCGTTTGGATAATTGAGCAAAAACATCTTAGCATTGGGCTTCAAATGTTCTTGTTGAAAATCGGAGTACCATGGACATGCTTCGAGATAGCATTGACATGGTCTTCAAGCAAAGGTCGGACATTTGGATACACAAAGGATCCATCAGGATAACCTATTAAACAAGGCATTCAAGTTCCTCATGGAAATTGGTTAACCTTGTTAAAAAAAAAGGAAACTATAACAATAGGCCATTCGGCCAGGTGTGCTACGTGACATCACCTTACCGGGTCATGTAAAGATGTTTATAACTCCTGGAAGTATGTTCCAACCATCATATCTGACCGAGATTCAGATCTGATTAGTGTCAGGATACCTCAGACTCAGGATGTATGAGAAGACAAGGTGCAACACAAATTGACGGGAGGACATTGTAAGATTCTCGGGAATGAACTATGGAAGCAAGTTCCGAAATAAGAGTTCATCAGTAAACCAAGGAGAGGGGAGGGAGATGGCTGGTGGACTCAGCGATAATTCAACGAGGCATCCAAAAAGATGCATCTCCTCAATTATGTGGATAAGGAGATAGCATTTGTCAGATCAAATGATATAAGGAAGCATGTTTGAGGAAAACATACACAGTTAAACATTGGTTGAAAGGTGCGCCCGAAATATGGGTTGGGCTGCACGACCAATGTTAGAATGGTGATTCAATAATCAATAGTCTAGGAATGAATGGCCGACCATTAACTTCAAAGCAATAGGGTTGCTAGAAGGGCGGAATCCAAACAACACCGCTCACTTGTTGGTATCCTGGTTGAAAACAATACGGGGGCCAAGGAATGAATGAAGATGGCAAGAAGTATTATGATATCAAGAATTCTTAAGAGGTGGTGAAATTCTCACCACATTCTTGACATCAAAGATGGTACTACACCGCGGTAGAATCATAACATAAGTAGGATAGAAAGGAACTCAAGGAACAACACAAAACAGGAACAATTTTTGTGTTGAAGGGAATGCAATAATGTTGTGGATGATAGCCCAAACCATCAAGGGCAAAGGATGCTATTTCTCATCAAGAATTCGATAGATATCTTGGAAGACCCTATAATGTTGAAGATGATCACGACACATCTGTCGAGAGGTTTCGAGAAGATGTAACTGATCGGCGATGACATCAAGTCAACGGAAATGATGAAGCCAAAAGTCATTGGGACCATGGGGTACGACACAAACTCGAAATCTAGTTTGCTGTTCAAAGCGAAATGATAAGATGAGGAAGGTCGACGTAAGCTTAGCTCATCGTCGAAATTTGTGCTCCGAGAAGAAGGACCCGGTAGCACAGTTAATATTTACCAAGATAATGATATAGCCGATCAGGCTAGGAGTTACGTGATGGAGTATTAAACTTCTCAACAACAAAGTACTAGGAGTACTGAATCACAGGGGTGATTCGATTCACTAATCGGCGTTCTCGGTTGACGACAACCCAGAACCCGTGGAGTGACTATGACGGGGAAAGGCACATACTTCATCGGAAATGCATAAGACGTAGTGCAATCGGTGGATATCCTCGAGATACCAGGGGGGTAATACTCGAAGGTAGGTCAAAATAGAGGTTGGATGGGTGTATTGATCTGTAGAGGACAAGTGGTTTAACTTGTCCGAGAAATGGAATCAAGTAGAAAATATGGTCGGATCCATGATTGCAAAGGATCAATTCATAGATTAGGCAACAGACTCAAAATGATAAGGGAAGTAATTGGAGTCGGATCGGGTAGTATTTGAATGTAATTTTGTGAAACACATGAACAACTTTGTACAAACGGATACTCGGCAAGCGCGAGTAATCATCCATAGGGGTATTCATGCAGCAAGGAACTGCAGGGCAGTAAGCATAAATAATTTCCGGAATATCGAAGAGTACTTTAGAACATCTTGTAATAACAAGAGCAACTGGGGATGACAATAAGAACGATAGGTGTAAGTAGTTATCCAGAGGGATTTATCGATGGAAGTGAATTGCAAAAGCGATGGCACATAGTCTCGAGAGCACATCGTAGAGTATCTTCGAATCTTCCGTGCAGCAAAGCGGTCATCGGTAACAAGGGCTCTCCGGGAGAAAGTACTTGCGAGAACCTAAAGTTAGTTTTGTTTTTAGCAAAATCATTTAACCCGAATAGAAGAGAGCTCGAGTCCCGAGTAAAGATCGAGGAGTAAAAGATCCTAATACCACCCAATGGCGACGTGGGCCGTAAGGCACACAACCAAGTTCTAGGGCAGACGGCATGGCTACATGCATTATTGCTACCAGTCCTAAGCCAAGACTCAATGACCTTCTTACAGGGTACAACTCCGGTCGTCCTTTTACCGAGGGACACGGCTATTCAATAGATAAACTTCCTGCGGTCACTCCGCTGCCTCGCTTCTTGGATGGTGACGGTGAGATCAGGTCTCGGGCGGCGGCGCTGGCTCCGGGCAGCGCCCGGCGACGGGCGCACCATGGCTTGGGGATGCCGTCATGGTCAATGGAGAATGTCCATGGCATCATCTACCATGATGGTACTGTCTTTCTGTACAACTTATTGCACACATGCACGCGCCTTTTCATGGTAGCATTTCTGCGTGTCGGTGATGCGGCATGGACAGTCGTGAAGACAAATCTGGAGGCCCCGGATCATCACTCCTTATGTGTGGCAGTGCATCAGCATGCGCCCTTGGTTTCTATAAAGCAGGATGGCATTGGTGGCTCTGTAAGGTGTGATCCGGTCGACAAAATAGGGTATATTCGTGTTGACAGCTACATCTTCAAGTCACACGGCAAGCTACTATGCGCAACCATCCTTGTTCATGTTCATTGGTTTCATGATATCGCTAGCTCGATGCCAGAAATGTTAGTGATAGTGCAGACGTTGGAAGAAGAAGCTGGTGACGAGATGCGTTGGTAACGAAGGACATTCGGAGCTTCGATGACCGTGTCTTGTTCCTCGGTTACCCTACAAGTTGCGCCATGGACGCCACCCAAATAGGTATGGATGGTGGGTGCGTTTACTTTGTTTTCCAATGAAACTTATTGAGGTATAACTTCGTCAATAATGAGATCAAGACCGTGGAGTAAAATATTGTCAAACCCACCCACTATGGGGCACATGTATGGCTCCAACCCCAACCCCACATTTCCCCAATCCATGATAGTCAAGAGAGACTCTGGAGGCTCGATCTAAATAAGGAGAAGCAAGAACATTAATTTAGTTGGTCTCATGATTTGCGGGTAGATTTTAGAGAAAAAAATCAGTTGGATGTCATTTTGTAGTGATATTATTTGGATGCACAACATCTTTTTTGTGACTCAAGAAGAATCGATATGCTTAAAAAGCATGAAACTTCGTGATGTCCTTTAAGCATTAGTTTATATTTATTTCTAGCACATAAGAGGAACCTGCAAGCTCTAAAGTTCAGGACTAATGTGCATGACCAACATAAAAGAAACAACCCTAGTTTGTGGTATTACAAAATCCCTACGTGTATTTTCTTTGAGAGATTGTGGCGGATTTGATGCCGTCCGCCAATGCTGGTCTATTATAGTCACTCCGTTCTTGGAAGTGTCATATTTTCCAGATTATATTATCTTCGTTTCATTTGCTTTGACAAATCATGGTGGATTTGATGCTCGCTGGCCAATGCTGATTGATCTTGGATCAATGAGGAACTTGTTGACTACACCCTACGAAGATTATGCGCCTAGGTGACCTTGATGAGTGCGTCACCACCACGATGCACCGACTGTGCGCGTGTTCTCTTGGTGATCGTCATGTCTAGAGGACCAGGAAACAAGATGAGATCATACTCCTGGGTTCATGCATGTCACCCCGTTGACTTGCACATCACTATGCAATGGATGCTGACCTAATGACGTAGTCTCGATGGCCCTCCTAGTACGCTGCCTCGGCCTCAATATCCTCGCGTGTAGCCAACACATTTTCCGATGGTCACGCGTCACTGTGTTTGACACGAAAAATAATAACAAATGACGATGGCTATCGTGTTACTATCTCTCTACGCGCCAGGGGAAATAAAAAAAATTGCGGGCGTGCCAGTATACTAAGTACACAAATAAACATAGAGAAACATGCACTTTATTAATCTCTCATTGGAGAAACAAAATTACAAGATCCCTTTACATATGCACTCCGTGGCCTACTAGCGCGGCCTGCCTGACTGTAGGGGTTGCGGTCTCCTGGTTCCCGGGGGCTCTGAAAGCTCCCGGTTAATTACTCCCGCGGGTTACTCCGCGGGATACCTCCGATTAAGCCGTATGGTCGTCTTTGTCGTCTTCGCTTCGCTTTCTCCATGCATGATGATGATAATGTGTGCGTGGGCGCCGGCAGAGCCCGTGTCCTCGTCGGTACATACGCCACATGTAGCGTGGCCTTAGCGGTGGCCGTGCCCGCCCTTGCCGTCGTGCCTCGTCGGTCTTGGCGGCGTTGGAGTAGTTGGTGTTGGAGTAACATGGGTCGCGCTTGGCTTAGACTTCTCGACATCATGTTGCTTTATCGGGGTGTTCAGGAGGCTACGCTTTGCGGGTGTAACGTTTTGGGGAGACCATCTCAGTGTAAAAACCAACGCGCGCTCACATGGGGCGTGGCCGGTGTGGTTGGCACCTCGTCTCGGCTAGACGCCGAGTATTGGGCGGTCCACCAAGACAAAGGGGGCCGCCTCACGGGGCCGTGGAAAGGTGGCGTTGTAGAGGCTGCGACGCGTTGGACTGGTGCTACGCCAAAGGGTGGCCTGTACGCCAGCGACGCCGTGAACCTGTACTCCAAGGACCTGTTCGCCATGGTAGGTGCACCCCTCAAAGGAGGGACCGGTCTTTCACTGTGTCGCTGCAAACTTTGGTTCGACCAAAGATCTTTACGCCATAAAGGGGGAAGCGAGTCCCGGGCCGCGTCGTCATCGAGCTCCGATTCCGCCACACCGTCTCCTCTAAGAAACGTGGTGCAAATCATGTACGCCTATAATCTTGAGTATGCATGCCATCATATGCGGCACCTTGTCATAGATCGGATCCATCTGAAACACGGAATTACTTCTCCATGCATCACTCGATCGCCACATGATCATGAGTGTGCTATTGACATATGGGGACTTCACCATAAATCGGATCCCCGTTCACCTTGACTTGTTGGCCTCTTTGTCTTCTATGGACTCTGTTCATCGTGTGATTTGTACCTGTTTATTTTCAGATGGGCGATCCAATCTTCACAAGGGCAAGGGCCATAATTTCGGCGGCCTCTCCATGCGTGCTTGCCGGCGGCTTCTGCCTGCTCCTTGTACCTGTATACAACAAACATAAACCTCACCTTGATTACCTGAGGGCGCGTAGACCGGCCGGCCGTCCGGCCAACTTCACGGGGAACGCCGTGAAACGAAACTTTCACTAGCATGGGCTAAGTGTCTTGGTCCAGTGGTGAATCTATATGTGGAGGAGAGTCTCGGTATGATGTGCGCGGCCTGACGGTGGCCGTCGTCCGTGCGGGTGTGCCAGCCTTGCGGCCGTATGAGTTGGGAACGAGTCTTTCCTATGCGCGGCGTGGCGGCCGTGTCGTGCGAGTGGCCTGACGGCCGGCTCTATCTGTTGTGTCTATGGCGGCCAGGCGGCCAGCCCTCCGTGTGCGTGCGAGCTTTCTGTGTCCGTGCGATGGATGATCATGTGCTGCTTATATAGGGAATCCCTAGGGCAAGCAGAAGGATTAGATGGGAGCGGCGCCACCGCCAATACGTTGGCGAGCGAGCATCTTCTGCGCTCGGCCGTTCCTTCCTTCTCGCTGGACTCAACTGCATGCATCCTTATTCCGTCCGGCTGGTGAGCTGCACCTTCTGATCCATTAACTAGATAAGGATGCATTAGCTAACTAACTCATGTGAGATACGAACGGGCCATTTGGCCATGCAAAAGCTAGCTAGCTAGGTTGATGCATACTAGTACAAAATCAACGTTGCATCCATGTGACGTGCTGGACCTTTGGGTTGGCGCACGCATTTTATTTAGCAAAGCTAATTAAATAAGGAAAAAGTCTGAAAAAAACCTTATACTCGTACTCAAAGTCTGAAAACGACCCTGAACTATGATTCCCTGAAATCGTCACTCTGTCCTCTCCAATCCCGGCTTATCCCGGCCCTTTGCATGTTTGTTTGAGGTGGGATTGAATGTGTGGCACAGAGGAGGGGGAATTGACTGCCAACTGGACTGGTTGTGGGCCTCGTAGGGCGCTCATAAACCGCAGCACGAACCCATCTCCCTCCCCTGTCTCTCCCCGAACGCATCTCCTTCAACCCCATCTCCTCCCTTTCCTCGCAGCAGCAATGGCGACTGGTGGTGGTTGATCGCTGGAGACGCAAGAAGATCGTGGGGGCGGCACAAATCGCTGGTAATCCCCTTCCTCCTTCTGTACGTCTTGTGGTAGTTGCATCTCCTGCTGCTGGTTGTCTTTGGTTAGGGTTTTTGAGTAGGAAAATTTGTGGTTTTAGGACTTTTACTTTGTGAGATAATTCTGGATTTGATCTTGCATTCACTTCGGATGAGTTGTATCCCCATTGATTTTTTGTAAAAAATTATGTGGCAATGCAGGTTACGGTTTGTGCTATCATCATGGATCCGCGTGACATACTGAATGTGAGGTTTCATTTCAATGGTCAATTTATTCGAACTGGGCCTGATTTAGACTATGTTGGGGGAGATGAGGCAATGTGAGAGATAGTAAGAGACAAGTTGTCTTTGCCGGAAGTGAAAGGTTTTCTTGCTGATCATGTTCCTTTCAAAGAAAGTATGAAGATTTTCTTTCTCGTGCCTAGTAAAGAACTAGTGGATGGGTTGTTATTTTTGTGTGATGATGTTGGCTGTATGAAGATGTCTGAATATATAACTGCGGGAGGAGTTGCAGAGGTTTATGTGGAACATTTTGGGGAGCAAGATGATGAAAGTGCAAGTGACAGTGGAAGTGACTTCGAAAATGAGATGGGAAATGAGGTAGCAGGAGAGAGTAATGGAGAACCAGATGCAATCATAACTGCAGAAGAAGATGTGCAGATTGTTTGTGTAAATCCATCATCCTTGACTGGAACTGAGAACTTGCTTGTACCAAATGGGAGTGGTGTTATTACTCAAGTGGTTAGCAGCCTTACAAAACAGAATTTCACTAGGAAACAGAGGCCTAACATAGAGGTACAGGGACAGAGTTCTCAATTGCATGTTCCGGAAGATTACATTACTGGCACGTCTCAGGTCTTCAATCCAGGATCACAAAGTGGGAGTGGAGCAGCTCATCAACCAATTATCCATCAGCTAGATCATGCACAGGAACATGAGAGTGATGGCGGTGGCTCTGCATTTTCAGACAGTGAGGAAGATGATAGTGATTATGTGGCAGGAAGTGATGATAGTGGATTGGATGATGAATATGTGGAACTAAGGGAAGAAGCAAGGGCTTTTAAGAAGAGAATTAGAGACTCAAAGAGGTGGGCTGAGAGAAATCCATCAGATGTTGTTCCAATAGATCTTGTTGCAAATGTGGAAGAAGTTATAGGAGAAGATCACTTTGACTCCGATGATGAAGATTACTCATATGATGATGAGACTGATGATGATGGCCAAGTTGTCAGGAGGAAGAGCCAGTACATCAGGTATAACCCCAAAGCAGATATTCCCATATTCTGTTTAGAAATGGTTTTCAGGAGCAAGAGCCAAATGAAAAAGGCACTAATAAAGTATGGGCTATTGACATTTAGGAGTATTATTTTCATGAAGTCAGAGGATGAAAGGATTAGGGCTAAGTGTGGCTGGCCTGGATGTCCATGGCTCATATATGGTGCAAAGACTAGCAGGTGTTCCAGGTTTCAGGTTCTAACATATGAAGATGAACATATGTGTGCTCCTAATAGGGACAATCACCTTGTAAATGCAAAAGTCATTGCTAGAAGGTATGAGCATATCCTAAGGGCTAATCCCACTTGGAAGATTGAAAGCATTAAGGCTACTGTTCTTAAGGATTTCTTTGCTGATGTATCAACATCAAAGTGCAAGGCTGCAAAAAAGATAGTGTCACAGAAGTTGTTGGAAGGGATGAAAGAGGAGTACACCAAGGTCTTTGACTATCAGCTAGAGTTGCTGAGGAGCAATCCTGGTAGTACCATTCTTGTTGGACTAGATCCTGAATATATGGATCAGAATATCTTCCAAAGATTCTATGCTTGTTTTAGTGCTATGAAAAAGGGGTTTAAAGCATGTAGAAGGGTGATTGGGCTTGATGGTTGTTTCTTCAAAGGAGCATGTCAAGGTGAACTTCTTTGTGCTATTGGTAGGGATGCTAACAACCAAATGTACCCAATTGCTTGGGCAATAGTGGAGCAAGAAACTACAGAAAGTTGGAAATGGTTTATTGGGCATCTAATCAAAGACTTGGACATAAATGGTGAAGGTGAAGGCTGGGTGTTCATTTCAGATCAACAGAAGGTACTTTTGTTAATCATCATCGTTTAGTCGCCTTGATGGAGCACGACCTAGTACGTTGCTAGATTATTATATTATATTGATACTACCACTTCTTACAATATTATTGTTGCTTACATTGTAATTTATGCTCATCTGTAGGGTTTGATCAGTAGCATGCAAGACTATCTGCCAAAAGCTCAACACAGAATGTGTGCTAGACACATCTATGCTAACTGGAGGAAGAAGTACAGAGATCATGCTTTACAGAAGAAGTTTTGGGCAATTGCAAAGGCTGCAAATAGAGAAGACTTCATGTACAGAAAAGCAAAGTTAGCTCAAGACACACCTGAAGGAGCAAGTGACATAATGAGAACAGAGCCTAAGCATTGGGCCAGAGCTTTTTTTCCTCTGGGTTCAATGTGTGACTCAGTGGACAATAACTTATGTGAGTCTTTCAACAATTCAATCATTGAGGCCAGATACTATCCTTGCATATCAATGCTAGAAAAGGTTAGACAAAAAATGACAAAGAGAGTTCAAGAAAATAGAGAGAAATCTGAGAAGTGGACTAATAATCCAATTTGCCCAAACATATCCAAAAAACTTAAGGTCAACATCAAATTAACTCAGTTCTGTGATGTGCTTTGGAATGGGAAAGAAGGATTTGAGGTTAAACATGTCAGTGGAAGAGGAAGGACCTACACTGTCAATTTAGATAAGAGAACATGCTCCTGTGGGTATCTACAGCTGGCAGGTCTACCTTGCTGCCATGCTATCAGTGCTATATATAAGAGTGGCAGAAGAATTGAAGATTTCATTGACAAGTGCTATTCAGTTGACCAATTCAAGAAAATATATGAGCACTGCTTGGAGCCAGTTGAAGGTGAGGAAAGGTGGCCTATTTCTCAGAATCCCAGACCACAAGCTCCAGGTTATGTGAGCATGCCCGGTAGACCTAGGAAAAATGATAGGAGGAGGGAAGAGGGAGAAGCACCAAAAGGAAAGAAGATGTCAAGACATGGGATTAAAATTACTTGTAGTATGTGTGGGAATAAAGGTCACAATAAGTCAGGTTGCCACAAAAATCCAGAAAAAGGCAAGAAAAAGAATGCCTTTCTGAGAAAAACAGGGAGGAAAATGAAGACCTCTGAGGTATATAATTTTGCATTTCTATTATTTCATATACTACTGCGTTTCTTCAGTTTCATATACTTTATTTTTCAACAGCAAGCACGGACTGATGCTAACATAAGAGCAAGCCAGCAGAATTTTTAGCAAAGGAAAAGAACCAGTCGAAGCAGGACCAAGTACAGAGAAGAGGAAGGCTCCTAGAAAGCAGAATTTGCAGGGCAAGAAAAAAGCAAAGAAGTGAACCTGCTTGACAAGTGTCCTAGTCATTTTCTTCTAGTTCTAGTGAAAACTGGTGATTCTACCCTTTTGGTTTGAGTACTGGTGACGTACTTCTTGTTCTGGTCAAAACTTGTTATCATGGCCTCTTGGTTTAAGTACTGCTTTATGTACCGGTCGCTCTGTTTGATGTACTGGTTAATGTCGATGAAATTACTATGCACACGATGCTTCATGGTCCGATTTGTGTACGACAGAAAATCTAATGGTTCAGTGCAGTTTTGTTCAAGGCAACAACGGGTTGATCTAGTCGTCCTATAAAATTGGACGAGTACTTGTCAAATATATAGCAGGATTGTAATGTCAAGTGCAAGTGGAACTACAGTGTTGTGGACTGCAGCTACAAAGTGTGTCTTCTATTTCAGCTCTCGAACTAGAAAATGTCTAGTACTGCTGTCACATTTCTGCTCCATTTATCTACTGTTGTCAAGTGGAACTAGATACTTCTCTTGTCAAGTGGAAGCACATATTGTTCTTAAATTACCACAAAAAGCTAGTGCCAATTGGAACTAGATACTTTTCTGAAATTGTAACAAAAACTGAAGTAGATAGTACTCTTATTAAGTTTAAGTAGATGCTGTCATGAAATTATCAAAAAAACTGCTGTACAACCAATTGTTTAGTACCGGCATGTCAAATTTGCCAAACAAACTGTTTAGTTCCATTCATAATTTTCATAAATTGAGTACAATGACCATACATCACATAAACAGACCAGTTCATCATCAAGCCATCACATCATCTAGCCATTACAGGTGATCCTCTACCTAGCACAATTCCTACAAACATACAACTACTAACATGATAATGCCATAAAAACACACAGTTCTGCATTTCATTTCTCTCCATCCTTTCGCATCTAGCTCTCATTGAATTAATTTCTTCATTCTTTTTCAGAAGTTGTTGTCTCAGTACAATCTCTGCTCCATTTCTCTGCCCCTGTTCTAGCCATGCCTGTCGACCACTTCAGCACTCATCCTCCTCATTGCATATCTGACATCAAGTACTTGCCGAAGAAATGGGGATCATCATGCCACGCAAAATACCCACAGCCTTCATTCTGAATCAACAATTAATTCAATCAAAGAAAGAAGAAGAGAACTCAAATAAAATTGAGGGAAATCGGATGAACAGAGCAATATCAGTAGCTTACAATTCCAGGATTCTCGTCGCTCCAAGATATCCACCGGGGAGGCTTCTTTCGCGGCAAGCAGTACCCTTCCCTCGCCGGCGGGTACGCCATCGGGTTCTCCGGGCACCGGCGGCCCAGATACTGCCTTGCGACGGCGTCTTCTGCCTGAGTACGTCGAACCGGAGGGAGTACTCAACCGGAGGAGGAGGAGAAGGAGGGGAAGGAGGAGAAGCCATCGTTGTTTGCTCGGGCGGCGCTCGCCTACCTTCCCCGAACCGCCGCCGCCGCCGCCCGTCATCGAACCCTACTTTTTCTCCCCGCCGGTAGTTCTGATTTGCTATCCCCGTCGCGACTAAATTGAACATTGAAAAACAGGGCCATCCAACGTGGCATCTGATTAAGCCACAATCCCTGCCATGTCAGCTAACCCGGAGCACAAACGAGCTTTTGCCAAAAATCAACCAGGATACGCTGGGATTCGAAAGGATAGGGTGATGATTTCAGGGAATCATAGTTCAGGGTCGTTTTCAGACTTTGAGTACGAGTATAAGGTTTTTTTTAGACTTTTCTCATTAAATAATATAACCCCTGGCCATGCATGCATCGGCTAGGATATGGGATGCAACGTGTCAAGTTCATTGTTTAAGCCAGCAGACTAGCAAAAATATTTGATAGAAATATGCACGTACGAGTCTCCTTATTTGCGCCAATATCACTTGCAATTTTTTAATACTCTGAGCTTATCATATATGTCAAATTAATAAATCTTGACAAAATATCGTCCAACACACTGTTTCCGACTTCTATGCGCCCTGCCAACCCCACAGGTGCCTACCTACGTGCTGCTGCAAGACAGAGCCATGCTAGTCTGAGTTGGGTGCCGCAGCGTGCCTGATGCAAAGCCGCATGCCCCCTCCGAGCACCCTACAGTGCATACACCGGCCACTTGCCTTGATGCCCGTGCACCACCTCACACCGGCAGCGCCCATGTTGCATAAATCTAGCCATAGCTTAGTTCGGTGTCATGGTAGCAATTTCAGTCTATTTCCACTAACATGGAAGGATTTCTAGGATGTGTTCCATGGTTTGTTGGCTGCCATGGCAGCCCTTTTAGGAACCATGCCGGCTGCAACCACCACAGCAACAGATGGTAAGAAGCGCAACTATATCCCACTCAAGAAGGGCATTACCCAAGTGGAGGGCTTCAAATGCAAGAAGATGGGGCACATGCCACGGTCTGCCCAAAGATGAAGGATGGTTCTGCAGCAAAGTCTATCCTGCTCCAGGAAAGACACGTGAACCACATGGACATGGAGGAGATGTTTGAGGAATCAGACGCTATTATGGGTAACTAATACTGGACTAGACTTCCACATGTCCGTAGAGTACAATTTGGTTAGACAGAAAAGATCAAAACATATTGAGACATAAATATATTTTTTTCAAAAATTCACAATGCACCTTATCTTCTATATCTAAATATTTAGTACCCACTAACCTATTCCTGTCAACATACAAGCATGCCACCTCATCATATAGCATGCATGGAAAAAGACCAATCCCCACAACCTATTTCTATAACCGTAAAAGCATGCTACATCATCACGCAACATGCATGGGAAGACACTCACCACAACATGCACATATGCATGGGAATTTCCATTCTATAATGATATTTCCATTTAATAAATATTATACAACTATACAATAATGAAATACAATAAGTCATATGTATTTTTAGTTCTAGGTCTTACATTATTACTCCAAGACATTCAACTTTCATACAAGGAGTCTCATTATAAAATGTTGCAAACTATGCCGCACAGTTATAGTATAAACTAGTGCTAAAAAGACCGATCTTATTTTTAGTTTGGCTATGTACTTTAAGACTGATCTTATTTTTACAACTTAATTGATTTAGCAATACATAGGCGAACCACAACCTAGCTCTGTTATTCATCAATTGATTTTACCTGTCCTTTTCTGTCGGGATCTGTAAAGGTGTGGTCATGTGCTGTGGGTTTGCAAATGCTGCAAATCTACAACATCCGGAAGGCAAAATAACAACCACTAATACGCTGTGGGTAGTTAGAGGTCAAGACAAGTGATTACCGGGCTATTCTGTGTTTTTTCCAAGCATGGCTACTCTCTCTCTCTCCCAGCTCACTCACGGACAGAAGTAGGAGAAAGGAGACACATTGGACACGAGGATTTTTTTTGGCGGCGCATGAACGCCGCTGTGGACGCACGCCCGCCCTAATCTTCTCCCTCTTTCCAATGGCTACATCACGGCAACTCTGGATGATTACACATTCTGATCAAGGCTGGCTTGATACCGTCCGGTTACACAGCACCCACGCACCCACGCACCCCACGCACTCACACTACTAACAGCACTCACCTATCCTAGTGGATCATGCACACACGATGCGCTCAACGCTGCTGGCGTCCAACGGCCACAAGACTCGGACGCGGCACACATCGACGTCCGACCTGAAACAGTGCGAGCGCGCGCGCACACACACACACTCGCGACACAGACACACCACACATCATGGGCTGGCTTGCTGCTAACATTCACGCCCCAAGCCATGACCTTGCACATCTCAGGCTCATCGTCGACATCGCGCCATGGCTGCTCCTACGGCCTCCTCGACGCTTGACACTGCCTCCATGTTCTTCCTCGACGATCGCACGCCGAGCTTCTTCTCCACCGGCCACGTCGAACTCCTCGGCGACGCACGCCGAGCTCCTCCATGACGCCGTGCCCTGCACGCCCCGGTCGTGCACACGCTCACGCACTGACGTGATCGACGCGGCCGCCCTGTGCTCCGCTGGACGTGTTCTCCTCCGGTGATTCGCACACCCTCAGCTCACGCACATGCCGTGCCCTGACGCAAGCAACGTGGCCGCTTCGAGCTGCCTCACCTGACAAACGCCGGAAGGATGTAGCCAAACACGAGCACGGACTCGAGCACAGCGGCGACCTATGCCTCCTCCCAACATCAACCGCACGCTCGTACGCGCGCCCGCGGTCCCGACAGGCCCGACGCGTCCAGTGCGCACCCATAACACCCACCGGTCATGCCCGGCTCGCCGCCATGGCTTATTCCCTGCACTGTTGTGGTCTCAACCACAACACAGCACCCCCGCCGCCGGCGACACACGCCTGACGTCCCTCGGCGCCCTGCACGTCCTGCGCGCACCCGACGCGCCCGACCGCACCAGTGCGTCCCGCGCGCACCCGACGAGCCCGACCATACCACACGCCGTGGACTCACCGTGCGCCGCCTCCGCGTTCGACATGACAGCGGCAGCCCGCGCATCTCCACAGGCCGAGACACGACCCGGAGCTTCACCGCATAGCAGGCGGCGAACGCCGCTGCCACCGCGGCCTCCTCGCCGCGCCGCGCCCCTCCATAGACCGACATATGGCTCAGAACATCGCGCAGCCGCCGGCAAACTCCGCCACCGCCGGCACGCCTCCAACAAGGATAACGACACCCAAGATGAACCAGCTCATGATACCAATTGTTGTTGACAAGCTTGACTGCTCTCTCTCCCAGCTCACTCACGGACAGAGGTAAGAGAAAGGAGACACACTGCACACGAGGATTCTTTTGGCTGGCGCACGAACGCCGACGTGGACGCACGCACGCCCTAATCTTCTCTCTCTCTCCAGTGGCTACATCACGGCAACTCTGGATAATTACACATTCTGATCAAGGCTGGCTTTATAGCTGTCCGGTGACGCAGCACCCACGCACCCACCCACCCCATGCACTCACACCACTAACAGCACTCACCTATCCTAGTGGATCATGCACACACGACGCGCTCAATGTGCTGGCGCCCAACGGCCACAAGACTCGGACGCGGCACAAACCGATGTCCGCCTGAAACAGTGGGCACACACACACTCACGACACAGACGCGCCACAGCATGGCTTGCTGCTAACATTCTGAACATGGGTCGTGGACTTCCCTGTCGACCCTGAAAGTGCACCACCTCTTTTCCTCCGTGACGTTCGTTAGAACTTGTATTCCCATTCTGCATGCATCCCAGTCCCACCTGCTCGAACTAAATCCCATGACGCAGACACTACAGTTCTCTTACAATTATGTGGTTTAGCCAGCTACGTAGCCACGTGGAGATGGAGGACAACCTAGTCATGGGGTCAAAAGCAGCAGTATCCCTATGTTTGGCAAACAAGAGAGGGAAGCCAAGATAGTCAGGGGTGAGGTTTACTGGGGCAAGGCTGTCCAAGTGTATATATGCATCGAGGGGCCTTGAGTTTTCTCAACTACATGTTGCCGTAGTACACCTATTAATAACATGAATATGCTTGGGCAACGATATAACCTCAAATAAACGTGAAGTAAGGTACTTTCTTTAATAATACAGTGAGCATTTGCAGAAATGATTTTGGCTAACCACCCTTAGTGGTTGTTTGGATAAATAAAATTGGCAACCAGTTTTAATAAAACGTGTTTTCACAGGATTTTTCAGAAAGACAGTTTTTTTTTTGTAATTCGGTTAGGAATGGATATGCATGAAAGATTGTTTGGCTGATAGCCAGCCCAGCGAGCACTCGTGGAGAGTAGCATCACACATCAAGCGCAACAGTAGCAAGCGCATCGTCAACTTGGCGATTGTTTTTCTGCCAGTGCTCTCTTCCTCGTGAGCGAGGTGGCGCCTTATTCGCCTACCTAGCACCTGTCTGAGCTCCAGTGCGTCCGAGCTTGCAGTGCTCATGTCTGGGGTTGCCCAGCTGCGTGCGCTGAGCAAAGCCATGGAGGGGCTCAGTAACGCGGATGACGTGGTGTCGTGACATGTGCAAGAGGAGGTCAGATTCCACCGTGAGGCCGTGCCCTGGAAGGCAGCATCGTCGACTAGTGCAGCCACCATGTACTGGGCATGTTTAGGGTACATGGAGTGCACTGTATTCGTGTCATTGCAGCATCACCTACATCCTACTGGGCGCCATCCTGTACCAAAGCAACGCGCCGCCGCCATAATGGTCAAGAGCCATATGTGCAGCTCCTCGACGCTGCATTGTACACGGTCCACGACATGGACACAGGCGCCTTCGCTTGCTGATTGGGTCTTCTTCATCCATGGTGGATCCTGTTGTGGCTGCATGCCCAGAGGGCCAGAACTACGGGAACCTGGGGCTGCATGTCTTGCGCTCGGGTGCCCCTGGCCGTGGCGGCACCGATGTGATTGATCATTACAAGAGACACATTTCACCATAGAGGAGACGTAGACGCTGAAACTGGATTATAGAAAAACGTCGAATCTTTGTTTTTCCAAAAACCCAGTTTTCTGGTTTTACAGGTGACGGAGTCCTGGATCAGGCGGTCTATGGGTCGCCGGCCTATATCTCATGGGCTGGACAGTCGGGCCGCACTATATCGGGAACGAAAACCTTTTGTGCCTTGACGTGTATCCCATGTAAAGATGGAAGATTCGGCGTCCTTGTTCATTCGATGTAACTGACTATGTGTAAACCCTAGTACCCTCATGTCTATAAAATCAGAGGGTTTAGTTCATGGAGGCTAAGAGAACATCTATTATCCTACTAGACCAGGGTTTAGCTCATCTGATCTTGTTGTAGATCGACTCTATAATCCTTATATACACGAGCAATATAATCAAGTAGGACGTAGGGTTTTACCTCTTAGAAAGGGCCCGGATCTGGGTAAATATTGTGTCCCGCGTCCCTTGTTTCCCATCTACCCCGTACCCGACATCTGCCAGTTATGACACCGACAATAGGCGTGATATTTCAGGCGCATGGATCTCAATACACCCACGAATTGTAGGAACTTATATTAGTGGATAGAAAAATTTGCGCCGAGCAAGGCACGAATGAGTAATATTAATAGACAGACAAATTGATTTGAAAACTTCATTTTACTGGAAGAAATATCTCTGGATGGCTATTACTGATGAAGAGGCAATGGGTGAAATGTTCTCTTCCATTATCTAAAAGAATATCTCAGAAATGAAATGATTATAAAACAACTGCACCTTACCAAGGGCCCAAAATAAGCGAAAAGTGCAAACAATTATAATTAACAGTTCATCCAAAATTTGGTCCTTGGTTGTTTAGATTCCGTTCATTTACCATGTAAGACCTCAACGACTTATCTTGCAATTTAAGCAAGAACGCAAAATTCTTAGTAAAATAACTGCACCCAAAGTTAATCCATAGTAACAATCCCATGAACAATCAGAGATCAAGGAAACTCAAAATCGTTTTAATAGTTTTCATTATTGTTTTCTTTGGCTCCTTTGTAGATGGGTGATACTGGAGGAGCTGTTGTACACGGAGAATCCAGGGGTTTAGCACCAACGGAATCGATTCATGTTGAGAACATAATGGTAGCCTGTTGGTTTATCTGGTGGGAGCGTAGAGCTGTAGACGCAGCGTTCAGGAGGAAAAACCGGGATTAGCGATTCCGGCACGTGCAGCGATGAGTCTCATGGTGATAGTAGCAGATTCCATTGCTCAAAACTTCAAAAGGCTCGAGCACGAGCACCATATACTGATTAGGATATAGGCATACTGCGACATGCAACCTCGCTGTCCTGCCAGCGAACTCTAGCTTGCCTAATCCAAAGATGCATATTAGGAACCATGGTTCCCAAGCATGAACACCCAAACAGATCGGAAGAGTTTACTCCGCTCGAAGGTAGCAGATCTGGCGGGCCTCATCTGCCATCGCCGCTAAGACAAGAACACTTAGGGCGCAGATGACATCCACTGATCCTGAAATCGGTGAAGTGGTTCCTCGCATAGATAAACACCTCCACCTTTGTGTTCAACATCATAGTGCCCATCCGCTCCCAATGCATCCCATTTTAGCGCCACTTGATATCCTCATCTCGTTGGTGGCAGCATCCCATTTAGTACCTCACACCTACTGGTCATAAACGAGTTATTTCCGTGCATAACGCACGCATCTACAAGTAGGTGAAGCTGGTTAATCGATATGGAGAACAATGTGCATATTGCGTACCCTAAAAAAGCAAACCGCTGGATGGATTCTTCCTCGAGCAAAATATACTAACGTAGGTGAGCACGAGATGCTAGAATTCATTATTTATAGCAACAAGGCCGTGTGGTACTGCCGTTTATTTATTTATCTTTTTAAATGATGAGTACAGTTAGGCCTCTCTTAATGCACATGAGCTTAGATGAGGTACTAAGCACATCAAAGAGTTCGGCAACTAAAGCATCATTGCATAGGTGATTAAAGTTAGTCATAGTCAAAGTAACTTAGCTAGTAACATAATACGAACCCAAGGCAAGTTAGCTTATGTGACTAGTAGCTAATGAGGTGAGAGGTGTTTGTGATAACATAATATGTTACCGACAATTGCACGATGAATTTCATCATCTCTACAGCTCATCATATCATCCCACTCTGAATTTCTATGAAACTATGCACTAATGAACAAACTAAAAGATGGGGGGTTTGAATAACTGTGGGTTCCTCACCGAAAGTCAAGAGAAGATTTGGAATTATCTGAAAAGAAGGGCCATAGTAGGATCAAGGGCCGCAGCAGGGGGGGCCATCCTTTCAATGGAAATAGCACCCGGATCACGAGAAGATAGATCAAGGGCGAGCTCGTCTCGCGCCCGGCAGCAGGACTGAGCTCGTCTCGGGCCCGATAGCAGGATCATGCTCGTCTCGCGGCCGGCAGCAGTACCGCGCTCATCTGGCGCACGGCAGCAGGATCAAGCTCGTCTCGTGCCCGGTGCTGCTGGACGACTCGATGGAGGCTTGCCACGCATCCGATCGTCTCTTCGATTGGGGGTAGCGACGGTGTCGGTGTGGTGGTATGTAGGTCTCGATGGCTGGGCGGCGGTCCCGGTGGTGGTTGCGCGGTGCTCATGGGCAAGGCCCGTCGCTTGGTGTTGCCCGATGGCCATGGCCGTGTGGGCGGCGTGGTTCTCGGTGCGGCATTTGTTGACGGTGAGTATTGGGCGGGCGAAAACCTACTCTATCTTTGGGCCGAACGGCGGTGGCGTAGCTGTTCCCTTCTTGAAGCTGAAATTTTCCTCGCCCTCACTTCTACCATGAATTTATTACGTCATGGACGGCCCAAAGAATGTCATGCAGGTGCGTCTCCAGCCGACCCAGGATGAAAATCTCATTTTCTGTCATGATGTTTTGTCATAGAAGTAGGAGCCCACCGCATCTATGATGATACCTATTTTTGTCACAATTATCATCATAGAAGTGTCATAACCATGATAGAAAAAGCTTTCGTTGGGGTCATAATGTCACGGATGTGTTTTTTTGTAGTGTTTATCATAAGAAAAGTATGCCCAATTTCGACATATTACCTCCTTTTAGGTTAACAAGGCACACATATTTTGAGTTCAAGTATTGATTACCATCAACTAGACAATAGTGTAAGTTACCACCGATTACACACGTAGTATATGATCCCATAAAATAGGGGAGAAGTTACTTTATATACCAAAAAATATTTACGTTCATAACAAATAGGTGTGTCTAGACAAAAAAAACTTAATATATATTGACCTCTACATATATTTGAAGGATAACATTGTTCTTATAATGTACTTCCTCCGTTCCTAAATATAAGTCTTTGTAGAGATGCTACTATAAACCACATACGGATGTATATAGATGCATTTTTAGTGTAGATTCACTCATTTTGCTCCGTATGTAGTCTATAGTGAAATCTCTACAAAGACTTACATTTAGGAACGGAGGAAGTATTACTCTAATATTATTGTAATTTATCATCGACATGTTTGTTTGTTTCTAACTTTTCCTTTATTAATTTATATTTTACAATGGTATATTCCCTAAGCAATTGGAATCTTCAAGATGACATAGGTACAATTGATACTACAGTGTGCAATTTAATAATGTTACAATGCACATGTCACTTCACATTGTAATTTTGGGTAGTAATTCACTTGCGACGAATCTGATTTAATGAAAGAAAACCAAACTAATTCCATAATACACATATATAATAGAAGTGCATGCAAATCTATCATCGATGCAACAAGGTACTCCTTACAAACTTGACATCAACATGGAAACAAACTAAACTACTTAAAGTATATCACCAATTATCACTCATATGTTGCATAGGCAAGCATTCCTCATAAAGGACGGATAATAAAATCACAATGAAACAAATTTAATGTGGATTGGTGTGTGAGACACTGCAAATATACAAAAACTGCAAAATCAACAAAATGTTCTATTGTAATATAAAATTACCAGAATTTGAAATTATAAGGTGTTCCACGTGTGTTAGGAACTATACTAGAATCAAAAGCTATAAATGGTCTGAGCTTTTCCATATATACTACTCCCTCGGTCCCATAATATAAGGCTTTCTTGCAAGCTAATATAGCATGCAAGAATGTCTTGCAAGCTAACATAAGCTTGCAAAAGCATCTTATATTGTGCCGCAGAGGGTTAGCAACTAGCTAATACTAGTTGTCAACCCGTGCATTTGCACGGGCTAGTTTAGTAACCTACAATGGGATCAAGTTTTGAGACTACATCTCATTTACTGGGAGTAAGGAAAAACAAATTATTTAATCACCTCTAATCTAGGTATATAATGCCTTGAACACATTGAAAATAAAATTTGCTAATTTTTCATTCACTTGAGATATATTCCGACCAGTTGCTAGAGTAATTAAGAAGTTTACTTTAGATATAAGATTAAAGAGCACTAGGAAATTAAGAAGTTTACTTTAGATATATTCCGACCATACAGGGAGGGGTTTGCATTTTTTGGTTATACTAGGAAATTGCTCATACACTGCTATTTCTACAAGGTTACATAATTAAGTTATGAATTCGTCTAGATAACATCAAGCACACGTGGGAGAAAAAGTTCGATCGGAAGAGAAGTATGCTCAAAAGGTTGCCTCCACTTGCACCAAAGTGAGGACTGGAGGGCTCCTTTCCTTTGTTTTAATAGAGGAAGTGGATTCATATTTGTCGGGGAAAGATGTTGCAACACATGGAGAAATCCATCCCGGCAACAACAGGGAAAATAAATGCATGGAGTGTCTGTCATGGACATGTGACCTAAATGAAGGACGTCATGCACGAATGTTCCGCATCCATCAGACATCCATGGGAGTGTTATCACACATTGACATGGAGCGTCCATCATGCACCTACATAAGCATCGTCACATACTAACATGGATCATCCATCATGTACCCATGGGCATATCGTAATGAATCAACGGTGAGTCTCCATCGCGTACATACAGGAGCATAGTCACACATTGATCTGGTGTGTCTGTCATGAACACATCGGAGTGTTATCACAGACCAACATGGAGCCTCTTCTGCACAACAATGGGAGTGTCATTGCGTACCAACTGGGGTCAGCTGTTGCGCACAAATAGGAGCGTTGATGCGTACCAACCTTGGCGCACTGATGGGAGCATCGTCTTTAATGACAGCACCGGATCAAACCAGTCGCTTTAGTGAAACTAGGTGTAGCATAGTAGAAACATTTGAGGCTAAATTTCTAATCTCAAACCTTCATCCTTCTTTCCCTCTAAATTGAGGAACACCCGTCCATTCCAATCGGTCAAAACTTGAAATAAAGAGAGCTTTGCTGGATGATGTTTAACATTTCCTTCCCTATGTACTAATTTTTTTAAGGATGTCTCATTTCTATTGATCAATTTTGAGGGGAAAACATAGTGCAAGAGTGCCGACTATGATAGTGGTGATGGTCTATAACAAGCTTCTTTGAGAAAATTGCTCCTAGCTACCTATACAGTTCAACCCAAGGTGCAGAAAACTGCTCAAGCAACACTCTTTTGGTTCTTTGAGCCGTGGCACTTTCAATTTGGATGGCATCAACGCTGATTGACGGTATAGTCTAAGAATGTTATGGTAGCACTTAGTTTCCCAGTCCTCACAATCTTATCTACCAACACTGACACATGTAACTAGGATGAGAGATGGCGAGTTAATTATGTGCATATCAATGTCAATTTTCCATGGAAGAACCGAGGGTGTGTATTACTTGGAGTTCACCTACTGCTTAGTATCAGAGAATCCTGGGTGATTTGTAGAGCTATTCAAGGAGCCATGTATTGCATTGCCATGGGCGAAGAGCTTTGATTTCTCAAAACTATTGTTGTGTGCTTTCACCTCGCCTGTTCTACTCACAATCTTTGTTGAAATTAATGCCAACAATATTCACTGGAAGAATTAATATTTACAGTGATGAAGGACGCATACACATCTGTGCAACCTCAAGGATGGGCAACCTAAACATGCATGCACGACATGGCCCATGCATACTCAGTACATTTCCGGTTTGAAGGGGAAAACATGTAATCATTTCCACCCTCTGAGATAGTCCCAGTGTGTTCCTTTCATCACAAAGGCTTGCTAAACTTTAAACTGGGACAACTCTTTCCTGATGCCTTGCAATCCTATACTATCGACATTCCATACTGGGATATTACTGTGCAGATGTTGCGCCCCGGACCAGCGCCCGCCATGCCCAGTGCGCGCACACGCACACTGGACATGCCCGCCGTGGCTTATTTGCCAACACACATACACACATAGGAAAAAATATGGGCATGAGAGATTTGTGCTTTCACACAAATTTGTATGTGTTCTGGTCACACAAAACAAACACAGTGTACTGGCGAGGACAAATTTGTATGTGTTCTGGGGTCACGATGGAGTTAGTGGCAGCTTGGTCGTTGTCCTGCACTACTCACCTGAGGTAAAGCCATCATATCAGTATAGGCACATGGCTAATGTTTCTCTGTTTCTCCCTGACTTACAAGTCTGGAGCAACACAGATACTCCCTCAATCCAAAAATAAGTGTCTTAGCTTAGTTGCAACACCTATTTTGGGACGGAGGGAGTAATTGTGACTAGATACACATGACTTGCAACACCCAATGATTTGTGGTTTCATGCAACACTGCTTGCCTTCACAGTTTATATGATCCAGCAGATAACCGAGGCAAGGGAGCGGAGGCGGAGGACGAAAAAAATTAAGGTGTGGCGAACTTTGAAGTAAAAATATTCATGTAAATCCTCAGAAGAATAACCAAATATAGGAGAAAAATGAAATCATTAAGCCAGCCACCAGACATCTTTGCGTAACTCGGTCTTGATGATTTTCAAGTAGTTAACTATGAAAAGGTGTTTGCACCTGTTGCTCGACTCGAGACGGCGAGGCTGCTCCTAGCCATAGGGGCACAATAGGATTGAAAGGTTTTTATATGAATGTTAAATCTACTTTCCACAACAATGATCTCATAAAAAGAAGTGTATGGGGAACAACTTCTTGGCTACGAGGAAAAAAAGCAAAGAAGATAAAATTCGTAGCTCAACGAGGCACTATATATAAGGGCTAGCGACCAAGAGCTTGGAACATAGTAAGACCAAAGTTTGACCTGTCTCAGTTTCAAGAGATATTCCTTTTTGCACGCGGTTAAGGTGTCAACGATCTGGTTATAACCGTAAATAGCATGTTGGTCTATCCCTGGTCGCATAGTCGGTAACGCTTTGAGCACGGTAAGTTGGTTATGTGCTGTCAAAGTAAATATATCCAAAAAGGTGCAAATTGCATGCGTCACCAAGATTTTTTTTTCCGCTCAGCTTTCTGATCGCTAGTCACGAAAAGTTCTACCAAGAGCAAACCATCAAGATAATCGATCAGATCGTTGTGCAGTGAAAGACGCAGTTAGAGGAGCACGTGCTAGACATCACATCAGTCAAGCTAGCTGCTTGTGTGCTTCCTAGCTTTACATGTACGTGCGTTGTGCTAGGCAGCACATCAATCAAGCTGCGTGCTTTGTGCTTGTGTGCTTCCAATCTGGGTTTGCATATACGCGCCTTGCGCTTGGCTAAGGGTCTAACAAACAATAAATGCACATGTATAAAAAGTTTTTGGCACAGAATCAAGGTGTGCCCGCTGGAGCCCTCCGCAAGTGCAAGGGAGTATGCTGGCAAACTCAGCCATGCATGCACTAACCTATCACGCCATGAAGCTAGCTAACTAACTAACTGATTCAGCTATCTATCTAGCCGCAAATGCATGCACTGACCCACGACGGGGCTGCACCACGCGCACAACCTTGATCCGCACGATCCGCCCGCGCGCACAACGCGCCCCAACATGCACGACACAGCTAGCTGATCACGGATATAGAGGCCGCCACGTACCGGCGTCCGGACACGACCGACACGCACATACAAGCTGGTCACCACCGTGGCGTGGCTTATTCCTAACATTTACTCCATCTCTTTTTGATGTGTGGTCGTGGGCTGGAACCTGTAATTGCTGAGCTTCGATATCACACGCCGGCCACTTGCTAGCTGGAGCTGTCGTCGTCAGTCCATCTGCTGCAGGTCCAAGATTCTGGTGCGGAAGAGCTAGCGATACTCCTGTTGCAGTCATGAGTCTGCATCGGTCGGTGATTATTCCCGCTCCGTGCAACCAGTCATTAAAACGCACAACTGTTTATTTGCTGCTGCATCTTAACAGTCATAGACTGATATTAAGCCAGAAATAGCTTCAACAAGATATATTGGCTAGTTCGTGGAAGCACGTGGGCAAATTTGCTAATTATACGTTAATGTGACGATGATTGCCCGTTTGTATATGGAAGACGTACAATTGATTGCTAACACGAATACATGGTTACCCAATGAGTGGGTTCAACCAATTACAAATTTTCTTGGAACTAATGGACACGCTTCCATATGTGTAAATAACATTAACATTTGCTCAAAATGGTAAAAATAAAAAACATTATCACAACATATGTGTTTTTTTTAGAGAAAAGCCATATAGCCCGACTTCAAATTAATGAAGCCGTCAACTGGCTAGGATACAAGGTGCTTATTATTACAACGGCTGAGCATGGAAAAGCAGAAAAATTAGAGACAAAGATCACCTATGGCTCAAACTACAAAGCCGGCCAAAGGGCGGAATTGCCAACACTAGGGGAAAAACAACCATGCCGTCGGAGAGCAGCACACCGATAGGGGAGTCCAAGGATCACGGACAAGCAGCGAAGAGGAGAATCGAGCCTTGTAGGATGAAACCGTTGGCTCTGCCACAACAAAGTCGTGCCATTGCCGGAGGGGAGACCACTAACTCCTCTACATCCAGTACAGGGATGCCACTCATTGGCCGGAAAGCACGAACGAAGCATGGCAGCCATCGCTGAAGTGTAACAATACTCAAAACCCCCCACCTCCACCACCGTCGGACATCCGAGGACGCACTGCACTGCAGCCACCACCAACCCACACATTGCAGCACCCCATCCCCAGACGTACCCCAATACGACGCCTCTGAGAAGGACCACGACGCCAGTGCACCGCCGCCGGCCAACCAATAGGCCTAGGTTTTCACCTGGGGACTAAAAAGGTGGGGAGGAGGGGGGCGGGGGGAGAGGAAGTTCAACACGCCCTCAGGAGGGGAAGATCGAAGCCGCAACACCTACGTCGTTGTCGAGGTGGATGCAGAGTCGACCAGGGGATAACCTCGTTCGAAGCTTCTACCGTCACACCCTCCAAAGCAAGATTTGGCAGCCCAAATGTCTCGAATCCAGATTGGTAAGGGGGAAAGCCACATCGGGGAATGAGGCCGAAAATCCAAGAAGTGAGTCGCCTCTGTTGCCCAACCGCCGTCGAGTGGCGGAGGGCAACCAACACTGCAGTGCCACCCGCCGACGAGGTCGACGTGGCCAGCCAGATCGAGGCCACCACCACGGCCCCAAGGCTCCTGAGTGAAGCAGGCAGTGAGCCTTGCCACCACTTTCGCTGGAGGTCGCGCCACAACCTTAGGTGGCGGCAGGGAGGGAGGAAGAGGCCGAGGGGGGTTCTCGAGCTCTAGGGTTTCATCGCCTTTGGGTCGCCCGCTCGGGGCAACGCGAGGACACCTGACTGCCATCACTGCTAGATTTTTAAGAAGCTCCAAGTCTTCCTCTACCTCAATGTCATGGTCAAATAACTATGTTGCTTTTGTTCTAGTTGTTGTGACCTTCGAGGAAGCTCTTTATTAAGCTATTATTGTCGCAATGTATGGCCTTCTTCCCACTAAATGACGAAGAAAACACCTGTTTACGAATTTTGGACAAAAACCACTGATTCTCAGTCTAATCTTTTGCAAGAAACACCGATCGGTTGCTCTGGGCATTTTAACCGTGATTATTACATGTCGGGCTCGCATTTGATGACGTGTCGTGAGGTTCACAACAGTATACTGCTCTTAATATGGTTTCTTTAACTCATTCCCGCACATCTCTCGGTTTGTTCGTGAGCAAATAGTTTCCTAGAAATTCAGGGAGTGTTACCAAACATCATATGACACGATGACCTCTAGGTATGATGAAATTCGGTGCACGGATGGAAATCAACACACGTAGTATCTGGTGCTGAAATTGCAACTATACATGTTGTGCTTTTCTTCACTTCATTTAGTCTAGCTAGGAAGGAAGATGCTGCTAATCGAACCATATGGACAGGCTTAGTTCATTTGCAAGTTATTTTTGTTTCGAAGAGTGGGCTGGTTCTGGGGTATTATTACTACTGTTATCTGCTCTATACGTTGCGGTTCTTTGGTTACATCTCATAAGCATGGTAGTGTCGCTAAAATAAAATTATGGATGACTTGTTGAAGTTGTGAAGCACACAACAATAATAATCTCTTTTGTTCGATGCTTGGACAGATGGGCTCAGTGGTTCTTGTGTAATTTGGCAATAGGTATTACCAAGACCAGGGTGGTTCTTCTTTGATTTGTTGTTGCAATCTACTGTGATTTGTGAGCTCATAATTAACTTAATACTCATGAGGAACCAATCAAGCATATGTTGTGCTAATGGGTTATCATTTAACAACATGAGGAAACTTGGGTAAGGTACTTGACACTTGGGGGCTAATGTGTAACACAAATTCGAAGTTTCATGCTACCACTAGGTTAAACATGTTCAATTTAAGCCGGAAAAAACTAATAGTAAGTCGATTACTAAGTCTACAGCATATTCATTCATAAGCAATAGACTTGGGGGGCTAGTATAGTAAGTAAGGTTTAGAATAGAAAACATAAGTTATACCTCAGATTTATGTTGTATTTGCTTCACCATGTCAATTTCCAGGTCACGACTATTGTGCACTTGGTTCAGATAGCCTGAGACTATATCACCAATACTTAGGTGAGAATAATCAGTGATGTCTTGTTTGGCTTTCCGACGCTGGGCAAACTCCTCCTTGGCAGTGCATTGGGCAAGAAAAGTAGGCTGGCCCGGTTCAACATATTGGCTCTTGACAATAACCTCCGGATCAGTTGTCTTGGCCGGGCTAGGAGTTTTCGGGTCATCCAAGTTATGAGTAACGTCTTCTGCAGGCGGGTCAGAAGTTGGCACCGGAATATCAGAAGCCGGTTCAGGTGGTGGCTGATGAGTGGAGCTGTTAGGAACGGATGAGTCAAGCACCGGTTCGGTAACCACCGGGTCCTGGGACGGCTTATTCTTCTTTGCCCTCTTGCTGGGATTTACTTGCAAGCTGTCAATCAAAGTGGAAAGATAAGCATCAAAGTATAAGTATGGAAAAACTTAAGGTAAGAAAGGTTATATTACCCGAGAGCCGTTTTGAAAGCCGACATGTTCGATTGCATCGACTCATCAGAAGAAGGGGAGGTATCCTGATAGTTAGAGTCAGATGAATTGAGAGGTTGGCGAATCAAACCCATCAAGGGTAAAACAAAACGTAAACCAGAGATAACCTCGGTCCGACGCTTCCTGGTAACGTCGGTAAGCCGGAGGAAAGCTCTGCGTCCTGGTTGGCCCGAGTCTGCCGCCGATTTTCAAGCTGTTGTTGCTTCAAAAGAAATTGAGGATCTTGGTAAGCTAGAGGATGTGAAAACCTTACTTTTCGGGTCACCCTGCGGATTTTTTGTGTTGGCAAAGGCTCTGAGTCGGAGGAAATTATAGTTACCTCTTTGCCAAATACTTGACTGTTCCCAGTATCCTCCTGAAAGGATCAAATATCAGTAAGGTAATGAGTTAAAGAAAATCAAAAAAGATTACCACTTCCTCATCCGAAGAAGAGTCATCCAGTTTCAACATATCGGAGGCGCTGGGTTTCTTCTTCTTAGAGGTACCCGTCCTGTCGGCTTTCCTTTCGGTCTTCTTGGCCGCCCTGGCCTGTTTGGTAGCCTCATGGTCATACTTGACCTTCCAGAAATTATCATCGGCCTGTGGGAAAAGATAAAGAATCATAAGTACCAGAAGGTAACATATTAAAGAGTATTTGTGAAGATTAGTAACTTACCGCAGGAGCCGGGTTCTTCTTGCAGAAGGGAAGTAAACTGAAGGTATTACTGGTTACAGTGCCCTCCTTCAATAGCGACTGGACTGTAGCTTCTACCACATCATCTGGTAAGTCCTCAGGGCTATGACGCATTGGGTCTTCCTTTTCGCCTGTGTAAGTACACATTAAGCTGGAACGGCGACTTAATGGTAGTATCCGCTAGGTGACCCAGACCCGGACCAAATCGATGCCATTTAACCCGTTGCCTAAAAGGGCTTTGATCTTCCGGATGGTGGGATTAAGAGGCAGGCTTTCAACAGCAGTTAACTTGTCTGCCAGATGATGGTTGGACTCAAGACGCCGGGCACGAAAGCCGGGCAGAGGCTTCTCATTAGCTGGAGAGGTGTCTTGACAATAGAACCATGTTTGATTCCAGTATTTGGGGTGACTCGGCAGCCCAGCGTAAGGGGAAAGGCAATCTCTCCGCCTCTGGATTGAGATGCCGCCAAGTTGAAGACGAGGCCCGTTGGCACGTTCATTCTGCCGGTTCAAGTAAAAAAGCTCTCTGAACAGCAGCAGACTTGGTTCTTCTCCTAGGTATACCTCGCAGAAGACATGGAAATTACACAAATTTGACACGGAATTGGGTCCGATGTCTTGAGGCCTCAGGTCAAAGAAATCCAAAACTTCCCTGAAGAATTTTGAGCCGGGAGGGGCAAATCCCCGGTTCATATGATCTGTGAAAACTACTACCTCCCCATCCTTGGGTTGAGGTATCTCCTCCGACGGGTGAGGGGCACGATAAGACATGGCTTCCTTCTTTGGTAAATGGCCAGACTTTACAAACTCGGCAAGTTTGCTTTTGGTTACTGTGGATGGAACCCAATTGCAAGTCACAAGGGCCTTGGCCGCCTTAGGAGCCATAACAACAGTGGCCTACGACAAAGTAAGAAAGCTCCGGCTCAAGCTTAACCCGGGAGAAATATTTACAATTATTTAAAGTGGCGGCTTAAAGAAAAGGGGCCTAATGATATGAGGGAGATTGTGCAATCATATTTAAGCCGCTAAGCAGTGTCAAGAGCAATTCAAGAATTCTTAAGATCATAAGAAGAAGAAGAAGTTTGCGGGGTGATAGAAACAAGTTTCACAGATGACTGCTATTATTCTGGATCAAAGTATTGCTCTGAAAGAGAAATTTTCTAGACCTAAAAAATGGGCAGAGAAGTTCATACACTTGAAGATGGTTTCTAAAACAAGGGAAATGAGATCTATTCTTATGCAGATCAACACAAACAACTACCGAAGCAGTTTTGCATAGTCTTTTCGATCTAACCGGGGCTTTGGAAGTGAAAACTAAGGAGGGTTTGCATCGAGCAGTGATGAACACCGATGAACTCGGCCGAGCTTCAAGGTAGATCTAAGAAAGGGGAAGAGAGGAACTTACGGATGAGGACGAGCTGCGGAGGTTCGCCGTCGATCTCTGGTCAAGTCAGGTCGATGCAGCGGCCTGAGTCGATGAAGACGAGGGGGTCAATGGCGACGGTGGCGGAGCTTCAGCGGCAGAGAGGAGAGGAAGAAGATGACTGAAAGGGTAAAAAGGAAAGGACCTAAGTCGCGGCTATTTATAGAGAGAAGATAACTGAGACGGTGCGGGAAACGAGGAGATAAGCATTATTATCCAGCGGCCTCGACGCCTCGATTTTCGGAGCAATCAGTAAAGAAGAGATCCGTTGAAGGATTCGATGGAATAAAAAATGAGTTAAAGGGAGAATGACGTCACGCCGAGTTAAGACGGATCCAGAAGATGATGTCATGGCGGGTTAACAAAAACCCTCTATATAGTCAGAAGACTGAAGATTTAACTCTTTAAAAATATTTTTTAGATTGACATGAACAGGTTCAAATCAATCTGGGGGCTAATGTTGGGAATATAACTATTTGTGTAAGCCACCCAGGAGGGGCCTGGTTACGCAAATAGTATTCATGAGAGAGAAGCCAAGGCCAAGCATGAAGATGGCGGTTCATAAAGGGCCCAAAGCCCACAGGCGGCTTAAGGCCCGTTGTAGTAAACCGCTATGATGGCATGACTTGTAACATATGGTAGATTTAACTAGTCACCGAGCCGGACACTATTTATAAGCCGGCCGGGACTCTGTAAGCCACAGGGCGTCAACCCTTGTATATAAGGGGACGACCTGCTGGCGGCTTAGGGCAAGAAACAACTCATCGAGAGCCGGGCATAGCGTATCTCGCTCCCTGGTCATCGAAACCTCAATACCAACCCAACTAGACAAAGGCCTTACCTTCACCGTAAGGGGCCGAACTAGTATAAACCCTCTCGTGTCCTTTGTCTTGATTTAACCCCTTCAAGCTTCCTAGTTGCGATGGCTCCACAACTAAGTCCTTTCACGAGGACATCTGACGTGACTATTCCACGACAGTAACCAAGAAAACATATAGGACAAAATGGCAGAGGCCCCGCTTTATAAGGATGCCGGTTTATTTATTGATCATAATATGTACATTGTCAAAAATATATACATTGTAGGAGCCTGTGGCTCAGGTGTAGTAAGGCCGAAGATGAGCTATATTCCACAGCCGGCGAGTCTCCTCCTCTGATTTGCGTGAGTCTTTGTGCTCTCGAACATCGATGAGGTAGGATGACCCGTTGTTCAGATTCATGCTTACCACAAAGGGCCCTTCCCAAGGTGGAGACAACTTGTGCATGTCAGTCTGATCTTGGATGAGTCGGAGCACCAAGTCGCCTTCTTGGAAATTCCTGGTTTTAACCCAGCGGCTGTGATAACGCCGCAGGTCTTGCTGATAAATCACCGAGCGAGCTGCCGCAATATCCAGTTGTTCATCTAACAGATCCAATGCATCCTGGCGTGCTCTTTCATTGTCCGCTTCAACGTAAGGTGCCACTCTGGGCGAGTCATGGCGAATATCACTTGGGAGAACTGCTTCCGCTCCATAAACCATGAAGAAGGGTGTGTAACGTTAGATCTATTGGGGGTGGTGTTTATGCTCCATAAAACGGAAGGCAACTCTTCCACCCAACAACCCAGCGTCCGCTTCAAAGGGACCATAAGCCGGGGCTTGATACCCTTTAGGATTTCCTGATTAGCTCTCTCCGCTTGACCATTAGATTGGGGGTGGGCCACTGATGACACATCAAGCCGGATGTGCTCACGCTGAGAGAACTCTTCCATAGCTCCCTTGGAGATATTCGTGCCATTATCTCTTCTAATGTTGTGTGGAAAACCAAAGCGGCAGATCTCCTTTTTCATGAATTGAACCGCCGTGGCCGCATCACACTTGCTCACTGGCTCTGCCTCCACCCACTTGGTAAATTTATCAACCGCCACCAGAAGGTGGGTCTTCTTATCCTTGGACCTCTTAAAAGGCCCAACCATATCCAGCCCCCAAGTTGCAAACGGCCAGGTGATTGGAATCATCCTCAACTCCTGAGCCGGAACATGAGCTCGACATGCAAACTTCTGACAGCCATCACACTTTCAGACCAGATCCTCCTCATCAGCATGAGCTGTTAACCAGTAAAAACCATGCCGGAAAGCCTTAGCCACCAAGGATTTTGAACTGGCATGATGACCACAATCTCCTTCATGGATTTCACACAAGATCTCACAGTCTTCTTCAGGAGAAACACAATGCTGAAATGCCCCGAGACACTGCAATGATGTAACTAGCCATTGACAATAGTCATGGACTTAGACCGCCGGATTATCTGCTTGGCCAAAACTTCGTCCTCTGGTAACTCGCCCCGGTTCATGTACGCCAGGTACGGCAATGTCCAATCAGGGATAGCATGAAGAACCGCCACCAATTGAGCTTCTGGGTCAGGAATAGCGAAATCCTCCTGCATCGGTATCTTGACTAACGAATTATGCAAAACATCAAGAAAAACATTAGGCGGCACCGGTTTCACTGGGATCCGAGCCGGCTTCATTCTTGGAATCCCATGTGCAGATCAATGTGCTGATCAATGTGATTGACCTGGTAACCCTTAAAATGACCAGCAATGATATCCACCTCACGTCAATAAGCCGCCATAAGTGGATCCTTGGAATCCCATGTACCAGATACCTGCCGAGCCACTAAATCGGAGTCGCCAAAGCAACGTACCCGGATTAGGTTCATCTCCTTAGCCACCCGAAGACCGTGGAGAAAAGCCTCATACTCAGCTACATTGTTAGTACAAGGAAACATTAAGCGGAGAAAATAACAAAATTTGACACCTCGAGGGGAAGTAAGAACCACTCCAGCCCCTGAGCCTTCCAACTGTCTGGATCCATCGAAGTGAATAGTCCAGTATGTGTTATCCGGTTTATCCTCTGATGCCTGCAACTCTGCGCAGTCATTGATGAAATCCATGAGTGCTTGGGATTTGATAGCAGTGCAAGGCATATATTTTAACCCGTGAGGCCCAAGTTCAATAGCCCACTTAGCAACCCGGCAAGTCGCCTCCTTGTTCTGAATGATGTCTCCCAGTGGAGCTGAACTGACCAGAGTGATGGGATGGCCTTGAAAGTATTGCTTAAGCTTCCGGATCGCCATAAACACGCCATACACCAGCTTCTGCCAATGGGGATATCTCTGTTTGGACTCGATAAGTACCTCACTGATATAATAAACTGGCCGTTGAACCAGATATTCCTTACCATCCCCCTTGCGCTCCACCACGATAGCCACGCCGACAGCTCGGGAATTAGCAGCCACATATAACAGCAAAGGTTCGTTATCGATGGGGGCAGCAAGAACGGGCGGCTCGGCTAACTGCCTCTTCAAATCCTCAAACGCAGCATTAGCAGCATCACTCCAGACAAAGTTGTCTGTCTTCTTCATCAACTGATAAAGCGGGATCACCTTCTCCCCTAACCGGCTGATAAACCGGCTTAGCGCTGCAATACGACCCGCCAGCCGTTGAACATCATTGATACATGCCGGTTTAGCCAGGGTCGCAATAGCCTTGATCTTCTCCAAATTAGCTTCAATGCCCTTGTTAGACACCAGGAAACCCAAGAGCTTGCCAGCTGGCACACCAAATACACACTTAGCCGGATTAAGCATCATCTTATAAACCCTCAGATTATCAAAAGTTTCCTGCAAGTCAGCTATGAGTGTCTCTGCTTTCCTGGATTTCACCACGATATCATCCACATAAGCATGAACATTGCACCCAATCAGATTATGAAGGCAATTCTGCACAAACCGCTGATAAGTCGCCTGAGCACTCTTGAGCCCAAAAGGCATAGAAACATAGTAGAAGGCTCCAAAAGGAGTTATAAATGCCGTCTTCTCCTAGTCCTTAACTGCCATTTTGATCTGATGGTAACCCGAATAAGCATCCAGAAAACTCAAACGCTCACAACCCACCATAGCATCAATGATTTGATCAATACGAGGGAGGGCAAAGGGATCAGCTAGGAAAGCCTTGTTCAAATCTGTGTAGTCCACACACATACGCCAAGTGCCGTTCTTCTTAAGTACCAGCACCGTGTTAGCCAACCACTCAGGGTCAAAGACCTCCACAATAAACCCTGCTGCCAATAGCCGGGCTACCGCTTCACCAATGGCCTTGCGTCTCTCTTCATTAAAGCGGCGAAGGAACTGTTTGACCGGTTTGAACTTGGGATCAATATTAAGAGTGTGCTCAGCGAGTTCCCTCGGTACACCTGGCATGTCAGAAGGTTTCCATGCAAAGATGTCCCGGTTCTCACGGATGAACCCGATGAGCGCGCTTTCCTATTTCGAATCCAAGTTATCCCTGATGCTGAACTGCTTGGATGAATCGCTAGGAACAAAATCAACCAACTTAGTCTCATCAGCCGATTTAAACTTCAAAGTCGGATCATGCTCTGTAGTGGGCTTCTTTAGAGAAGTCATATCTGCCGTATCAATATTGTCCTTATAGAACTTCAACTCCTCCGTTGCACAAACCGACTCCGCATAAGTCGCATCACCTTCCTCGCACTCCAAAGCAATCTTGCGGCTGGCATGAACCGTGATGGTCCCCTTATGACCCGGCATCTTGAGCTGCAGATAAACATAACATGGCCTTGCCATGAATTTAGCACAAACCGCCCGTCCAAATAGGGCATGGTACGGACTTCTGATTTTTACCACTTCAAAGGTTAACGTCTCTGATCTTGAATCATGATCATCTCCAAAAACCACCTCCAGTGCTATCTTACCGACCGGGTAAGCCGATTTACCAGGCACCACACCGTGAAAAATGGTGTTCGACAGTTTAACATTCCTATCCGTGAACCCCATACGCCAGAAGGTTTCATAATATAAGATGTTGATACTGCTCCCACCATCCATGAGCACCTTGGTGAACTTATAACCCCCAACCTGCGGTGCGACCACCAACGCCAGATGACCCGGACTATCAATCCGGGGCAGATGATCTTCACGACTCCACACAATAGGCTGTTCAGACTAGCGCAGATAACGGTGCACCGCCGGTTCAACGGAGTTCACTGCCCTCTTGTGAAGCTTCTGATGACGTTTTCATAGACTAATAGTGAAGACATGATACTGTCCACCATTTAACTGCTTCAGATTACCCTGATAACCCGACTGCTGCTGTTGTTGATTCCCCTGTTGATTATAACCACTTTGGTTACCCTGATTACTTTGATTGCGTTGTCCACCTTGGTTGCCTTAAAAACCTGAACCAGAATTACCTCCACCATAACCCGCTCCGTGAAACCCGGGTCCTGAACTGCCGGACGGTCCATTATCATACCGGAAGATATCTGAATTTTTGAGTTCTCGCATAATGAATCAATCCTTCCATAGGTGCGTTGCCGGTTTATCTTGGGTCCCGTCCTTTGGGTAATAGTCCACGAAACAGGGCGGAATCGGCCAAAACTGTGAGTATTGATGAATGACACGTAATCGCACCTTCGGGTTCAACAAATACGAAAATACTACTGGACCCCAAAACAGTGAGTAATAGTCCACGAAACGGGCCTGAATCGGCCAAAACTGTGAGTGTTGATGACCGACACGTAAACGCACCCCGGGGTTCTTTAATAGTGGAAATCACTCAGAGACCCCAATACAGTGAGTAATAGTCAATGAAACGGGCCAGAATCGGCCAAAACTATGAGTGTCGATTACCGACACGTAAACGCACCCCGGGTTTGTTAATCATGAAAATCACTCCGGGACCCCAAAACAGTGAGTAATAGTCCACGAAACGGGGCAGAATCGGCCAAAACTGTGAGTGTTGATGACCAACACAGAAACGCACCCCGGGGTTCATTAATCGTGGAAATCACTGCGGGACCCCAAAACTATGAGTAATAGTCCAGGAAACGGGGCAGAATCAAACAAAACCGTGAGTGTTGATGACCGACACGTAAGCGCACCTTGGGGTTCAACAACTACGTGAATCACTTCGGGACCCCAAAACGGGGAGTAATAGTCCACGAAAAGGGCCAGAATTGGCCAAAATTGTGAGTGTTGATGACCGACACGTAAACACAACCCGGGTTTTGTTAATCATAGAAATCACTCTTGGACCCCAAAACAATGACAATAGTCCACGAAACGGGCCAGAATCGGCCAAAACTGTGAGTGTTGATGACCGACACGTAAACGCACCCCGGGGTTTGTTAATCATGGAAGTCACTCTAGGACCCCAAAACAATGAGCAATAGTCCACAAAACGGGCCAGAATCGTCCAAAACTATGAGTGTTGATGACCGACACGTAAACGCACCCCGGGGTTCGTTAATCATGGAAATCACTCCAGGACCCCAAAACTGTGAGTAATAGTCCACGAAACCGGCAAGAATCGGCCAAAACTGTGACTGTTGATGACGGACGCGTAAACGCACCCCGGGGTTCGTTAATCGTTGAAATCGCTCCGAGACACGAAAACTGTGAGGAATAGTCCATGAAACGGGCCAGAATCGGCAAAACGATGAGTGTTGATGACCGACACGTAAACACAAGCCGGGGTTTGTTAATCATAGAAATCACTCTGGGACCCCAAAACAATGAGCAATAGTCCACGAAACGGGCCAGAATCGGCCAAAACTGTGAGTGTTGATGACCAACACGTAAACGTACCCCGGGGTTCGTTAATCATGGAAATCACCCAGACCCCAAAACAGTGAGTAATAGTCCACGAAATCGCCGAAATCGCCAAAACTGTGAGTGTTGATGACCGACACGTAAACGCATATCGGGGTTCGTTAATCGTGGAAATCACTCCGGGACCCGAAAACTGTGAGGAATAGTCCATGAAACGGGCCAGAATCGGCCAAAACGATGAGTGTTGATGACCGACACGTAAACACAACCCGGGGTTTGTTAATCATGGAAATCACTCTGGGACCCCAAAAAGATGAGCAATAGTCCACGAAACGGGCCAGAATCGGCCAAAACTGTGAGTGTTGATGACCGACTTATAAACGCACCCAGGGTTCATTAATCATGGAAATCACTCCAGGACCCCAAAACAGTGAGTAATAGTCAACAAAACGGGCCAAAATTGGCCAAAACTGTGAGTATTAATGACTGACACGTAAATGCATCCCCCGGTTCGTTAATCATGGAAATCATTTCGGAACCCCAAAACAGTGAGTAATAGTCCACGAAACGGGGCTGAATCAGCAAAAACTACGAGTGTTGATGACCAACACCGAAACGCAGCCCGGGGTTCATTAATCGTGGAAATCACTGCGGGACCCCAAAACTATGAGTAATAGTCCAGGAAACGGGGCAGAATCAACCAAAACCGTGAGTGTTGAAGACCGGCACGTAAGCGCACCTTGGGGTTCAACAACTACGGGAATCACTTCGGGACCCCAAAACGGTGAGTAATAGTCCACGAAAAGGGCCAGAATCGGCCGAAATTGTGAGTGTTGATGACCGACACGTAATCTCACCCCGGGATTCGTTAATCGTGGAAATCACTCCGGGACCCCAAAACAGTGAGTAATAGTCCACGAAACGGGTCAGAATCGCCAAAACTGTGAGTGTTGATGACCGACACGTAAACGGACCCCGGGGTTCATTAATCGTGGAAATCACTCTGGGACCCCAAAACAGCGAACAATGGTCCACGAAACGGGCCAGAATCGGCCAAAACTGTGAGTGTTGATGACCGACACGTAAACACATCCCGGGGTTTGTTATTCGTGAAAATCGCCCGGACCCAAAAACAGTGAGTAATAGTCCACGAAACGGGCCAGAATCGGCCAAAACTGTGAGTGCTGATGACCGACACGTAAACGCACCCCGGGGTTCGTTAATCAAGGAAATTACTCCTGGACCCCAAAACAGTGAGCAAGAGTCCATGAAACAGGCCAGAATCGGCCAAAATTGTGAGTGTTGATGACCAACACGTAAAGGTACCCTGGGGTTTGTTAATCCTGGAAGTCACTCTGGGGCCCCAAAACAATGAGCAATAGTCCACGAAACGGGCCAGAATCGACCAAAACTGTGAGTGTTGATGACCGACACGTAAATGCACCCCGGGGTTCGTTAATCATGGAAATCACTCTAGGACCCCAAAACAGTGAGTAATAATCCACGGAACTGGCCAGAATCGGCCAAAACTGTGAGTGTTGACGACCGACACGTAAACGCACCCCCGGGGTTCGTTTATCGTGGAAATCGCTCTGAGACATGAAAACTGTGATGAATAGTCCATGAATCGGGCCAGAATCGGCAAAACGATGAGTGTTGATGACCGACACGTAAACACAACCCGGGGTTTGTTAATCATAGAAATCACTCTTGGACCCCAAAACAATGAGCAATAGTCCACGAAACGGGCCAGAATCGGCCAAAACTGTGAGTGTTGATGACCGACACGTAAACGCACCCCGGGGTTCGTTAATCGTGGAAATCACTCCAGGACCCCAAAACAGTGAGTAATAGTCCACGAAACGGGGCAGAATCGGCAAAAACTACGAGTGTTGATGACCAACACAGAAACGCAGCCCGGGGTCATTAATCGTGGAAATCACTGCGGGACCCCAAAACTATGAGTAATAGTCCAGGAAACGGGGCAGAATCAACCAAAACCGTGAGTGTTGATGACCGCACGTAAAGCGCACCTGGGGTTCAACAACTACGGAATCGCTTGGGGACCCCAAAACGGTGAGTAATAGTCCATGAAAAGGGCCGAATCGGCAAAATGTGAGTGTTGATGACCGACACGTAATCTCACCCCGGGATTCCTTAATCGTGGAAATCACTCCGGGACCCCAAAACAGTGAGTAATAGTCCACGAAACGGGTCAGAATCGGCCAAAACTGTGAGTGTTGATGACCGACACGTAAACGTACCCCGGGGTTCATTAATCGTGGAAATCACTCTGGGACCCCACAACAGCGAACAATGGTCCACGAAACGGGCCAGAATCGGCCAAAACTGTCAGTGTTGATGACCGACACGTAAACACATCCCGGGGTTTGTTATTCGTGAAAATCGCTCCGGGACCCAAAAATAGTGAGCAAGAGTCCATGAAACAGGCCAGAATCGGCCAAAATTGTGAGTGTTGATGACCGACACGTTAAGGTACCCTGGGGTTTGTTAATCCTGGAAGTCACTCTAGGGCCCCAAAACAATGAGCAATAGTCCACGAAACGGGCCAGAATCGGCCAAAACTGTGAGTGTTGATGACCGACACGTAAATGCACCCCGGGGTTCGTTAATCATGGAAATCACTCTAGGACCCCAAAACAGTGAGTAATAGTCCACGGAACTGGCCAGAATCGGCCAAAACTGTGAGTGTTGACGACCGACACGTAAACGCACCCCGGGGTTCGTTAATCGTGGAAATCGCTCTGAGACATGAAAACTGTGATGAATAGTCCATGAATCGGGCCAGAATCGGCAAAACGATTAGTGTTGATGACCGACACGTAAACACAACCCGGGGTTTGTTAATCATAGAAATCACTCTTGGACCACAAAACAATGAGCAATAGTCCACGAAACGGGCCAGAATCGGCCAAAACTGTGAGTGTTGATAACCGACACGTAAACGCACCCCGGGGTTCGTTAATCGTGGAAATCACTCCAGGACCCCAAAACAGTGAGTAATAGTCCACGAAACGGGCGAAATCGCCAAAACTGTGAGTGTTGATGACCGACACGTAAACACACCCGGGGTGCGTTAATCGTGGAAATCACTCCGGGACCCGAAAACTGTGAGGAATAATCCATGAAACGGGCCAGAATCGGCCAAAACGATGAGTGTTGATGACCGACACGTAAACACAACCCGGGGTTCGTTAATCGTGGAAATCATTCAGGAACCCCAAAACGGTGAGTAATAGTCCACGAAACGGGGCAGAATCGGCAAAAACTACGAGTGTTGATGACCAACACAGAAACGCAGCCCGGGGTCATTAATCGTGGAAATCACTGCGGGACCCCAAAACTATGAGTAATAGTCCAGGAAACGGGGCAGAATCAACAAAAACCGTGAGTGTTGATGACTGGCACGTAAGCGCACCTTGGGGTTCAACAACTACGGGAATCGCTTCGGGACCCCAAAACGGTGAGTAATAGTCCATGAAAAGGGCCAGAATCGGCCGAAATTGTGAGTGTTGATGACCGACACATAATCTCACCCCGGGATTTGTTAATCGTGAAAATCACTCCGGGTCCCTAAAACAGTGAGTAATAGTCCACGAAACAGGTCAGAATCGGCCAAAACTGTGAGTGTTGATGACCGACACCTAAACGGACCCCGGGGTTCATTAATCGTGGAAATTACTCTGGGACCCCAAAACAACGAACTATGGTCCACGAAACGGGACAGAATCGGCCAAGACTGTGAGTGTTGATGACCGACACGTAAACACATCCCGGGGTTTGTTATTCGTGAAAATCTATCCGGGACCAAAAAACAGTGAGTAATAGTCCACGAAACGGGCCAGATCGGCCAAAACTGTGAGTGCTGATGACCGACACGTAAACGCAATCCGGCGTTTGTTAATCAAGGAAATTACTCCGGACCCCAAAACAGTGAGCAAGAGTCCATGAAACAGGCCAGAATCGGCCAAAATTGTGAGTGTTGATGACCGACACGTAAACGCACCTTGGGGTTTGTTAATCCTGGAAGTCACTCTGGGGCCCCAAAACAATGAGCAATAGTCCACGAAACGGGCCAGAATCGCCAAAACTGTGAGTGTTGATGACCGACACGTAAACGCACCCCGGGGTTCGTTAATCATGGAAATCACTCTAGGACCCAAAACAGTGAGTAATAGTCCACGAATCGCCGAATCGCCAAAACTGTGAGTGTTGATGACCGACACGTAAACGCACCCCGGGGTTCGTTAATCATGGAAATCACTCTAGGACCCCAAAACAGTGAGTAATAGTCCACGGAACTGGCCAGAATCGGCCAAAACTGTGAGTGTTGACGACCGACACATAAACGCACCCCGGGGTTCGTTAATCATGGAAATCGCTCTGAGACATGAAAACTGTGATGAATAGTCCACGAAACGGGCCAGAATCGGCAAAACGATGAGTGTTGATGAACGACACGTAAACACAACCCGGGGTTTGTTAATCATAGAAATCACTCTTGGACCCCAAAACAATGAGCAATAGTCCACGAAACGGGCCAGAATCGGCCAAAACTGTGAGTGTTGATGACCGACACGTAAACGCACCCCGTGGTTCGTTAATCATGGAAATCACTCCAGGACCACAAAACAGTGAGTAATAGTCCACGAAACTGGCCAGAATCAGCCAAAACTGTGAGTGTTGATGACCGACACGTAAACACACCCCGGGGTGCGTTAATCGTGGAAATCACTCCGGCACCAGAAAACTGTGAGGAATAGTCCATGAAACGGGCCAGAATTGGCCAAAACGATGAGTGTTGATGACCGACACGTAAACACAACCCGGGGTTTGTTAATCATGAAAATCACTCTGGGACCCCAAAACAATGAGCAATAGTCCATGAAACGGGACAGAATCGGCTAAAACTGTGAGTGTTGATGACCGACACGTAAACGCACCTGTGGTTCATTAATCATGGAAATCACTCCAGGACCCCAAACAGTGAGAAATAGTCCACGAAACGGGCCAAAATCGGCCAAAACTGTGAGTGTTAATGACCGACACGTAAACGCATCCCCGGGTTCGTTAATCATGGAAATCATTCAGGAACCCCAAAATAGTGAGTAATAGTCCACGAAACGGGGCAGAATCGGCAAAAACTACGAGTGTTGATGACCAACACAGAAACGCAGCCCGGGGTCATTAATCGTGGAATTCACTGCGGGACCCCAAAACTATGAGTAATAGTCCAGGAAACGGGGCAGAAACAACCAAAACCGTGAGTGTTGATGACCGGCACGTAAGCGCACCTTGCGGTTCAACAACTACGGGAATCGCTTCGGGACCCCAAAACGGTGAGTAATAGTCCACGAAAAGGGCCAGAATCGGCCGAAATTGTGAGTGTTGATGACCGACACGTAATCTCACCCCGGGATTCGTTAATCGTGGAAATCACTCCGGGACCCCAAAACAGTGAGTAATAGTCCACGAAACGGGTCAGAATCGGCCAAAACTGTGAGTGTTGATGACCGACATGTAAACGGACCCCGGGGTTCATTAATCGTGGAAATCACTCTGGGACCCCAAAACAGCGAACAATGGTCCACGAAACGGGCCAGAATCGGCCAAAACTGTGAGTGTTGATGACCAACACGTAAATACATCCCGGGGTTTGTTATTCGTGAAAATCGCTCCGGGACCCAAAAACAGTGAGTAATAGTCCACGAAACGGGCCAGAATCGGCCAAAACTGTGAGTGCTGATGACCGACACGTAAACGCACCCCGGGGTTCGTTAATCAAGGAAATTACTCCGGGACCCCAAAACAGTGAGCAAGAGTCCATGAAACTGGCCAGAATCGGCCAAAATTGTGAGTGTTGATGACCGACACGTAAACGCACCCTGGGGTTTGTTAATCCTGGAAGTCACTCTCGGGCCCCAAAACAATGAGCAATAGTCCACGAAACGGGCCAGAATCGGCCAAAACTGTGAGTGTTGATGACCGACACGTAAATGCACCCCGGGGTTCGTTAATCGTGGAAATCACTCTAGGACCCCAAAACAGTGAGTAATAGTCCACGGAACTGGCCAGAATCGGCCAAAACTGTGAGTGTTGACGACCGACACGTAAACGCACCCCGGGGTTCGTTAATCGTGGAAATCGCTCTGAGACATGAAAATTGTGATGAATAGTCCACAAAACGGGCCAGAATCGGCAAAACGATGAGTGTTGATGACCGACGCGTAAACACAACCCGGGGTTTGTTAATCATAGAAATCACTCTTGGACCCCAAAACAATGAGCAATAGTCCACAAACGGGCCGAATCGCCAAAACGTGAGTGTTGATGACCGACACGTAAACGCACCCGTGGTTCGTTAATCATGGAAATCACCCAGACCACAAAACAGTGAGTAATAGTCCACGAAATCGCCGAAATCAGCCAAAACTGTGAGTGTTGATGACCGACACGTAAACACACCCGAGGTGCGTTAATCGTGGAAATCACTCCGCACCCAAAACTGTGAGGAATAGTCCATGAAACGGGCCAGAATTGGCCAAAACGATGAGTGTTGATGACCGACACGTAAACACAACCCGGGGTTTGTTAATCATGAAAATCACTCTGGGACCCCAAAACAATGAGCAATAGTCCATGAAACGGGCCAGAATCGGCTAAAACTGTGAGTGTTGATGACCGACACGTAAACGCACCTGTGGTTCATTAATCATGGAAATCACCCAGACCCCAAACAAGGAGAAATAGTCCACGAAACGGGCCAAAATCGGCCAAAACTGTGAGTGTTAATGACCGACACGTAAACGCATCCCCGGGTTCGTTAATCATGGAAATCATTCAGGATCCCCAAAACAGTGAGTAATAGTCCACGAAACGGGGCAGAATCGGCAAAAACTACGAGTGTTGATGACCAACACAGAAACGCAGCCCGGGGTCATTAATTGTGGAAATCACTGCGGGACCCCAAAACTATGAGTAATAGTCCAGGAAACGGGGCAGAAACAACCAAAACCGTGAGTGTTGATGACCGGCACGTAAGCGCACCTTGGGGTTCAACAACTACGGGAATCGCTTCGGGACCCCAAAACGGTGAGTAATAGTCCACGAAAAGGGCCAGAATCGGCCGAAATTGTGAGTGTTGATGACCGACACGTAATCTCACCCCGGGATTCGTTAATCGTGGAAATCACTCCGGGACCCCAAAACAGTGAGTAATAGTCCACGAAACGGGTCAGAATCGGCCAAAACTGTGAGTGTTGATGACCGACATGTAAACGGACCCCGGGGTTCATTAATCGTGGAAATCACTCTGGGACCCCAAAACAGCGACCAATGGTCCACGAAACGGGCCAGAATCGGCCAAAACTGTGAGTGTTGATGACCAACACATAAATACATCCCGGGGTTTGTTATTCGTGAAAATCGCTCCGGGACCCAAAAACAGTGAGTAATAGTCCACGAAACGGGCCAGAATCGGCCAAAACTGTGAGTGCTGATGACCAACACGTAAACGCACCCCGGGGTTCGTTAATCAAGGAAATTACTCCGGGACCCCAAAACAGTGAGCAAGAGTCCATGAAACAGGCCAGAATCGGCCAAAATTGTGAGTGTTGATGAACGACGCGTAAACGCACCCTGGGGTTTGTTAATCCTGGAAGTCACTCTCGGGCCCCAAAACAATGAGCAATAGTCCATGAAACGGGCCAGAATCGGCCAAAATTGTGAGTGTTGATGACCGACACGTAAATGCACCCCGGGGTTCGTTAATCGTGGAAATCACTCTAGGACCCCAAAACAGTGATGAACGGGCGAGTCCACGAGTGTTGATGACGGCACCCGAATCGCCAAAACAGTGAGTGTTGACGATCGAAAACGTGAGTGTTGACGATCGTAAACGCACCCCGGGGTTCGTTAATCGTGGAAATCGCTCTGAGACATGAAAATTGTGATGAATAGTCCACAAAACGGGCCAGAATCGGCAAAACGATGAGTGTTGATGACCGACGCGTAAACACAACCCGGGGTTTGTTAATCATAGAAATCACTCTTGGACCCCAAAACAATGAGCAATAGTCCACGAAACGGGCCAAAATCGGCCAAAACTGTGAGTGTTGATGACCGACACGTAAACGCACCCCGTGGTTCGTTAATCATGGAAATCACTCCAGGACCACAAAACAGTGAGTAATAGTCCACGAAACTGGCCAGAATCGGCCAAAACTGTGAGTGTTGATGACCGACACGTAAACACACCCCGGGGTGCGTTAATCGTGGAAATCACTCCGGGACCCGAAAACTGTGAGGAATAGTCCATGAAACGGGCCAGAATTGGCCAAAACGATGAGTGTTGATGACCGACACGTAAACACAATCCGGGGTTTGTTAATCATGAAAATCACTCTGGGACCCCAAAACAATGAGCAATAGTCCATGAAACGGGCCAGAATCGGCTAAAACTGTGAGTGTTGATGACCGACACGTAAACGCACCCAGGGTTCATTAATCATGGAAATCACTCCAGGACCCCAAACAGTGAGAAATAGTCCACGAAACGGGCCAAAATCGGCCAAAACTGTGAGTGTTAATGACCGACACGTAAACGCATCCCCGGGTTCGTTAATCATGGAAATCATTCAGGAACCCCAAAACAGTGAGTAATAGTCCACGAAACGGGGCAGAATCGGCAAAAACTACGAGTGTTGATGGCCAACACAGAAACGCAGCCCGGGGTCATTAATCGTGCAAATCACTGCGGGACCCCAAAACTATGAGTAATAGTCCAGGAAACGGGGCAGAATCAACCAAAACCGTGAGTGTTGATGACCGGCACTTAAGCGCACCTTGGGGTTCAACAACTCACGGAATCGCCGGACCCCAAAACGGTGAGTAATAGTCCACGAAAAGGGCCGAATCGCCAAAATTGTGAGTGTTGATGACCGACACATAATCTCACCCGGGATTTGTTAATCGTGGAAATCACCCGGGACCCCAATCAAAGTGAGTAATAGTCCACGAAATGCGGGTCGAATCGGCCAAAACTGTGAGTGTTGATGACCGACACGTAAATGGGCCCCGGGTTCGTTAATCGTGGAAATCACTCGGGACCCCAAAACAGGACCCCAAAACAGCGAACAATGGTCCACAAGCGGGCGAGAATCGGCCAAAACTCGATGAAATCAAATTACCGGGACTCCAAAACAGCGAACCAAAACAGTGAGCAATAGTCCATGAAACAGGCCGAAATCGCCAAAATTGTGAGTGTTGATGATGACACGTAAACGCACTCGGGTTTGTTAATCATGGAAGTCACTCTGGGGCCCCAAAACAATGAGCAATAGTCCATGACGGGCCGAATCGCCAAAACAGTGTTGATGACCGACACGTAAATGCACCCCGGTTCGTTAATCATGGAAATCACTCTAGGACCCCAAAACAGTGAGTAATAGTCCACGAATCGCCGAATCGCCAAAATCTGTGAGTGTTGAAGACCGACACGTAAACGCACCCCGGGGTTCGTTAATCGTGGAAATCGCTCCGAGACATGAAAACTGTGATGAATAGTCCACGAAACGGACCAGAATCGGCAAAACGATGAGTGTTGATGACCGACACGTAAACACAACCCGGGGTTTGTTAATCATAGAAATCACTCTTGGACCCCAAAACAATGAGCAATAGTCCACGAAACGGGCCAGAATCGGCCAAAACTGTGAGTGTTGATGACCGACACGTAAACGCACCCCGGGGTTTGTTAATCGTGGAAATCACTCCGGGACCCGAAAACTGTGAGGAATAGTCCATGAAACGGGCCAGAATCGGCCAAAACAATGAGTGTTGATGAATGAAACGTAAACACACCCCGGGGTGCGTTAATCATGAAAATCACTCGGGACCCGAAAACTGTGAGGAATAGTCCATGAAACGGGCCAGAATTGGCCAAAACGATGAGTGTTGATGACCGACACGTAAACACACCCAGGGTTCATTAATCATGAAAATCACTCCAGGACCCCAAACAGTGAGAAATAGTCCATGAAACGGGCCAGAATCGGCTAAAACTGTGAGTGTTGATGACCGACACGTAAACGCACCCAGGGTTCATTAATAATGGAAATCACTCCAGGACCCCAAACAGTGAGAAATAGTTCACGAGTTCGTTAATCGTGGAAATCATTCCGGAACACCAAAACAGTCAGTAATTGTTCACGAAACGGGGCAGAATTGACCAAAACTGTGAATGTTGATGACCAACACAGAAACGCACCCCGGGGTTCATTAATCGTGGAAATCACTACGGGACCCCAAAACTATGAGTAATAGTCCAAGAAATGGGGCAGAATCAAACAAAACCGTGAGTGTTGATGACTGGCACGTAAACTCACCCCGGGATTCGTTAATCGTGGAAATCACTCCGGGACCCCAAAATGGTGAGTAATAGTCCACGAAACGGGCCAGAATCGGCCAAAACTGTGAGTGTTGATGACTGACACGTAAACGGACCCCGGGGTTCGTTAATCGTGGAAATCACTCCAGGACCCGAAAATAGTGAGTAATAGTCCACAAAACAGGCCAGAATCGGCCAAAATTGTGATTGTTGATGACCGACACGTAAACGCACCACGAGGTTCGTTAATCGTGAAAATCGCTCTAGGACCCCAAAACAGTGAGCAAGAGTCCACGAAACGGGCCAGAATCGGCCAAAACTGTGAGTGTTGATGACCGACACGTAAACGCACCCCGGGGTTCGTTAATCGTGGAAATCGCTCCGAGACACGAAAACTGTGAGGAATAGTCCACGAAACGGGCCAGAATCGGCAAAAAGATGAGTGTTGATGACCGACATGTAAACACAACCCGAGGTTTGTTAATCATAGAAATCACTCTTGGACCCCAAAACAATGAGCAATAGTCCACGAAACGGGCCAGAATCGCCCAAAACTGTGAGTGTTGATGACCGACACGTAAACGCACCCCGGGGTTCGTTAATCATGGAAATCACTCCGGGACCCCAAAACTGTGAGTAATAGTCCACGAAACGGGCCAGAATCGGCCAAAACGATGAGTGTTGATGACCGACACGTAAACACAACCCGGGGTTTGTTAATCATGGAAATCACTCTGGGACCCCAAAACGATGAGCAATAGTCCACGAAAACGGGCCAGAATCGCCAAAACTTTGAGTGTTGATGACCGACACGTAAACGCACCCGGGGTTCATTAATCATGGAAATCACCAAGGACCCCAAAACAGTGAGTAATAGTCCACGAAACGGGCCAAAATCGCCAAAGTGTTGTGAGTGTTAATGACCGACACGTAAACGCATCGCCGGGTTCGTTAATCGTGGAAATCACTCCGGACCCCAAAACAGTGAGTAATAGTCCACGAAATCCCAAACAGTGAGTGACCGCACGTAGCACCTTGGGGTTCAACAACTCCGGGACCCAAAACAGTGAGTAATAGTCCACGAAACGGGCCAGAATCGCCAAAACTGAAATGTTGATGACCAACACGGCGGGCCAACCAAAACCGTGAGTAATCGTGAGTGTTGATGACCAAAAATCGGGCCCGCCAAAACTGAGAGTGTTGATGACCGACACGTAAACGCACCCGGGGTTCATTAATCATGGAAATCACTTAATCCCAAAACGATGAAATCACTCACGGGCACCCCAAAACTATGAGTTCAATAGTCCAAAACGAAGTAATAGTCCACGAAAACGGGCAGAATCGCCAAAACCGTGAGTGTTGATGACCGCACGTAAACACACCCCGGGGTTCATTAATCATGGAAATCACTCGGGACCCCAAAACGGTGAGTAATAGTCCACGAAACGGGCCAGAATCGGCCAAAACTGTGAGTGTTGATGACCGACACGTAAACGCACCCCAGGGTTCGTTAATCATGGAAATCACTCCGGGACCCCAAAACAGTGAGTAATAGTCCACGAAACGGGCCAGAATCGGCCAAAACTGTGAGTGTTGATGACCGACACGTAAACGCACCCCGGGTTCGTTAATCGTGGAAATCACTCCGGACCCAAAACAGTGAGTAATAGTCCACAAAACGGGCCAGAATCGGCCAAAACTATGAGTGTTGATGACCGACACGTAAACGCACCCCAGGGTTTGTTAATCATGGAAATCACTCTGGGACCCCAAAACAGTGAGTAATAGTCCACGAAACGGGCCAGAATCGGCCAAAACTGTGAGTGTTGATGACCGACACGTAAACGCACCCAGGGTTCATTAATCATGGAAATCACTCCAGGACCCCAAAACAGTGAGTAATAGTCCACGAAACGGGCCAGAATCGGCCAAAACGATGAGTGTTGATGACCGACACGTAAACACAACCCGGGGTTTGTTAATCATGGAAATCACTCTGGGACCCCAAAACGATGAGTAATAGTCCACGAAACGGGCCAAAATCGGCCAAAACTGTGAGTGTTGATGACCGACACGTAAACGCACCCCGGGGTTTGTTAATCATGGAAGTCACTCTGGGACCCCAAAACAATGAGCAATAGTCCACGAAACGGGCCAGAATCGGCCAAAACTGTGAGTGTTGATGACCGACACGTAAACGCATCCCGGGGTTTGTTATTCATGGAAATCACTCCGGGACCCCAAAACAGTGAGTAATAGTCCACGAAACGGGCCAGAATCGGCCAAAATTGTGAGTGCTGATGACCCACACGTAACCGCACCTCGGCGTTTGGTAATCATGGAAATTACTCCGGGACCCCAAAACAATGAGCAATAGTCCACAAAACGGGCCAGAATCGGCCAAAACTGTGAGTGTTGATGACTGACACGTAAACGCACCCCGGGGTTTGTTAATCATGGAAATCACTCTGGGACCCCAAAACGATGATTAATAGTCCAGGAAACGGGCCAGAATCGGCCAAAACTGTGAGTGTTGATGACCGACACGTAAACGCACCCAGGGTTCATTAATCATGGAAATCACTCCAGGACCCCAAAACAGTGAGTAATAGTCCACGAAACAGGCCAAAATCGGCCAAACCTGTGAGTGTTAATGACCGACACGTAAACGCATCCTCTGTTCGTTAATCGTGGAATTCATTCCGGAACACCAAAACAGTAAGTAATAGTTCACGAAACGGGGCAGAATTGGCCAACACTGCGAGTGTTGATGACCAACACAGAAACTCACCCCGGGGGTTCATTAATCGTGGAAATCACTACGGGACCCCAAAACTATGAGTAATAGTCCAAGAAATGGGGCAGAATCAACCAAAACCGTGAGTGTTGATGACTGGCACGTAAACTAACCCCGGGATTCGTTAATCGTGGAAATCACTCCAGGACCCCAAAACAGTGAGTAATAGTCCACGAAACGGGCCAGAATCGGCCAAAACTGTGAGTGTTGATGACCGACACGTAAACGGACCGACGGGGTTCGTTAATCGTGGAAATCACCCCAGGACCCGAAAACAGTGAGTAATAGTCCATAAAACGGGCCAGAATCGGCCAAAATTGTGAGTGTTGATGACCGACACGTAAACGCACCACGAGGTTCGTTAATCGTGAAAATCGCTCTAGGACCCCAAAATAGTGAGCAAGAGTCCACGAAACGGGCCAGAATCGGCCAAAACTGTGAGTGTTGATGACCGACACGTAAACGCATCCCGGGGTTTGTTATTCGTGGAAATCACTCCGGGACCCCAAAACAGTGAGTAATAGTCCACGAAACGGGCCAGAATCGGCCAAAACTATGAGTGCTGATGACCCACACGTAAACGCACCCCGGCGTTTGTTAATCATGGAAATTACTCCGGGACCCCAAAACAATGAGCAATAGTCCACAAAACGGGCCAGAATCGGCCAAAACTGTGAGTGTTGATGACCGACACGTAAATGCACCCCGGGGTTTGTTAATCATGGAAATCACTCCAGGACCCCAAAACAGTGAGTAATAGTCCACGAAATTGGCCAGAATCGGAGAAAACTGTGAGTGTTGATGACCGACACGTAAACGCACCCCGGGGTTCGTTAATCGTGGAAATCGCTCCGAGACACGAAAACGTTGAGGAATAGTCCACGAAACGGGCCAGAATCGGCAAAACGATGAGTGTTGATGACCGACACGTAAACACAACCCGAGGTTTGTTAATCATAGAAATCACTCTTGGACCCCAAAACAATGAGCAATAGTCCACGAAAAGGGCCAGAATCGGCCAAAACTGTGAGTGTTGATGACCGACACGTAAACGCACCCCGGGGATCGTTAATCATGGAAATCACTCTAGGACCCAAAAACAGTGAGTAATAGTCCACGAACGGGCCGAATCGCCAAAAACTGTGAGTGTTGATGACCGACACGTAAACACACCCCGGTTTGTTAATCGTGGAAATCACTCCGGACCCCAAAACAATGAGGAATAGTCCATGAAACGGGCGAAATCGCCAAAACGATGAGTGTTGATGACCGACACTTAAACACAATCCGGAGTTTGTTAATCATGGAAATCACTCTTGGATCCCAAAACGATGAGCAATAGTCCGTGAAACGGGCCAAAATCGGCCAAAACTGTGAGTGTTGATGACCGATACGTAAACGCACCCCAGGGTTCATTAATCATGGAAATCACTCCAGGACCCCAAACAGTGAGTAATAGTCCACAAAACGGGCCAAAGTCGGCCAAAACTGTGAGTGTTAATGACGGACATGTAAACGCATCCCCGGGTTCGTTAATCGTGGAAATCATTCCGGAACCCCAAAACAGTGAGTAATAGTCCACGAAACGGGGCAGAATCGGCCAAAACTGTGAGTGTTGATGACCAACACAGAAATGCACCCCGGGTTCATTAATCGTGGAAATCACTACGGGACCCAAAAACTATGAGTAATAGTCCAGGAAACAGGGTAGAATCAACCAAAACCGTGAGTGTTGATGACCGGCACGTAAGCGCACCGTGGGGTTCAACAACTATGGGAATCACTTCGGGACCCCAAAACGGTGAGTAATAGTCCACGAAACCGACGCACCCGGACCCAAAACAGTGAGTAATCGGCCAATCGCCAAAATTGTGAGTGTTGATGACCGACACGTAAACACAACCCGGGGTTTGTTAATCATACAAATCACTCTAGGACCCCAAAACAATGACAAGAGTCCACGAAACGGGCCAGAATCGGCCAAAACTGTGAGTGTTGATGACCGACACGTAAACGCATCCCGGGGTTTGTTATTCGTGGAAATCACTCCGGGACCCCAAAACAATGAGCAATAGTCCACGAAACGGGCCATAATCGGCCAAAACTGTGAGTGTTGATGACCGACACGTAAACGCACCTCGGGGTTCGTTAATCATGGAAATCACTTCAGGACCCCAAAACAGTGAGTAATAGTCCACGAAAGTGGCCAGAATCAGCCAAAACTGTGAGTGTTGATGACCGACACGTAAACGGACGCCGCGGTTCGTTAATCGTGGAAATCGCTCGAAGACACGAAAACTGTGAGGAATAGTCCACGACACGGGCCAGAATCGGCAAAACGATGACTGTTGATGACCGACACGTAAACACAACCCGGGGTTTGTTAATCATAGAAATCACTCTTGGACCCCAAAACAATGAGCAATAGTCCACAAAACGGGCCAGAATCGGCCAAAACTGTGAGTGTTGATGACCGACACGTAAACGCACCCCGGGGTTCGTTAATTATGGAAATCACTCTAGGACCCCAAAACAGTGAGTAATAGTCCACGAAACTGGCCAGAATCGGCCAAAACTGTGAGTGTCGATGACCGACACGTAAACGCACCCGGGGTTCGTTAATCGTGGAAATCACTCCGGGACCCGAAAACTGTGAGGAATAGTCCACGAAACGGGCCAGAATCGGCCAAAACGATGAGTGTTGATGACCGACACATAAACACAACCCGGAGTTTGTTAATCATGGAAATCACTCTGGGACCCCAAAACGATGAGCAATAATCCATGAAACGGGCCAGAATCTGCCAATACTGTGAGTGTTGTTGACCGACATGTAAACGCACCCCAGGGTTCATTAATCATGGAAATCACTCCAGGACCCCAAACAGTGAGTAATAGTCCACGAAACGGGCCAAAATCGGCCAAAACTGTGAGTGTTAATGACCGACACGTAAACGCATCCCCGGGTTCGTTAATCGTGGAAATCATTCCGGAACCCCAAAACAGTGAGTAATAGTACACGAAACGGGGCAGAATCGGCCAAAACTATGAGTGTTGATGACCAACACAGAAACGCACCCCGGGGTTCATTAATCATGGAAATCAATGCGGGACCCGAAAACTACGAGTAATAGTCCAGGAAACGGGGCAGAATCAACCAAAACCGTGAGTGTTGATGACCGGCATGTAAGCGCACCTTGGGGTTCAACAACTACGGGAATCGCTTTGGGACCCCAAAACGGTGAGTAATAGTCCACGAAAAGGGCCAGAATCAGCCAAAATTGTGAGTGTTGATGACCGACACGTAAACACAACCCGGGGTTTGTTAATCATAGAAATCACTCTGAAACCCCAAATCAATGAGCAATAGTCCACGAAACGGGCCAGAATCGGCCAAAACTGTGAGTGTTGATGACCGACACGTAAACGCACCCCGGGGTTCGTTAATTATGGAAATCACTCCAGGACCCCAAAACAGTGAGTAATAGTCCACGAAACTGGCCAGAATCGGCCAAAACTGTGAGTGTCGATGACCGACACGTAAACGCACCCCGGGGTTCATTAATCGTGGAAATCACTCCGGGACCCGAAAACTGTGAGGAATAGTCCACGAAACGGGCCAGAATCGGCCAAAACGATGCACTACTAGGGAAAAGGCTAGCAGCAGCGCGGGTTTTACATGTATTAGTAGCGCGGGTACCCGCGCTACTAATACGGCGCTACAGCTAACTAATAGCAGTAGCGCGTGCCCCCCATCGCTACTGCTATACAAGTGTAACAACAATGCGTGTTGTTTAAGCTCGCTATCGCTATTAGCGCTAAGCGCTCTTTGGCGGACGCGCTCATCGCTATAACGGCGCTGCTGCTAACTTTTGTACACTCGCCATCGCTAATTTAAGTAGTTTTTTGGCATATTTGTTTTGTATTTGCACCGGCTTTGTAGAAGAATCTTTAGCACATAGAAATTTCATCATGATACACATACAAATGCTGAGACCACAAATGTAATCATAGCATGTACATACAAATAGTCTCTTCATAATCATCATCCAACACAAAGTGATATCTTGTTATCATCTCAAAATAGCAATACATGCAAGTCTCAATACTTGCAACTACAACAACGCATCCATCTAAACAAAGGCATACGCAAGAAGTGCTATCACTATGAGTGAGAGCGAACCATGCAGAGACATGAGGTGGCGATTCTGAGTCCTCTCTCGCTTAGCGTGAACCTCAAGTAACTAGCTTCTCCTTCTTGTCTGCTTTTGAAGTTTTTATGGCTGGCGCCCGTGAACCCATTCACTTGCGCCGACACTCATGCCACTCGTTGTACACCCCGGAACCTTCCCTTTGTACACGACATAGCATTTCCATCTCGCCATCAAGAAACTAGGTACCGTTAGAGATGCATGTTCATGAAGAGGATGTACAATCATATATATGCAAAAAATATACTAGAGCAACACCAAAAAGAAAGGTTAGCAACTAGATGCAACATATACAATGACGCAAATTAATTAACTAGAGGTACGCAGGTCATCGTCGCCAACTAACAAAGTAAGCGTTACGCAAGTTCGGCATGGACCGTGGACATCACAAAGTTTCATCGCTACAAAAGAATACAAGTTCAACCGACACATATCATCATCATCGGCATCATAACTCACTAGAAGTTCCATCCTTCCATATCATCGAGGACGAACCCTAGCTGCTTGAACGGCGTGAGGTCTAGACGTTGCATGCCTATGCGAGTTCGGACGTCACCGCGATATAGGGCCGTGGTGGAACATCCCTTCTCATCGACGACTTCTTTCATGATGATCGTCGCAATGTCGCTTTGGATGCGAAAGAAGTCATCTCTAAGTTTATAATTCGCTTCTCCATGAGATTCTAGCCACTTGTGGATATGATCATCATTTCGCTATTAATGCGAAGCTTTGGTGATCCGTGTTGAACTGAATCATGAGATGGACGATGTAGAATCCATCCTTCTTGCTTGGTTTTGGGACATGGATGCAGGAGAAGTTAGTTTTATCGCGAAACCCATCTTCTTGTTCCTTTGTTTCTGATATGCACGTGGCCACCTCTATAGCTGAAGCCTTGGAGAGCATCATCTAGAATATTCATTATGTGGGTGTAGTCCTTTTCTCGTAGTCTCTCGAAGGGTCAAAATACACGGCGTGGAGACTTGCGGGTAAAGAACGATAAGAACGGCGCGCCCGTTGCTGCGGGGGAAAAGACACCTCAAATTATTCCCCATATGAGAGAGAAGGAATGATTGAAATGTACGAAAGGGTTGTCCGGAACTGACTTACTTTGGATGATAAGGCACGAGGACAATTTCCCGGTCCTTATTCTGTACCATGAAGTTTTGGAGGTACTCCCTAGCAGTTTCACGCTCAAAGTCGTTGAGACTCAAGAAAGACTCGTGCATGTAGTACGGATCCGCCACACAGATTTGCGAGACTTCTTCACTCTTCACGACGGAGCTCATATGTAGCGCAAAAAGGCGGACGATAGTAAAATCAAGCCGCCTTGTTAGAAACATCTCAAAGATATGGTCAAACCGCAGGAAGAACACCTCCGTGGGCCGTGTGTCGACGTAGCACTTCCCCTCAGGCACACGAGCCACGTATGTCGGATATCCTGGATCCTTTGAGGCTAGTAGGCTTTTCTCAGTCGACAACACATGGTCGTGCAGTCTCCTCGAGATCCCCGATAGTGCCTCCAGCGGTTTCATGCAGTAGCATCGGCTCGCCTGTGAGATGGAACATGACTGCACCTTTCATGGGTACACGCTCTTAATGCATCATCCGCTGCTGTGTGCTCGCTTGTTTGGAGGCGCTTACCTTCCCGATCTCTTCCTCTCCTTTTTCTTGGGCACACCTTCCGCACCCTTCCTTAACCCCTGCCCAAGTGTTCCCGGGCTAAATCATCAGACGACCCTCGCGCCCGCTAGTTGAGCCTGTGTTGAGGCGGCATCTTCAGCGTGTCCTGTGAGGATTTCATGAAGAGAGACTTTTGCATTCCATGGTACGGCCCTGCCCGCATATCATCCATATCCTCATTAGCAAGTTGATAGCCCGATTCGTCATATGGTTGACTCATCATATCTATGTCACACCATACGCGTTGTATTGAGGTAATCCATAGGGTCGACCTCCGCCTCATCATCCATTCTCTGTTCTACTGGTACATCAGCCAAGATTATTGCACCCCTTCATCATGTCGTCCGCCGCCTCACCCGCACTACTACAGAGCTGGTAATTGCGTGGGTGGGGTGGTGGTCTCCGCACATGCTTGTTGATGTGTGGTAGTTATTGGTGTGCTCTCGGCGGCTCGCATTTAATAAGATTCTTCGCCATAGCAGCACCCAACCCTTACATCGTCCAATCCACGGCGGGGTCTCGTCGTCCGCTCCCACATGCTGTCTCGAGGAGGCAAATCCTCGTGCCCGATTTCACACCGGTCAAGCTAACCTCAAGTGCCCAGCGGGATCGGGTGGTTGTGGAATATGCGCTGAGAGGGTCCATTATCATCCCTTTCCCACGCCCACCTTCGGCCTTTGATCAAGTAGAGTATGGTGCATGGGGTTTTTTCGCCGCAAACACATATGTTTGTGGTGTAAAACAACCAAAGGCAACAAAATGGAATATTATCTATATATATATGTTGGTGCGACATGTAATTACCATGACGGCGCCAAGCTCAGCTAAAGACGAAGGCCCACCTAGCGCGCTGAGACCGAGGACGGGCTGCTATGAGCGGGAGCGATCGCGAGAGGAGGCCCGGTTGCTTGAGCAAGTGATGGTGCGATGGTGTTGTTGTTCATGGAGTTGCTCGCGACGAAAACGGGCATCGGGAAATCATGTACCGCCTTGTGCGATTTTCCTTCGCCAGATTGATGATAATCGAACCAAGTTAGTAGCGAAATCATTTCGCAGCGATTCTGCTGCATTGACCGCCTCAGTAGCAACTCATATTTGTCCTCGGCTGCTTTTTTCGCGTCCTCACTGCTTTTTTCTCGACCGCAAGCTTCACCTTTGCGCCGATGTCCCTGACTAAACTTCTTTTTCGCTTCTTGGCCTCCGGGCCGTCGTTGTAAAACACCTTCCACGTGGCGCCGTCTCCAGCGCCGCACACACGACCATATTGCGGCCGCTGGTCCAACGGGAGTCCCTTAAGTTCGCTCAAGGCCGGTAGAGAGGGTGTCCCACTTGGGCCTCATCGAGAAGTAGGGCTTTCGGCTGCAAGCCGGTGTTGCTTCTCCAGAGTCTAATCAATTTCCTCGTGATCTTGTCCGTAAAAACCTTTTCTCCTTGTCCCACTTGTAGCGGGCCCCGATGAAGTCATGCTCCAAGGGGTTGGTGAACTTCGCGAAGGGGTCAGGAGACCCGCGGCTTCACGCCCGCGTCCTCCTTATCCCATATGGGCCTTTTACCGAGGTAGCCACGGCTTCCGAGGCGATGCTTCCGTGTTCCGGAGCTGAAGGCTTTTGAATTTCGCAGCCTTAGCCTTGGCTGCCTCGGTAGCGCAAGTGTCCTTGAACTTTTCAACTCCTCTTCCGTAAGTGTCGGATTTTCCTCCGTAATCGTGGACAGGGTTCATCGGCCTCAATAGCTCGTTTCACCCTCCCTTTCCAGAGGCCAAATCATTGCTGAACATGCCCATGGCGTGATTGTTAATCTTTTTCATCTTCGGATCATCCCACGGTTGTTCTATGTTATCATCCCGGTCGGGAACTTGAATCTCTTGTGCAACTTCGTAGGAGCAACTGCGTCAAATGTTCTTTACTCCTTAAGTCATCGCTGTTGATGCTCACAAGATTCCGTAGGATGCATCCTACTTGGTTCCCATAGCACTTGCGAGGTTCTTCCGGCTCTAACGGCTCAAACTTGCCAGGTGCCATCTTTGTGATCACAAGTCGTCCAATCCCTAGTTTGTTAGGTTTTCGTATCCTCTGCTTCTTATGCTTCCTCTTTTCGGTATCGGCATCGAGGCCGGTACCTTCCCCGCCGGTACCTTCCCCACCGGTCTCGGCGCCGCCATCGGTGCTGGCGCCGTCGGTGCCGGCGCCGTCGGTGTCGATGTCGGCGTCAGTACCATCATCGAGGCCGACCTGCAAACCTTCCTTAGCAGTCAAATAGTCGAGGTACTCTTGTTCACCATCATAATCCATCTCGTCTGCATCTTGGTCAGAAGGCCCAGTTTCTTCGTTGTTCGACATGTTTCCTATGATTAAGTGGCCTCATTTATTTCTAAAAGTATGAATAAATGAGAAATGACGTAAAAGAAATCTATGTGCCAGACTCGATATGCCAACTATGTAGCACAAATCATGCCTTTATTCACGGAAATTTCGCATGACCTTTGCTAAAAATGGACATATCGAAATACCGAATTCACCAAACGGAAATGAATCAACATTTCGGCGTAACATAGGCCACTCGGATCATTTTCCAAACATGACATGTCCAAAACATGACATATGCACATATCACATGTCCAGTTCAAATTTCCATATAAATTCAGCTAATTTTGAAACCTAGCTAAAGTCATAACTAAATAGATAACCTAATTAATTAACATGAACCCTAGCAGAGAGGGGGGGAGTTTACTGAGAGTGCAGGGGCGGAGGGAGGCGAGGGCCGACGGTCGGGGCGAGCGCTGCTGGGTCGGGGCGAGCGCTCGGGGTCGGGGCCGAGCTTGAGTCGGGGCGCGGCGAGTCGGGCGCGAGCGCCGAGGGGTCGAGGGTCGACGGGGCGAAGCGCTGGGCTAGCACCGCGCCATGGAGTCGGGGCGAGCGCCGGGCCGGTCGGGCGCGGTGGAGCGACGGGGCGCGGCGGAGCGACGGAGAGAGAGGGGGATTTGGGGAAATGTGGCGGGATGAAGCTGCGCGAGTGAAAATTTTGGGTTAAGTGGACGAGCAATGGCGCGTTATGCGAAACGCGCAACTACTATGATCTGTAGCTGCAGCGCTTGATGGTAAACACGCTGCTACTATCATGCGTGGCGGCAGCGGTTTATAAGAAACGCGCTGCTACTATGGTATGTAGCGCAGCGGTTTATAAGAAACGCTGCTACTATGGTATGTAGCAGCAGCGGTTTTGTGGAAACGCCTGCTACTCGCCGCCGCCATCGCCAGTTTTCATTTTTCTTTTCCTTTATTTTATCCCACTTTTATTTCCCGAGGGCAGTGAACGAAGGGAGGGCAATATATATTGCATCATTTGACGGTTAAATATGTATGCAAAATAGGAACATATATATTACACATCATATGGCTAAGTGTGTATACAAAATAGGAACATATATCTATTACACATCATTGGACCCATAACATACGTTTCCTCAGTGCTGACGTTTTCGTTTTTGAGTCAGCTTCTTTCCCTTCTTGTTCGTCGAAGAATAATTGAGCCCCTCATTGTGACTTTGCCTTTTCCATGGAGTGCGATTTTTCTTAGGTAACGAGTATTGATTCTTCTTTGACGATACTTCATCATCGCCGCCATCTTCCCTCATTGGGTTGCCGTCTCGATCATAGTCTTCCTCGTTGGCGACTCCATCCATTCCAATGATGTTCCTTTTGCCTCTCCTCACGACAACACGGCTGGGATTGCGCTGGTCGAGTTATGAAGAAGCATTGTGTCACGTGCTTAGCGTGTACCCATGGCTCGTTTTTTGCGATAGCGTGACGGTAGCGCTCTTGGCGTCGGGTATAGTCATGGTAGTGAACATCCGGCTTTCTTTCGACATTCTTAGCCCATCCGACACGGAACATCGTCGTGTTGTGCAGTCCGAGTAGTCAAGCTCCCAGATCTCCTCGACCCTTCCATAAAATCGCTCGGTTGTGCCGTTGTCGCTGCCGGTCATGCATTCCATCGTCACCCCGAGTTCGATCATCACCGCCCATATCTTTTGCCTCCGTAGAACGTGTATCCGCTGATATCATATGCCCGATAGGTTACGAGGTTGGGCGAGGGCCATGTGCTAAGGCGATATGAGCAATCCGTCCTTAGAGCCCTCCTCCGGGATTAGCAATAATATGCTCTTTGAACCAATGCAGAAAGTGGAGTTGTGCTCTCTAGTAACTTCGGCGTCCGTCCCCGCATACCCCCGTCACGATACTTCTTTGCGATAATTTCTTTGTGCAGTGCCACGAAAGGATCTACCTCGCCTAGGTGTTGTAGCACTACCAAGTTTGCTCACAAAATCGCTGTGTCGATCTGAGTATGCCACGTGCAGTTCCCTGCGACCGTTACAGTGACCATCTCCTTCGAGCCTCCCATCGTGCTTGTTAACGGGCAAACCAACACTAACACCAGGCGGCTGGTCTGCACCATATAGAAAATTCTCACAGAAAGAGATGCACTCTTGTGCCAAATAGCCCTGGACGATGCTTCCATCCGGACGGGACATGTTACGAACGAATCCTTTGATGATCCCATTCATCCTCTCAAACGGCATCATGTTGTGCAGGAATGACGGCCCCAGGTCTATTATGTCATCCACAATATGGACACACAGATGCAGCATCACGTCAAGAACGCGGCGGAAGTACATCTCAAGCTCATTCAAGATCACAACGATCTCTTCCTGTAGCCTTTGGAGCTGCTTCACACCGATCGACTTTCGAGAGATGACGCCAAAAAGTTGCGAGAGACCAATAAGCGTTTCACGGACGTGCTTGTCCATTATCCCTCTAAGGGCAACAGTAGTATCTGCGTCATCATCACATGACAGTCATGAGACTTCATCCCGCTGAACCTTTTCTTGTCCGTGTCTAGATATCCGCTTATCTTGCCACAAGAATCGAACTAACTTTCACTCCCGTAAGGCACTTAAAGAATTGATTGATCTCAGCTGACTTAAGGTGAAGCAAGAGGGGGCAATAATCTTCTTTCTTTAATTTCTTGCCCTTCTTCTCCCGTGCCTCTGTCTCCGCCTCTGCCTCGCTCGACATTTTACGGGCGGCATGTGCAGATCTTCCCTGATTTTCAAATCTTGCAAGTCTTTTCTTGCCTTCGCCCATCCTTGGTCTTATCCGCATGTTCATCGTTGTTGCGAGCAAGCTCTCAAGGACATTCTTACAGATATGCATTTGATCTAGGCAATGAGGTGTATCGAGTTTGTGCCAAGATCCAAGTCCCGTAACGCAGACCTCATCTTCCATACCTTCAGCAGCGGCTCGGCGCCTTTCTCATCGTCTTTCGGCGCAGGGCACTCATTCCAGTTTTCAACAGCTCATCGATTTCGCACCGCTCCGCTTACGTGGAGGTCCTCGATGCTCAGCGTGACCATTGAATAGATCTCCACGGTTTCTCCACGGGTCGTCTGTTCAAGCCATCTTCGATGCCCCATGTACACAATTTTCCCGCACCGCCATCTTTCCTTGACGTTAGCTGCTCAGACGTTGTAGCATCCATGCACCGTGTGCATCCGCAATATCCATGGCACACCGGCCCGCCACATATCCGTAAATCGAGATAGTCCTCGCATTATCGTGATCAGCGCTGCTCTCATGTTGAAATACTCACCTTTGTCAAGCGCCCCATGTCTTGGCGTGTTTTCCATAACGTGTCTAACTCCTCTTGAAGTAGCCCCAGATACAAATTAATATTATTTCCTGGTTGTTTGGGCCTTGAATAAGCATGCTCATGTGAATGTACTTGATTTCATGCACAACCAGGGGAGGTTGTACATCCATACAAACACGGGTCATGTACTATGGTTGGTGTTCGTTGCCAAACGGATTCATGCCATCGGTACACGCCACCGAGCACGATGTTCCTTGCATCACATTCAAAATACCGATAGAAGCTGTTCAACGCTCTCCACTGGCTTCCATCCTTCACGTGTCTCAGCTTCGGATCATCTCCATCGTCGGGCTTCTTCCTCTCCGCGTGCCAGCGCATTAGCTTTGCTTCCTTGGGATCTACAAAATACCTCTAGAGACGGGGAGTGATCGGTAAGTACCATACAACTTTCTGGGGACATTTCTTCCCGGCCTTCTTGTATCGAGAAGCATTGCACACCGGACAGCTTGTTTTTTCCGCGTGCTCCTTCCGATAAATTATGCAATCGTTGATGCATGCATGGTATCTAACGTGTGGCAGATCAAGAGGGCACACGATCTTCTTGGCCTCATCAACACTAGTAGGACATAGATTACCCATGGAAGAACATCCTTTAGGTACTTGAGATGCTCATCGAGGCTAGTGTCGGTCCATTTGTTTTAGCCTTCGTCTTCGGAGTTGGAGCGTGAAACTCAACCGGTCACCTCAGATTGCAACCATCATACAATGGAGTGTTCGAGTCTACCACCAGTTGCTCCAGCTTAGCCTCCTCTCTAGAAGCAGCTCTCTCAAGACTTGTATCCTTGCGGCAATGCTTGAACATGAGGGTCCCGCACAATTGAACTTAGTACCGACGAACTCTGCTACGTGGAGTCCATGTCGCTCTCTCCGCCGCCATGTCCGCCCCTTCTCCTCTGCCATGTCCGCCCCTTCTCCGCCGCCATGTCCGCCTCTTCCCGCCGCCATTATCGATCATCTCTTCGCCTTGCCCGTGTCATCATTTCCTGCCCGTCGGCATCCTCAACATCGCTATCCTCATCTTCAATTATCCACCTAGTATAGCCATCCATGAAACTAGTCATGAGCAGGTGCGCTTGACACGACCATCGCCATGGGGGTCGAGCCAAACTATTCCTTTGCATTTTCGACACGGACATAAAACCTCTGTCCGGTTATTTTCTTTCATGTCTTGCACCGCCGACCGCAACCACCTGTCCACCATCGCTCCACCGACCATCGCCAACTCTGCACGGTAATAATAAAAAATTGATTGTAAAAATGCATGCATGCATCAAAGTCATAAAAAATTTGGCATGACCTTCCTAAAAATAGGACATATATGGATCTAGAGTTTGCCGAATTACCAAACGGAAATAAATCGACATTTCGCAAAACATAGGCAACTCAAAAGCACAATTTGGCGGCGTGAGGTGGAGGGAAGAGAGGAGAGGGGGAGGTAGGGGGAAGGGAAAAAAAGTGAGAGTGGGAGCATGTGGTGGAGGGAAGAGAGGAGAGGGGAGGTAAGGGAAGGGAAAAAGCAAGGGCGAGGGGAGGGACGGTTTGGGGTTGTTGGGTTAGCAGATGGCTGGTGAGAAACTGCTGCTGCTAAAAAAACTTAGCAGCAACGCTTTCAAAAGGCGCCATCGCTAACTCGGACAAAAATGGCGGCAATTTGAAACTTACCAGCAGCGATCTCGAGGAAACTGCGCTACTACTATGCACTTAGCAAGAGCGCTGTTTCGGACCGCTGCCATCGCTACTTAGAGGTGGGGAACACCGCCGGTCGATATTTGTAGCAGCGTGTTTCGTTACGAGCGCCATCGCTAAATATTTAGCAGCAGCGAGTTTACGCAAAGCGCGCTACAACTACTTACCAGCAGCGCTCTATTTTGAACCGCGCTGCTGCTAAGATTCTGTGTATAGGCTTTTCCCTAGTAGTGATGAGTGTTGATGACCGACACATAAACACAACCCGGAGTTTGTTAATCATGGAAATCACTCTGGGACCCCAAAACGATGAGCAATAATCCATGAAACGGGCCAGAATCGGCCAATACTATGAGTGTTGATGACCGACATGTAAACGCACCCCAGGGTTCATTAATCATGGAAATCACTCCAGGACCCCAAACAGTGAGTAATAGTCCACGAAACGGGCCAAAATCTGCCAAAACTGTGAGTGTTAATAACCGACACGTAAACGCATCCCCGGGTTCGTTAATCGTGGAAATCATTCCGGAACCCCAAAACAGTGAGTAATAGTACACGAAACGGGGCAGAATCGGCCAAAACTATGAGTGTTGATGACCAACACAGAAACGCACCCCGGGGTTCATTAATCATGGAAATCAATGCGGGACCCGAAAACTACGAGTAATAGTCCAGGAAACGGGGCAGAATCAACCAAAACCGTGAGTGTTGATGACCGGCACGTAAGCGCACCTTGGGGTTCAACAACTACGGGAATCGCTTTGGGACCCCAAAACGGTGAGTAATAGTCCACGAAAAGGGCCAGAATCAGCCAAAATTGTGAGTGTTGATGACCGACACGTAAACACAACCCGGGGTTTGTTAATCATAGAAATCACTCTGAAACCCCAAATCAATGAGCAATAGTCCACGAAACGGGCCAGAATCTGCCAAAACTGTGAGTGTTGATGACCGACACGTAATCGCAACCCGGGGTTTGTTAATCATGGAAATCACTCTTGGACCCCAAAACAATGAGCAATAGTCCACGAAACGGGCCAGAATCGGCCAAAACTGTGAGTGTTGATGACCGACACGTAAACGCACCCCGGGGTTCGTTAATTATGGAAATCACTCCAGGACCCCAAAACAGTGAGTAATAGTCCACGAAACGCCGAATCGCCAAAACTGTGAGTGTTGATGACCGACACGTAAACGCACCCCGGGGTTCATTAATCGTGGAAATCACTCCGGGACCCGAAAACTGTGAGGAATAGTCCACGAAACGGGCCAGAATCGGCCAAAACGATGAGTGTTGATGACCGACACATAAACACAACCCGGAGTTTGTTAATCATGGAAATCACTCTGGGACCCCAAAACGATGAGCAATAATCCATGAAACGGGCCAGAATCGGCCAATACTGTGAGTGTTGATGACCGACACGTAAACGCACCCCAGGGTTCATTAATCATGGAAATCACTCCAGGACCCCAAACAGTGAGTAATAGTCCAAGAAACGGGCCAAAATCGGCCAAAACTGTGAGTGTTAATGACCGACACGTAAACGCATCCCCGGGTTCCTTAATCGTGGAAATCATTCCGGAACCCCAAAACAGTGAGTAATAGTACACAAAACGGGGCAGAATCGGCCAAAACTATGAGTGTTGATGACCAACACAGAAACGCACCCCGGGGTTCATTAATCATGGAAATCAAAGCGGGACCCGAAAACTACGAGTAATAGTCCAGGAAACGGGGCAGAATCAACCAAAACCGTGAGTGTTGATGACCGGCACGTAAGCGCACCTTGGGGTTCAACAACTACGGGAATCGCTTTGGGACCCCAAAACGGTGAGTAATAGTCCACGAAAAGGGCCAGAATCAGCCAAAATTGTGAGTGTTGATGACCGACACGTAAACACAACCCGGGGTTTGTTAATCATAGAAATCACTCTGAAACCCCAAATCAATGAGCAATAGTCCACGAAACGGGCCAGAATCTGCCAACAATGTGAGTGTTGATGACCGACACGTAATCGCAACCCGGGGTTTGTTAATAATGGAAATCACTCTTGGACCCCAAAACAATGAGCAATAGTCCACGAAACGGGCCAGAATCGGCCAAAACTGTGAGTGTTGATGACCGACACGTAAACGCACCCCGGGGTTCGTTAATTATGGAAATCACCCAGACCCCAAAACAGTGAGTAATAGTCCACTAAACCGCCGAAATCGCCAAAACTGTGAGTGTCGATGACCGACACGTAAACGCACCCCGGGGTTCATTAATCGTGGAAATCACTCCGGGACCCGAAAACTGTGAGGAATAGTCCACGAAACGGGCCAGAATCGGCCAAAACGATGAGTGTTGATGACCGACACGTAAACACAACCCGGAGTTTGTTAATCATGGAAATCACTCTGGGACCCCAAAACGATGTGCAATAGTCCATGAAACGGGCCCGAATCGGCCAAAACTGTGAGTGTTGATGACTGACACGTAAACGCACCCCAGGGTTCATTAATCATGGAAATCACTCCAGGACCACAAACAGTGAGTAATAGTCCACGAAACGGGCCTAAATCGGCCAAAACTGTGAGTGTTAATGAACGACACGTAAACACATCCCAGGGTTCGTTAATCGTGGAAATCATTCCGGAACCCAAAACAGTGAGTAATAGTACACGAAACGGGGCAGAATCGGCCAAAACTATGAGTGTTGATGACCAACACAGAAACGCACCCCGGGGTTCACTAATCATGGAAATCAATGCGGGACCCGAAAACTATGAGTAATAGTCCAGGAAACGGGGCAAAATCAACCAAAACCGTGAGTGTTGATGACCGGCACGTAAGCGCACCTTGGGGTTCAACAACTACGGGAATCGCTTTGGGACCCCAAAACGGTGAGTAATAGTCCACGAAAAGGGCCAGAATCAGCCAAAATTGTGAGTGTTGATGACCGACACGTAAACACAACCCGGGGTTTGTTAATCATAGAAATCACTCTGAAACCCCAAAACAATGAGCAATAGTCCACGAAACGGGCAAGAATCGGCCAAAACTGTGAGTGTTGATGACCGACACGTAAACGCACCCCGGGGTTCGTTAATCATGGAAATCACTCCAGGACCACAAAACAGTGAGTAATAGTCCACGAAACTCGCCAGAATCGGCCAAAACTGTGAGTGTTGATGACCGACACGTAAACGCACCCCGGGGTTCGTTAATTATGGAAATCACTCCAGGACCCCAAAACAGTGAGTAATAGTCCACGAAACTGGCCAGAATCGGCCAAAACTGTGAGTGTTGATGACCGACACGTAAACACACCCCGGGGTTCATTAATCGTGGAAATCACTCCGGGACCCGAAAACTGTGAGGAATAGTCCACGAAACGGGCCAGAATCAGCCAAAACGATGAGTGTTGATGACCGACACGTAAACACAACCCGGAGTTTGTTAATCATGGAAATCACTCCGGGACCCCAAAACGATGAGCAATAGTCCATGAAACGGGCCAGAATCGGCCAAAACTGTGAGTGTTGATGACCGACACGTAAACGCACCCCAGGGTTCATTAATCATGGAAATCACTCCAGGACCCCAAACAGTGAGTAATAGTCCACGAAACGGGCCTAAATCGGCCAAAACTGTGAGTGTTAATGACCGACACGTAAACACATCCCAGGGTTCGTTAATCGTGGAAATCATTCCGGAACCCAAAACAGTGAGTAATAGTACATGAAACGGGGCAGAATCGGCCAAAACTATGAGTGTTGATGACCAACACAGAAACGCACCTCGGGGTTCACTAATCATGGACATCAATGCGGGACCCGAACACTATGAGTAATAGTCCAGGAAACGGGGCAAAATCAACCAAAACCGTGAGTGTTGATGCCCGGCACGTAAGCGCACCTTGGGGTTCAACAACTACGGGAATCGCTTTGGGACCCCAAAACGGTGAGTAATAGTCCACGAAAAGGGCCAGAATCAGCCAAAATTGTGATTGTTGATGACCGACATGTAAACACAACCCGGGGTTCGTTAATCATGGAAATCACTCCAGGACCACAAAACAGTGAGTAATAGTCCACGATACTCGCCAGAATCGGCCAAAACTGTGAGTGTTGATGACCGACACGTAAACGCATCCCGGGGTTCGTTAATCGTGGAAATCACTCTGGGACCCGAAAACTGTGAGGAATAGTCCACGAAACAGGCCATTATCGGCCAAAACGATGAGTGTTGATGACCGACACGTAAACGCACCCCGGGGTTCGTTAATTATGGAAATCACTCTAGGACCCCAAAACAGTGAGTAATAGTCCACGAAACTGGCCAGAATCGGCCAAAACTGTGAGTGTTGATGACCGACACGTAAACACACCCCGGGGTTCATTAATCGTGGAAATCACTCCGGGACCCGAAAACTGTGAGGAATAGTCCACGAAACGGGCCAGAATCGGCCAAAACGATGAGTGTTGATGACCGACACGTAAACACAACCCGGAGTTTGTTAATCATGGAAATCACTCCGGGACCCCAAAACGATGAGCAATAGTCCATGAAACGGGCCAGAATCGGCCAAAACTGTGAGTGTTGATGACCGACACGTAAACGCACCCCAGGGTTCATTAATCATGGAAATCACTCCAGGACCCCAAACAGTGAGTAATAGTCCACGAAACGGGCCTAAATCGGCCAAAACTGTGAGTGTTAATGACCGACACGTAAACACATCCCAGGGTTCGTTAATCGTGGAAATCATTCCGGAACCCAAAACAGTGAGTAATAGTACACGAAATGGGGCAGAATCGGCCAAAACTATGAGTGTTGATGACCAACACAGAAACGCACCCCGGGGTTCACTAATCATGGAAATCAATGCGGGACCCGAATACTATGAGTAATAGTCCAGGAAACGGGGCAAAATCAACCAAAACCGTGAGTGTTGATGACCGGCACGTTAGCGCACCTTGGGGTTCAACAACTACGGGAATCGCTTTGGGACCCCAAAACGGTGAGTAATAGTCCACGAAAAGGGCCAGAATCAGCCAAAATTGTGACTGTTGATGACCGACATGTAAACACAACCCGGGGTTCGTTAATCGTGGAATCACCCAGACCACAAAACAGTGAGTAATAGTCCACGATACTCGCCAGAATCGGCCAAAACTGTGAGTGTTGATGACCGACACGTAAACGCATCCCGGGGTTCGTTAATCGTGGAAATCACTCTGGGACCCGAAAACTGTGAGGAATAGTCCACGAAACAGGCCATTATCGGCCAAAACGATGAGTGTTGATGACCGACTCGTAAACACAACCCGGGGTTTGTTAATCATGGAAATCACTCTGGGACCCCAAAACGATGAGCAATAGTCCACGAAACGGGCCAAAATCGGCCAAAACTGTGAGTGTTGATGACGGACACGTAAACGCACCCCGGGGTTCGTTAATCGTGGAAATCGCTCCGAGACACAAAAACTGTGAGGAATAGTCCACGAAACGGGCCAGAATCGGCAAAACAATGAGTGTTGATGACCGACACGTAAACACAACACGGGGTTTGTTAATCATAGAAATCACTCTTGGACCCCAAAACAATGAGCAATAGTCCACGAAACGGGCCAGAATCGGCCAAAACTGTGAGTGTTGATGACCAACACGTAAACGCACCCCTGGGTCCGTTAATCAGGGAAATCACTCCAGGACCCCAAAAGAGTGAGTAATAGTCCACGAAACTGGCCAGAATCCGCCAAAACTATGAGTGTTGATGACCGACACGTAAACGCACCCCGGGGTTCGTTAATCTTGGAAATCACACCGGGACCCGAAAACTGTGAGGAATAGTCAACGAAACGGGCCAGAATCGGCCCAAACGATGAGTGTTGATGACCGACTCGTAAACACAACCCGGGGTTTGTTAATCATGGAAATCACTCTGGGACCCCAAAATGATGAGCAATAGTCCACGAAATGGGCCAGAATCGGCCCAAACTGTCAGTGTTGATGACCGACACGTAAACGCACCCCGGGGTTCGTTAATCGTGGAAATCACTCCGGGACCCGAAAACTGTGAGGAATAGTCCACGAAATGGGCCAGAATCGGCCCAAACGATGAGTGTTGATGACCGACTCGTAAACACAACCCGGGGTTTGTTAATCATGGAAATCACTCTGGGACCCCAAAACGATGAGCAATAGTCCATGAAACGGGCCAGAATCGGTCCAAACTGTGAGTGTTGATGACCGACACGTAAACGCACCCCGGGGTTCGTTAATCATGGAAATCACTCCAGGACCCCAAAACAGTGAGTAATAGTCCATGAAACTAGCCAGAATCGGGCAAAACCGTGAGTGTTGATGACCGACACGTAAACGCACCCCGAGGTTCGTTAATCGTGGAAATCACTGCGGGACCCGAAAACTGTGAGGAATAGTCCATGAAACGGGCCAGAATCGGCCAAAACGATGAGTGTTCATGACCGACACGTAAACACAACCCGGAGTTTGTTAATCATGGAAATCACTCTGGGACCCCAAAACGATGAGCAATAGTCCACGAAACGGGCCAGAATCGGCCAAAACTGTGAGTGTTGATGACTGACACGTAAACGCACCCCAGGGTTCATTAATCATGGAAATCACTCCAGGACGCCAAAACAGTGAGTAATATTCCATGAAACGGGCCAAAATCGGCCAAAATTGTGAGTGTTAATGACCGACACGTAAACGCATCCCCGGGTTCGTTAATCGTGGAAATCATTCCGGAACCCCAAAACAGTGAGTAATAGTCCACGAAACGGGGCAGAATCGGCCAAAACTGTGAGTGTTGATGACCAACACAGAAACGCACCCCGGGGTTCATTAATCGTGGAAATCACTGCGGCACCCCAAAACTATGAGTAATAGTCCAGGAAACGGGGCAGAATCAACCAAAACCATGAGTGTTGATGACCGGCACGTAAGCGCACCTTGGGGTTCAACAACTACGGGAATCGCTTCGGGACCCCAAAACGGTGAGTAATAGTCCACGAAAAGGGCCAGAATCGGCCAAAATTGTGAGTGTTGATGACCGACACGTAAACACAACCCGGGGTTTGTTAATCATAGAAATCACTCTGGGACCCCAAAACAATGACAATAGTCCATGAAACGGGCAAGAATCGGCCAAAACTGTGAGTGTTGATTACCGACACGTAAACGCACCCCGGGGTTTGTTAATCATGGAAGTCACTCTGGGACCCCAAAACAATGAGCAATAGTCCACGAAACGGGCCAGAATCGCCAAAACTGTGAGTGTTGATGACCGACACGTAAACGCACCCCGGGGTTCGTTAATCGTGGAAATCGCTCCGAGACACGAAAACTGTGAGGAATAGTCCATGAAACGGGCCAGAATTGGCAAAACGATAAGTGTTGATGACCGACACGTAAAAACAACAATCGGGGTTTGTTAATCATAGAATTCACTCTTGGACCCTAAATCAATGAGCAATAGTCCACGAAACCGGCCAGAATCGGCCAAAACTGTGAGTGTTGATGACCGACACGTAAACACACCCCGGGGTTCGTTAATCATGGAAATCACTCCAGGACCCCAAAACAGTGAGTAATGGTCCATGAAACTGGCCAGAATCGGCCAAAACTGTGAGTGTTCATGACCGACACGTAAACGCACCCCGGGGTTCGTTAATCATGTAAATCACTCCGGGACCCGAAAACTGTGAGGAATAGTCCATGAAACGGGCCAGAATTGGCCAAAACGATGAGTGTTGATGACCGACACGTAAACACAACCCGGGGTTTGTTAATCATGGAAATCACTCTGGGACCCCAAAACGATGAGCAAAAGTCCACGAAACGGGCCAGAATCGGCCCAAACTGTGAGTGTTGATGACCGACAGGTAAACGCACCCCGGGGTTCATTAATCATGGAAATCACTCCAGGACCCCAAAACAGTGAGTAATAGTCCACGAAACGGGTCAAAATTGGCCAAAACTGTGAGTGTTAATGACCGACACGTAAATGCATCCTCGGGTTCGTTAATCGTGGAAATCATTCTGGAACCCCAAAACAGTGAGTAATAGTCCACGAAACGGGGCAGAATCGGCCAAAACTGTGAGTGTTGATGACCAACACAGAAACGCACCCCGGGGTTCATTAATCGTGGAAATCACTGGAAATCACCGGGGAGCAATAGTCCCCAAAACTATGAGTAATAGTCCAGAAACGGGCAGAATCAACCAAAACCGTGAGTGTTGATAACCGCACGTAAAATCACTCGCGCACCTTGGGGTTCAACAACTACAAGAATCGCTTCGGAACCCCAAAACGGTGAGTAATAGTCCACGAAAAGGGCCAGAATTGGCCAAAATTGTGAGTGTTGATGATCAACACGTAAACACAACCCGGGGTTTGTTAATCATGGAAATCACTCTGGGACCCCAAAACAATGAGCAATAGTCCACGAGACGGGCAAGAATCGGCCAAAACTGTGAGTGTTGATGACCGACACGTAAACGCACCCTGGGGTTCGTTAATCATGGAAATAACTCCAAGACCCCAAAACAGTGAGTAATAGTCCACGAAACTCGCCAGAATCGGCCAAAACTGTGAGTGTTGATGACCGACACATAAACGCACCCCGGGGATCGTTAATCATGGAAATCACTCTAGGACCCAAAAACAGTGAGTAATAGTCCACGAAATTGGCCAGAATCGGCCAAAACTGTGAGTGTTGATGACCGACACGTAAACACACCCCGGGGTTCGTTAATCGTGGAAATCACTCCGGGACCCGAAAACTGTGAGGAATAGTCCATGAAACGGGCCAGAATCGGCCAAAACGATGAGTGCTGATGACCGACACTTAAACACAACCCGGAGTTTGTTAATCATGGAAATCACTCGGGATCCCAAAACGATGAGCAATAGTCCGTGAAACGGGCCAAAATCGGCCAAAACTGTGAGTGTTGATGACCGATACGTAAACGCACCCCAGGGTTCATTAATCATGGAAATCACTCCAGGACCCCAAACAGTGAGTAATAGTCCACAAAACGGGCCAAAGTCGGCCAAAACTGTGAGTGTTAATGACGGACATGTAAACGCATCCCCGGGTTCGTTCATCGTGGAAATCATTCCGGAACCCCAATACAATGAGTAATAGTCCATGAAACGGGGCAGAATCGGCCAAAACTGTGAGTGTTGATGACCGACACAGAAATGCACCCCGGGGTTCATTAATCGTGGAAATCACTATGGGGCCCAAAAACTATGAGTAATAGTCCAGGAAACAGGGTAGAATCAACCAAAACCGCGAGTGTTGATGACCGGCACGTAAGCGCACCGTGGGGTTCAACAACTATGGGAATCACTTCGGGACCCCAAAACGGTGAGTAATAGTCCACGAAAAGGGCCAGAATCGGCCAAAATTGTGAGTGTTGATGACCGACACCCACTACAGGAAACAGGTAATTTGCCGTCTGTGGATCACAGACGGCAAAGACCTAAATCCAGACGGCAAAGAGTTTGCCGTCAGGAAGCAGACGGCGAAGTCAGACGGCAAAGATAAGTCGGCAAAGAATCCTTTGCCGTCAGCTTTTCATCGGACATACGGCAAAGTATTTGCCGTCAGCCAAACTACAGTTTGCCGTCTCCCGCAAAAATAGTAGGTCGCAAAGAATGTGATCTTTGCCGTCAGTCGTAACGTTTTCTTTGCCGTCATCCGGACTAGTTACATACGGCAAAGATTGTTTTTTATTTAAAAAAAATATAATGTCAGTCCAAGCCTTCGTTGGCGGCTACAGCTGTGGTGGTCGCCGGAGTTACCAACTCCGGCAACCTCTGCTTCGATGGTCACCAGATTCGTTCTCTGTTGTTGTTCGCTGGCCGGGCATGGATTCCTGACTCGCTCGCACCACTGCCAGAGGGAGGAGACGCCAAAGGGAGAGAAGGAGCTACCACTGGAGGGAAAGGAGATGAAGAAGGGAGGAGGCACCGGAGGGGGAGAAGAAGGAGCCGCCGGCCGCCCTGCCCGCCGGAGGGAGAGCAGTTGCTGGCCGGAGTGCCCTCTCTCTACCTCGTCGGACCACGCGAGAAGTAGGAAGATACAGAAGGCGGCAGCGGCCGACGAGCACCGACGGAGCTGGGAGGCACGCGAGGGAGCCGGGGATGGGCGGCGCGACGAAGATGTGGCCGGAGGAGGACGGATCTGATGGCGATGGTGCTGCTTGACGCCGACGCTGGCGGTTCCCTTCATGGAGAAAGAGAGCCGAAGACGCTAGAGGAAAAGGAGACGAGGAAGGAGGAGGCACCGGAGGGGGAAAAGAAGGAGCCGCCGGCCACCCTGCCTGCCGGAGGGAGAGGAGGAGTCGCTGGCCGGAGTTCCCTGCGTGGAGATAGAGAGGGGGAGGTGAGGGACGGCAAGGTCATCTGGTGGCCGGCGGCGATGGCTACTCCGGCGTGCGCTCGGGCACGAGAACTCTCGATCTGGAGCGGGGCTGTGTTTTTTTTAGAGAAGCGGGGCTGTGGTTGAGTGGTTGGACACGTGATGGGTGGGTGGGTGGGGCCACTGGTTGCGTGATGTGTGGTGGGCGTGGGATGCGAGGTGGGTTGGCATGGGGCATGTCAGGGTGAGTTGAGTGCGTTGAGATGCTGCCATGTCATCGATCCGCGTGGTCGATCCGCGTGGTGTGCTTTCTCTTTGCCGTGTGCCTTTTGTATTACAGACGGCAAAGAGTTCACTTTGCCGTCTGTAATACAAAAGGCAGACGGCAAAGATTTTTGCCGTCTGCGTTTTATATTACAGACGACAAAGTGAGCTATTCACCGTCTTTAACACAAAAGGCAGACGGCAAAGATTTTTCGCCATCTGTTTTTTTTTTCTGCAGACGGCGAAGGGAGCTCTTTGCCGTTTGTGTTTTTTTGCAGACGGCAAAGTATATTTTGCCGTTATTTTTTCTTTGCTGTCTGTTGATGACGGCAAACCCGTTCTTTGCCGTCTGCCCCGACGAAATGCTGACGGCAAAGAAAGTACTGACGGCAAATCTCCTGTTTCCCGTAGTGACCTAAACACAACCCGGGGTTTGTTAATCATACAAATCACTCTGGGACACCAAAACAATGACAATAGTCCACGAAACGGGACAGAATCGGCCAAAACTGTGAGTGTTGATGACCGACACGTAAACGCACCCCGGGGTTTTTTAATCATGGAAGTCACTCTGGACCCCAAAACAATGAGCAATAGTCCACGAAACGGGCCATAATCGGCCAAAACTGTGAGTGTTGATGACCGACACGTAAACGCACCTCGGGGTTCGTTAATCATGGAAATCACTTCAGGACCCCAAAACAGTGAGTAATAGTCCACGAAAGTGGCCAGAATCAGCCAAAACTGTGAGTGTTGATGACCGACACGTAAACGGACGCCGCGGTTCGTTAATCGTGGAAATCGCTCAAGACACGAAAACTGTGAGGAATAGTCCACGACACGGGCCAGAATCGGCAAAACGATGACTGTTGATGACCGACACGTAAACACAACCCGGGGTTTGTTAATCATAGAAATCACTCTTGGACCCCAAAACAATGAGCAATAGTCCACAAAACGGGCCAGAATCGGCCAAAACTGTGAGTGTTGATGACCGACACGTAAACGCACCCCGGGGTTCGTTAATTATGGAAATCACTCTAGGACCCCAAAACAGTGAGTAATAGTCCACGAAACTGGCCAGAATCGGCCAAAACTGTGAGTGTCGATGACCGACACGTAAACGCACCCCGGGGTTCGTTAATCGTGGAAATCACTCCGGGACCCGAAAACTGTGAGGAATAGTCCACGAAACGGGCCAGAATAGGCCAAAACGATGAGTGTTGATGACCGACACGTAAACACAACCCGGAGTTTGTTAATCATGGAAATCACTCTGGGACCCCAAAACGATGAGCAATAGTCCATGAAACGGGCCAGAATCGGCCAAAACTGTGAGTGTTGATGACCGACACGTAAACGCACCCCAGGGTTCATTAATCATGGAAATCACTCCAGGACCCCAAACAGTGAGTAATAGTCCACGAAACGGGGCAGAATCGGCCAAAACTATGAGTGTTGATGACCGACACGTAAACGCACCCCAGGGTTCATTAATCATGGAAATCACTCCAGGACCCCAAACAGTGAGTAATAGTCCACGAAACGGGCCAAAATCGGCCAAAACTATGAGTGTTGATGACCAACACAGAAACTCACCCCGGGGTTCATTAATCATGGAAATCAATGCGGGACCCGAAAACTATGAGTAATAGTCCAGAAACGGGCAAAATCAACAAAACCGTGAGTGTTGATGACCGACACGTAAACGCACCTTGGGGTTCAACAATCATACGAAATCACTCTGGGACCCCAAAACGGTGAGTAATAGTCCACGAAAAGGGCCGAATCGCCAAAATTGTGAGTGTTGATGACCGACACGTAAACACAACCGGGGTTCGTTAATCATGGAAATCACCCAGACCCCAAAAGAGTGAGTAATAGTCCACGAAACTGGCCAGAATCCGCCAAAACTATGAGTGTTGATGACCGACACGTAAACGCACCCGGGGTTCGTTAATCATGGAAATCACCCGGGACCCCCCCAAAATGAGCAATAGTCCACGAACGGGCCAAAATGAGTGTTGATAGTCACGTACGCACGGGCCACCCGAGGAATAGTCCACAAACGGGCCCGGCAAAACGATGAGTGTTGATGACCGACACGTAAACACAACCCGGGTTTGTTAATCATGGAAATCACTCGGGACCCCAAAACAATGAGCGATAGTCCATGAAACGCAATAGTCCACACGTAAACGGGCGTTAATCGGGAAATCACCCAGACCCCAAAAGAGTGAGTCCACGCCCAAATCGCCAAAACTATGAGTGTTGATGACCGACACGTAAACGCACGGGTTCGTTAATCTTGGAAATCACTCGGGACCCAAAAGCGCACGGGCGTAATCGCCCAAACGATGAGTGTTGATGACCGACTCGTAAATCATGGAAATCACTCGGGACCCCAAAACTAGTCCACGAGGGCCAATAGTCCACGTAAATTCGGGCCGACCAAAACTGTGAGGAATAGTCCACGAAATGGGCCAGAATCGGCCCAAACGATGAGTGTTGATGACCGACTCGTAAACACAACCCGGGGTTTGTTAATCATGGAAATCACTCTGGGACCCCAAAACGATGAGCAATAGTCCATGAAACCGGCCAGAATCGGCCCAAACTGTGAGTGTTGATGACCGACACGTAAACGCACCCCGGGGTTCGTTAATCATGGAAATCACTCCAGGACCCCAAAACAGTGAGTAATAGTCCATGAAACTAGCAAGAATCGGGCAAAACCGTGAGTGTTGATGACCGACACGTAAACGCACCCCGAGGTTCGTTAATCGTGGAAATCACTGCGGGACCCAAAAACTGTGAGGAATAGTCCACGAAACGGGCGTAATCGCCAAAACGATGAGTGCTGATGACCGACACGTAAACACAACCCGGAGTTTGTTAATCATGGAAATCACTCTGGGACCCCAAAACGATGAGCAATAGTCCATGAAACGGGCCAGAATCGGCCAAAACTGTGAGTGTTGATGACAGACACGTAAACGCACCCCAGGGTTCATTAATCATGGAAATCACTCCAGGACGCCAAAACAGTGAGTAATATTCACTGAAACGGGCCAAAATCGGCCAAAATTGTGAGTGTTAATGACCGACACGTAAACGCATCCCCGGGTTCGTTAATCGTGGAAATCATTCCGGAACCCCAAAACAGTGAGTAATAGTCCACGAAACGGGGCAGAATCGGCCAAACTGTGAGTGTTGATGACCAACACAGAAACGCACCCCGGGGTTCATTAATCGTTGAAATCACTGCGGCACCCCAAAACTATGAGTAATAGTCCAGGAAACGGGCAGAATCAACCAAAACCATATGAGTGTTGATGACCGGCACGTAAGCGCACCTGAACAACTCACGGAATCGCCGGGACCCCAAAGCGGTGAGTAATAGTCCACGAAAAGGGCAATAGGCCAAAATTGTGAGTGTTGATGACCGACACGTAAACACAACCCGGGGTTTGTTAATCATAGAAATCACTCTGGGACCCCAAAACAATGACAATAGTCCATGAAACGGGCAAGAATCGGCCAAAACTGTGAGTGTTGATGACCGACACGTAAACGCACCCCGGGGTTTGTTAATCATGGAAGTCACTCTGGGACCCCAAAACAATGAGCAATAGTCCACGAAACGGGCCAGAATCGGCCAAAACTGTGAGTGTTGATGACCGACACGTAAACACACCCCGGGGTTCGTTAATCGTGGAAATCGCTCCGAGACACGGAAACTATGAGGAATAGTCCACGAAACTGGCCAGAATTGGCAAAACGATAAGTGTTGATGACCGACACGTAAAAACAACAATCGGGGTTTGTTAATCATAGAATTCACTCTTGGACCGTAAATCAATGAGCAATAGTCCACGAAACCGGCCAGAATCGGCCAAAACTGTTAGTGTTGATGACCGACACGTAAACGCACCCCGGGGTTTGTTAATCATGGAAATCACTCCAGGACCCCAAAACAGTGAGTAATGGTCCATGAAACTGGCCAGAATCGGCCAAAACTGTGAGTGTTCATGACCGACACGTAAACGCACCCCGGGGTTCGTTAATCATGGAAATCACTCCGGGACCGAAAACTGTGAGGAATAGTCCATGAAACGGGCCAGAATCGGCCCAAACGATGAGTGTTGATGACCGACACGTAAACACAACCCGGGGTTTGTTAATCATGGAAATCACTCTGGGACCCCAAAACGATGAGCAATAGTCCACGAAACGGGCCAGAATCGGCCCAAACTGTGAGTGTTGATGACCGACACGTAAACGCACCCCGGGGTTCATTAATCATGGAAATCACTCCAGGACCCCAAAACAGTGAGTAATAGTCCACGAAACGGGTCAAAATTGGCCAAAACTGTGAGTGTTAATGACTGACACGTAAATGCATCCCCGGGTTCGTTAATCGTGGAAATCATTCTGGAACCCCAAAACAGTGAATAATAGTCCACGAAACGGGGCAGAATCGGCCAAAACTGTGAGTGTTGATGACCAACACAGAAACGCACCCCCGGGTTCATTAATCGTGGAAATCACTGCGGGGCCCCAAAACTATGAGTAATAGTCCAGGAAACGGGGCAGAATCAACCAAAACCGTGAGTGTTGATGACCGGCACGTAAGCGCACCTTGGGGTTCAACAACTACAAGAATTGCTTCAGAACCCCAAAACGGTGAGTAATAGTCCACGAAAAGGGCCAGAATTGGCCAAAATTGTGAGTGTTGATGATCAACACGTAAACACAACCCGGGGTTTGTTAATCATGGAAATCACTCTGGGACCCCAAAACAATGAGCAATAGTCCACGAGACGGGCAAGAATCGGCCAAAACTGTGAGTGTTGATGACCGACACGTAAACGCACCCCGGGGTTCGTTAATCATGGAAATAACTCCAGGACCCCAAAACAGTGAGTAATAGTCCACGAAACTCGCCAGAATCGGCCAAAACTGTGAGTGTTGATGACCGACACGTAAACGCACCCCGGGGTTCGTTAATGGTGGAAATCACTCCGGGACCTGAAAACTGTGAGGAATAGTCCACGAAACGGGCCAGAATCGGCCAAAACGATGAGTGTTGATGACCGACACGTAAACACAACCCGGAGTTTGTTAATCATGGAAATCACTCTCGGACACCAAAATGATGAGCAATAGTCCATGAAACGGGCCAGAATCGGCCCAAACTGTGAGTGTTGATG